>CAOKZL010001923.1:0-642679 GCA_948472985.1 Iguana delicatissima | reverse complement strand
CTTCACCCTCTGTTATTTGATTACTTCCCTTGCCCAGTTCTTCGCGCAGTGCCAAACATCTCTTTAAATTTAATTACAATTCATTAAAGTTTGCTAGATTTCTTAAATTCATTAGATTCAATAAGTGCTTAAATTCCAATAATAACTTTGATTTCATACAAGACAATTACCATTCCAATCTCCCCGCATCCACCACCACCTTTTTCTTTTTCTTTTCTTCAATTTTCCAGTCTAAGTCTCTGTCCTTCTGTTTCTCTTTCTTTTCAGTGTCTTCATAGTGAGCTCCAGCGTCTTTTTTTTCTGTTCTATTTGACGAGCTCCAGCAGACCTCCTGCGAGCTCCAGCCTCTTTCCAGCTTTCCCTCTTCCTTGTCTTTATGCGAGCTCGAGCTTTATTTTTCCTTATTCTTTGTGCACAATAGTCACTCTGTTCTTTTTAGCTTTCTGTCTCACTCCTCCCTTGTCCTTTATCTTCCTGTAAGCAAGCTCGAGCGTCTTTCTTCTTTCCCCAGTTCTGCTTTCCAACTTGCAAATTCAGTCCTCCCAGTTCTTCACGCAAGCTCTAGCTTACTGTATGCTTTCCATTATTGATCAACACAGACCTTTTTCTTTGTACTTTTGTCCAATACTTTTATTTAACTTCTTGCTCAAAAAAAAAGTCAGTCTCGCTTCTTTCCAGCTGTTTCCCATCCAGTGAGCCTCCGCTTCTTTTCACCCACTCCAACCAAACTTTTATCTATCAAACTTTTCTTTGCACTTTCTTTCTGTCCCAATCTTCTTTGCAAAATCACTTATTCAAATTATTTTGTTCTAAATTGTCCTCTTATCTTAGTCTTTCCACCTCTTAATTTCTTAATTATGATTTCTTTACTGCAGTTTATTTCCAGTCGCTCATCTTACCTCCCCCTTCCTCCTGCCGTTTTAGCGTCTCAGTTCCTCCTCTCTGTCTTTCCCGTTGCTCCGACCAGCATGGTCTTTTTAGTCATTGAGAAAAAGAAGTTGATTTGCTCTAGGTTTAGTTTGCTATATTATGTTGTCTTTTATTTTGTATAAGTTAAAAAAAAAGTTTCAGGCAGCACTGTGCTGCATAAACGTGCAGCGACTTCCCATGTGGCCGTGGTGCTCTTCAGTCCCCTCACCATTCTCCAGCTTTAGAGCCTCTTTCGCAGATGTTCTTCAGCCTGAAAGGCAGCAATGGATCCCCAGCGAGCTCCTCTGGACCCCCTTTACCAGGGCAGTACTTTGCCGGTTTTAGATTTACCAGCTGGTCCACGTGGGGTGACAGAGTCAGCTGGAGCTCTCTTGCTGCTCTGGCGACGGCGGCACCATTGAAACCGGAAGTCCCCCAGGGACAAGTTCTTTTGAACTAGAACTTCAAAAGTTAATTTTAAAATTAATTTGTTAATGCACAGATGAAAACCATGATCAGAGGGAGGTTAAAATGTACTTAACTTGCTACATAGGTTGTAGTTTCCCTTATTTTTACAAAATGATCTGAAAAGATCACCCACAATCTTAAGGGAAAAAAAATCCCTCAAACAGCCCCCAAGAATTTACCTCACACAAACAAAAGGAGAAAATAACAAGGAAAATTAGTCATCACACAGAAAAAGTAACAATTTAGCAGTTGTTAGTTTAATAACTGCTAAATTGTTACTTTTTCTGTGTGATGACTGTGCGTTGCTGTGCCCTTCTCACTCCAAAAAGTGTTACAGATAATATCCTACATTCTATATCACATATTTAATTACAGAGAATTAACTAAGTAACATCTTCTGTCTTGATCTCCCCAAGCCTAACTTACCAGGCAGCAGGTACACCAAAAAATGAAGGCTATTTACGTATTTATTAGGGGGACATGAGGTTGACATTTCTGCCTCTTCCTGCCAGTGAACAAGGCTGTGACTAAGACCTGTTTCTTGCTTCTGATTGTCACAGCCTTGCTTGCCAGCAGGCAGAGGTAGAAATGTCATCCTCCGCCATCACAACTGGCAGATGAACAGACCTCTACCTCTCTGCAGGTGGCTGCTGCAAGGTACAGTTGGTTTGGGAGGGCAATAGTACCACAGTTGTGACTGTGCAGTGTCAGTCAATACAGAGCACTTATGGATCTGTAACTCTAGATTACAAATCTATAACTGTAACACAGAATGCCCACCAATGCCATTACTTGTTAACATGTTGCTTCCAGTCTCTGCCTTGAACCAAGTATTGGGAACCATCTGAATTACTCATTTTTCAGGTTTAGCAAGCAAACTAATGCCCTGTTCTAGTGCCCCTTTTGTGGTATATTTTAAAGGCCATTAAAGAGTAATTTGAGGTTTCGATTAATTCATAAGAGAAAATTATATCTTTCTTATGAGACAAAAATCTTTTCTAGTCTGACTGAGTGAATGTAATTGTGAGGTTAATAGTTTAATAAATGGGCCCTGTTAAAACAATAAAACAACAACTGTAGAGTTGGTCACTAGCAACCAACTTTTGTTATTATTATTTTAGTTTCAAATGCCCATGTTGAATAGGGAAAAAAGAAGCTCTGCACCAGTTTTCTAAATGAGAACATTAAAAAAATTAAGGCTTCAAAGCAAGTAACACTTCTGAAGAGGAGACTGTGTATTCTAGTTCTCTACAGCTCTTGCAGACTGGTAATTGTAAAAGGTTTCAAACTGACGTCCAGCTCCCAAAACTATTTACCTTTATTATTTGCTTTTCAACCAAACACCTCTAAATAAAAGAAACACAACACTTTTCTGTTTATCACTTAGACTACCCATTTCCTATTGATCCAATACAATCCAAAGTCTGAGGTATTTTCCTGATCAAACAGTGGCTGCTACATAGGGGAGCTAGCTAAAAGCTCTAGTTCACAATCAAAAGGAGGGGAATTGTTCCATAATGTATGTTCCTATAAAGTGCTGAGGAGTATTAGGACAATCAGTTGTGAAAGGAAGCTAGATAAAATGGCAAATGGTGCAACAGAATTCTGTTGTTCCTGCTTAGAAGCTTTTTCCTGAAGAAATCAACCCTATATATCAGCCATCAAAATGTAGCTATCCACACAATGAAGGAAATTACCAAAGCGAACCAATGTTACAGCTTAGGAAGAAAATGGTGCTTTTAGAAGAAAGACAGAAGTACAGAAAAAAAGTAAAAACATATATAGTAAAGAATAATGTGCACATGAAGATTGGGATCCATTACAGAATTACTTCCATCAGTGAAACTGGGAGGGAGCAAAAGTATCCCTCCCCACAACAATCTCTTAAAAACCTGCTTCAATGCTGATTTTGGAATTACACTGAAAGTTTCACCGGTTTGACACCAGGAAGGCACTGCCTTTTGACCTAAACCTCTTCCTTAATAACATCTCAGTGGATGACTTATTTACATGCTTATACCAGGAGGTGATATTGCAAAACATATACAAACCTGCTTGAGTGGAAACACATGACTACATTTTATGGAAAATGTGTGCACATTAACAAGCCATAAGCTATTTGTTAGCCACAGGCAAAGGGGCAGGTGAGTAAAACCTGTAACCATGTCAGTGCAAATAATCAAACTAAATCCTATTGACAAGTTCTTAAGACTCCAGGAAAAGATGGACCATCATTTTGGGGTGAAAATAGCTAGGTTAAAATGGAATGAATGAATGAATGAATGAATACCACAAGGATTTGTCCCAAATTTGAACTCAACTGAGTTCTGCTCATACTGAAGAAAGTGGGAGTAGAGGGCAATGATTTCTGGTGAGTCCTCTTTCTCCTGCAGTCCCTGAAAAATTGCTGTCAATGTTTTAGGAACTGCAGGAAGAGTATGAATAATAGTATAGGGACTGCAGGGGGAACTAGTGGTATCACCACTCTGTAGCATTTGCTCCATAAACACAAGGAGAATTACAGTTTGTAGAACTAAGTCTGGATCCAACTATACACACACACACACACACACACACACACACACACACATATACGGGGGGGGGAGATGGAGGGAGGCAAGGAAGGCGAGTGCCCTAATTTGACAAAACACACACTGGCACACAATGTGAATAAAAGGTATATTATAACCTTAATAAAGACCAGATTAACAAAATGAACACCAAATAAAGAAAAAGACTGTTGTTTATCTCATACAGACATGATTATGTGGTAACAAACTTGAAATTAATATGCTTCAATCCAGGCTCTAAAGAGCCATTCATCTGAAGATCTGTCTTAAGACAATGGTTAAGAATATTGCTTGAAAGCACAGAAGCTGATCGTTGCTAAGGTAGATACACTCAATATATTCATATAAGGTGCTACAACTAAAATTAAAAAATGCAGAGATTGTGCACTTTAAAACAGGAGTCAAGATAAACAGAAAGAGTATATTAAGACTAAATTAAATTTGAGACTGATCTCATGTCAAGGTAATACAAGTTTTTATACATATTTCCCCCTTAGAGACATGAACATATATTATTTGGTTATCAGAGAAGAATTAAGAAAGGCTAGAGTATCTCAAAGGAGTAACAAAGCAGAGCATTTTCTGATAAAGAATATTCTTGGAAAGAATATTCATCGCAATATCTTCCAATACAGTATTAAAGCAAATTTAATTTGTTTTTGGTAAAATGTTTGCTAGCTATTACATCTTCCAGGTTTAAAACAGTCTCAAAAACAAGTAAGTCATGGTTTTTCAAACACTTGGAATAAATGTTTGTCTAATCTTAACTTTGAATGGATTATAAGGGTCAAAGAAAAAAGGTTTCATCAGAAGGAGTGGAGTATCCAAGCATAGTTAGTTAATAAAGTAGCAAGTTGGGCTGGAGTTGCAGGACCTTGGATAGCTCCAATCTAAACAAACAGCTGCCTACACAGTGCTATTCAGAGTGGCAATCCATGAACTTGTGTCAGGGCTTGAAGAGTTTTCAGGAAGGAAGGAAGGAAGGAAAGAAGGAGAGAAGGGGAAGGAAAGAAACAATTGTAGCCAATATAGTCTGGTCTCTGGTGGCCTGGGGAAAAATATTGCCAGTCCCCGAAGTACCATGAGAAGTACTTGCCTAGACAGATTGTGCAGCTCCATTTATATTCCCTAATCTGGTGTCAACCTTTTTTCTAAACCATAGGTTACATGGCCAACTCTCACAGGTGGTGTTTCAATAGTAGATGATCCTTGAGAACCTCTACAGTTCTATGATCCCCCAATATGGTGCCCTACATAACCAGCCAACAATGCCAAATCTCTGCTCATTTGGGGATGATGGGAATTGTAATCAACACATCTGGAGTGTGCTATGGTGGGATTTTTTTCCTCACATAATACTCAGGCCAGGCTACCCTCCCATTGCTGAAGAGTAGAGAGACTGGAGCCAAGGACTCCATCACTTTGCAGCCCACTCATGCCTTATGCATTTCCTGCAATCTCAAGCAGACACTGGGGCAGTGTGAGGCCCCAGTTCTTTGGGGCAATCTAGGGATAGATTTCATCATGCTGTGGCTCAAGGCCTCTGGCTAATAGCTTCTCTAGCTGAATTTAAACCCAGGTCTTACTTCAGTATTTCTGTAGCTTTTGACTGTGCTCATCCAACTATCTCTTCCTCTTCTATGTCAAAGTCCTGGCTTTTGCTCAGGTTAGAACATGTGAATGGGGGCAACAATGTCATGTTTCTTCTGTTCTTCTCTTTCACATGTTTCTTGCTTGAATTTAACAAGGTGTTGTTCACTCTTAGGATATGCAAAAACAAAACAAAACAACACCCCATAAACCACAATTAACATAATCTTTACCTCTGATGTAACTTTCAACTGGGCTGCTAAATAAAAACAGGGTAGAGCAACACAAAAAGGATTAGTTTTTTATTTTATAAAATGTAGTTTCCACTGAAAGTTCAGTTATTGGCAGCAGGTTATCAGAAGCTGTGTATAAAAATTAATACAGAATAATCTAATGTGAGACAAAAAAATCCATATTTTTGCACACTTAGTCTTTGGCCTCTAATTAATAGTTGCTATAACAACACTCCTAGCTAATCTTCAGTCTATGATTATTCTGTACTCCAAAAGTACTTATGAATAAAGAAATGGTGAAGAAGCAAAATAGATAGATAGATAGATAGATAGATAGATAGATAGATAGATAGATAGACAGACAGACAGACAGACAGACAGACAGACACACACACACACACACACACACACACACATAAACGAAATCAGATCCAAAGAAGGACACAATACATTGTCTGATTCTCTGTAATCCTGAATTGGACATGCCACTGTTGGACCCAGTGGGACTTATTCTCTAGTAAGTACATAAAAGACTGGAGCCCTAATCAGCTCCTCTGCCTCTCATGCAGAAGACTATTATGGCCTTTTCTGCACTGGGTTTTTAAAATGGGGCAGAGTGTCCTCCAGAGAGGATATCTACACCTGGGAGCGGACTGGGTCCGGACTACTTTGTGTAGTTCTGGACCTCAGCCCACTCCGGAACGACCCAAAGTGATTGTTCAGCGTGCTTTTGAAAGACCGCTTAAAACAGGTCTTTCAAAAGCATGGAGTGCACCACTCCGTGGCCGCACTCCGGTGCAAATTTTCAGGCTCGCACCAGTGTGAGCCTTCAGATCTGCTGGGGGCAGGCTTTAGGCTGGTGAGCTTCAACGGTTGGTGGAGAGCCTCAACCAACCTGAAGCCGCCATTTTTGTCCCCGGAGCAGTGTGGAGTGGCGGCCACGGACAACTCCGGACCAGCACAGACCCTCACATGGAGCACACAGGTCTGGTGAGTACCAGCACGGGGCGATTCCCTCGCCCAGTGCGGAAAAAGCCTATATGAATCTAAATACAGCATTCATTAAAAAATGAAAGAATTTTCAAAATAACTACAGTGATTTCTAATCGGTTTTGCAAGCTTAATTGTAAAATGTGGAATTTTTTTGCCTTTTGGAGGTATAAATGGCAGTTTGTCTTCATACAGCTGGTGGTAGGAAATGAAGTAAATCATCTTTATGATTCTGGTAGTCATAAAAATGTGGTAGGAAGCACTAGGCCTCAAGCCAGCACATACCATCTTTGAACATATCCCAGGAATCCAGGGTCTGTGCAAGGCCCATGCAAGATGCCCTGGCTTTTTCTGTAAATGCAGCTAGGCCCAGAAAGTACAATTTAACTTTTCCACAGCTATGAGGTAGGCCATATCACAAGGCAAAGTGAGATAAAATGAATATCTGAGGTTAGGTAGTAGATGCTGCAGAGCAGTGTTGTAGCCTCCCAGATATCTCTTCAGAACTCTGATACCCCTTTCTAGATGACAGAGCAGTTTGTACTACACAGCTTAAATTAAACTAGCCTGCTGCCTCCAGTGTTGTAGATGACAGTGTCCCATTGCCAGTACTAAAAGGAGGCTGTCTTCTGCACACAGGGTGGGAAAAAGGTGTCATCTTGTCCTTTGGCACAGAAGCAAGACGTCTTGGTCCAACTCTGAACATTGACCATCATATTGATTGTCTCCTGTGGACTGCAGAGAACTGAAATGCCACTTCCAGACCCAGAAAGCCAGATTGGCCTGTTGAATGCCATCAACTGTGGAAGCAGGTCTGGCTGGCCTCAGGATGGAGGAGCTGAGCAGTCATCTGGGAACCAAATTAACAGTCCTGCCAGGCTGAGCTGAAGAAAGCATCAAGCTGAGCTTAGTACCTGTAGTTTTTTCAGTGTAGGTATTTCTGTATCTACAAATACCAGTTGTGGTATCTACTAATACCTGTTGTACATTAATGGAAACTGAATCATTTACACTGATTTTACTGAAATCCAGCATTCAGACTACCACAACATGAAGAGCCCACTGCTTCAGAAGAGTGCTTCTTCATATTGCCTGCTTCTTTCTGCAGTTTGTCAGTTGCTGTGCTTTGTATTTTCTATTCTGAATCTCAGAGATTTTCACAAATATCCTAGTCAAGACACTTATATATAGATCTTACCATGACAGGTCAGCCTCACTTGAAATAGAAAATTGGCTGGCATAGAAGGCAGTTTCTAGGCTTCATGACATGGTTACCATAGCTCTGTATGTTGGGGTAGAGGTAATTTTCAAATTAAAAAAAAAAGGCAGTAAAAGCAGAAGACTGAAGAAGAAACTACAGCCTGAGAGACCACAGGGCATGGTCATGCTATTCCTTTATACCACTTCTACAAAGGATCTATTTTTCAGAGCTGAGGAGGGAATGCTGGAGCTCAGAAAGGAAAGCTTACAGAAAAAGCCATTTTATGTGTGCATGAGGAACATACTATAATGTGAGATCACACCAAATGTCAGCATGAAATTATGACATAATAGGACCTCTCTTCTAGCCATAATGCAGTAAATATTTCACACATTTGTGGTTGTGAAAAATAATACTATATATGTTAATTTGGGGCTTAAATTGTTGTTTAAAGCATTAGTACACATTCAGCCTGGTAAAGAATGTATTGTGGATTTGTTTTTGTTTTTGTTTTGTTTTGCTCCTTTTCTCAAACTTCAGCTGGCTGTAAAATTTTAGGAGATAGGAAGGGAGGGGAATCCGTCCTAAGTAGTGGTAAAGGGCAGCCCCAGACTATAGTCAGAAAACCCGTGAGACTGTAGGAAGCACAAAGAAAACTGCCAGAGGGATTTTGGATATAGACGAGATAGTCATGAGTACAACATGATCCCTATTCACTTTTCCCCATTTGTTTTCCTAAAGCACATCTATCATTCTGCTTTCTTCCTAGAGCAAAGCAGGAATTTGTGCATACAATAATTTCCACAGGTGGCTGCCCAGCTTTATACATACATACTTAAGCCCTTGCAGAGGGCAGCAGGAGGGCCCACAGCATCACATCTGCCCCAGCCTCAGACACCCTTTAAGTGCTCTAGAAAGCTGACCAGAGGCAAGGCACAAGGCTGCTGTTTATGTTGAGACTAGCCCTGCAGAAAAGGCTCATTAACATAGGAGGAGGCAAACGAGAAGCCAGCTTGCTGAGAACCCCTTCAGACCTGGGACCCATTTACATTACACAATTATAGCACTACATACAAGAAGGAAGAAGAGTAAGAGGGGAAGCATTTTGGTGGCTTCCCCAACACCATTCCTCTGTAGCCTTGGTAAAGATACGGCATTTTTTTAAAGCATTCATTTTTTTTAAAGCTTTGGCACTTGAGCTGATCTCAGGTGGGCTGCAGTTAAACTGGAAAGAACTGTCCAGAAAAGGCTTCCATTTAGATACCTTAATAAAGCAAAAATGGAAATACAAAGATCTCTTCTGACTTGTGAGTGAGGCTTACTAACCGATGAAAAAGTCATGGATAGTGATGAAAGATGAATTCTTATACGGCAGCTTAGAAACTAGCTGCTGCTTCCAGTGATCACCAACAGAGCAAAGTGAAACCGTACTGGAGGACATCTGAGGAATTCTATAAGCTGGCATTAAGGAACTAAGTGTTAGCAGAGGTTTTGGGCTAGACTAAGTCAATAAAAATGTTTCTGCCCCCTTAGTCTCCTAGTTTCCAGTATGTTCAGCAGCAAGACATATTAAGACTAGGATATAACTCATTTTTATTTTCATGTCTGTTAACATCTTTATTTTCTTCCCTCTTAAAACTGTACTGGCCAGGGAGCTCCTAGTGGAATGAGAAAATTACCCCTAAGCCCACTGACTGCAAAGCTGTCTCCCACTTCTTCCAAAAGTACACACAGCCTCCGTCCCTCTCTTTCTTTCCCTCCCCCATTCATAGCTAAGGCAGACACTCATGTAGGCACTCCGGGCAGTTAAGTACTTCTTGTGTTAGTCTATCCTTAATAGAAAAATGAAACCATCTGGAGGTTTACAGGCTTGAACCATTTAAATGCTTGAATTTGTCATATGGCATGCAAATTTTTTAAAGTACCAAGCACTTTTGAATTTTGATCAGTTACAAGCTATCAGATAATTTATCTTGCACCAACTAAGACATTTAAATACCTGTCTTTAAACTGTAGAACGAATATGAACCTCACAAACATATATACAATCAAATAAACTCAAGACTGAAAGCCAACATTTCTCACTGACTTCATATTGATAATGAGGTATCAGAAAAGAAATTAACTGTGTTGGTATCAATAACTTGCATCGGAATCACAAGGGGCTATCTAAGCAAGTTCTGACCTCCCTCCTTCCCCCCAACACAAACACACTTCACAAATGGTGTTCCTTTCAAGAAAACCTTCTGACCTCTAAGTACAAGCAGATAGCCGAAAAGTGCAAAGGAAGCATATAACATATTAGAGCAGAAATTAAGATATTTTTCATTCTACTTCATTCACGCAATTGTGAAAAACAAAGTATAGATAATTTTCAATATTGCAGAAATACCTTGCCCATGTATATGATTCGCATATGGTATGGTGAATGCTCACAGGCATCTAACAGATGCACAAAGCAAAAAGAAACTGGAATCTTATCTCTCTCTCTTTCTCTCTCTCTCTTTATCCCTCCTTCCTCTTGTATTGATGACTCAAGCATATGTTCTCCAAGGACAAAAACTTCCACTGATGGTAGTATCAGAACAGCTATCACAAGGAAGTGATCAAAAAGCAATATTTAGGCAATATCAAATCCATATACTATTCTTCCAGGTGGAAAATACAGAGTTCACTTTTCCCAGCTTAGTATTATAGAAAAAGATATGTATTTATGTATTTTCATACAAAAGAAAGAAAGAGAGGGAAGGAAGGAAGGAAGGAAGGAAGGAAGGAAGGAAGGAAGGAAGGAAGGAAGGAAGGAAATCAACTGCAATACACAAATGTAAATGAGAACTGACAGACAGAATCTTAAATGATCTTTTTCATACACTTTCACCTTTTTATTTACACAGATGGAAATATATTTTCTGTTCTTTCTGCTAACACTTCAGATACTGTGTTCCTTCTTCAGCTTTTCATTTTCATTTCATACTGTTAACAAGTTACAGTTTATATGAAACAAAAATTGCTTTAAAATAATTATTTCATTTTAGAGACTTGTCTGACAGATCAAAACAATGCTAAGAACACACTATCACCCTGAGGCTTCAAACAATTTCTCCATTGAGTAGTGAATGCAGAAATGATATTATGTGTTACTGGCACAGCATGTAGACACAAGATCCAGGAAAGGGATATACTGAGGAGAAGCAGCAGCTGAGGAAATTGTAAAGCCTATGTAGGTCTACAGTGGTTCTCAACCTGTGGGTCCCCAGATGTTTTTGGACTTCAGCTCCCAGAAGCCCTGAGCATTGACCATAGTGCCTGGGGCTTCTGGGAGCTGAAGTCCACAAACATCTGGGGACCCACGGGTTGCGAACCACTGGAGAACCAAACTGAAACCTCCCAAGGCAAAGTATTCTCCAGGACTGTTCCAAGCCCAAGTCACTCACATTTGTAGACGCTCCCTCTCCTTCCTTGTAATGCTATGGTTATCCTGCTTCTAGTGCAAAAGTGGAGCCCCTACGTTTACATGTGAGAAGCTGGCCAATAACCAATAGTGTCACTTAAAAAGGAAATAAAGCAGCAACAAAGACCTACTTCTAGACTATATGGAAGAGGAGAAACTAATGCAATTTTCATTTGTGCAACTTTTGCCTTTTTTTTCCTTTCTAACAAATTAATATACATACACAAAACATATGCTCAAGTTCTCTGGTAGGTGGAAACCCATAATGGCTACACATAGAGCACATACAAACTATCTTGTCAAGTAATCCAGTGTGGTCCACTACTACATGCAAGCAAAAAATCCAGCAGAACTCTGGCACCACACTGTTTTCATTTACCAATGCTACTTTGGATTTAGGACATTGCTTTGAAAATGTACTGCACCTTTATGCAAAGACCCCATGTATGTCTAGAGTAATATTGTTTTAGCATTTAGAGACTGTTCAATGTTATCCATCATCACAAACCTCTGAAGCTGTTGCATAGACATCTATACCTCTTTTACATTAGTTGTTGCTGCCGCTGCTGCTGCTGATTATTATTATTACTATTCCTATTATTATTATTATTTCCCTTAAGGCATGTTTAGTGAAAACAAACAGAACCACATAATGTTGGCAGGGGCATGCATGCATGAATATAACCTACTGTGTGAGTATGTGGTATCCCATAGCTACACCTTTTCACAAAAGAAGAGGTTGCTATGGGACACCAAGCATCACCAATGATCTGGCTGCTTTCCCCACTCTGAATTATACTGAATGCTTCCCACCCCCCACAGTTACTTCCACCTCTCAGTTTATCAGTTTCTCAGCAGTGAGCTATACTGACACACGCAACATGTAGTCTGAAGCTGCACAAATGGACACTTTGGGGCGAAGAATTAGATCATTTAGGTGCATGTCATCAAAAAGTCATTTATGGCCCTTGAACACCACAAATGGCAGGAATCAAAACATGCACTTCATGTTCAGCTTGGCAAAGAGAAGACTGAGGGGCGACATGATTACATTTTTTAGATACTTCAATGGCTGTCACAGAGAGGAGGGGGCAGGCTTGTTCTCTGCTGCCCCAGAAGGTAGAAGCAGGTCGGATGGTTTGAAGTTACAAGAGAGTAGATTTTGATTGAACATTAGAATGATCTTTTTGAAAGTAAAAGTGGTTCAGCCACTTGGAACCAATTGCTTAGAGAAGTGGTAGAGTCTTCAGAAAGAGGCTGGACAGCTACCTACTGCAGATGCTTTAGCTGGAGGTCCTTCACTGAACAGAAAGGTGGATTCAAATGCCCATGAGGTCCCTTCCAACTCCATGGTTCTATGAATCTATGTGAATTTTTTTGGTTAGATATCAATGTCACTGGTTCCAAAGAAGTGTGCATGCATGCATGCATTTCCCACACATGTAGTTGATTCCCCCTCTTTTTTTTCCAGATTGTTTTTTTCCCAATTTTCTGTTATCAGAATTGCTATTCTCTGACCTTCATGCCAAGACTGCATTTGTGCTGATTTGTGGTGGTTTGCAGTTAGGCTTCTACTTTATACCCACTTGCCTAAGAATAAACCCCACTGAGCCTAGTGGTACTTATTTCTAAGTACACACATAAAAGATTGTATTGTCAGTCACCAAATGGTTTTTGGAGGAGTTGAAAGAGCAGTTCTGAACATGGGGATAGATTTTTAAAATAACAGCAATGAAAAAAATCAGCTGCATAACGAAAAACGCATGCAGTCTTTGCATCTGCCTTACATAAACCAACATAAATATAGGTGCCCTTGGATCTCAGAGACCTAGATTCTTCCAACTTCAAAGTATTTAGCATACACTGCTACTCTTGATTGTTGTTCTCTGTTAAATAGGAGTAATACTGAACTATTGCATTGGATTGTGATGACAAAGAAAAAACAATAAAACATTATTCAGTTTGAGTTGTATGGATAGTTCAGCCTACATAAAACAAAACAGTGAACAGTGAACAAAGGTAATAACTTTCATACATTTCTATGTCCACAATAATATTGGTAAGATAGCATATCACAAGTTTTAAGAAATCACAGTGCGCTACTGCATCTCCCATCTACCTGCACGGAATTATGGCTTTTGTAAGCCACCAAATCTGAGAGAAGTTGTTCTACGTATTTGTCTAAGACTAGGTAAACTCAAGTTCAAATTTCTACTCATCCATGAAGCTGACAGGGTAACTGTTTTCCAGTGACTATGTATTTATCTGCTTCACAGGATATATAGCACAAAGATAAAATGGGGATGGCATAGGAAGAACAATGTATGCATTCTTGAACTCCTTAGACATGAACAGATATGAGATATAAAGTCCAAAACTGAGCTGCAAGAAAAGGTGTAGAAAAAGTATGCCAACACTTTGCAGTCTGTATTGTATGTCAGTTAATTTGTAGGACCAAAGCAGAGTGTGGCCTTTAATCCTGAAAGTCCTAAATGCCTTGGGGTTCAGGTTACCTGAAGGAACACCTTCTCCCATATCTAACTACCTGGATGGACCCTAAGGTCCAAAAGTTAGGATTAACTTGTTGATTACCTCATTATGTATTAACTTACTAGCTTTTTTCTATTGATTTTACCTAATTTTCTAAAATTCCCACATAACACTGAAACTAAACAATATGCTTAAGTTAAGATCATTAAAATTTGTTACCATGTGTGCCGCCACCTCTGTCACATGTAATGAAATAGGAAGTCTACTCCTTCAGGAAAAGAAATATTAGAATGGGAGCAAATATGTCACATGGACCTGTTCTTAGGCAGACTCCTCTATGTGATTTTTAAAGACGACAGAAAGGAGAGCGAAGAGAGAAAACTTCCTGGAACCCAGGTCAAATACTTGGGCTTCCGAAGCAGAGTAGCAGTTAAATTTGGGAGAAAGAAAAGAGAATGGATGAAGAGAAAATAAGGAGTGGAGAATCAGAAAGGATGCAGTGATTCTTTGTGCAGAAAAATATTCTGCATATGGTCAGAAATTTCAGATTAAGAACTAAGAATTCTTCACTCTTGATTTAGTGATTGATCTTTGTAGCTATCTACTTGAAGATAGAGCAAGCTTGTTTTCTGCTGCTCCAGAGACTAGGACAAGGAGCAATGGATTCAAACTACAGGAAAAAAGATTTCACCTAAACATCAGGAAGAACTTCCTTATGGTAAGAGCCATTTGACAGTTGAATCTGCTGTTTCGGGCTGTGGTGAAGTCACCTTCTTTAGAGGTTTTAAACAGATGTTGGATGGCCATTTGCTGTGAGTGCTGTGAGTGTGTGTTCCTGCATGGCTATTGTGGTCTCTTCCAACTCTATGATTCTGTGATTCTATTTATTATTGTACTTGCAGTGGATCAGTGCCCACAAACTGAGATAAATCACTCCCTATTAACCTTTCACAAACAAGGCATTTGAACAGAGAACAAAGTGTATGTAGGGGTGGCAAGAAAAAAGAGATGCACAAACTGAACTGAAGAGGTTGGAAGATCAGATCCCATGGGCAGCCTTCTCCAACTTGACAGTTCCCAGATTTGCTGGACTCCCATCATCCCTAGGTGACAATTCAATTATGGGCTTTGTAGTCTATGCAGGGAAGAGTTCCAGGCAGGAGGAAGGGAACTTTAAAATAACAAAAAGAGCTCTTCTGAAGGAGCCAGTAACAAAATGTGCTTCCCTGACACTGACAACAGTGGCAATCTCCATGCCATTCTGTGCAAATTTGATGGCTTTGTCCAGCACTAACATTTTAATCATCAAGTTAGCTAATAACTTGCCATATTAAATTAATTCAATTATTAGTATTTATGCTAGTGAATTAATTGTCCCATTTCTGATATCTAATATTGTTGAATTATTTTTCAAATATAACGTTCCAAGTCATTGTCAAAACTCATTGTCAAAAGCTCTCCTCCAATGGCTGCATTATTGTTGGGGAGTGATTCCATGCTTGGCTTCCACAGTAGCTTTTTTCACAGTTCATGCATGAGTCAGCAGCTCTTCCAGGTGCTCCAGGAGCTATCCTAATATTAAACTATACCCTCAACGTAGTTCTCAGCTCCTCAGTTTCTCCCATAACACCTGGAAGACCATCCAACACCTAGAGAAACTATGGAGGAGACTACTGTGGAAATAGGATGGAGTCACTTCTTTGCAACACTGGAACAATTATTCATGTCTGTCTTGTCAACTGAGGCAAGGTCGATAGCTACAAGAGATAGAGCTTTTTCCATGGTGGCACCCTGTGTGTGGAATTCCCTCACCAGAAAGTCTTGCTTAGTGCCTGTCTTATGGTCTTTAGGGCACCAAGTGAAGACTTTATTATCTTAAACATTTTAAGAACTGTTCTTAATACTTATGCATCTTAACATGCTTTTAACTGGCTGCTGGAGGCTTTTTCACATATAGGTTTACCTCTATAATGTAAATGTTTTGTTGTCAGGAGCTGATGGGTGTTTTTGCCAGCAACCCCATCTTGCTAGAATTATGCACTTTTGGCCTTCCATATACAACTTTTTCCATCTCCAAAATAATTTCATTAATTTATTAACACCATTTTAAAATATCCAGACTTGTGTTATGTAAAAAGTCAACCCATGCCTGTCTGCTTGAAGTTGATGGCAAGTGTATCTCACAGAGTCCTTTCTCTTAGGGCCATTTCCAGTGACTGAGCCAGAAAGCTCCTCATTTAGTAAAATAATTGTAGAAAAAATTCTCTCAGGATTTCAGAAAGACCACTGAAACATTTGTTTTGTGCCATTCCAAAATGTTGCAATGCTGCCATGAAGGAAAAAGAAGAACAAGATGCTGTTTCCTAATAACAAGCCCCGTAGTGTTGTGTGAGGGAATGGATATTTGAGGTGACACTGCCTCTCCTCTTGTGATATTTCTGTATAGGGACTGCAAAATACTGCTGATACATTTGCTTTCTATTATGACACAATGCTCTAAGGTTGGCACAGAGAAAAAGAAAAAAGGTAGTGAAGTGGAAAGGCACCTGTCCATTGCATACACCCACCACTATGCATTGGAGGACATGTCTGCCATAGATGGGCAGATGTGGTGGATGTAGGGCAGAGGATGAGAAGGAGAAGGCAAGAGGCAACAAGTGAGAAAGAAATATACTGGAAAACATCCACAAATGAAATGGATGCCGGAGGGTAATGCAAAAACAACACACACTCTTGCTGTTAGAAAGAACACAGGAAAGAAAGATAGCAATGGCCACTTTTTTAAAAAAAAAAAGTGTAAAAAAGTCCTAGTTTTAATTCGGATTTCATATTTTCTGATGTTTTTATTCTTTGTTGACAGATTTATATTGGTTTTATTCTATACTGAATCTATACTGAACCTCCTCCTCCTCCTTCTTCAATTTATATTGTGTATTCTTAATACACTGCCCAGACAACTCTGGTTATCAGGGGATCTAAACATGGAAGCAAACTATGGGATACAAGCTGGCCTTTTGAACAATATTGCCAAGGATGTTCAGCTTACTCTGCCCCAACCTACTTCCAAACTTTCATGTTATTTTCAAAGCCCTCATCTCCTGTCCATGGCTATTAATGGATTTTAAAATGATCTGAAAGAATCAGTAACAGAAAGACTGACTGAGATGATGGAATGCTATTTACATAAACACTTTTTACAACAATAGTACATACCCCTCTTTGCATTAAACCTAAGTCATTTTAAGAAGGCAATTGCAACACTACTAAACTTCCTGATCTAGTTATTAGTAAGGCACAATTTAATCTGGATGTTAAGTTACCTGTAATTATCTACCATAACTGGATATAATTACTACAAATTTTACTGTCACTTACTTTCTGTATATTCATTAGCAACAGGGAAATACGCCCTAGTGTAAAACATTACAGTGAGTGAAATTATCCTTGCTATTTCCAGTTTTTTCTTTACACTTTTTCTTTTCAGTGAGTTGACTTGAGAGTGAGTCATGAATAAGCCACAGCTATTTTAACTTCCACTGATTTCTGTGAGTCTACTCTAGGTACAAATAAGTCTGTTTCCAACTCAGTCTCTATCTATTTGTTCCAACTCAGCCTCTATCTGTTTAAACTGAACCATCTTTTTAATAAAAGCAGTACAGTCACAAGAAACAAAGTATTTTTATTGCAATTGACACTAGAATAGGAAAGAAATACAGTATGTTTGCAAGCAAGAAACACAGTTTGTACAATGTCACATAGTCCAGACCTTGTCCGAATGATGGCATCAGTGCAATTAAAAGAGTACCTTGCACAAAAATGCAATATATTCCTTGTGGAAATCAATTAACTTCTGTATATGTGATTACATTGGAACAAAGCAATTGTCAAAAACTTTTAGTGCATCAAGACAGCAGAGAAACACATTCAAGAAACACAGAGAAACATACCTTTTTGAGGAAAAATTTTTGAAATTTCCGATGATGCAGCTTTATCATTTTTATTCAGCATTTAAAAAGATCTCAGTGGTTGGATTTTTGAAAGAAATCAAACCATTCTTCCAGAGATTTCCACCTTTCATCTTCTCTGGTTATCTCTCTGTAGCTGCTTAACCCCATACGTCATAGCAGACAACAGTCCCCCAAACAGCTGGGGATTACAAACGAAGGACTAGAATGGATGTAATCTTTAATTCAGCTAAAAAACAGTGTCTCAGCTTTGGCTTTGGATAGTGCCTAGTAGCTCTGTTTGTCAGCAAAGAGAAAAGAGAAAGTAACCAAGTACCCGCCTAGTCACATCTGTAGCAAGAGAAACCAAGTTATAGAAGGAATCTTTCTATCTTATCTGTTAGAAAGGAAAGTGTAAGGGGAAAACAGCAAGAGGTGAGCTACCTCTCTCACCACCTGGCTTCTCCTTAAAAGCCCACGGAACAGAAGAATCTATTTCAGTATCCAAAGCTGTAAAAGATACCAAGCCTCGCCTGCTGTGTGCAGTTTGCCACAGCACACCTGTTAATGGCAAGCACTTCATATGAGTCAGTCATGCACAATAAAGTAATTTGCCATTGATGTTTTGAATTAGTGGGAATTATACAAGGCATACAAATATAGTAAAAGAAAGAAGGGAGGGGGAGAAAAAAAGAAATGAAGAAAAATACAGTAAAAGGTGGGGCTAAAGCTGTTCTAACAGAGAAGTCCATATTATGTACATAAGTGCCTGATCTTCAGATAGATATAGAATTTGTAAAAAGCCGAAAAAGGGATTATTGCATTCTAATTCTGCATTGTTACTTGAAAATGTGGACCACTTCATTGTTTATTTTCAATATATGGTTTACTAATATTACAGCTAGATATCATTTTTGCACTGCCACTAAGCTGCATCAAAAAATCGTTTC
The DNA here is from genome assembly GCA_948472985.1 of Iguana delicatissima. Classification (NCBI taxonomy): domain Eukaryota; kingdom Metazoa; phylum Chordata; class Lepidosauria; order Squamata; family Iguanidae; genus Iguana; species Iguana delicatissima. Next base: position 623,883 of record CAOKZL010001923.1, on the reverse strand, counting down.
ACCCCTCTGACTGTGCCATGCTGCACCAGGTGGGGGAAACGCCATTGCTGGCCTCCTGTGAGAGGAGAGCACACAATTATTGCACAACGAGGGTTGCGCAGTAGGTTGAGAGGGGTAAAGCCAGCAGGCCTCCTTTTAAGGCCACGCTGCCCCTTCCTCAGCCTCTTTGGACTCATGGCTACCCTCCCTCCCATTTCAGTGTAAGCTTGCTGGTTGCTTCAGGGCTGGGTAGGATTTTTTTTCCCCCACCAGGGTTTTTTTCCACCTGCTGTACACTGTGCCAAGGGAAATGGATAATTGGTTTCTCGGGGTAGTGTCTTAAAAAGGTCACTTAAATAGGCACATTGGCAGGAAAGGGGGGGGTCTATAGGCTTTGGTGAGTACCTATAGCACCCTATGGTGTAGGACAAGCCTCAGGAGCCCTCCCGTCTTGTCACTAGACAAGAGGGGAGGATGATGATCAAGTTGTCCTTGGGGTGGGCCCATAGTTGGCCCTCACTTCGGGGCTTGTGAGGCAAGGGGGACGTGGCAGCGGGCTTGCCTTCCAGAAAAAGAGGTTGACTGAAGTTCACTTTGGGACCAAGTTTCTTGCTCAAGGGAGGTTGGGGGAGCGGTCCGGTGGTGACCCCTTACCTTAACAACTCCTATTGTGTTGACCCCCCTTCTCTTACATCACAAAGTTCAAGACCTAAGTTCAAGTCCAAGTGAAAGCTCAAGTTCATGTTAAATAGGCATATAATAAATTGCCCTAGTTCAACCCAAGCCCTGTGCATGGTCCCTTCATTTCGTGGATTGGTTGGCAAATAGCAAATGATTAAAATTATTATTTACTATATTCCAACTCCCTGAAATCTTAACTAAACAGGGGACAAGTCCCTTAGAAGTCCTATAAGCTTACCGTTAAATACATCTATAATTTTAGAATAGAAAATTAACAGTCATACAAGTTGATCCTCCCTTATCTACAAATCCAAAAATCTGAAAATCTCCAAAAGATGAAACTTTTTGCCGCCAGCTGCCCACTTCTGCCTTCAAGGCAGTGGCAGCAGCATTCCTGCTCATTCGTCTCTCAGATCAGAAGAGCACTACAACCACCACCCTGAATGTGGAAGCAAGCAGATAGAGATAGAGAATCTGTGAGACAAACAAGCAGGAGTGCTGCAGCTGCAACCTTGAAGGTGGAAGCTGGTAGTTAGAGGCAAAAAAGAGAGAGACAGGGGATCTATGAACTATACTGAGTACTATACTTGGATTTCCAACATTTCACACATCCTCAGCCTCTCTCTAGCCTCACATCTCACACACAACACAGGTAGATGTGAGGTTTTCCAAAAAGGTACTGTATTTCAAAATTCAAAAAAATCTGACATACTGGAACACTTCTGGTCCCAAACTTTTCTGATAAGAGAAGCTAAACCTGTGCTAGTTATTGCTGATAAGCATTTGTACAGTGCTTTACAGCACAATCCTTTGCAAGTCAACTCAGAAGTCCTATTGATTTCCAATGGATTTATCATCTTCAAAGTGTGCATGTTACTGCAACCTTAGAGGGCTGAAATAATGTCAAGTGACACCTAACAAATTCATTACTGGTACATGATTAGATCCAGGACTTTGTTGCAAACACCTCACACTCTTGTTAGCCTCTGAACTACCCAAGTTTTCATACAGCTGTTAAGCTATTAAGTACTACCTTCCCACAGTGGTAGGAATCCTGTGAGGCAAGAGGCTATGCTGTGATGGGAGCAGTGTGGCTGCTAAAATCTTCCATGTCAGATAGGCTTTTGCTGAGGAGCCACACTAAATGTGCCAAAGAAGCTATTAAGCAGCAGTAGTGGGGGATGACACTGGCAGATGATGTCTGAGAGACAATGAGAGTGGCACCATAGCTAACACTTGTTAGCACTGCACAGAAAAAGGCACAGAAAACCTCTTATGAATGTCTTTTACCACAAACCCTATGATGAGACAATCTAAAATGAAAGAAGAGATAGGACTCCCACACTGGATGGCGCTCAACGAGCTACTGGGATACAGCAGAGGACAATCAAGAGTAGTGCTGTGGCTAATGATGCAAATGGATTAAATCAAAAGGATGTCCAGCTATTGACGTGCTCAGAGGTGAAAGGAAAGTGAAATGTGAGAAGCATGAATCACGAGAAACTAGATATAGGGAAATAAGAAATGGAACATATAAACACTGCAATACTTGGGACACTGCCAGAGAGGACTGCAAAAAGACACTATCTGCAGCCAGAAGGAAAGAGAAGCCTCAATGGATGAAAGTTAACCTCTCAAGCAGTTAAGGACAGATGAGAAGCGAAAGTGAGAGAAACAGAGTCAGGACCCTGAATACAACTGTTCTTCAACAACTTGTGCATTTGGTCAAGGACAACTACAGTAATAATGTAGAGATCTAAAAAATGACAACAAAAAAGTAGAAGAGGCCTCTTCCACAAGATCCAAGAAATCAAAGGAAAATTTAAACAAGAGTGAGAATGCTCTATGACTAGCATGTGAACACATCATGTGATCAAACAGAAATAAAAAGGTGAGGAAAACAATACATTGAATAACTATACATTGGTTTAGTCATTAATCGGAATGGATTAATACTGACAAGAAATCAGAAGAAGATTAGGACTGGGAAAGGCAGTTATGAAGGAACGAGATAAAGTCCTAGATAAGGTGCCATCATATTTCTAATTTCTCTGTATGGTTGTGAAAGTAGGACAGTGAAAGAAGCTGACAGGAAGAAAATCAACTCATTTGAAATTTGGTGCTGGAGAAGAGTGCTATAGATACTGTGGACTGCAAAAACAAAACAAAAACAAATAAATGGACCCTAGAGTAAATCAAACTTGAACTCTGCTTAGAAGACAGGATGACTAAACAAACACTGTTGTACTTTGGACATATCATGAGAACACATGATTCATCAGAAGAGACAATAATGTTTGGTAAGGTAAATGACAATAGGAAAATAAGACCATACTGCAGATGGATAAACTCAATCAAGGAAGCCATGATCCTGAGCCTGCAAGACCTGAGCAGGATTGTTGCTGATAGGGTGACCCAAAGGTCCCTCATTCATAGGGTCACCATAAGTCAAATTCAACTTGATCGCAGAAAACAAAACCAAATAGGTTCTGGTCTGAGGCTATCTCTCATATAAATAGCTTTCTTTATGACCATGATTTTGGAATTCTTCCTTCACAACACAAAAAATGTTCTCACACAAACAGAAAAGCCTATAGGATTGTCCAGAAAATAGCTAAAACCTGACATATTTCTAATACCGATTTGCATTTTCAAAAGGAAAAAACTCAACAAACTCAAACAAGCTAGTTTATAAACAAGCATTCACATATGCCATAATCCTAAACACACAAACCACTCCACATACACATCTCCATGCCACCTCTCCCAACATCAGCCAAGTCCCATGGGGCCTTTCCTACAGATGTTACATCACCGGCAAGAGGTGCTGAACTGACAAGACTTACAACTTTAGTCATTATGGGGATAATTGGTCTATTGGTGTTATAGAGGACTTTCACCTGCCACTGTTATTGGAAGCAGTTGTAAAGACTCTATAAGAGTAGCATTCTTCTTAATGAACGCACACTCCTGATTTGCTCTGATTGGCTGTTGCTGCAATTTGTATCATATCCTGCTTCATTGTGGTACTGTATTATATTTTGATATACTTTGTATTTTCACATGCCAAACTTGCTCATGTTCTCTTTTAACCTTTTGTATATGAGGACCTATATGCTATTTTTATGTTTTAACTAGAATATATAAAAGACTATTTCTCTTATTCTATTTTGTCTTGTGAATTTCCTTTTTATTTACAACAAGAGGATGGTATGGAGGTGAATGAGCAGCAGGAACTGTCTCTGTCCCGCAGCTCACAAGAGATGTAGTGGAAAGACAATGCTGTTACAGCAATACCCACTGTCCAAGTGCCTCCCTTCATTCCTCTCCCCCATAGCAGTGTTTCCATGGGAATTGGAGCCACCTAGAGGGAGGTTTTAGGTGGAACACAAAAGCCCCTCTCATGGTCAAAGTAGGACTTAAGGATATGGAAAGTGCATGGATGTTACTAACAAGATTCTTGCCATTGACTTTGTCTATCATTTCTGATTTATGGTGAACATGTCATGGGGTTTTCTTGGCCAGATTTGTTCAAGGGAGAGTTGCCCTGAGGCTGAAAGAATGTGGCTTCCCCAAGGCCACCCAGTGGGTTCCCACAGCTGAGCAAGACTTGAACCACGATCTCCAGAGTCATAAGCCATTTCCACATGAGACTGTTATAGTACTATGATTCCACTTTCAACATCCTATGGAATCCTGGGGTTTGCAGTTTAGGGAGGGGCTGGCCGGCCCCTCCCTAAACTGCAAACCCCAAGATTCCAAAGGATGTTGAAAGTGGAATCATAGCGCTATAACAGTCTCATGCGGAAATGGCCATAGTTCGGTGCTCAAACCACTGTACCATACTGGTTCTGGCTATTGACTGGGGAACATTAATTCATTTGAGCCTCATCCGAACACAAGCTGTGCACTCATATGCATGTTTACCTCAGAGTGAGAGCCACTGTTCTCAATGGGGCTTACTCTAAGGTAAGTATGCATAGGATTACAGTTAAAGTACATTTATGGGACATTGTTTACCAGGGGCTATTTTCTTCTGTCAACAAATTGGAGGAAAGTAAGAATACATTTCTGTTTGCGGTAATGGACAGGTACAGGATATCCCTCTTGTAAAATATTTATTATGAGGACTGTTATTATAAGGAACCAGATTCCTCTTTTGAAGTCAGACCCAACCCTCACCACCATAAGGTGATTTTTTTTTTTTTTGGACAGCTGTTGTGTTTATCTGAAGCTTTTTTTATGTATAGCCAAGAAACATAAATATAGTGTATGATGTATGTGAGCTAATGGATGAAAAGAGAAGATTTGCAGGTCATTTTGGACAGCATGTATACAGTTATCTTGGATTGTGCTGCAATCAATAAGCCTTTTTTCTGAAGAAACTTGTATAGCATTTGGATGTAAAAATAACTGCTTACTGCTGTAGAAAAATAATTTCCTGCACCCAAATGCTATCTATGTTAATCGTTTAGTGGTATCAGATTTATCCAGATGAATAAAAGGGGAGAATTGGTATCTGTCAGAGACACAGGTACAGATCATGTACCCTCAACAGCTGACATTTAGCCTACATATTAAAGGAATTCTGGTAGGCGTTACTTGAGGTTTAACAGTGATTCATAAATTTAAAGATGCTGGAAACCTACAGTATGTTCAAAGTTTACAATACCAACTTCAGTCACTAGGTAGCAGTTTCCCTAAACAGCATACAGCCTTGTGATCCATATTTGTTGAATTCAAGGAGGAGGGAGAGTTGTAAAGCTTTCCTCTACTTCCAGGATAGCCTTTCTTATAGCCATGGAGTGGGCAGACTCCTCTTTGAGAGAGCTAAAAAAAGGTGCACCAAAGCAACAGTGTATTTAGAGGTTCCAGTGGTTATTACTTCTCTCAGACAGGAAAGACAGAAGAACAACAGTCCTGTTGGTGATATACATAGATGTGAGTTGTGGTATGCATGTAGAGTGGATTTGTGGACAATGCATAACAGATGTCTCCAGCTGCTTTCACTACCAGCTGGTGGTGAAAGCAGAGTACTGCATGCTGAATGATTGCAGATGCATAATAATGCATCTAGAGTAGTGTGTCAATGCACACGGCACACTGTGTACTACTCTGTGTATTGACTACCATGCAGCAAGATGACAGCTATGTACATTTACCATTTCTCACACCCTGTGCTATAGTGATATAGAATATGGCATATTTCCACAATAGACTGTTATAGTGCTATTATTCCACCTTCAACATCCTATGGAATCCTGGGGCTTGCCTTGGCTCTTCCCTAAACTGCAAACCTCAGGATTCCATAGGATGTTGAAAGTGGAATAATAGCACTGTAACAGTCTCATGCGGAAATGGCTATGGAGTATAGTCAGATCTGGTCCAGTAACACATGCCTTGGTTACATCTTGTTTGGATTCCTGTAATGCATTCTTTGTGGAGCTGCCTTTGAAAAGTTTTAAGAAACTTCACCTCGCCCAAAGAGCTGCAGCCAGATTGTTACTTGGGGCTGCCTACAGGGAGCTTACAACTTCTTTTGTTGCAACACTCCACTGACTGCCAGTCTACTTCTCGGCAGAGTTCAAAGTGCTGGTGATGACATATAAAGCCATAATGGCTTAGTTTCAGGCTATCTGAAGGACTGTATCTCCCTTTATAAGCCCGTTAGCACTCTAATGTCTTGTGCAGAGGCCCTTCTCTCTGTTTCATCATCTTCTCAGGCTCATTTGGTGACAACAAGAGAGAAGAGCCTTCTTGATGGCTGCTCCTAGACTTTGGAATTCCCTTCCATGGGAGGGCAGGATGACACCGTCCTTGCTCTCCTGTCAGCAAAGTTAAAACATTTTTATGCCATCAGGCTTTTAGAAGCTCATTAAGGTAGGCTTTTAGTAATGTGCAGCGCTGTTTTTAAGGTTTGAATCTAGTCTGTTAATTAATTTTAATGTTTTTAATGTTTAATGTTTTTAACTTTCAATTGTTCAACTGTTGACAAATTACTTTTATATTTATACATTTATTGAAGGTTTTGTATAGTTTAAATCTGTATTGTTTTTAAATATGTTGTTAGACATCTTGAATTTCATTATTGAGAGAAAGGTGGGATATAAATGAAATAAATAATACAGGAATTGAATCGTGTGAGCACAATGGAACTCTACCAAAGGATATTTACACTACACCAAGACAATGCAGGATCTTGGCTGCTATGTTCAGCTCTGCCAACTAGGTAATTATCCAACTCTCACCACTGGTGAACATGTATTTATTTTTTATTTTTTTTCAAGAACACTGCAAATATCTTTGACCATGGGTGAGGGTAGAACAAAATAAACATATTAAAAGAAACAAAATCTTTCTGAATCTATTTCCAGTTCTTTTTTTCAAAACTATTCTCTATTTATGTCCAGAATGTACTTAAAAGGTCTGCTAATGATTGGCCTCTCCCAAAACTGAAAAACCCAGGATTCCATAGGATGTTGAAAGTGGAATCATAGCGCTATACCGGCTAGTTCAGGAATGGTCAGAATTAATTTTTTCCCTCTCCTTTGGAACAATACGTCAAACCTATTTTGAATAAGAAGGGTTTCACTTTACTTAATAAGGTTCATTTATTCTTACTGAGAGTCATCAGTTTTCTGGTTTGGACCTTCTTCATTGACCCTTTCCGCATGTGGAGGGGGAAACGGGGGAAAACGCGCTGAAACGGAGGGAGATTGGATGCACGCACGGAGGAAAGCATTAGGCTTTCCTCCTCTTGGAGGGTGAGAAGATAGTTATTAATTGTAGTCAAATATTTCAGTGATTAAAAATAATGGCCCTCTATTCTCAGTACCAAAACAATTTTCCAACAGCAAGAATCAAAACTGTTTGTCTTGTTAGAAGAATCAAATTGATACTCAGACTGAAAATAAAAACCTATCTTTTGAGTCATCTTTATTTATAATTTTCTCATATGTTCATTTTGGCACCCATTTGTAAAGATGAAAATATTTTTTATTCATTTTTGCAGCCATCTTGCAGCTGGGTAAGTCCGTCCCCATGTGGAGCAGTGCGGAGCAGTGCGAGCTCGCTGTTCCGCAGTCCTCCAGCGTCCAAAATGGTGGCTTCGGCATCCAAAATGGCGGCTTCCAGCTGGCGGAGGCTCTCCACCAACCGGAGAAGCTCGCCAGCTGGAAGCCCACCCCCGGCAGATCTGCAGGCACGCACTGGTGTGCGCCTGCAAATCTGCACCAGAGCGCAGCCACGGAGTGGCACGGAGTGGCGCACTCCATGCTTTTGAAAAACCTGTAGAAACAGGTTTTTTGAAAGCACGCTGCGCGACCACTTCGGGTCGCTCCGGAGTGGACTGAGGTGCGGAACTGCGACAAGTAGTCCGACCCAGTCTGCTCCCAAGGTGCGGACGACCTCCGTCAGAGGTCGCACCACGCCGTACTACTTACCCCGTGCGGAAAGGGCCATTGTTTACAATGGCGCCAGAGAGCACCATTGTAGTTAGTAAAACAGATTATTGCTCCAAGTTTTTATTTTCCAAGAGGCTAAGCTTAACATTTGCAGGTTGTTTAGAAAACTGTGCAGCTTAGGGACAAGCTAGCTGTTCTATGCATTTAAAGAGAAAAACTGCTTGAATCATGAAGAAGAAAAATAGCTTGAATTACAAAGAAGGCAGCCTGGAACTGCGTTTTCTAAAGCAAAAGTGTTATGTAGACAAGGAGTATAGGTTGAAGATTAAGGCATTTCTCTTGCCCCACCTTCTTCTGGGATTTTTGCAAGTGATCCAAGAAATCTCCTCTCCCACTTGTAACTTACCTTTTCCCACTTAGCTGATTCCAGATTTTTTTTCTTACCACCAAAAAGTCATAAGATTTTTAGCTCTATCTTGTTGTAACCTTGTTGTAAGTTGCCCTGGGCTCTATGTCAGGAGAAAGGCAGGATATAAATAAAATAAAATATGGAGTTGTGACAGGGCCTACTTCTTTCTCTTTTAGACTGGTATGACAATTCCTCAATCTGATAGGGCACCCTGTCATTTCACACAGCTCTGTCTTCCTCCTTATAACATCAGCTTGTGTAAAGGGTGAGGTCTTCAATGGTTATTTATAATCTGTTTATAATTCTATGGTAGCATGTTTTTTGTATGTCTTTAAATACTGTATACCATTCAGCTGAGTCAGTATTTATAAAAATAAACTGTAACATTTATTAAAAGAACATATAGAACAAAGTATTAGAGTTCATATGCAGGTAGTTCTTCAGAATATTTTAGTCAGATTCCTTATATCTTTGAACTCTCACATAAGCGTAAGTATCATAAACAGCCCTTTGGCTATACTCTCACCAAATGATCAACTCCCCAATGCAGGTCACAATTTCTGACGAGATTCCAGAATGGTTTAATTACTTTTCTGCCTCTCTCTTGGCTCTCCCTGAGAATTAAACCCTTCCCACAGAGACAACCTCCTGGCTGACTGAGGCACTTTACTCCAGAGTTCTTTCTCACTGAAGGATTATCAAATGACAGTCAGTTTGCCTTTATACATCTTTTTCTGTCAATCACCAGCCCCTCCCACACACTATGGGACTGAGGCCATTTCCACACGGGGTAATAAAAATGGTGCAGTGCGTCCTCCATGGAGGATGTCTGCACCTTGGAGCGGACTGGGTCCGACTACTTGGTGTAGATCCACACCTCAGTCTGCTCCAGAATGATCCCAAGTGGTCCTCCAGCGTGCTTTTGAAAGACCTGATTTTTCCAGTCTTTCAAAAGCACGGAGCGCGCCACTGCGAGCCTGCTCCCTTGTGCAGATTTGCAGGCTCGCACCAATGCGAGCCTGCAATCTGCCAAGAATGGGCTATAAGCTGGCGAGCTTCAGTGGTTGGTCGGGACCCACAGCAACCAGAAGCTGTCATTTTGGACACTGGAGCACAGCAGATTGATGACCACACACTGCTCCGGAGCAGCCTGGACCGGACCAGGGAGCCAGAAGATCCAGTAAGTAGCGGCGCAGGGCAATTCTCTCACCCCGTGCGGAAATGGCCTGAGTTTCTCTCCTGTGGAGCTATTCTGGTTGCCTGGCAATCTGTTTCAAGCCTGCTCTGGCCTCTGGATAGCTATATCTCCCAGAACTCTGTCACAGGAAACTATCCAGGAGAGAAAGGAAGGATAGATCCACAATTAACTGGGTTTGAGTGGTAGTGTGCTAGGAGCTGGCCATCTGGAACAACCCTCTATTTTCAACCACTTTGCTCCCATTCAAGGTTTCAATAAAATAAGAGATCCTAGAAGAGAGGATGCATTGAGGGAGACTGGATGTAGGCACTGAGGAAAGCATTAGGCTTTCCTCCTCTTGGAGGGTGAGAAGACAGTTATTAATTGTAGTCAAATATTTCAGTGATTAAAAATAATGGCCCTCTATTCTCAGTACCAAAACAATTTTCCAACAGCAAGAATCAAAGCAGTTTGTCTTGTTAGAAGAATCAAATTGATACTCAGACTGAAAATAAAAACCTATCTTTTGAGTCATCTTTATTTATAATTTTCTCATATGTTCATTTTGGCACCCATTTGTAAAGATGAAAATATTTTTTATTCATTTTTGCAGCCATCTTCTCAGATCTATAAAATACTTTTTTTTTCTTGGAAATGTGTCCCTGGGTAAAAACATAGGAAACATTATAAGTTGTTAGTCATCATTAGTAATTCATATCTATGTAGAATAAATTTATTTTCAGTTGCTATTTATCCCATGATCTGTGAAGATGTAAACATTTATGCTTTATAGTATTAAAAGAGAAAAAATATTTTTATCGCTCAGGACACAAGATGAAGATCCATAAGACTGTCATTTCTATAGAATATTGCTACAGAATTGCTGTATCCTTAGCTCAAAGAAGAATCTTGGTAAGGTAAAAGGGATCTCATGATTACAGAGATTAGCTATGGAAGGCTTAGCTAAGCAACTCATTGGGTTGGCTTGCACCAAGTGTGTTCTAATAAGTGACTGAAACCTATAAGCCAGGTTTGTGGAAACACCAAGTTTGTGGATCCACCAAGAGTTCAATCAACCTCTGTTTCAAAGACAGAATGATGCCAAATGTAAACTTCTGCCAGCAACAATGAGAGAGGCCACGGACTTTAAACTGAGTTTGGCTTGATGAGTCACAAACTGTGCAAGCTTTCCTATGTGAATAAGCTTACAAGATGTTTCTTTTAAGTACTGGTGTTACACCAAAAGCATCACAAGGTTTCATCTCAATTTATTTACAGACCAAGGAGTATGTGTACAAGGAGATAGGAAAGAGCAACAAAGCTGGCCAGCTGTTCTTTGCTAGCTACAAACTGAACTCCACATTTTCCAGACACCCAAAAGGAAGTTCAGATGTACATTAAACAAGAGCAATATATTTCACAGAACCATGCTATACATCAGAGTCAGATATATATAACTGGACTAGAAGACTCCATTTCTACTAAGGTCAGACATTTAGTTTATCTATAAAATGTTTTACATAGTGAAGAACAGACTCAGAGCATAGGAGCATAGATGCATGCTACAGTGCAAAAAGGTTGTGTATGAGAACTAAGCATTCCACATGATTTATCTGATACCCATGATTTCCTGATTTCTTCTGAGTCACCTACATTAACGCACACTTTGAATCCAAAACTATAAAGCAGAGCTGATAAAAGGCTTGTGAAATTTCTTTTTGATGAACAAGGGAGACCTCTACTGTCAGGTAAATATATAGGTAATGATTAACTCCTTCACTATTCATATTTTTTTTAAAAAATTGGTCATTTAAGCAACAGAACATAGATGTATTTCATTCAGTTAGATCTTATTTAATGACTAATAAATAAAAAACTAAGCATTTTGAGATCATTATTATCTCAAATAATTATCTGATGTAAGAATTAGCATTGAAAAAAGTATCAGCCTACTATATTGTGTTGAAGAGTTTTATACAAGATTCATAGGAAATGATGTAGTCTATACTGTAATTCTACATGTTTCTGCTCAGAGACATACATACACTGCTTTTGGGTAGATGAACTGAGAAAATACTTGGGCCTCCAGACTGACACATTAGACAGTGTACTGTGAGTTGGAGTAGACAATTCAGAGCCAAAAGAAACAAGCTTTAAGTCAGAAATCAGCCTCATGGTGCATATGATAGGAAGGATGTGCAAACACCCCTAATCAGAACAGAATGTGGCTATGTAGAACTCCATACCAGTACATATTACATATGAAGATCTGGAAGACCAGAACTAAGAATAAAGACACCAGTAGAATGGGAATGCACTCTCTCGCGCGCGCTCTCTCTCTCAGAGTTGGCTACCTTAAACAGCTGCACACATGGCTTTTAGGTGGCTCTCTCCACCTACCTCTCAGACCTGACATTTGAGAGCTGTATCCCAGTCAAGACTTTAGAAGATCATTAATTAGAAGAACTACTCATTAATGATTAGCCTAACAGGTGGATTTTTTTTCTGGAGTAAATATGATTGCAAACTATCAGGTTGTTTAGGACAATTAGGATGGAAGTGAACAGTTTTTCATATTGTTGTGCCACACACCAAGAATTAGGGGTCAGATCCTCCGCTGTAGACATCTGGGTTTCAACTTTCATTGGGAGCCCTACCACAGAAGTTGCCTTATGACTACTTTGCCTATTCAGTTTACATGGTAGTTTTCCTGTAATCATCTCTGAAATAATCACAAGGAAAAAAAGATATTAAGATTGGCTGAGATACAGGATATGTTGTATTCTCCTGCTGCTCCACATACAGAAGCTGAGCAGACTTGAAGTTGAATCTTGTATCATCACTAGCAATGACATAGCATTCTCTACAATATCTGAGGTCAGAAGGCTAGTTTAGGCAGTGATGGATGGTGGCTTCCATGTCAGAGGAGCGACAAATTTACTCTAGCTTTTAATCCAAACTTTGAAGAAGCTATCCAAGCTACAGAACCCAATTTTGTGATAGAGTTCAGCACCTTGGATAACTCTCTTAAAGTTCAGACTAAAACCAGAGCTACCAATATGGAAGCCACAAGCCATCACTGAGTTTCATGAGTATAGGGCAGAAGGAGTCTGCTGGGAGGCTGCTACCATTGCTCATTCATCCCAACATCTGCCACTTAAGGTGGTATTCCACTCTGGCTAATGATAGGACCAAACTTTAGTTCCTAGGGCAATTCCTATTCTATCCACTGTGTGTTGTAATACCAAGAAGAAGGAGGAAAAGTTATGACATAAACAAGAGGATGGTCAACTGTGGGGGCCATTTTTGCCCCCATGCATCTGTTTTCAGAAGTGGGCCACAGCTGAAAATTGGACAAAAAGTCTGCTTCCAGTTTTTTTCAGCCCATTCAGAGCAGTCAGCATTCTTGAGAATGTCTGGGGTGTGTTTTCACCTGAAATAAATAATTGGAGGGTGAGTCTGGAGTGAATGAACAGCCCAGGCAGAACAAGGGGACCACACAAAAAAAGGAGATGGAGCTACAGGTTATACTTTGCCCAACTTTGCACTGCAGGTTATTTTCCAAATAATATTTAGGCTGCTATTTTATACACACTTACCTGCAAGTATGGCTCACACAATGGGGCTTATTTTTTAGTAGACATGCATTAGACTGCACTGTTAGAAGACCCTGCAGCTTGTATCAGGAATGTAATATATGTTGATATCCCTGATATGTCTGAACATCTAGGACAGAAAAGACACTCATGCTATGAGTATATCGTGAAAAAGGCCCATACACTTTCTTTCTCCTTTGACTTGGTGAATGATCTCCATTTCAGAAAAGTGTCACAATTACAAATCTTTTTTCCCCCTGTTTTTAATAAGACAGTTCATTTTTAGGGATGTTCCACAGGATGGCAGTGCTGCTTGCTGATTTGTAAGGAAGAGCTTAAAAATATATGAGAAGTTGTTTCTCTTTCTTGGGTAGTAAATGTCCATGCAATCACAGAAATCTCAGATTTCACTAACACTCAAAGTGTGGAAAGCAAAAACCAATCAATCCCTTTAAACTAGTTACGGGAATTGCAAGCCCTCCCCCAGATGCTACTGGACTGAAACTTCCAGAAGTTCTAGGCAACACAGCCAACAGTGAGAAATGCTGGGAGTTACAAGCTGAAAATATCTGTACGACCACACAGTTCAACCACTGCTTAAAATCAATGCCCATATGGGCAACTTTTTTTTTTTTCCTTTTCATTTTTCACATATTCCTTTTGAGATTGTGTTTGGAGCTGGAGTTGGCATCATTGGATCATCATGGACTTCAGTATTTCACAGATGAAAACTGGGATACAGGTTATATTGTCATGTACAGGATAACTCCTTTCTCCAAAGAACACATTCTGAAGTTAACAGTACTTTATTCAAAGAATAGTTATGGGTAACAACTGCATACTTCCACAGCAATAATATATTTTCTTACAAGCAATCCATTATAAATTTGCATGCACTAAACTTTCGTTGGTTAGTAAAACATTGCCCTGTTTTTTCTCAGGCTGATGCTTTCCCCAGACTTCCTTAACTTTGAGCAATTGTTGACTTGCTTTGTTAGCCCTTTCCATTATGTCAACACACTTTATTCTCCTAACACACTTCACCCTAGTTTTCTCACTTTTACTCTCTAGCCTCCCTGCCTCAACCTGCCTAGTCATATTATAGCAGTTTAATACATACAAGTAATTTGCAGGTAGATTCTCCCACATGACAGCAAGCATAGCATTTAGCAGGATATATGATGTGCAACAGGTTAACCTAACCATAAACCAGACTCCCTTATAAATGGTCCATATTATGACATGGAGGAACTGTAACCTGACAGGTAGACAGTAGACCCTCCAGATCTGCAACCTCTGGATCTGCTATTTCCATCAACTGTGAGTCATCACATCTTATGCATAAAATGATGGTGACATAAATGGGGATACCCTGAAATGTCTGTGTGCAGGCTGCCGCCATTTAATAACATGGGACACAATCATTTGTTTCCTGACATCTGTGGAGGGTCATGGAACCAAAGCCCTGCAGATCCAGCAGGTCCACTGTATCTATATGGCCTCTAGATAGCTGTTGTGCTGACCTCATGCTCTTGCCACCATTGTCGAATACTGACAGGAGTTGCATGGGGGGAGGGAGAATACATTCTCCAACATTTCACAGATGAAAACCAGGATACACATGCCCAGATGACATCTAAGTATGGTCAAGATGACAAATGTTAGTAATGAGGAAGAACACAAGAGCTAGGAGAGGCTGCAGCAGTTTGCTTTTGACTGATTCCACAGGGATGGGCAAGATTCTGCCTCCTCTCCTCTCTATCCAGTGAGCTAACTGAATGCAAAATACTTTTTCAGTTTGCAGAAACTGAGGCAAACTGGGACAAATGGGAAAAGTGGGGTGAGGAGAAAGGAACTGGGATATTTTAAAAGCTGCTGAAAAAGTGGGACAATTGAAGATTAACTGAAATTGTCCCTGCCAGATTGGGTCTACATTACCACCAAGGGACATTCAGTTAGTGGATACATGAGACAAGGCCATTTTCTGCACCAGCAGGTAATGATAGAACTTCCTACTTAAGAGAGATGAGATTGGTTCCATGACTGAAGTTTAGGACTCATCCATATTCGCAACTAGTGCCAATTCAATCAGCTACATTTAATGTCACTTTGGGCTACTTGAATCATTGAATCACAGAATCTTAGAATTGGAAGAAGTCACTTAGACTAACAGAATGTTATAGGTGGAAAGGGCCACCAAAACAAATGTACTGATTTGCTAAATTTTTCACAGACTGATATTGTCTTTGTCCTCTTTTAAGAATATTTTGCTTTTGTTTTATTCTCTTGTGACTTTATTGTGTTACTTCGCTGGTCTAATTTGTGCATTGCTTTAAAACCCCTAGTGAGGAAAAAAGGCAATTTATAGATATTTAATAATAAAGAATGAAACAAAGGTGCAGAAGGGAAAGGGATGAATGCAATTAGGCACTGACTGGACAACAGTAGTTCCTTCCATAGCATTTTTAGCCAATGACACCTCATTAAGCAGGAGCTAAAGAAAAGAGAGATTGGGGTGCAGTTTTTGAGGAAGGCTCGGTCCCTATGTCCTATGGACTCAAGTGTCCCTCATATAAGCAAGAACTCTCCAGGATAACTGTGATTCTGAATAAAAAGTTGGCCAGCTTTCTTATTTAAACGCACAAGCATAAAAAAAAGCAATGATGGAATGGAACAACAATTGGGGAGCTTGAGTGAGATTATGGTTCTTTTGGCAAGAGCTAGGCATCTATTTTGCTGTTAGGTATCTTAAAGTTGTTTCCAACTTATGGTGACTGTATCACAGGGTTTTCTTGGCAAGATTTGCTCAGAGGGCATTTGCCATTGCCTTTCTCTGAGGCTGAGAGAATGTTCCTTGCCTAAGGATACCCAGCAGTTTCCATGGCTGACAAGTTTCTAGTCCAACACTCAAACCATTACACCACACTGGCTCACTGATATTTTTACAAAGCTAGAAACATTTTTCCAAAAGGCACGCAGGTGGAACTCAGTATGTTACCAATGTAACGTGATTCTTCCCCTGCAAAAACACAGAACATATTACAGAATAGGAGCCTGCATACTTATTAGCATGCACCAGGCATAATAGATGTTAAGCTGTCCTCATAGTGAAACTGAGGGATACACACTCATTCCTCTTGAAATGAAATAAGTTTATGTTCTGAAAGATGAGTGCTCAGACACATAAGGGATATACATTTGGGCAAGTAACTAAATCTTGATTAAGTAATGAAATGAGTTTTACTTAGCTAGTTAATTGAGCCTGCCTACATTTGTCTACAGGTAAAAAACAATAGTTCTGGAGAACAAACAAGAATACTTTATGAATTTCTGTATAATGATCACATCACTTTTTAGGCAGCAGTACCACCTATGGGAGGAACAATATGATTGCTGGTTATGCGGGCAGGCAGCTAAATCCTCAATAAGAATGTCCTCTATTTAGGGGACAAGCAAGGTTGCCAACAAATGCCCCGGCAAATGAATGTGGCATGTTGATATTAGGCTTTTTTTTTTTTTGCTAATTCTGTAAAGTACTGTACACTTTAATGGTGGTTATTATTATTGTCATTAAAGCTTCAAGATGCTACTTTGGTTATTAATTCACAGCTTGTTCATTTTGATTTTAATGCACTAACATTCTCATTCAAACAAACTTATATAACAAACACTTTGTCAAACCAGCAGTATCCTAGGTAGAACATTTAACAAAGAAAAATGTTAACTACCATTAACTGCCTCTTCAGTAATCATGGAAAATGTCTTGTATACCTTTTAGTGCCCTCCCAAATGACTCACTGTTGTGTCTGATTATACAAAACAGCTGCTCTCTACCCTTTTATTTTCTGCTGCTGCTTGTTTTCTAGGGTAATCTGCAAGCTTTTGAGTAATTGCATTGCTAGTTCAATTTTAAGAAAAAAAAATAATTTATTTGCTTCCAAAAGCCATAATGTGGGGATTTGTATTTCAATTAAGTCTTTTTTTCCTTGTTTGGAGAATTAAAATACCTTCTTAGTACTTCTTCTGTAATTAGCCAGGATTGTACTTGTAATCCAGAGCATGCTTATTTGGAAATAAATTACATTCAAACAATCTAGGGCCAGTTATAAACATTAATGCCTTCATAAATAGACTGCCTGACAGCAATTCCCATTGATTATTTCCATGTGCCTATGTTAAAATGTTAATAGCTTCCTCTGCAAAAGAGCCAGGATGATGTAGTGGTTTCAGCACTGGACTATGACCCCGGAGTCCAGAGTTCAATTCCCCACTTGGATATGGGAACCCACCAGGTGACCTTGGGCGCATCACACACTCTCAGCCCCAGAAAATCCCATGATAAGGTCGCTTTAGGATTGCCATAAGTCAGAAACAACTTGAAGCCACACAAAAACAGCATCAACAATAACAGCAACAAGCTTTCTCTGTATGTCAACTTGTGCCAGCAGACACAGCACAGTTGTCATCTAGAATAGGTAGCACTGGAATTGAGGTCAGGCTAATATTCCAGAAGCTTGTCCTTGTCTGTCCATCTGTAAAACTTTCTGCATTCCTATCCTACTGCTTTACCATCCATAAAGCATTTCATATTCATAAGGTGTTAACATGCACACATGTGTGGACACACACAACCTTCATCACACTTTGTCCAATTTTAATCAATACCTCCTTTGGTTCTCTTAGCCTATACTGATGCATGACATCTAAGTCCTATTACCTGATTGTTACTTTCCTTATATGGAAAGTAATGAGTTTGAAATGGACAGGTTCCTCTTCTGTGGAGGTTCTTCATGCCAATCAGAATTCTGGAAGATAAGAGATCTTGCTTGGAAAAGGTGTCTTCAAAAAAACAGGAACCACTCCACTATAGACCTCTCAGTTTCTGGCCATTTCCACACTACAGCATTATAGTGCTATTATTCCACCTTCAACGTCCTATGGAATCCTGGGGGTTGCAGTTTAGGCAGGGGCATTTAGAATTCTCAGCCAGAGAGCTCTTTGACCTCAGTAAACTACAAACTCAGAATTCCACAGAGTGTTGAAAGTGGAATAATGGCACTATAACAGTGTAGTGCAGAAATGGCCTCTGTATAAGGCAAGAAACAACAGATGGACTTAGAGACTCCCACTCCACATCTTGAATTCAATTGGGCTATAATTTATGACTATATATTTAACTGATCACAGAGGCAGTCTATGTTCATATTGAATGTTCTATCAGTTGTACAAATAGTAACATTCATTTCTTTTTTAATTTTTTAGCAAAAGTGAAGGAAATTTGTGGTCAGAAATTATTCTTACTTGCTTAAAATAGCTTTACTTCACAGGTTCCTTTTCCTTTTGTTTCAATACATAAAACAGTATAGCAGCTGCACTGATGTCTGCATGCACTGTCACCATTCCAAGATAAACAGTTTCCAACTGATAAAAGTAATTTGACGTAATGACAATTGATTATGTACTGTAGAATGATAATTCAACATCTGTTACCAAAACATTGTTTTGACAACTGTCAGTGAATAAAGAACATATGAGCTCCTCAAAAGAGAGTGGGGTAGGAGATGAAATCACCATGAGAATTTCTACATGAATTGGGAAGAAGTATCTTCTTACTAAAGAGCCAACATGCTATAGTGGTTTGAGCACTGGACTCTCAAGTCTGGGAGACTGGAGTTCAAATCACCACTTAGTCATGGAAGCCCACTGAGTGATTTGGGGCAAGTCACATTCTCTCAGCTTCAGAGGAAGGCAACAGCAAACCCTTCTGAATAAATCTTGCCATGAAAACCCTGTGGTAGGTGTGCCTTAGGGACACCAGAAGTAGAAAAAGATCTGCTATGAAGGCCCTGTAGGTTGATATGAACAATAGCAGATAGACAGGCCTTTATGGAAGAGCAAGCCAAACCCTGCTCTTTCAGAGACAGAAGGAAGTGTAGAACTGTAGACAAGGATGCTGAAGAACCAGGTTCAGACTTAGAGGATGCAAATGTGCAGAATCGTCTCCATTTGTACTGGTGGAACTTCTTAGTGGAGTGATTGAGAGAAGCTTGTGAGACTGCATTCAGCCTATGTGAGTGTAATGGGTTATCCTCCACACAGTCAGCTGGAGGAGAGAGAGGTCTAGGTGGAGTACCTGGCTATCAGGGTGAGAAAGGAGGCCTAGCTACAAGGAAGTCATATCAGATGGTTACATGACATCTTGAGAAGAGGCCCAAACCAATGTTGTCTGCAACTACCTTCCCAAGGAGAAGGGAGGGAGGAAATTGGTAAAATAAATAGCCTGCCCATTCAAACTGAAAAGCATCTTCCCCTGCTGACTCTGGAGCAGTATCCATGGCACTTCCTGTTGCTGGTTGATGCAAACAGATCTATATAGGGAATGCCCCCGAGGGATGTAACCTGATGAAAGACTCAGTTGGAGAGGGACCATTTATGTTGAAGAGTACTGCTGTGGCTCAGAAAATCTGCAAGGATATTATCTGATCCTGCTAGATGGATGGTGACAGGATGAATGTTGCAAGGTATGCAGCAGTCCTAGAGGAGAGTGGCCAGCTTTAGTAGAGCAGTAGAATGCGTTCCACCTTGGTGATTGATGTAGCAGCCTGTGGTCATGTTGTCTGAAATCACTGGAATGATTCTCCCTATAAGTAGCCTCTTGAAAGCGCAAAAAACTTTGAAGACCGTGAGAAGTTCCAAGGCATTAATATGAAGGCCCTTCTTGTGATGAGACCAATGTCCAGAAAAGTTGCAGAGCCACAATGGGCTCCCCAATCTGTGAGTGGGGCATCTGTAGTCACCATGGGCCATGGGAAGGAGAGAGCAAATGGCATTCCAGAAAGAAGATTGTGACTGAATGTCCACACAGCAGAGATATCTTCACCTGCCAAAGGATAACAAGTTGCATGTGTTCATTGTCCCACAGGAGTTCAAAGTGATATAGGAATCAGTGTGAAGCAGATGTAATTGAAGACAGGAGAGGTAAGCTATGGATGTGGTAGCCAACATGATGTCCAGCAGTTACTGAATCTAGAAAGAAGAGCAGTGAGACCTCTCAAGAACATTGAAAATGGTGTCATGAAGAACATGAATGCTCTGACGAAGAAAATTCTTCACCACAGTTGAGTCCAGAGTGGCTCCTATAAAGTCCAGAGTCCACACAGGTTCTATGTGGATTTATGTTCTTTCTGGATTTATGTTGAGGTCAACATTTTGTAGAAGAGTCAAGGTAAGATGTCAATTTTGTCCTGCAAGACACCACCAGAAGCCAGTTGTCTAGGGTAGGCAATGATTCCCTGGGTTCTCAGGTAAGAAATCACAACTGCCATGCATTTCGTGAATACCCTGGGTGCTACAGAGAAGCCAAACAGGAGGACTCTGTACGGATACAGATTTTCTCTGATTGTGAGCCAAGGTATTTCAAGTGTTATGGAGGAATGGTGATGTGGAAGTACATCTCCTGGAGATCTATCAGGGTGAACCACTCCCTTTTCCTGAGAAATGGGAGAATGGACGTGACTGTGATGATCTTGAATGTGTGGGGACAAATATACTTGTTCATACTGTGAAGATCAGAATGGAACAAACATCATCTTCTTGTTTTGGAACTGTAAAATAATGAGAAAAGAAACCGGTTTTCTTGCAATGAGGTGGTAGATTTTCTACAGCACCCTTGAGTATTAAAGGTGGTGATCTCTTCTGAGAGGATCAGATTCAGTGAGGTGGAACTGAAGACACCAATGGGAGTGGTACTTGTATGCACGGTGGTGGAGAAAGAGAATGAGAAAAGTGAACTACACCCTGTGCTGGTTGCTGCAGTGAGGAGATACACAGAGGGACTGGTGGTAGAGAAGAAGAAGAAGGTCTATGAAGAGACTGGGATCAAGATTGAGGAGCAGCCAGATGTGATCAAACAAGCAGGGAGCATGAACAGGATTAAGAGCAGTACTGAGATGTCAAACACCAAGGTGATCTGTAGCAGACATAATTGAGGTAGGTTGGAGAATAAGAGCAATACAATCACAGATATTCTCTCCAAAGGTATTTTCTTTGGTTTTGATCCAGGTACAATACTGGGATCAGACTGTAGTCCCAATACAGAAAGTAAGAGGAAATATAGGTCCTTCCCCTGTAGAAGGGCAAACACTCTCAGTTGTGGACATGTCAGCACCCTGGAGGAAGCCAGTGAGGACATTTAGGAGATACCTCAGCTGCAGATGGGCTGGAGTATTTGATCTGAACCTGTACCATAGGAACCAAAGGCAGAGCCATCAGTGCTGAAGGCTGAGTTGACACAACTGCCAATGAACCACAGCCAATGGTGTAAATGTCAGTACTGAAGCGGAAGTTGAAGCTTGAGTAGAATCAATACACTTTGGCTTCTTCTTTTTATCCTTTTGGTTTGTCAACGCAGAAGGGTCACAACTGGCACGCCTCTTTCCCACGGACTTCTCTGTCTTAGGGCAGACAGCAGAAAAGGTCCCTGGCCACTGGGACCGCAGTGGTCTGTGGGGCATCAGTCTCTTTAGTAGCCATTGGTACTGATACCAAGCACTGTGCTAGTACCAAATAAGGTGGAACTGGTACCTAGGATGTCGGTATTAGTATGGAGATGGTGATCACTGCAGATCTCTTGGATTTGTCTCCTATCTCCAAGACCATGGTAGAGGTAGTAAAGAGGGCCTTGCTGGCTGTGGCTTGGCCCGTAACTTGAAACAACTTCTCCCAGCAATACAATTTGAGGTGAGAAGCCTGGTTCTTCAGGGTTTACGAGGTGAATTCCTGACAAATTTTGCATTGCTGGAAATTGTATTCTTCCCTGAGATAGAAGCTGTAAGAAGGAGGGGAAAGAATGTGAAGAGGTAGAAGATTTTTTTTAAAAGTTTTATGGGAGGGAAAGATGGAAAAGAACAAGATATAAGAAAAAGGAAAGTAAGCAAAAGTGAAAGAAAATAGCTGCTCAACCCAGAACATGCCAATAGAAGCTACTTGTTTGGCAGATAGAGAGAAACTGATGGTAGCCTGGCAGGCCGGATCATGCATGGTACATGGGAGGAGATGGAGTTCCCACCGAGCTATTCAGCTCTGAAACATTTCAATAGGTCTCCATACAGGTGTGAAGAACCTATTGTGTGAGGCACAGAGACCATGGTGAAGAACCTCACCCCTTCCCACACAGCCACTGAAAAAATGATGTGTGGATTGAACTTTGAAGCCAGGGCCATGTTCAGAATGCTATAATTAGAGCACATGGGGTCTAAAAGATAATGTTCATGTTAATGACCCAAAGTGAATGTGACACATTTAACAGAGAAATGATGGACCTGAAGAAAAACTAGGCAATAGAGACATTTTAAAGGCATTTATTCTTCCTAAAAGAGATAAATTCATATTTGTTCATTTTGCTTAGAATCTCCTTCCATGTCTTCATGTAATTGTTGTCAAATAATTTTTGATTTTTATTTGTTATATTTATTCCTAAATATTTTATTTTCCTTACTGTTTGGTATCCTGATCTTTTTTCCAAATCTTCTTGTTCTTTTTTTTTTTTGATATATTTGATATCATCTTAGTCTTTTCTTTATTTATCTTATATCCTGCTATTTGTCCATATTTTTGCAAGATTTCCTTCAACCTCTTGTGGTTCCTCAAGAAATATTATTACATCATCTGCAAAGGCTTTGTACTTTATTTCCTTCCTTTTTGTTTTTAATCCTTTTATTTGTGGATCTTCATTTATTGCTAGCAGTAATACCTCTAATACTGCTATAAATAATAGCGGTGATAACGGGCATCCCTGCCGTACCCCCTTCTTTATTTCAAAGCTTTGTGTTTTATCTCCATTTATTATTAACTTTGCTGATTGATCCCAGTATATCTTCTCCAACCAATTACAAAATACTTCTCCCAGGCCATAGTCTCTTAAAATGTAATGCATAAAATTCCAGGAAACATTATCAAACGCTTTTTCAGCATCCAATGAGATAATAACTATCTTCTTCCCTGGATTTTTATCATAATATTCAACTGTAATTAATAGAGTTCTAATATTGTTCTTCATTTGTCTACCTGGGAGAAAACTAGTTTGTCCTTCCTGTATTTTATCCTGTATTGCATGTCTCAATCGCTTAGCCAATATCATTGCCCATATTTTGTAATCTACATTCAACAAGGAGATTGGCCTGTAATTCTTTATTTCCCTCTTATCTCTATGTTCTTTGGGTATTACCACTATATTTGCCTCTCCCCATGACTGTGGCTTTCCTTCCTTCTCAATTTCCTGTAAAGTTGCCTGATATGGAACTATTATTTCTTTTATAAATCTTTTATAATACAGTGCCGTAAACCCATCAGGCCCTGGTGCCTTATCTGTTTTCAACTCTCTTATTATATTCAGCTGTTGTTATTTTTTTATTTAATTGTTCCTGTTTCTCTACCGATATTTTTGGAATTTTTATAATTTTTACAAATTCTTTCCATTTTTCTTCTATTTGATATTGAGGGTTTTTCTCCTGAAATACTTTTTCAAAATATTCTTTAAATTTCTGTTTTATTTTCTCTTGCTGTGTAATTTTCTTCTTCCCATTCTTCAATTTGGCTATTATATTTTTTTCTCTTTTCTTCTTTAACCACCTGAAGAAAAACTAAATGGACTCCTTATGGGTATAACAACTCCAGCAGACCCAGAAGACCAGATAAATGTGGGTCTGCATCATGGATGAAAGACTGAGATAAAGACAGATCTGAGGCGAATGAGATTTCTGTAAACATTGCTGTCTACCCAGACCTGCTGATATATAGATGGCATGAGCACAGATGGTACTAGTTTGGTCAATGCTAGGAACTAATTCAAATCAGTTAAGTTAGAAGCTTTCTAATATAAATAAACAACATTATTAAGTATATATATTATATATTTTATATGAATATATGGATTATTTTAAAATTTCACCATTAGCTTAACTATAGAAGTTCAAATGCTAAATTCAAATGAAGATGAGGAGAATGAGATCAATGCTTTGTAGGAAACTGCACAGAAAAATTCCATCATGTCAAATCAAAGAAACCTTAAGTCTCAGCAACCTAAAATCCAACATAGAACTGGATGTAAATGCCATAATCTCACACGATAATGAAAATGGACACAAGTCTGTATACACTAAATATATTCTGATCTGTATCAGTTACTTCCATTTAGAATGGAGAAAGAGAGAAAATATAATAAATATAAGACACCAAGTGTTATTGCTATGTATAATCCTTATAACTAATGTAAAATGTCAGTATTAAATTACGATTAAATGAGGGAGATATGTGCTTTCTCATTTTTTAGATTTATAAATTAAAATGCCTAGGTGTTATACTAGGATATTTCTATTGCTGATTGAATTTAGTATTATACAGACACAGATTTTTTTTGGATAGATTGTTGTTGGCATGACAACAAAACAAGAAGGCAAAGTCTAGAGCTTTGTTTATAAGAAAAGGCGCATTTTGTTATCCATATTCCTGAACTGTTTTCAATTTACTAATGTTTATATAAAACGATTGATCATTAAATGCATACAACAAGAATATGAGAGGCTACTTTAGCTACATCAGTGTTCATTCAGTGAAGAAATTAAGGCACTAGCACAATGATAAAGAATCTGTGGTCCTCCAGGTGTTGTGAGATTACAGTTCTCACTATTCCTGGTCACCAGCTTTAGTGGGTAGTACAGCACATAAAAAAATTACTTCTAAGAAGAATGACTACAAGGTTATGTTGAAGTCTTCCAAAACAAAGCAGACCATATCACTGCTCAGTCATGGATGGCCAGCACATCATTATATTATTATTTTAGTTATTCTTAAAAGTGACTTTCCAAGTTTAAGAGAGCTGGAGTTCAACAACATTTGGAAGGTCACATGTTCCCTCACCCCAGGAAAGTGATGGCCATCTCTGTGTTTTCAGGCTCCCATTTGCTTAGCAGACTGAATGCAGGCAGGTCTCCTACATACCATCTATACCATTGATCCTTGCAGGGTACAAATTGCACATAGGGAGCATAAGCACATGGGCTCACTACTACTTGTACTTTAATGTGTGGAAATTAAGAAAATGATGCAGAGGTTACGCTTTTCCCTTCAGCCTCACTGTCTTGAAATGAACTGATACAGAAGGAATAGGAATATTTAGCTTTTTTAAAAAAAAAAAAAATCAATAATATGAAGGACTGCTTAACAGATCTCCTACTGTCGCACCTAGTTTCATAGTTAGATTCTAGAAAACAGCAGGATTACACTCATTCTTCCTGAAAATTGTAATTTATCTCTGATTGCTCTCCTAAAATATACCTACATTGTACTAAGATGAGGAAATCAAATCAATGGACACAATACAGGTGCCTTCTCCAAAAGAGGAAATATATTACCAAATTGAGAGGATGAAATACCATAATTTTGCATAAAATTACATAAAAATATATATATAGATACAAAATTAGAAATAACTGCTGTATTTTCTATAGAAATAAAATACTAGGGGGATCTGGGACCAGGTGACTTGTGTACCTGCTGAGACTGCTCTCTAGATACTCAATGGGAAGCTTCTAAAGTTCTTCTGATTCTTGATCTTTAAACTTGAATTGGACAGGCTTTTGAACAGAAGAGTGTCATGTGGCCACAGGGACACCCTAGACATGATCAAGTACCAGAAGCTTCTTATGTGCAAAGAGCTTTCTTTGAAGGCACTAGTGAAGGAGTAGCTTTTAAATCTTAAGGTTCTTACGTGTGGAAATTTTTCATAAGACATCTTGAGACAGTCATTACATTTGAAACTCCCTTAGACAATCACATTTAAATCAGTACTGCTGTGTGTTTAAAGACTTCTACTCTTGCATTTTGCTGATCCAGTTTCTAAAACCTGAGATAGAATACATTTGTATCTCACTAATACCATTACATCTTAATGTAAATAAATAATGACATTAGAACCATGATGAACAATTTGGGTCCTGAGTATCCTAACAGTCACTTATGTCAGAGACAAGCAACTGTTGGGGGGTAAGGAGCTGCACTGGTCTCCGGGAGATCTTGGGAGGGCCATGTCCGCTGCTGTACCTCACTCACAAAAAATCTGAAACTTCTTTGCATCCAGATGTGTCCAAATGCCCTCTAAGGATGATTTGAAAAATTCTGCATGTTTTTATGTCTCCTGGACTGTTTAAATCTCAGGAGAGGCCCTTTTTCCCAATAGAAAAGGATCTGGAAACTGCCCAAAGGAGCTAAAAAAAATGGCAAAATAGTCTCCCCCCCCTTCCACTTAGAGGACTTCTGGGACCATTTGGAGTCAATTTTTCCAAAACTATTTTTTTTAAAAAAAAAATTGGACAATGTGGGTCATAAGAATGGCTCTTGGGGGTACATTCAGCCCACGGACTGCATTTGCCCCGTGCCTGGCTTATGTGTACAGGCCTCCCAAGCACTCAGCACATCAGATAAAACCCTTCTCCAGAATTCTTTATAGATGTTTGTTTGATTGTTGTTATAAGGAGTGTAACGCGCAGAAGGTGAAACTACAAATCCAAATATGACAGAGACCTATGAGTTTATGAGATAGTTCTCTCTTTTTTTAATAATCATTACAATTCAACTGTTTCACATTGGAATACATCTTTACAAGAGAAGCGCTGTTTTAACGAACATTCCATGTTTATATGCTCTGCAAAAGGAATGCATATTTCTTTCTTGAGAACAGTATTTGTTTAAGATCACCATTTTCTCTACTTGTGTTTTCTATCTAAAAGGCCTGTTCTGATTTGAAGAACCTTTTTGAAGAACCTGTTCCTAGGATCTCATACTCTCATGGGAAAATAACATTATGGTAGGTTGGACAATCATTTACTATTCTGTTTCGACACTTACTGCTTCATAATTCGTGACTTTAACAAAATTATTTGCTGTTTCAATAGTGGTATTTTGGATTTCAACTATTTAAATGTTTCCTAGAAGCTACATTTTGGTCTTAAACGGTTAAATGATGCCCTAGAAATGTAGCAAATTTTTAAAAGTTATTTTTACTTTGCATGTGCACATGTATGATTAGACATTTCTGATTATTATAACCACTGCTGCTACACAAAGGCATTCATAACTGTTCCTTAGCCACTTAATCAACATCTTTCTCCATGAGCTGTTAACAGCAAAGGTGCTTTTCACCTTTCCAAGGATTCTGTCTATATCTTTGGCCTGCACAAACAAAAGATATCCACTAACACTGGACAAGTTACCGCCAAAATTACAACCAGTGAGTTGTTGAGTGGTCTGTGTTCTCTTCTTGTGTATTAGGATATACAATTGGCCCTCCACATTTGTGGGTTTGACTTTCATGAGTTTGGTTATTTGTGAGTTTCTCTAGCTCCTGACTCCCCCCACCTCAGATGCTTCTTTTCCAAGGGAACCTTCCCTCGTGGCGGTTCCGATCAACCATACAGCCCTTTAAAAACCTCTGGTCCTCTTCCACCAGCTGCTGCTTGGTCAGGTAAGGACAGCTTGCAGCCCAATTTCTTAGCACCACAAACTCTCTCCTGGTGCCCCCTCATACCCAAGGAAGCAAATAGGTGAGAGAGAGGAAGTATAGGGTCACCATGCCGATCCACCCCCTTTCCTTCTCATTTCCCTGACCAGTTGTGGACCCTGGGAGCCTGCTCTCCCCACTTTACCTCAGTCCCCTTCCCACAGACACACACATTTTGATATTTGTAATTTTTCCAGTTTTGTGCAGGTCCTGCATTCCTATCCATAGCAAATGTAGAAGACTGAGTGCAATAAGGCTTTGAATCTGATTAAATGATACAGCTGCATTGGAATGCTGTGCACAGACGCAGTGGTAAAGAAGAACAATTTCCTTGCTGCCAACTTTACCATGTTGTCAGCCCACAGATGAGCTCTAGCCCTTTTTTGTGTGGACTTGTCCAGAGTCCCTCCCATCAATGCCACTCTAGTTATCATACCCACTTCATCACTGCCAGCAATCAAGAAAACTAGGGAGCACATCTGGCTCTGTCCAGGAGAGGATGCTCAGGAGTGATTGTTTTTGCAGTCATCTCCTCATTCAAGTATAAGAATTCAACAGAAAAGTGTGCCAAGGTGACAGGAAGGTCCCAAAAGCTTCAGAGAACCACTGCCACTACTATCACAGTTGGTAATCATTTCCTTTTTCAAAAAGTTTTTAAAAACTGATTACTTTGAAACAAGAGAAAATAGAAAATGTTTGCTTTCTTTTCTGAAAAGGGTTAACTGCTCTGCCTGATTTCCACATATATGGTCTCAATGAGGGAAATAATGAAGAAAAAATGATAATATAATCTCAGGTACATACTTTATAAGACTGAATATGATACGTTTGTACATCATTCAGGCTTCAGCTCAATACTAGAAATATAAATCTGTATTTGTTAGTACAAACTATTTTCCAGACAGAAAAAAAGTACAGTTGTCAAGCACAAGACAGTCTATTTTGTGGCATGTATAAACCCTTTTAATGATATTTTCAGCTTATAGGACTGTATGTATTAACAATTACTGAAGTATAGTAAAGTTATCTCTTCCCAATCCATAGCTGGCTATTAAATTGTGGAAGCAAATTCAGCACTATTGAGACATAATACATCAAGACAATCCCAATCCTAAGAGTTTCCAACTTCTATGGTTCTTTTTACAGATGACATTAACAATGCAATTCTACACAGGTCTACCCGGAATAAAGTCTCATTTTACAGGTATTAAATATGGGGAGATCGTATTGGAATGTACCTTATTTCACAGTTTTGAACCAACATATAGTGAAAATCAGTCAATCTCTGAAATTTTCATTTCTTCAGATTTTGTAATGGAATTCTCCACCCCAAAATGCATACTGAATGTGTATTTTAGGGGAAACTGTATAGGTTAGGGAAAATAATACGCAAAAATACTGTATATTAAGAAAACCTCTTTCAAAAATTGTCTTATATTTTTTCATATGTGGTGGACCTGTAAGATAGCAAGGAAATTCTGGAAGGAAATACATGATGAAATTCAAAGAATTTATAACTTAAATTTTGAAATAAAGCCAGAGTTTTATCTGTTAAATATACTAGGGCAACAAAGAGAAATAAGGTATCACCAGAAGACATTGTTATATCTGATAACTGCTGCGAGATTGACGTATGTACAATATTGGAAAGAAAAGAAATATGTTGATATAGAAGAATGGAAATTTAAAGTCCTGGATATGGTTGAGATAGAAAAGTTAACATTTTCTTTGAAAAATAAACCTATCCAGAACTTTGAAAGGAAATGGAGAGAAGATTGTATGTAATGTAATGTAACAATGTAATAAGGTAATGCAACAAAGCAACAATATAATAATGTAAGATGTAACAATGTAAGACTATCTTCTCCTTTGAGTATGCAGTAACTATGTATGAATGAAATGAAAACAAGCAGATTCAACTGGAAAATAAGCTTGGAAGTGAGGAGGGGGGATTTTTTATAAACTTCAATAAAAAATATTTTTAAAAAACCCCAAAAACCCCAAAAAGTGACTTAAAGATTGGGACAAACCAACCAAAGACTGAAAAAAAATGAGAAAGGGAGAATGAGAGATTCAGAATGAATTTGTAAAGAAGCTTTTAGCAAGTCACTCTTGGCTATTTGTATCTAGGGTGTGAATATTGTTAATACAGGATCTAACATGGTAGGAAAAACATTTTACATGTATGTAAATATATGCTTTACTGTCATTTTACAGGAAAAGCTGATCTTAACAGTATTTTTCAGTTCCTCCCTATGCTCTTATTTGCAGGTTCTTATTTGCAGGTTCTTATTTGCAGGTTTTTTTGCCAATGTCACCAATATCACCAAAATCAATGTCTGACAAAATTGTCAAAAAGGCTGAGTTTTGAAACTCTGCTTACTTATTTGTAATATTTATGTTCTGCTTTTCCATCTTAAAAATCTACAAAGTTTACAAAACAAAACAAAACCAGCATTAATTAAAAACAAAAAATGAAGTACCACTTCACAGAATTAATAACATTAAGGCATTAAAGTCATAAGCTGAAGAGTATCATCTATTTGCCTTCCCAAAGGTTCTGCATGAAAGAGTGAAGTTTTAATATATCACCTGAAACTCGACAGAGGAAGCCAGTTGAATCTCTTTTGGGAGAAGGAGTTCCACAATCTGCATTAGTTATGCAGACTAGTGCAAACTGTGATTTGGATGATTTATCCAAAGCAGAAAGTATGCTTCTTTGCTGGAGAGGGAAGCCATTCACACATCATTGGCTTGTTGCCAGAAAAGACTTCTAAGAAAGAAACTTCCACTGCATTTTATAAATGATGGTGCATTCTTAATTTCCAGGGATTGCTACTTAACCTGTTTACGTTATAAATTCTTACATTAATGAAGATGTGCAGCACAATGACATGACAGAACACCTCAGATCAGTAATATGACCACTTACAGATTTTTCTGTCCAGGATTTTTTACTCACTATTTAAACTCAGAAATGACTTGAAGGCATATAGCAACAATTTAACTTGCTAGCAAAGTACACAAGCTAAGTGTATACAATGCAATTCCTTTTGATAATTAGCATGCAAAAGAAAGAAAGCATAGTTGAATAGAAAGAAATCACAAAGTGATATAACAAAAGGAACCTGACTCTGCAGTTGTTTCATTTAGTACCTGTTTTCTGTCACCTTTTCATCCAAATTTTCAACTGAATCTTTCCCTATTTAACAATAGTACTAACAGGGGGGAAAAACTATGTTTGTGTGTTTGCACATGAGTGAACAAACTGACTCCTCTTTCAAGTTGTATAATTGATCAGGTTTTGGCTAGCATCATCAATGGATAACTTGCATCTCACCTAGAACTGTTGGCAAAGTTTGGCAAGGTTTATGGTTTTGAGTGAGAAACCTGTTTAGAATGAGATGCAAAAGGCATACAGAATGGATTTTTAGGGAAAATTAATTTCAGGGGATATTGAGGTATTTTCACCCCACAGCCCAGCTGGAAAAGCACCCATAAACTGTATAATGAATTGCTGCATATCTTCTACCAGCACGTTTAAAATAAAGCTGAGGCTACAGTCACATATTAGGAACTAAAGTGCAGTATCACTAAAAAACATCGAAAACATACACTCCAAGGATTAGAAATGTGAGGGAAAAAAGCTTCAAAGTAAAGATAACAGTCTAAAGAAGAAAATTACATGGTTTTAAACTTAATTCCATTAAGAGCAGTCTTAGCTGAATATAATGTTCAGCTTGGATCCCAATATAATGCAAAGTAAGGGTATTTTTTTCATTTAATCCAGTCCCTACCAGTGCAGGACATAAGCTGGAGCATCCTCAACAGACAACTTTGCAATTCTTCCTTTAAAAACTCGAGAGAGAGGGTCCACCTTCCCTCACAATAATTAGTTTCATTGTTGAAGTGCTTTCTCCACTGATATTTCTCTTACTGATCAGCTGAAATCTAGCCTCTTGACACTTAAATCCATTAGGACTAGCCCTACCATTTGTAGCAGCAATGAACATTTTTCCTTCTGTTAATATGTGTTAATACATATCTACATGGAACAGCTAAAAGATGTTATCCTTATAGAGACTCAGACGTAGGCTGAAATATCATTAATATTTAGCCTCACCCCCCCCCCCGTGCCTTTCCTCTCATCCAGGTAAGGTGGTTGGTATCCTGAGCTGGTGTCCAGCCATAACAATGGACTCTATGAGGGTCAAAAAACAGATAAGGGCTCAGTCCAGATAGGACTGTGATGCTGTTAGTGAGTTAACAGGTATTCAAGTTGCTTTCAAGCTGGCTGCACTCCATCTAAAAAAATCAGATTGTTTCAAGAGTGCTCAACGCAGCATTCTTGCCGAAAGCATAGGTTACCTTGGTATATTAGAACAACTTTTACTAGCTCAAGTTGATATACTAATTGTAACCCTCTCTGGAAAGATAGCTGCATTGTGCTTGTGTAATTGGTAAGATTTGCTATCTCTTATCAAGATCAACTGGAAAAATGGCTTCATAGCTTTCTCAGTTTCCTACTGGAGTTTTCATTGTATTGGCCCACAGTTAGGACAGTTATACCTCTAGCTTTGTCCTTGAAAAGACTGTCTGTTATGGAAATGGAACTTTACCAGAAATCCATGAGATACTGTCATAAATGTGAATTATTAGTAATGATATTGTTATACCGCTGCATTTATGTGCACATGTAAAACATCTATATTTAACAACTGTCTATATTATAATTGTGCTACATGCAGCTGCTTTCTTTTTGATTATTTGTATCTGTTGTGTTTACAGTTAATTCCCTATCTGGAAATAGACAGCTTGACTGCAGATATCTAAACCCCACATTTTCTTGGCTGTGTTACTGTGGTTTGTTCAGTAAGTTGTTAGCCTCAGAAGGGCAGTAAGATTTTTAACTGGAACTGTCTGATACGAAAATATGTCAGAGTTTTGTCATTTGCACTAGCTTCCATTTTGTTTCTCAGCCACATTCCAAGCTAGCCTCTCCACATGTGCAGCAGAAGATGCTGTCTTCTAACCAGTGTTGCGGTGAGAGTAAACAGACAGTCTGGACTGCTTTTATAAACACAGCAGAGCAAGAAGCTGTTTTGTCCTTTGCCTCAGCCAGCAAAATTAATTGGTCCAGCTTTGTGGCCAAGTAATCCAAACACAGGCCTTCTACTGTGCATACCTACTTGGACCCTAAGCTTTGCTTGTGAAGTCCTTCTCTACATGGTCCTGCCAAGGAGTGATTTTTTTTAGAGAGACAGTCTTTTCAGGGGGGTTGTCTGTGTTGTAGAATGCACACCCCAGAGTGCTTTGCCTGTACTGTGATAATTTTGCAAACAGGTGAAATCTGTTTTTATTTTCTTAGGCTTCATATTTACTGCTTTTTAGATCTACACACTGCTGTTTGTTTTACTGTGGTTTTATTTTGTAGCTTGTATAAGTTAATTTACTTTTTATATATGGTTTATTATGACAATCTTGTATATTATGGGTTTAACCTCTATTTTGTGAACTGCCCATAGGCTTTGACTCTTAAGTACTATAGAAATATGAGGATACGCATTTACACTTTTATTCAAAAACAGCCCCAAAGGGTTGTTGGAAGTATGTTTCTTTTGGAAAAGAGGGTGTGTGCTCCTAACAGAGGTCCTGGGTTTTTGTAGCAACAACTATGCTATGTGGGGGTGCAATCCTAGATGGGTTCCAGAGGAGCAACATAAGCCCTGATGTTTTGCACCCCTGACCTACAGGGAGAAAAGAGGACTCAGATCCTCTAATCAATACCATATCTTTTTTCCCCTCTCATGTTAAGGAGAGGGCTCGGGTCCATATAAAGACTCTTTAAATTAGGCTGTGGCCATAGGACAAGAAGTTACCATCTCCTGTTATATAGCACTCTCTTTTTTCTGCCTCTTGATTCTTTTAAACACAGAGATCTAAGAGATAGCTCAGGGTGGACAGCCCATAGAATCACAACATTCCAGTGTTATGGAATGGATCACTAAGCAGGAAGGCATGTATTTACATAAGAGGAAAATGTATGGATGTGTTGTAGCCGCTCATGTACTTACACACATTATACACAAAATTTTGGTAGTTATAAATTTCCCCCTTAAAAAACTCTGGAATGTCTTCACATGAAAGATTGTTTTCCAACAAGCAGTAAAGAGGTGTGGGGTATATATTAAATGAATTACAATTTCAATACTTCTTTATGGTTGTATAATTATCGTGGCTTTTCTCCACCTGATGTGTCCTATTATTGTTCGGTTGCTATTTTGCTGACTGTGTTGACCTTCTTTTAGAACAAATAGCAAGATAAAGTATTGAAATGCAAAACTATTTTAGATGTTTAAATGTATACAATATTTTTATTTCATTGTTGAAATAAAACTATCCAGTGAGTAATGACTGAAAAGCCTCAAGGCAGCCTATCACCTTGACTAGTGAATCTACACATACCTATGTATCTTCCAGCATTGATTTTCATGGTCTCAGTTGCTGGAGATTTGGCAACAGCTTATTTCTTCTCACCAATGAAGATGAGATATTACCAGTCACAGAATCCAAATGGTCATAATAGATGGCATTACCTCATCTGCAGATTCATCTGATCCTTCATCCAGGCTGGCATTCTCTGCTGCCTGCTGGTAATTAAGAGAGGGAAGGAAATGTTATGAACACATTGTACAAAACTTGGAAACAACTAAACTGCGTATCAAATATGCAAAAAATCATCTTGTATATAATTTGTCTATAATTTTCAAAGCCTTATTTTTAACCAGTTTTATTCCATGCAATAGTGAAAGCAACACAGAATTGATAACAGCCATATTATTTTATTTAACTGTATTAGTCTTGTTTATATCCTACAATTTCAACAAAGACCCTGGAGCTTTGCCCTCATGCCAATGTGTGAGGTAGTTTAGGATGAAGGATAATCATCTAGTGGTCTTCATTTGCAGGGCTAACATTAAATTAGCTGCAGGGCTAAAGATAAAACCTAGAGCCATTGTGACATCCATGGTCATCACGCTGTTTACTATATCATACTGCCTCTCAACACTACGAAAGAACAGTTAGACATGGGGCTGAAAGAGAAAACCTAAACCTGCAGTATTTGGCTGTTAACCATGAAATTCCTGGCTATAAGTAAGGAAAAGCTAAGCATTTAAAGTCCCCTTGGTTTCCCAACAAAAACAAATGAATGTCATAGTAGATCATTATAGCTGGATTACATCCATTCTCTGTCAAATCCTACCACCAAGAATGCTTAGATCTTTTACATACACAGCTGGAAGTAAATCCCACTGAATTCAATGGAGCATGCTTTGGAACAGACGAGTGAAAAGATTATGCTGCATAATTCATATACATTCAGAGCAAATGAAAAAAAAGACAGCATAATGGAAAATCCTATCCTAAACCTCCCTATTTTGAAGCCCTACCAGTTTTCATGGGAATTGCTTCTCAAGTAAGAAAGAATGAATGCCTTGTTTTATTATGCAAGAGCATGGGTGAATAATGAAGATCAGACTTGTTTAATTAGCATTACAAGAGCATGAATATGGGCAGCACCAGCAGATGAGAGATTATTCATAATCTTGTTGAATTTAAGTCAAGACAGACTGTATTTTGTAAAACTAGAAAAACAACAAAATCTTTCTCTGAGGAAGAAAAGAACATAAAACACAGCTGGCTAGATTTGGGCTTTGCTTGTACCATTTGGGTTAGTATTTTAAAAGAGTAAGCCTCCCAAATGCCACTTTTATTGCTTAAGTATAGGTTATTAGAAAGTATTTCATTTCATATATTACTGAAGAAGCTGAGCCCTGACGTTATAAATCAGTGTTGCACTTATGACAGACACTATGCAGTTGGCCCTCCATGTTGACTAGGGTTGGGGCACAGGACCCTCACAAATATGGAAAAATCACAGGTATCAAAATGTGTGTGTGTACGTGTATGTGTGTGTCTGTGAAGAGGGCTGAGGCATTGTGAGGAGAACAGGCACCGAGAGTCAGGGAAAATAGAGGGAAGGTTGGCACGGTGGCCCATACTTCTCTCTTGCCCACCTTCTCTGGGTGTGGGATAGAATTGGGAGATGGTTTGTGGTGCTGAGAAACTGGGCTGTAGGCTGTCCTTTGCTGGCCAAGCAGGTGTTGATGGTGGAGGAAACAGGTTTTTAAAGGGCTGTGCAGCCTGATCAGAACTGCCAAGAGGGAAGATCCCCCAAAAAAGAAGTCCTGAGGTGGGAGGGCACGAGTTAAAGAAACTCACAAATACTCAAATCCATGAAAGTCAAATCTGCAAATGTGGAAGGCTGTCTATAGAAACTAAATATACATTGCTCAAGCTTACCAATGAGATTAATGATTTTTCTATTAACATATCCTATTTGCTGGTGTATAAGACTCACTTTTTCTCCTGAAAAATACTGTTTGAAAATGGAGTGTGTCTTATATGTCAGTGTGTCTTATACACTGGCAAATACTATTTGCTGATGTATAAATGGGGTGTGGCTTATACACTGGTGTGTCTTACACACCAGCAAATACAGTACTATACATAAATGTCACTCCCCCAAAGGTTTGAATTTTAGGCATTCTTCTTGATCTAATAATTTAATCCAACATTCTATTAACACTTGATGACTTGAATGGGTTACTTGCAAAAAAGTTTTTAAATTATTTTTTAAATGTTTTGTTTTTCATTTCAAAAAATTCATATCATATATATTTTGTATTTTGTGATCTGAATGATGGAGAAGATGCAGCAGCTGTGTTTGCAGCTCTTTCCTTCCTTCAGACTCTCATGAACCACCCTTTTCCAGGCAAAAAGAGGGCCAGCTGTCTCCTGCTAGTTTCCAGGAATGGAAATTTTAAACAGGACAGTAGACTCCATCTGCTCAACAAGGAAATACCCACTTTTCAAAGTCCAGAGGTGGACTTCTCGGTGCTTCCAGTTCAGAAGTTAGCTCTGTGCCCCTTTCCCATTTTTTTGAGAGTCTATGTACTACTCGTAAGGAGCCAGGGGCAAAAAACTGACCCTGAGATCTGCTGATTTTGCCCTGTGTGTGAAGTAAAAAAAAAAACAGGACTGACACAAACCCTCTAAATTTTCACTGATGAAAACCAGGACATGCAGTCAAACAATACTGGAGCACAGTTACGGTGGCTAGAGGTATTCATGACAAAGCACACTCAAACTAGGGCCACTTCCACACTAGATTGTTATAGTGTTATTATTCCACTTTCAACATCCTATGGAATCCTCGAGTTTGCAGTTTAGGGAGGGGCTGCAAGGTCCCTCCCTAAACTGCAAACCCCAGGATTCCATAGGATGTTGAAAGTGGAATAATAGCACTATAACAGCCTAGTGCGGAAATGGTCTAGGAGAGGCTGTGGCAGTTTGGTTTAATCTGAGCCTACCGGGAAGAGCAAGATTTCATCACTCCTCTCCTCTCCTCTCCTCTCCTCTCCTCTCCTCTTCCTTCCTGCTCCTGAGTTAATTGAGTATAAACTACTTTTGCACTTTGAACTCAGTTTGAAGCAACTGAAATAAGCTAAAGACCAACAGGAAAAGTGGGAGAATGAGAGAAAAACTGGGACACTTTCAAAGCTGCTGGAAAAGTGAGGTGACAGAGGATTAATTGGGACTGTCCCTGATACCTGGAACAATTGGAGGGTATCTGATAACAAACTGAAAAGTAAACCAACCCTGTGTGACTATACTCACTTCTTCTCTTGTTGTCTCTGTGAGGTCATTTGCCACCTGTGGTAACCCTAACGTGAACCTATCATGGAGTTTTCTTGGCAAGATTTGTTCAGTAGGGGGTTGCCTTTGCCTTCCTCTGAGGTTGAGAGAATATGACTTGCCCAAAGTCATGCAGTGGGTTTCCATGACCAAGTGAGAATTCGAATCCTGGTCTCCAGAGTCTGACATACAAATCACTACACCATGGTAACTCTGCTTCTTCTCTACAGCTACCCATATATAATTCCAGAACACCTTTTTTCTTCACAGGTAATATGTTAGTATCCATTTTATTAGAAGGGCAAGGCAGTGTCAGAAAATATCCAATATTAACTTTTTAAGAGCTACTTTATTAGACAAAAACCGTGCCTGCCATTTGTGCCTGAATACACAGCACAGAAGTCATTTTGGTCCCTAAAGAAATAAGCTATGAGCTTCCTAGGAGCTATCACTCAGGGCCAACTTTACTGAGCTTTAGAAAGAGAGAAAGCTATTGATCTATAACAATGAAAACAAAAAAACACGCCCTTTCCTTACACAGAGCAAATCATAACTGAGCCATGCCATCACTGTAGATCTTTTCCTCCCCACTCACACGTCTTTTCAGATAACAAAGCAGCTCACTCTGGCAATCGTGGCTGACACCTTGAACCAGGATTCTTAAAGTCAGATTTTAAAATTTTAAAACAGATCTTTTAAAATGTAATTAAAGTCTTGAAAAATAAATCTTTACCCAATTAGTTTTTAAAAAGGCCTAAGTAGTAGTCATCATGACAGTTTCTATTTATATTCTATGAATATGTTAATAGTATTTTATGGAGATGGAAAATAATTTGATCAGGTGTATTTTGGAAATGGTCCACAAGAAGCTCCCCCTTCTTTCAGCTTTGCTTTTCTCTGGGTGCAAAGATAGAAAATATTGATGAATTAAAGATTTGAGGAGCTGGAGCAGAGAAGGAGCTGGTTAGGGTGAGTTGGAGCTCTCTCATTCAGAGAGTCACTGTTAAGTCAAAGTTGAATTGATGGCAATTAACAACACAAGGCCACCACGGTATTTAATCACGTTGTTGTGTGTGCCTTCAAGTGACTTCTGACTTATGGTGACCCCAGAGTGAACTTATCATGGGCCATGGCTTTCTTGACTAAGTCTATCTGCTACCTATTATCAGAACTATATTATATAGTAATAGCTAGTGAAGAATCATACAAGTTCAATGGGGATGACAAAGTTCTTTAGGCGGTCAATGCATTCAAGAAGAATGTACTCAACCTGCTATTTTGTATCTTCTGAAGTGTTCCCATTACAATCAACTTGACTGCTAAAGAGTAAGAACACTGACTGGCTTTACAATTTGCAAATAATTTACTCGACAATAATCCCATGAAAGTGGCAACCCCATGCATGATTACTTCTCCTCTGAGCACAGTGAGATTCGTAAAAATAAAGCAAGTTTGCAAAGTCTGCTCCCAGAACAAGAGGATGAGAACCTTAGGCTCATTCAAGATCATTTGAGCCAATAAGGCTGCAGTAACACTGTAATGGTTCTCTGGTACAACTCTACATGAGTGTGACTCACCAAGCAAAACACAGCATGCTAGTTATGCAGCTCGTCCAGGTCTTAATAAGCCTGTTGTTTTTGTGACCTGCTTGCAGACTGCAAAACTGTGTGTATGTGTGGCACCAGACAGGCAACAAGAATCTGCTGGTACTCTTCATGTTCGTTTGAGGATCAGAAATTATGCAGGCCTCTCCTCCTTGAAACTTACAGTCAGTAAATAAAAACATTGGCACTTAATTCATCTCTGTTAGCATATGCCATTTTAGGTCTTAATTAGTACCATAAAGCATTAGCTGCTAATACATAAAAGGTGTATTGTGCTTTATATCAGATTTGCATATAGAGAATTAATGCAACTACATCTTCCACATGGCTATTGGAAAATATGCCCAGCTACAATGTGATCTTGGCATAATGTTTATACACATGCAATGAGGAAATAAAATCATTACTAGGTTCCCTCTCTATTAGAGTGTAAGACTACTGAATAGTGACTAGAGATGAGGGTGAGCGGGAAAATATATTCTAAATCTACACAACTAACATTATGAATGCCTCCTGTGACTAATATTATTTCAGTTATCAGAAGCATCTTTGTTCTTCTAAAACTGTTGCACATAATCATTGAAAGCCAGCCCATGTTAAAAAAATGAAAGGAAAGGAAATTATCAAGGAAATTCAACAGGATGGTTGTTGTTTGGTAATGTTGGCAAATCAGAAGGAAAAACAATTAATTTTGCACAGACTACTAACCAGACATCAAACCGCACAGATGAATGCATTGACACAGAGGCATCAAAACATTAAGGCTTCATTTACCTATATTCAAATGAATGATGCAGAAGGAGAACCAATCACCAGTTTCATGATTAGAGGGAGAAAGAAAACACATGAGGAAGAAGGAAATCAAACTATGAAATCTGGTTATTTACTGTAGCAGCTTGTGTTTATTTATTCTTAAGGAAGTGACTTACTTATAACTCTAATTCTGAGGATACATTTAGGTGGCAGGTGCCTACCTACCCTGTTAGATGCTCTAACCACAAAATGATCAGATAGAAAATGTACCTGGCAGGGACAACTATATGCTGTATATGCTACATGCATTAATGATCCAGGCAGCCCTGGCTAAGGTTAGGGGACATGCAGATATCACCTTCTTGTGATCTCATTGGAGTGTGGTGTTTCGGGGGGGGCGGATGTGAGCGGAAAAGGACAGGTATGTTTCTGTCAAGGCATTCCTATGCTGGAGCACCTTCTACCCCCCCTGTGAGGAACATAAAGATCTTGGTGGTCCTGAAGGGGTGTAGAAAGCCAACTTTCTGCCAGGCACAGTAAGCGCTGGTCCCGCGTTGGGTCCTTTGCAGAATGACTACGGCAAGGGGCTGCTGCAGAACGACTGCACGCTGAAGCTGCCTCCCTGAATGGCAAGGTCTCAGAGGCGCCTGTCTTTCCAAAAAAATCACATCCATTCCTTTGGATGTGTCCTAAACATCTCTGAAAGCGCAGCCACCAGTAGTTACGACTTTTAAAGATGATTCTCCTTCCCTTTCCCCCACTTTCGAATAGTATCAACAAGTGGTTGCTGCTTCGACTGGGGGAAGGGGGACGGCAGGCGGCGGCGGCGGCGGCGGCGGCGCTGCCACACGCCGCAAAGTTCCGCTAACCGGACCAGGGGGGTTTATTCCCACCCGGCGACCCCGCTGCCGCCGCCGCTCAGACGAGCAAGGATCACAAAGCGGTTACATAAAGGAAGAAAAGAGCCTCCCACGGAGACTCGCGGTTCCTTCTCAGGAAGGAAGGAAACTCAGCGCGGCGGCCGCGGCTGTTGGGCTGTTTTGGGGCGCCTCACCTCGGTTTCCATCGGCTCCTCTTCCGCCTCTTCCACCTCTTTCACTTCTATCCTGTTCCATAGCTCCAGTAACTGGGCAATGGGCATCTTGGGAGCCTTTCTCTCCCCCGCGCCTGTCCCGGAGCAAGGGAAGGTGAGCGAGCTCTGGGAGGCAGCGCGCGGGGGAGCCCGGCGAGGGCGAGGGGACGACCCGCGGCGCTCCCGCGTCCGGACCGAGGGCGGCTCGGGCGAAGGGGCGCCTCGGAGAAATGGCTTCCTCCTCAAACGACCACCAGGCGCCAGGGGAGAGCCGACGACGAGCGGGAGGCGCTTCTGCCGCGTTTGGAGGCGAAGGGGGCGGGGGCGGGCGCTGGGGAGAGGTAATGGCAGCTCTGCCAATTGACTTTTTTCTCTCTGACAGGAGCAGAGCTCGCTCAGCAGCAGCATTTAAAGTCGATTCCCTCTCCCAACACCAACACCACCTATTGCTGGGTCTAGTACAACACCAGCCTTTAAATTGCTGGCATAATAACGAGTGAAAGTTGAGGCTCAGGAGACGCTGCGGCGGCGGGAGGCTGCTATAGCAACCGCATCCCGGCGGGCCCGACGAGGGCGGCGTTGCGGGGCGGCGCTCTCCGGCTCAGGAGGCTGCCGCGGGGACTGGCGGCCGGAGCCCCTGCCGCAGACCCCCGGCGGAGAGCGCGCAGAGGAAGGGGCTCCGCTCCGGCTCTGTCAGCAAGCGGACAAACCCCTCCGTGCCTTTACGAGCGTTGGGTTTGAGAAAGAAAGAAAGAAAGAAAGAAAGAAAGAAAGAAAGAAAGAAAGAAAGAAAGAAAGAAAGAAAGAAAGAAAACAAACAGCAGGGAGGAGCGCCGGCCAGAGTGCTGGTGGTGCGAAGGGGGCTGAGGTAGCAACCGCCGTGCAGACCGGTACGAGCCCAGTCCATCGAGTAGTTTGGGATTAAATGTCTGCGAACTTACTCCCCTTTCAGGGGGAGTGCGTGACTGTACTGTTCTTAAAATGGCGTAGCCCATAGGCCGGCCTCGACTGCAGGGCCGACTTTAGGATTTAAGCAGAATGAGGTAACCGCGTCAGGCAGCGGGTGCTGAGAGTCAGAGAGAACCACAGCCGGGAGTCGTCCCCCAGGCTGTCTTTCTGGGTCCCCTCGCTAGCTCGGCGCTCTCGGGCGCTGTGGAGAAGGCTGTCCGGTGTCTGCAAGCGCGGAAGTCAGAGCCAGTGGCCCGTCCCGCTGGTTGCTGAGGAAATGTATTATTTTAAACGTTTGTTTCTATTTTATTTTCCAGCTTTTTCTCCCTACAGAGAACAAAGCAGCAAAATTGTACAAAACATGAAGTTAAAAACACTGGAACTTACAATGTTGTCATTGTTGTGTGCCTTCAAGTCATTTCCAGCTTATGGCAACCCTAAGGCAGGGCTGAGAATGTGTGACATGCCCAAGGTTGCCCAGTGGGCTTCCGTGGCCAAGCTGGGAATCAAACACTGGTCTTCAGGGTCATAGTCCAGTGCTCAAACAACCACACCACACTGGCTCTCAAAGTTGTAAATAGTTATAAGTTGTCATACTACTGTTCCCTTAACGATACTTTCATTTTAAAACATCCACTAAATGAATGATTTAAAAGCCCATCAGAAAGGTAAAAGTAAGAAGCAGGGTATCCCCATTCCAAGTCCTTTCCTTAGCAGTCAGTTGCTGATGAAGTTAGTGAAAGACCACACAGGATTAAAATAAACAGTTAGAGGG
The DNA here is from genome assembly GCA_948472985.1 of Iguana delicatissima. Taxonomy (NCBI): domain Eukaryota; kingdom Metazoa; phylum Chordata; class Lepidosauria; order Squamata; family Iguanidae; genus Iguana; species Iguana delicatissima. The sequence continues at coordinate 581,173 of CAOKZL010001923.1, read as the reverse complement.
TGGTTGTAATGGTGGTTATAATAAAGAAAGCCGACGCAGTTCTTGGTTGCATCAATAGGAGTATGGTGTCTAGATTGAGGGAGGTAATGGTACACTCTATTCTGCATTGGTTAGACCTCATTTGGAATACTGTGTCCTGTTCTGGGCACCTCAATTCAAGGAGGATATTGACAAGCTGGAATGTGTCCAGAGGAGGGCGACCAAAATGGTGGATGGTCGGAAACCATGCCCTATGAAGAATGGCTTAGGGAGCTGGGTATGTTTAGTCTGCAGAAGAGAAGCTTAAGAGGGGCATGATAGCCATGTTTAAATATTTGAAGGGATGTCATGTTGAGGAGGGAGCGTGCTTGTTTTCCGCTGCTCCAGAGACTAGGACAAGGAGCAATGAGTACAAACTACAGGAAAAGAGATTCCACTTGAACCTCAGGAACAACTTCCTGATGGTCAGAGCTGTTCAGCAGTGGAATATGTTGCCTTGGAGTGTGGTAGAATCTCCTTCTTTGGAGGTTTTTAAGCAGAGGCTGGATGGCCCTCTGTTGGGAATGCTTTGATGTCTGTTCCTGCATGGCAGGGGGTTGGACTTGATGGCCCCTGGGGTCTCTTCCAACTGTGATCCTATGATTCTATGATTCTAATATAGTATGGATCAGATTTAGTCATCGTGTTCAGAAACAATAGAACAACTAGTCATGACTAACCTAAATTCAACAGGTCTAATCTAAACACGACTAAGCCTGGTTCTAACCCTAGCTTTCACATATAGACCAATATATATTGTAGACCATTTTCTATACCATATTATATAGAAGTCACCATAAGTGCCAAATCCAGTGCCACCAGATTTTGTTAAAACAGACAGTCATGTTCCTTAATTTCATCAGAGTTGACATCTTTGAATGATTCTAACAGGTGAAAGAGAATCTAAACAGTGAGGTCTTATATAATTAAATGTTTTGGTTTATGTCTTTGAAAGAATAACTTTAAAAAATAAGCCAGTGCCTGCATCAGTTGCACAGTTATGGGCATCTCTTGTGATTTTTAATGAACACTGAAAAGATTATGAGCATCTTAATTACTTAGTAGGTACAATGAAAGCCCCGTTTGCTGAGTTCAGGGCAACATGCTTCCCTTAGTGGCTCATAAACAGAGGGTAAGCTGCAGTACATCAGTATAACATTATTCAGAGATAAGTATGAAACTGCTGCAAAATTTTTTAATTTGCTTAGTTAGTCTGCAGTGACAACCATGTTAGGATGAATTCCATGTATCAAAAGGCACTGAGACACTAATTGTTTAATGCAGCGAGGACTTTATATCTCTAAGTTACCTAATGAAAAATGTGTTTGTGCAGAAATATAAACCGTTTAGATATTTCAAAATGCAGAAAGCAAGTTTGTACTCAGAATAAAAGGTAAAAGATTGTAGTTTCAAACTATCTGATTAGCCATGCAGCAAACTCAGTGCTGGAATTTTTATGAATTTGTGCAAAATTGCCTTGTAATAGAATCCCAGTTTGGCTTGTCTTGAAAGCTTTCAGTTCACATGGTTTCAGATACATCTTGTTTTAAGTACTAGATGGCAAATTCTCTGTGCCTTCTGCTCATGTCTGCTTTTCCCCTTGATACAGCAATATCTAGTTTAGCCCGAATTTGCTTATGCCATGATGATATTACTTACAAGCTGCTGACTAGAGCAGAAGATGGATGAAAGGGTTAAGTGAATCCCTGCTTTGCTGTGTCACTGTGACTCTTATATTTAAAAAGCTAATGTACAATAAATTAAATATGCATTTCTTAATTGCCCTTTCTGCTCAGGAATTGTAGCATACTGCGCATCTTCCCAGAGGAGTAGCTGTGTTAGTCTGTTGCAGCAAAAACAACAGAGCTTTATGGCTTCTTTTGAGCAAAGTATAGGTTGCAAGTAGTACCCAAGGATCTGCAGATCCCAAGGAACCCACACCCAAATTTTTACCTCTCAGTGGCACACTGCATCCCACAGAAGTTTCTGTCATAAAAACATAATCCCTCCCAGACATGTTCTAGGTCTTAAAAGCCATGTTTAAATATTTGAAGGGATGTCATGTCGAGGAGGGAGTGGGCTTGTTTTCTCCTGCTCTTGAGACCAGGACAAGGAGCAATGGATACAAGCTGCAGGAGGGGAGATTCCACCTGAACCTCAGGAAGAATTTACTGACGGTCAGGGCTGTCCAGCAGTGGAGCGTGCTGCCACAGAGTGTGGTGGAGTCTCCTTCTTTGGAGGTTTTTAAGCAGAGGCTGGATGGCCACTTGTCAGGAGTGCTTTGAGGGTTTTCCTGCATGGCAGGGGGTCAGACTGGATGGCCCTTGTGGTCTCTTCCAACTCTACATTTCTATGATTCTATTTTTAATCATCTGGAATAAACTAATTTCTAATTAGGCTTGGTGAGGAGGAGTTATGGTTAAATAATAAATGGGGCCAAACATAAGGTTCACAAGTACAGGTTGCAATGTGGAGGGAATGTGGGGGAGGGTCCAGGGTAGGATAAAAAATGGCCCCTAGGTCATCAGAAATTGCCAAGCTGTTGGAGATTAGCACATTTATTGTGGCATAAACTTTTGTGGACTACAGGCATTTTCATCAGATGTATAAAGTATTTTCTGACAAGAAGTACATATTCATATGGGGAGAAGGAGAGGGAAAGCATTGTAAACAGAAGTCAGAGGGAACTGAAATGCAAAAAGTACAATGATAGCTACCTTATAATTCATAATGTGACTGTTCTTTAGGCATCTGTAGCAGAGGTAAGGAAAGTGTAGCCCATGACTTGCATGTAGTCATCTAAAGGCTGGGGTTTTTTTGCAGCCTCCCCCAGCTTCCCCAGGGCTCACCAAAAGCTCCACACACCTCAAAGGTAAAAATATCTTGTGATTTTTCAAGGGCATATTGCAAAAGGGCATATTCCAAGGGCATATTTTTGCTCTTGGAACAGCCTTCCACACACATCCCAACCCATCACTCTGCCATTTTAAAAGGCCTTATTGAAACAGGAAGAACAAGCCATAAATCACTTGTACCTTAGTTTTTGGGTGGAAATGTAGATGAATATCGACCATCACAGCCACTTGTCATCTATAGTATGGTGGTGGTGGGGAATAGAATAGAAAATTAGTTCAAAATTTCAGAGATACATATGGGAACATGAGGTCTTTCATATACCCTGAACTGTGGACCCCCATAGGCCAATAGCTATAAAGCTGAACAAGAGTCTCCCGGTATCTCTTTTGGACCTTTTCCTCCAGAAGGGAACAGAGCCACTATGGAAGAGTACCCCCAGGTCCCATCTGGCTCAGAATGGTAGATGTATCAAAAGCTGATGAAAAGTCCCACAGAACCAAATGGGGCACACTCCACTTGTCCATTTCCTGGCCCAGCTCATTGACCAAGGTACTCAAAGCAACCTCTGACCTGTTACTGGGCCTGAAACTGGATTGAAATGAATCTAGATAATAGATCTCATCCAGGAACTCCTAGAGCAGGAGATCCATTACACACGTCAGTATATTGCCCAGGGATGAACTACTGTTGGCCTTCCACATTTGTGGGTTTCACTTTCACGGATGATATTATTTGTGAGTTTCTCCAGCGCCTGCCAGCTCCACCTCAAGTGCTTCTTTTCTAAGGGAACCTTCCCTCTCTGTTCAGGCCACACAGCCCTTTAAAAACCTTCCTCTTCCATCAGCCACTGTGTGGCCAGCTAAGAATGGCTCACAGCCTGATTTCTCAGCATCACAAAGCCTATCCCAGTGCCTCCCACACACCCGAGGAAGGAGATGAGCAAGAGAGAGGAAGTATAGGGCCACCATACCAACCTACCCCTTTCCCTCTCCTTTCCCTGACTTTGTTGTGTACCCTGGGTGCCCCTTGAACCCACTATGCCTCAGCCCTCTTCCTACAAACACGGACATGCATTTTGATATTTGCAGTTTTTGCAGTTTTGGAGGGGTCTTCTGCCCCTAACGCTAGTGAATGTAGAGGGCCAATTGCACTGGAGACTGGTCAATAATTATCCAGCACAGTGAGATTGCAGGAGGGCTTTTTTCATCAAACAAGGATCTTACAACTACCTCCTTTATCATTTTGACCTGACCACTCCCCTTCTTGTCTTTTTTTTTTTGTCAGGAAAGAAAGGATCTAGCACACATGAGGTGGTTTTCGCCTCTCCAAAAATCCTGTTTGTATCATTAGACTGTACAACTTGAAAAGTATCCATTCATACTGGATGAACAGAAGCCCATGTTACTCCCTCTGGTCAGGTATTAGCTGTACCATCCAAGTTAACAGAAAATCTGAGCAATTTCATCTGCAAAGTGTAGAGTAAACTGTTCACATTAGGCTGAGTAGTCTTGATTTTGTTCTTATGGGCAGGGACAGATTCTGTATGGTCCAAGTTGTATAACTGGCCAAGCCCTTCACCAAAGCTGAAGGAAAAATTTATAGCTTGCTTCCTTTTCCTTCTCAGCCACTTCCTGAATTTCCCAGAGTTTCTGTTTTTATCATTATTTTGTGTTACTTGAGAAACTGAATAAAAATGCATGGGGCTGCTAGTGTTGCTGAAGCTGCAAGACTAAAAGTGGGTTCACACAGGAAGATTTCTCTTGGTGCTGCTATCTATTGTATCGTTCATTTTATTTATTATTTATTCGTCTATTTATTTGATTTCTGTACTAACACTCTTAGAGTAGCTCACACATGCACACAAAAGGGGACTTTTTGGGGAAGCCCTCCAGGGCCCAACTGACTTAACCTGATGGGCCAAGGTGTAAGAGGTCCCTAACCACTTGAAACAGTTTTTAACTTTGTTTGCAAAATATAATGCAAGTTGTTCAGTATAGGATACTAAATAATATAAATTTTCCTTTCATAGTTTGGAATGTAATAATTCCCTGACCATTTGAAACAGTTCTGCTGGGCAGTTCTGAACAGATGCAATACTGGCGAAGAAAAATGCTTAAAAAAACCCCAACATGCAGTAAGACTTCCTATGAACTCTAGGTTGCATTTGATCAGACTCATTCAGTGTTTCCCACCATTGTTCCTCTAGTTGCTTTCTCACTTGCTTCATCACCAGTAACTCCCTAGTAAATCAGGGACTGGTTTGACCCCACTCTGCCATCATATCCTTTACTCTGCCATTTTTCCATTCCAGACATTAGGTAGAGTTTTAACAGTGTTTCCCATCTGAGATGACAGGAAAGACTTGCCAGGAAATCATCTGGACCCATCAGCTTCCTGGGGTGGATGAAAAATCATGCCTCTGAACAGACAGAATAGCAATGCTAAGCAATCCAGAGAGACAACACTACTGTTTCATTCTTTACTTCAGAAGGTGAATTTTCAGCAGTCTGACAGGAAACATATGGAAATTATAAAATAACAACAATTTGATGACATCACATTATGTGCCCCATAAAAGAAGACTGTAGAAGTATACCTATTCAAGAGACAACCTAATATGGAAGCACTCTAGGTGTAGGGTTAATCCTATCCTTCCCAGTCATATTTTGGAATGAAACATCTAGAACAGTGGTTCTCAACCTGTGGGTCCCCAGATGTTCGTGGACTTCAGCTCCCAGAAGCCCCAGCCACTATGGTCAATGCTCAGGGCTTCTGGGAGCTGAAGTCCATGAACATCTGGGGACCCACAGGTTGAGAACCACTGATCTAGAACAACTCACAGGATTCTTCATCATTCCATATGCTAGCTATGGCTGTTCAAGCTCAGTTTTACACTTGCACAAGATTTGAGCTCTGCATCATTGGATTTCATAAATCAAGTTGCAGTTGTTACTTGTAATGTATATTAGACAAAATATAATTAGATGCTTTGGAAAAGTCTTCCGCTTAATTTTCCCTTTTGTTTCCACCAATGGAACATTTCTTCTTAAAACCTCATTATGTCCTTTGTATATTGGTACCATATGAAGGGTGTTCACCTGAAGTGGCTCTGTTGATTGCTGAAAGATACTTCTTGCTGTATTATCTACCGCTCCATTGATTTTTCTTTACAAGATATGTAAATATGGATTGAACTAGGACTATATGGCCTTTCCAGCTTAATGAAGTATTTATATGCATTGGTTTTTTTCCCTTATGACTTTTTACTGTAAGCAGCATTCAGATTATGGCTTCAGCAGTGTTTTGTTCTCTATGCGCTGATTTCTCATGCATGTTTATAAAGATAAGTCTTAAAAACATCACCGCTAAGAATTTGGGTTAGAGAGGGACACTTTCAAGGACAATTAATTGTCCAAGAATTAATTGTCCAAGAGCCCAAAACCTTGGATTGTTTTTGAGAAAAAGGTGACTGGCAGATTAATTAATAGGAAAACAATTTATCTGTTCTACATCACAATGACCTGGCTGGATAAAGTGTGATGGCCAGTTTATTTCACCTCTGACTTGGACTCTTTGTGCAGCAACAGATAAAACTTGGGGCAGGAGAGTTGTGGGTAAGTGCCTGAGACAGATTAGGAATTCAGATAGAATTCTGCCATCCTACTACACAACAGTTTATCTTCCTATGGCTAGCCATGATAAGTCTGTCTTCTCAGGCTACCCATTTATCCATTATATTTGCATTGGACCAGTTCAAATAAAATTTCTCCCTTGATCCACTTCAACATAGGGGACTGAATGCTTGCAGACACCTCTGTCTCCATCTGTACACATGTAAATGGAATGTCAGGTTATCTCTTATACGTGACTAAATCACATTCTTATTTAAATCAGGAACAAGTTACACATGCCCACATGTGTGCACCCTGGCCATTTTGCAGTCCCTGAAGCTCCTTCTGCTATGATTTCAGTAGCAAAGTGGTGGCAAATCCCTCCCCTTTTCAGTAAAATATATCAAGAAAACATGACAGCTTGGATTTTTGGTACAAAACCACATTTTTCTGGGAATGAATTTGGGTTTTCTCCTACTTCCAGTTAAGGCTGGATGAACACATTTCTACTACACATACAGTGATGTATGTATGTCTGCATGCATGTATACACTTTGTACATGTGGTCCCCACTAGGCCCTCCTGATAGTCACAAAAACATAAAACATTTGGATTGTGACACTAGTTTATATATTTTATCAGAAACCCTTTCTGGAGCATTCACACTTGTATCCTATAGCTGTAAAAAGAAAGTTCCCCCTGCTCAGATTAATCAGATTTCTATGATTCTATGATTCTAGATCCTTTTATTTATCACAATTGTGTTGATTGCAGCTATTTTCATGCAGAAGCATCCAAAACATAAACATGCTTACTGTCAGCATGCCCAGTGTCCATTTTATCAAACTATTAGAATAATATTGTCCTGAAAGCATGTAAATTCCTTGTTGAAAATTTACTTTAGAGATGAAACATTGAAATGCATGAGAAAAAAAATCTAAAAGAATCAAGAAAATAGCAATATTGTACAAAACAATATAAATATGATGAGATCTTTGGTTAGCCAAAGATTTTAATTCTGGACTGCCATCAAGCAACACATTAACAGCAAAAGGACGCACAGTTTGAATCACAGAATATTATGCTAAAATGCAGTCAGTAAGTGTGAAAGTTGACAAAGGACCTTTTCAGCTGAATTCTCAGGGCAAGCTGACAAGAGCTACTGAGCATCTGATTTGGATGGAATCATTTCTGGGGGTGGGGGTAAGGGAAAAAATGGTTTGGAGTGGAGATGGGGTGGAAATAAGCCATGATGGTGGTTTAAGCATTGGATTATGACTCTGGAGACCAGAGTTGAAATATTGCTCAGCCATGCAAACCACTGGGTGATCTTGAGCAAGTCACATTTTCTCAGCCTCAGAGGAGGGCAAAGGCAAATCCCCTCTGAACAAATCTTGACAAGAAAACCTCATGACAGGGTTATCTTATGGTCACCGTCAAAACGTGGAGATCTGGGCCAAGTCAGGGCTATGACAATCAGGTCTACTTTGAATTCTACCTTCCTAGAGAAGCAGCACCCTTCTGTAGTTTTGCCACCCACTGGCTCTCTCTTCACAATTATATTTCTCTACCGCTTTCCCTAAATCCACATCCTTGTAAATATAGGGCAAAGCATGTTTGAGTGTATCCCAATGACTGTGTCACTGGTGGTAGCGTGTATAACCAGTCCAGATCAAAGAGGCAATTTATGGAGACTGCTCTTTACAAAAATATAATAAAATCTTTATTGAACAAACTGACAAGGGAAAAGGTAGTTGGCAAAGTAAAGATTAGCAAACAGCAAAACATTTGTATCTCTAACTCAGCACACACTTTCCTGCTTTTTCATTCTCTTTCACACTGTCTCTTCTCTCTCATCAAACTCTCAGATGGATCTCGCTAAACTCTTTCCAAACCTCTGTTTCAGTTATTTTTCAGTTAGGGTTACTCCCCCACCTAGCCCCTCCCTCTGGTTATCCTGGGTTCCATATTCAACAACCAGTCAATTTAATTCCTCTTGGTTGCTAGGATGGCTCTATTACTACTCCTTTCCCCCCGCAAGGTTCGTCACAGTTGCCACAAGTTGGAAATGACTTCAAGACATAAAAGTCAGTCAAGAAGGCTGAAGGGTTACCCAAGAAAATGCATGAAATACTATGTATTAGATATTCATATACTAATGGTAGAAGCCACTGAGCCAACATGGTAGAAATAGAGTAATTTGTTTACAGAGAACATAGAAACAATAGGCTTAATGGATATCTGATGTAATGGAGAGAACCATCAGAATATTGTAATCTCTAACTATAACCTCTAGTCCAGTGGTTCTCAACCTGTGGGTCCCCAGATGTTCATGGACTTCAGCTCCCAGAAGCCCTGAGCATTGACCATAGTGGCTGGGGCTTCTGGGAGCTGAAGTCCACAAACATCTGGGGACCCACAGGTTGAGAACCACTGCTCTAGTCTATAGGAAGGAGAGGGACTGGTATTGATATTGTTCTATATGCCAAAGAAGTCATAGTGTCAAACATAACAGAAATCTGAGAAGAGATGGATTCTTTCACAAGATCACTGTGAGGGGCAATACCAGAGCCTGAAAATGATGTGATCCTGGGGACATGCTGTTGTCCACTATCCAAACAACACAGTATGATCTTGAGCTGGAAAATGAAACCCGGGAGATATCTAAGGCGAAGGTGATCTAAGCTTATTGAAAAGCTTGTGAAAACAAATGATATTCCTATGTAACCCTATTTAATATGCTATGATTTCTGAGCATATCTCTTAATATATGACAATGCCAGGTTCCAGGGCTCTTAGTGTAGACTTTCTAACACAGGCAAATAAGCCGAAAGAAATCGAGCTTATAGTCTAGTTTATTTTAATGTTTCACTCCACATATCAACTAATGTTTTAATGCATCTTCTATTGAGGAATCACACTTCCAAGCATAGTTATATTGTTGCATTTCTTAATTGCTACAGAAATCATCTGCACTAATTATGCTATCATAACATCAATGTCTAGATTGTATCAAGGAGGAGCCCTATGGATACAACAATCCAGTTAAGTGGACAATCCCTCATGGTCTCTTTTTCTTCTTCAGGTGTTGCTAACAACAGTGGACAACAGTTGCTAGGTCTTATTTATCAGAAGGCTTATACAATTCAGTGAGCTGCACAGAAAGAAAAATTCAGTTAGATGCAGCTTCTACTATGATTGCATTATGGTAAAGGAGGAAGCTACAGCTAGTGAAAATGTGCTTATACTGTACTGTGAGCACTACAACATTCCTCTCAAGGTATGAATTTGGCACCGTCTCAGCTTATGAGAGACTGAAACTGTAATGCAGTTACAATATATTTATATTTATATGTGGTGTAACACTATTATGCTGTGAGCAGTTGCTATTTAAAAAGAACAGAAATGAAGAAATTTAACAACATGCTGCAGCTGAATAGACATCTATATATGAGTGTTTGTATACATAATGCCCAATGGATGTGCACTTAAATTGACATGTGACCTGCCACAGGGATATGGCTTCATTCCCAAAGAAAACCTGTTGAGACTGGTAGAATTTAGTGTCCATATGAGACAAAGAGGATGCTCTTTTGAAAAAAGGCTAAAATGAAATCCTCTTGAATACACACACACACACAATATTGCCTCATGCATAAATGTCAAAGATCACATTTAGTACAGTGAGACTCTTGCTTTAAAATGAAAATGCAGGGTTTGGGGTTGTTGTTGGTTTTTTTGCAATTACTCAGAAAATACACTTTAACACTTCACTGCTAAAGACTTCTACTAAAACTGCCAAATTTCACCTGCAATTTTGAAATAACTGCATTTAAAAGGCAATCTCTTTGCTTCCGTGTGTGGCAAGTGAAGTGCTATGTAATGATATGGCTAATTAAGATACAGCTAAACAATTTTTTTTAAAAAAATGCACCGCATTAAAATTTTATAAGGAAGACCATATGGGAATACTAAGAGATGAATGTGCAGTGAGGTCAGTGATCAAAACAAGAAAGTAGGGTTAGAAACATGAGGCAGCTGATTGTTACAAGGAAATTAGTTTCTGAAAATATTGTTGATACAAACTCTACATTCTAGAACAGTGGTTCTCAACCTGTGGGTCCCCAGATGTTCGTGGACTTCAGCTCCCAGAAGCCCTGAGCATTGATCATAGTGGCTGGGGCTTCTGGGAGCTGAAGTCCACGAACAACTGGGGACCCACAGGTTGAAAACCACTGTTCTAGAATGTAGCACAGAAATAAAACTGTGCTTCCAAGCATGAATTTCAAGAGTAAATGCAGACTTAATGTGACAGAATGAAACTGAACAATAAAAAAAACCCTATGTTAAGAGGTCTTTACTTCACAATGTTCAGTTAGAATGTGCGCTTGACCCTTGCTCCACCCCAAATTTTAAAATCTGACAAAATTTCTTTTTCCCAGGAAACTTTTCAAGTTGTGTACATCATCTCTTGAAAAACCCTTGCCCTAAGAGGTTGTTGTTGTCTCAAAAACATGATTAATTGAAAAAAAAGGGGACCATACTGCCTTCTTTTATGTGTCTGTGCTGGGGAGTGAAATCAAGGGTCATTCATGCTACACAATTAGAGTGCTATATTGCACTATAACTGCCATGGTAACACCCAATGGAATCCTGGGGTTTGTAGTTTGGTGAAACAATGGAGTCGTCCTGCTGAGAATTCTAAATATCCCATCCTAAACTCCAAAGGGCTGTACAGGACTGAACTGTGACAGTTAAAAAGAAATCTTAGCACTATAATTGTATAGTGTGATTGGACTCAAGATGGACCTCATTTTAGACAGGCTAATCTAATAATACTCTGAAATGTCTGCTTCACTAGTGGATTTGATGGTGGAGGAAAAGTCTTAGGAGACAGAAGAGGAACTAGAAGATCTTACAACCTGTTCTGTGGTCAATAAGCCATTGCCTGCAAGGTGCAGCAGAGGACACTGCTGTCATCAGTGTGGATGCATGTTTTGGATCTTGAATTATGTACAGTACTAGAGTTGAATTTTGTGGCTCTTCAGATGTTATTGGATTGCAATTATCATAAGTCTTAGCCAGGATAGATTATTGTGAGGAATGCTGAGAGCTGCAAGCCAACAACATCTGGAGGACTAGATGATGCTCACCTATGGTGCAGTATGTTTAATCTGAATGATATCACTTGTGAAAGTCTTTTTCCTTCTGAATGTAGAACTCCACCACTGATTAATCTTCCTAGGTATTACCACTGAAAGCCTTTTATGGCCTATCAGTTAAATTAAAAGTGGATTTTAGAGACAAGCTACTCCAAGAAGAGGCTGCCTACATCACATAATAATAAGGAAAATATGTTGACTGGTTACAACATGGATAAATTCAAATAATTGGAAAGAAAATCATTTAAACAGTCACTGAAAGACAGGGATGTTTTTAACAGCAAGCAAACTATAGATTTGTAACTGTCTATAAAACCTAATTTGCACAGTGATAAACACCTGTAATGTAAGTATCTTCAATTAAATGTAATAGGCAACTGTATAATTTTCAAGATGACTATTAGTCATCTGCTTGTGCTCCAGCTGACCTTGACCAATGATATAATGATAGACACATTAAAACTGAAAGCTAGCATTTTCAGGTACTTATTTTTAATATCTCTGTTTTAATTTTCAAGAGAAAAAAATAGTACATGAAAATACATTAAAACACAGGGCTAAATCAAATTGTTTGCCCCAACTAGAGTCGACCTATTAAATCAATTGAACTAGGTAAATCAACACTTAATTAAATCGCATTGGTTCAATGGGTCTATTTTGACGAAGAACTAACAGTAAATTTTTGCTATGATTCAGAATAGGAACCATACAGTCCACCACATGTTATTCAAATACCATTCCTAGCAGCCTTAATTGGCATAGCTAATGGTAAAGAATGTTGGGCCCTGAAATCCAAGATCATCTGGAAGGCCATAGAGGTCTATCCAGGACATAAAGTTTTGGACTAAATGTGCAAGGTAAAGGCCATAGGAACATAACTTGCTAAAGTGTAAGTAAAGGATTCAATGACATTTCACACCAGTGTTTCAACATGGCTTCCTTGTCCAGGGGTTAGGTTGGAGCGATTAGGGAGAAGATAATACCACAAAGAGATCCACGTTTTTTAAAAAAATGGGATGTTGTTTGATCCAGAGCCAGAGCAAGCAGCACAGTTTTCTCCTTGTCCCCAGTAAATGGTCCCTGATGGACGTTCAAGTCATGACACTGCTTTCATTGAAGGAAAGCACAGCAGTAGGTGGTCAGATAAGGCCAAAATGCAGCCCCACAGTATAAATCTGACATTTAAAAATATAAATGCACATTTAAATATTTTTCTTTTACTATGTTTGATTAGCAGCAGGCTGAAACCCATCTGATGTTCTCTTTAAAGACAAGTGGCTAAGATGCTGACCCTCTAGATTCTGCATTTGCCAGATATTCTCAAAGGAGAAGGATTTTTATTTTTTTTAAAAAAATGTTGTACTGTGAGGCAGCAGCCTCAAGCAGAGAGCCAGGACCTTTTTCTGTCAGTGCCAGGAGCAGGAGGCAGCAGCAGTCAGAGCCAATCTACAGTTTATAAGATAAGAAAAGCAATGAGATAGGCCTAGGAGGAAACTTGTTTGAGCATCACATTAACTGAGAAGCCAAACGCCTCTTTGAAGAAGAATGTCTTTGCTTGGAAGCAGAAGGACCACAGAGATGAATCTAACTAGCTTGCCTCCCTTGGTAGGGAGCAACTTAACTGTGTGGCCTCATCTGTTCAGGCCATCATTGAAACAATCTGAAGAGTAATCAGGAAGAAACCATGCCACGTGTGTGAAAGAATAACACAAAGTTCATTGATTAGAGCGGCAGAAAATAAACAACAAAAGTAAAGGAAAGCTTCCAAATGCCTGCAATGTTGAAAGGGCTTCCCTGACTTTGCTCCATGGCACATGGTTCTTCGGTGATTCATATGCTCCTCTTTCCAAGAGAAAACCAGAAAGCAACTAGTTAGTCATGGATTTTAGAAGTCTCCCTTTATAGATTCTAAAATCTGCCAAAAGTTGCCAAATGGGATCACAGGCACAAGGAAAATAATTCTTTTTAGTTAGGAGAGAAGGAAAGAAGCACAACTTCCAGAGATGACATTTTTTCCACATGCACAAGGAAACTGAAGACAGAAGCATTCTGTATACTTTCAGCTGGCATGCCCATATTACCTGTAGAAATAAAATGCTTTCATGGTTGCAGCCACAGACCAGCATCCTGCTGGGTAGTTATGAATACTTATACATTTGTAATGGCTTCATATTCACAATTCCTACATAGCCCCTAGTTTAGGGCTTAGACAGGGACTGTGAAAGTCCCTCAAATACCACTTACCAATAAGCAGCTGCTGGGATTGATGCAGGTTCATTCCCCTGTAGATTGAGAAGCAGCTACCTGACATTTTCTCCTTCACATGGGTGACCTCTGGCATGAGTGGGGTTCGTGATAGGGGTCCTTTTTCTGCTTGTTGCACCAGCGGTTGCTCATGAGAGTGGATGGAAACATCAGGTGGCTGCTTCTCGGTTGACAAGGGCACAGACTTCCATCAGTCCCAACAGCTGCTTAATGGTAACTGGAGATTGATGGAGAGCTACAATACATAGTTACGGTACTACATAGTATGTAATGCTCACAGGTCTTCTGGTAGTGATTCCAATACAGGGTATTCAAGAGTCTAGGAATAGCCAAGGAGGTCCTTTCCTATGTGCCCAGTAAGTGTGCCTTTTTTATAAAGGCAGGGCAGAAAAAGGGACTCTGCTATCTGAGCAGGCTCATATGAAAGAATGTTGTCTATCGAACAACTCATTCCCAAGTCCTATAGGACTTTATAGTCCTGTGCTGAATTGGATCGCTTGTCAGAGAACCTGTTGTAAAAAAGGTAATACTTTCAGCCATGATAATTTTAGTTTTGGAAAGAACTGCCATGGGGTTGAACTTTTCTCTGAAAAACAGCAGAACCCTATGCTGAATTATATGTTTTAACAATTAAACATGATAGGGGAGAACAAAGCTGAACAGTATATGGCTGATTAAAATTTTATTAAGTGATATTCTGCACAGTCTGAATCAAACTGCATAAGTGAAGAATATTTCCTGTAATGATACGTAATTATGAATAGAACTTAGGGGAGAAATTTAGCAGCTAATTTCAGCAAATCAGCAGATTGTGTGCCACTAGCTGTTTCTTCTTCTGCAGCTTATCACATTTTATTTAATACGTATGCAGCACAGTGCAATATTTACACTTATATTTAATATGTTGCCTTTTCAGCTTTATTTTTGGTTTAAGATATAGCTTCCATCAACCAATTGCCTGAGCTTAGTCAGTGACAGGGCATGGTGATAGAATTCATGGGTGTACTTGTTCTTTACTCACATCAGTGGATGGAGAGTATGGGATACACAAAACAATGGATTTGTACAAAGATTCTTGTTGAAGTGAATGGATAGCATATTGACTGTTATACCAACGGAAACTGTATATTCATATGAATAAAAGTCTACTGTGCCTGAATGGTTTATTAAATGGTACAAAAATATAAAGAGAATGTGCAACTGGATAACTTTTCTCAAATGCCTGCACATTGGTAAATAAAGGTCAAAAGGATCTTGCCTTGTCTGGATTAAGATTGATATGAGCATTACGTGATGTGCATTGTAATACTGATATAAGACAGAGGAAATTGGATTTATTGGAATATTAAGTGCTCTATTTGTTTATTTTTTAAAGATTTAAAGATTCATATCTTTTCTTCTCCGAGGGGCTCAAGACAGTATACATATTCCTCTCCCACCTCCAATTCTATTTAGGGGGAAAAGAAGATGGGAAGACAGTGTTGTAGAAAGGAGTAGATGAAGAGCTGAACTTATATTTCCAGCTGCTTCTCACTTGCTAATGCCTTCCTTCCAATATTTTCCATACTAGGAATCCCCATTTGTTGACAAGCATGCAGTTCTGGTCAGGACAGGACAAAATGAAAGGGATATATTTGGTGACAATAATTTTTTCCTAGTTACAGTGAGACTTTTTTTTTTATTATAAATTACACAGACTTCTTTTTATCTGTCTCTATGCTGTCATGAATAATAAATGCAACACTTGGAAGGACAAAATCACACCTAATTTAGTTCCAAATCTTAAGATTACGTTAAGCCAAATTCTAAATTCTGATTGTCTAAGAGGCCAACAAAGAATAGAAAAGAAAAGAAAAGAAAAGGAGAGGAGAGGAGAGGAGAGGAGAGGAGAGGAGAGGAGAGGAGAGGAGAGGAGAGGAGAGGACACCCTTCCTTCAAAAGTATATATTTTTCCCAAGCTGGATGAGAAAGTCACATCACTCAGCTGGAGAAGATGCAATCTCCTGTTAATTGGATATAGTTACAAGTAAAAGCAGCAGCATACTGAATCAGAGAAGCATTATTTCAGAAATTTGCACCAGGGATTGTGTGTGTTAACCTCTTCATGGTCATTGTACTGTGGAGTCTCACAAAAGTTCCCTCATCTCCTGTAGTTTCCAAAACCATTGTGAAACCACTAGATGAGGTCATGAGGGGGTTTGGAGCACCCCTTAATCAATATGAGATAAAATCTGTTTTTATCATCAGATAAATTTGGATAATGCTGGACTTTCCCTTGATCTGGAAATCAGCTAGCTGACATTCAGCACAGTGAAAATGAACCCCAAGATAAGTAGTTCTTATATCTGGATAAAGGGTATGGAGCCTGCTCTAGACAGGGTTGCATTCCACCTGAATGAGCACAGAACTAGCTTGGGGGTATGTCTTAAGCCAACTGTATTATGTGGAGCCTGGGTGGCCTAAGTGGTTCAGATTATCTTTTCCTGTTTTGAGTTGATATAGCAGGAGTCAGTTGGTCCCAGACAAGGATGGTTTGGCTGGTAACTTATGTTGTCTTCAAGAACATCCCATGCATGGCACATTACAGCAATCAAAAAGTATGTTCTGATAACCTCACCATTGTATTGCTACAATGTGCCATACATGCAATGTTTTTGAAGGTTTCAATTAATTCATAATGCAGATGCCAGGTGGATCATTATGTTGTGTAATGATTGTCTATCTGCTCTGAGCAGAGATGCTGAAGCATAGGAGAAAGATTTGTGGGTCTACAGTTTGTCCCATGCTCCCACAATCCTTTAACAAGGAGCAAAACCACAACTCTGCCTGCATCAAAGGAAACATTTGGAAACTTCAGTCCTATAGTATGCTTTCCTTTCAGTGTGCTTGACCAGCAGCAAACGGAACCAAACACACACTGCCTTTGCTACTGTGTGGTCAATGAAGGCACCACAACAGCAACAAGATGCCTCTTTGCCATTTCAGCTCCCTCACTGGCTAAACAACAAAAGCAACACCTGAACTGTGCAGCTAGCAGTTAGATAATTTGATCAAAGGAAGAAATAAGTTAATTTAAAATGTTGCACAGTGACTGGCAAGGCCTCTTTGGTGGCAGTGTGAGGAGATGTCAGCAGTAATAGCTGTACTCTGGCTGCTACAAGATAAAAGGAAAGAAAAGCAGGCTGGCGGGGTGGGGGAGGCTCTGGAAAGCACCATGCCCAGGTCTTCCTTATAATGCATCAACTTCTGAGCCCAAGTAAAGGTCTTTGTCCTTGCTTTACAGCCCTAAATGATCTGAGACCCAAATAGTGGAAAAAGCATCTCTCTTCCTATAAAGCTGCATGTCTTAAAATATTAAAGGGAAGCTCTTCTCCAAGCACTTTCATTTGGCGGGGGGGGTGGTGGTGGTAAAGTTATAGAAGGACAGAAGATGGAACCCTGCTGGATCCTCAATCATAAATGCTGTTGAGTCAAGCAGAAACCCAGCATTCTGAAATTGAGCCTGAAGATTGCAATATAATACATTGGGACTCCTAATCCCATTAAACTGGACTGGTCTAGCATTATCACATTATCAATACCAGCAGTCCTCTTCTCTGACAAAGATTGTTCATTAGCATGACCTATGCTATCACAGTTTCATACCCAAACCAAAGATTAAGATGGGTCTAGAATCTAGATGATCTGTATCTTCCAAAAGTGCTTCATGTTGAATCACCACTAAACATCTTGCCCATAAGGATATTAATGTCTGGGTAAGAAGTGTTAAATTTCTGGATCTAAGGTGGTTGCTTAAGAAAGGACACAGAACTGCCTCCTTCACCCTTAGCCAGCACCAAAGATCCACTAAAAACCTCTCAGACCAAACTAGTCAATACCCTGCAGCTTATTAACAGTCTAGATGGGTAAGAGTTAAGGACACAGGTAGTTAGCTGAATTGCTGCAACCATGATATCCTTCAATCTAATGAAATTGATTATACAAAACCTGTTTGGACAATGCTTTGCATATCAGTTATCAATAAAGTTTTCAAGTTCAGCAAAACATGAGCAATTTCACTCTCTAAAATGTCTAGGAAAGAAGAAGAAACCATTTATATGATGGCAAATTTCCAATAATTCACTAGAAAAGCTCAGAGAAGAACAAAATTGATGTAAACTTTTCTAATCTCATTTATTTTAATAGTTTGTGACAGTGTGTAATCTGTGTTCATTTAAAAAATAAGTTACTAAGAAAAGATGATATTAAAGCAATTTTATTGAAAAAGAAACAAAATAAGACATATATGGATCATTGTTTTATTGGTAAAACATTCACCAGTTTATAAACAAAGAGGGAGTAAATGTTTATGTGAAGGATCCCATATAAGGCACGTTTATTGGCTTACAGAGATGACTTTACTGTCAAAAATTGAAACTACATAATGTTCTCCAGTCAACCTTATTAAAAAAGTGACATGCCAATGCCCAAGATAAAACTATGTGCTGCATGAGCAAATAGATTGTGACATGCATCAGTAGGAGGGATGTAAATTTTCATTTCTCTCTGATGTGAGAATGAAAAAAATATATCAAGTTGTCTCTTGACTAGGTGAGATTATAAGAACTTTTGTGTTTTTTTCAATGATTATTTTTTAAAGTTCAGGGCTTTGGGGTGACAATTCCATTTGCATGAAAAACTCTGCATTATGGATTGATTTAAATAACATTGATTTAGCAATGAGAGACTCAGTTTTAATAGTATAAATTAGTAGTAAGGAAGATTCTGTTTAATCATTATTTTTAATAGAAGTATGTTATTGTTTTACAAAACCTGAATAAATATTCAAGGATTTAGGATTTCATTAGAAGGTAGATACACATTAAGCAATGATTGTGAACTGCTGTTAGATTAATTTTCAGTTTATTAAAAACAGGATCCCTTGCATTTATATCACACACTCTTCATCCTTATTCATATCTACTACCACCTGCTGCCATTCACTGAACTTCCTTATCAAAGCTAAAATATAGTTAGAAGTTATAAAATTAGTATTTGTGATATCTTTGCTTTTTAACTGA
Organism: Iguana delicatissima; assembly: GCA_948472985.1. NCBI lineage: Eukaryota > Metazoa > Chordata > Lepidosauria > Squamata > Iguanidae > Iguana > Iguana delicatissima. The sequence goes on along the minus strand of CAOKZL010001923.1, from coordinate 562,201 downwards.
TTAACAGAAGAAAAATGATTAAAATAAAAACATCCGACTTTTGATTTTCTAAACAATACCACTGCTTTTGTTTCACTGTTTATCTACTTTGCACGAAATACGTTTTTTGGTGGATTTAAGGTCTCTCTTTTCACTGAGGATTAGAAAATCTGCCAATATTCTTTACATTGCTAATGGGGCCACACTCTACCCCCTATGCATTTGAAAGTGCTGAATTCTATCAGAGAAAAATGAACCTTGAATCTTTTCTACCTACTTTTGGTAGTAAAACTAAATTCCATAGACAAGATCCATGCAATTTTTTGTAGCACTCAAGAAGCCTAGCATTAGGCTTCTAACATTAGGTTTTACCAGAAAACTAGGAAAGGAGCAAAAAACAAAAACAACTCTCTCTCTCTCTCTCTCTCTCACACACACACACGCACACACACTCCTCCAAAAATTTTGAGACTGAAGATTTAGTTTGCAAAATTATTAACAAGAATTGTGGAAAAGAATACAGATGTCCCAAACCAAGGGAGCTGCCCTTTAAAATTCTGAAATGTTTTTGTTATGCTAGCTTCAGGCTCCAGTCCTCTTATTCTAGAGTAGCGGTGGGGAAAATGTAGCCCTCCAGATGTTGTTGGATTGCAAATTATTTTGGCAGTTTAGGGCTACCGAAGTTGCAGTCCAACAGTATCGAGTGGGCTGCATTTTCCCCACCTGTGTTCTAGAGCAATCCTGATGAATTCAGTAATATTACTCTGGAGTAAATTAGGTGTATGTTACTGCCTCTGCTACTGTGATCAAAGGCAGCTTGCTAATGTATCAACTGGCCACAGTGCATTTTTTGATTAAAAAAAGATTTAGAATACTCACACAGTTGTAGCTGTCAATTCATTTACCTCTGAAGGAACAATTCTCACACAATTACCTTTTAGAAAGGAAGTGCACCTTCACTGCCAGGATTATCTGAACTTGAGGTATTATTACTATTTTCATACCCTTATGTCAGATACTGAAAGATATTGCCCCCCAAAAAAACTGATATAATTACCAACTTAGCTGGAAATCTGCTTTAGTGCAATCACATACAGAACTGCTTGACTTAATTTCTAAAATGTATGACATTCACTTTCAAAACACAGAAGTAATGGTATTTTAGCAGCACAAGCAAATTTTTCCCCCCACTGAAAAGAATCTTCTCCATTTATACAACCACAGCAACAATACTGCTATTTGCACTCATGCATCCCTAGCAAGGAGGACTTAAACAGTACAAAGTTTCCCAATATCCTTTGGGATAACATTTTGTGTCTGAACTTCATTACAATTTAACAATATTTGCTACAAAGTGCTTCCAAGTATGTACATCTGAAGGGTAATATGTCAGGGTATCATTGCAGTTTGAGAGATCTTCTGTGCTGAAGAACTTCTTTTCATGGGCAGAAAAGGAAACAGACTCCAACTCTGTACAATTTCTCAGGGCAAACTCCTTGGTGAGACAGAATTTAATCTGACCAATTATCTGTAGTTGACCCTGAGGAAGAGAGATAAAGCAAAATTTAAGCTTTAAGCCTACAAACCCATGACAGACATTTGTAGCTACAAAAGAGAAAATGATAGACAGGAAACCCTATATCACAGATAAATATTACTGGTTGGTCAATTGTGGGAATTAAAAAGCAAAGTAGATAAATATTAAGAGAGAATGTCTACATTCAATTAGAGAACAATTGCATTTCCAGTTACACAAATAGCACAACTAAATGAATACTTAGTGTATGGAATATTATTTACCCAGGGGTTTTTTTTAAAATTAAAATGGAGATTTGTTGCCTTGTCAAGATGGCCAAGAAATAAGTGAAACATATACTAAAAAGTATCAGCAAACATCACTGAACTACGTAGCTTAAAACTGTCTTTCCATAACAGCTCTTTCCCTGTGGGAAAATATGGACACTACTTGAAGTCAATACCTCTTCACAGAGGAATGCTCCATTTCAAAATTCACATTGATCCTTCAGCTATTTTTAGACTGTTTAAATAATTATTTTATTCCTAGAGATTAATCTATGTGAATTTTTCACTAGCTGACAGAACAGAAACAATACATTCTGGAAACTAATCTACCTCTTCAAGCTGTACTTTCATGTGGAAAGCAAAATCCATATTCTACTATAGGAAATGGTTGGGAGGAAAGGCGGGGAAAAATGCCAATGACTACAACAGAAAATTATTTCTCAGAAATACTAACAACATCATGCAACACAGTATGATTCTAATCCAGGAAAATAACATGCCCGCAGTCCAGCGAACTGCTATGGTAAGATCCTTGCACCCAACTCTGAGACTATTTTTCTCAAATAGTAGTTCCTTATCACATACAGAGGTACTGGGAAGCTTGAAACAGTTGGTCCTAAGAGACTGTGCACCTGGCCAAAGGATGTGAGGACATCCAAGTGTTATAGAGCAAGGGTGGGGAATCATGTGACCCTCTAGTTCAGTGGTTCTCAACCTTCCTAATGCCACGACCTCATGTTGTGGTGACCCTCAACCATAAAATCATTTTTGTTATTTATTTAGTTAGTTAGTCAGTCAGTTATTTCCAACATCAAATAGATTGGAAACACTGCCCTCAATCACTGCTCTGGATAGACTTCTAATGCCTAAAAACTGGTAACCCTCCCCATTTTTTTTAAGCACAGAAAGCGTTCTAGTTCTGAATGTTGGGTTTCCACAGTTCAAAAAGCCAGTCACTCCCAAAGGCAACGCCGAAACAGCCCACGTTTTACATGAGGCTCCGGGAGGAAAGGACAGGGAGAGAGGAAAGAAGGTGGCGGCATAAGCAGACGCGTTTTGTTTCACTCCCACCCTCCCTCCCTCCCTTAAAGGGAGCGTGGACACTGAACATACAAAAAGCGAGGAATGCAAGGCAGTCAGGGTGAAGAACAGCACACGTGTGTGTGGCAAGTGTCAAGGGTCCACACACAACAAAAGCAAGAGGAGAAAGTCATCCTGGCTATTTCCGCACTAGACTGTTATAGCGCTATTATTCCACTTTCACCATCCTATGGAATTCTGGGGTTTGCACTTTAGGGAGGGGCATTTAGAATTCTTAGTCAGAGAGCTCTTTGGCCTCAGGAAACTACAAACCCCAAAATTCCACAGGATGTTGAAAGTGGAATAATAGCACTATAACAGTCTAGTGCAGAAATGGTTCTAAGTCTTCTTAGGCTGGGAATTATTCAGTACAGAAAACACACATGGGGTTGTTGCACAGTAAGCAGCACACAGAAAAGAGTAGTTTTCTGTGCAGCAAATGACACTTTCTGTACAAAAAAAAATGACCATGTATTTTTTTTATTTTTTTTTTGCAAAGAGTAAGTGCTGAACTATGGAGATTATTGGCCTTTTGGTATTTTTCTCATCAGGATTTCGTGACACTCAGGAGGCCCATTTTTCATCTGTTGTTCAAATATTGTCAAATATTCTTTCTATTCCTGCTGTCAGTTTTCAAAGGCAGGCATCAGCAGGTTCAGGGAAAACCCACGGTTTGCAGAAGTACAAACAGAATCCTAGTGGAGAGCGCTTTCAAAACAGGCTGATGAAGACTGAGCTTCAGGGATAACTGGCAGATCAACTGTGGAAATGGCCAAAGTCCACAGGATGGATCAGAGCTGTGCTTTCAGGTCAAAAACCCAAAAAGAAAGAAAAGAAAGAAAAACAACCAAGGAGCCTCGGGGGCTCCTGCAACACAAACCGAAGCCCTTGGCTGACGCTCCCTGCTCCTTTCCCGACCGAGTTCTCAGTCTCGGAGGGGCTGATCTCCCTCGTCGGATGGCAGATCCGCCGCAGGAAAGTTTCCCCCTTTGTCTGCTGGACCAAAGGCGACAGCCATGCCAACAACTCCCGTGGAGCGGCGTGACCAGAACGAATGGGCGACCGGGCGATCGCCGCTGCTGCAGCTCCGTCCCTTTGGGAAGCGAGCAGAGCCCGGCTGCTCGCTTGCCCTAGCAAGCAACTCTGCTCACCGGCATGAACGAGCGGGAGGCGAAGAGGGTGAGGGGACGGGGTCTCACCTCCCAGACGTCCCGCTGCAGCGCCATAAGCCCGCGGGCTGAAGATCGCCACCAACCAACCGCCAGGCGAGCGACGCAGGCGAGCTCCAGCCCTGAATGGCAAGCCCTCTCTGCGTGCGTGTGTGTGTGTGTTGGTGCGCGTGCAAGCATCCAAGCAGCGCCCGGCTGCAAGCGCCCGGCGGCAGCTCCTCCTCTTTCCTCCGACTCCTGCAACCGCCGCCATTCCCAAAGAGATCCTCCTCCCCGCCCTGCCCGGCGGAGAAAGACGGGGAACATCCCCACAGGCACCTCCACCCCCCCACCCGGCGGAGAAAGATGGGGAATGTCCCCACACGCATCTCCACCCCCCCACCTGGTTGAGAATGACCGGGAACATCCCCACACGCGCCCACCACACCTCCTCTCCCCTCCTACCAGCGTGGTCTCTTCTCCTCACCTCCGCCTTCACTCTCGGGCTCCACGCTCTCTCCTCTCGGGCTCCTCACCTCCGCCTTAATGCTCAGACTCCACGTTCTCTCTTCTTGCTCTCCCCACCTCCGGCTCCTCCAACGCTTCCCCACCCAGCAGGGAAAGATGGGGGAACACCCAGCATGCCTCCTCTCCCCTCCTCCCAGCATGGGCTCTCAGAAGCAGTGCTCCCATTCGCTGTGAGGCCCCTTCTTTTAAAAGGGGGCGGGGCGGGATAGAGGAGCGGCGACCCCGTGAAATGGTCATTCGGCCCCCAAAGGGGTTGCGACCCACAGGTTGAGAACTGCTGCTCTAGTTGGTGTTCCTCTGTAACCCACAGCATTCCTCACCACTGTTTTCCAGAAACTTGAAAACCATATATACACCCACTCTAGGAAATAAAATTATGATCTTAACATGGATAAACTAGTTCTCAGAACTCACAGTTAATTCAAATGGCTTTAAAAAACAAAGAAACAAACAAACAATGACAACTGACTTGCAGTATAATCATAAGAGTCTGGCCTTGAAAAGACTTGCATCCATTAATTTCTGTGAAAGTCAAATTAAATTGACAGCACAGACAATATTAAGTGCTCAAAGCACCTTTAACTTGTCATTTTTCCAAGAAGGGAAAGTAACAGTCAAAGCATCTCACTGAATGAAAGCTTATTTTGCTGGGGCAGTGGGGAGAGCAGCTGCCTATTATTGTGAAATGTTCCACAACAAGAGTACCTAACTGTAGACGTGAAAGAAAGAAAAATAACAACTGTACTGAAGCACACACTATGTTTTCTAATGTTGAGTGAGTTGTCACTTATTAATTGAGATAGCCAAGATTAATTAGAAAGAAAGAAAAAACTGTTTTCAGTTACATCTGTCCCAGTCTTTAGTTTGGACACACTGGATTACTTAAAGGAATAACTTTAAAAGAATATTTCTAAGAAGAAACCTTTTAGGCAATCAATCAGTATATTCTAAAAACCCTGTTATAAGGTTACAGACAAAGCTACATTTGGGGAATCACATTTATCTCACGTATTTTGAAAAAAACTGCTAAATAATACTCTGGAAATATAATACAGTGGTTACAAATGTACAAGATGGCTTAGTTTCAAACACAGTCCTGCTTCAGACTTCCAAATATTAACTTGTCTTAAAAATGAGAGAAGGCAGATTAAGTAGGAAATCACGAAGGAAAAAAGAAGTACCTCTTCTGGAGGAAGACACTGAATCTTTGGTGTTACATTGTAAACACTTGTAAGAGCCTCTCTGATGGCCGCCATCTGGAGATTTAAACATGAAACCACTGAAAGGTTCAAAACATCAAATGGATGTTTTCATATGAAAAAAGTTCTTACACAAAATCTGTATGAAATTATGGAAAGGGATTAGTGACCCAGAGCCTAAATTTAAATAGATCGATTCATCTTACAACACAACATTTCACGTACTTCTTTTTTTTATTGTTTTGGGTTCCTTGCACTGTAACATCCAAGGCAGTTTACAACATTAATATAGTTAAAATAACTGTGACATTAAAGACCCACTAAAAATACTTAAATAAGCTATCATATTAAAACCAAGCACTGGATAAAAACAATTTAAAAACATCTAAAAATATAACATGAAAAGATGAGAAAGCGAAACACTCCCCATTAAGTGATCCTTCTGTTGCAGCCATTTAGTAGCCAATAGTCTGTCTGAACTAAATAAGTCTTTGCCCGCCAGCCAAAAGAGAGCAGACAGGGGACAGCCGAGCCTCCTATGGGAGGGAGTTCCAAAGCATGGGAGCAGCCACTGTAAAGGCCCTTTCTTATGTCCTCTATCAAATGTGCTTGTGAAAATGGGGGAACCAAGAGAAAGCCACTACCCAAAAAAACTTAAAATATGCATAGATTCACATGGTGAAACACTGGCCCTTTCCACACCTTACCTTTTTCTGGTGCTGGGGTGTGGGGATTGCGCGAGCAGCCTCCAGCGAGAGGCTCCCACATCCCTGCTGCTTCAGCTTCACACGAGCTGCCTGCTTGCGCAAGAGCCCTGCCTCTTCCTTCCGCAGTGCAGCCTGGGAGTTTCCCAGGCTGCGTTGGGGCAGGAAACGCAACTGGCGCATCTCCAGAGCACACCAGGTAAGTGCATGTGGGGCCCAGGAGCAATGTGCGATCACACAACATTTTCGGCTTCCAGCCAAAAATGAAAAGGTGCACAATTGGCACCTGGAGCATCACACAATTGTGAATGTGTCATGCAGATTGCTCCTCACAATTGTGCGATGCTCCAGGCACCCTTTCGCATGGTAAATGCTGTGCGGAAAGGGCCACTGTCTTTCAGGCTGTCTGGACCCAAACTACCTACTTGCCTACTTACCTATCAAAGCAACTGCTTTCTGGCAGAGCACAATGCAAAGCAACATCTCTTCTTACCTGGTAATAGGTGCTGCCTGGCTTTATCCCCAGTTTCAAGAGATAACTGAAAAAGAGAATGTTCACTTAGCAGTGAAAAGATGGAATCCATTGCATGCCATGATGCTCCAGTATATCAATAATCACTGCACTAAGAAGGTAGCAAAAAGATTAGACAGAAAAAATGAAACTGGAAAAAGCACATGGACTCACTAAAAACATTCTGCATATATTACTTTCTATCATTGGCTTGCCCTTACAAGCTGTTATAGTGCCTAGTGTGTGCACATGTATGTACATAAATAAGATGGAGGGCGGTATTCACAGAACAAAAAGCCACTCTGCAATGGACAGGTTTTGTGTTACAAAAGTTAACTTGGGCTTCCTGTCAGCAATATTGGCCTACCACTAGTAAACTGAAAGCCTAGAAATGAGTCTCCTACAAATACCCTATGCAATTTAGAATGCCCTCATCAAGGGAATTAATTAACTTTAGGACTTACCTGTATTTATGGATCTGTGCAAAGAATATGATGGCTGTTACTTAACTCATTATTCAGGACAATGATTTTCAAACCATCTTCTGGGGAATGCTAGGGTTCATTGGAAGCATATCACAAGTTCGGTAATGGCAGACATGCATCTATAACAGATTGTTTGCCTGCCTGCTTCTAGTGTCTCTAACATGTAGTTAGAAAACAGCGTTGGGACATTCTAAGCTGCACTCTTAACCTGTGTGGGGTGACAGTAATTATAGCTTGCACGCACCCATTCAAAACACCTCAGATTCTGTCAGCTGACACTATTCTTTCATTTTCATCTTTGCTTGCCTTCCATCATGAAGCAGAGTAAATGTTTCATTTATTTTATTTATGAGAGCTGTTCTGAGGAATGACATTGTGTTTATTAATCTATGATAACTAATTTTTTGTATGTGTTCATAAGGCTTATTTTTTGGCAAGCTACATTCAGAACAAGTATTTTCAATAAAAATGAATAAGGACTAGTGCTTTGTGATTGCTCTTTGCATCATGCATTACATTGTAAATTCAATAGCAACTAAGGTTGAAGGACAAAAGAAAGAATGAGTGTTGAAAGTTTTAAACTCAGAGCCGCATACATCAATAATGGAAATAGCTACTTCTGTATTATGTTACAGCTATTGACCAAAAACAACCTTTTTTTCCAGACTTCTAATCTTCAGTGAGTTCTTTCTGAATCAATCCATTTGCCAAGGAATCTGTATATTTTAACCACAGAATGCCCACATGTCACAGAGGCCTCAGAATTTACCCTACCTGTTAAGGTTAAGTTCTTTATAGAGTTCCAGTGCTTTACTGAAGTACTTTTTCTCAGAATTAAGAGATTCCAGTTCAGCTGCACAAGTTCCATGTTTGTTCCATTCATGTTTCCTACATGAAGAAAACAAAACAAAGTTACACTACATCTTTAAGCAGTGATGTGTCCACAGAAAATTATGCAACATAAAATTCCAGAAGAAAACCTTAAACATGTGTCCAATTAAGACTCTAACACTTGGTCTTTAAAAGCTTTTGCTCTCCATATCTTGCAACAATCATCAAACTGCAGGAGCAATACTTCCAGAAGCCCATTTTCTAACAGAAAGGGACGGGAGAAAATATTTCTTTCATATCAGTGTGTGGCAAGATTATGTATAATGTAGTATTTATTTATTTTTTTGCAATATGAACAAGTAGAACATCTATATAAAAGAGTATCCGCATCATCTATTAAAACTATTACTCATTAAAAACTATAGGATGTGTGTGGCCAAGATCCAATGATGTGCTCTTGTATCCAAGGCCAGATATATGGATCTTTCTTTCTTTCTGCTGCAGCCTCCCTTTGCTCCAGGGGATTTTACAGCCCTCCAAGGCTGCTTTGGAGGATATCACAGTAGCCTACCAATGCCAGAAGAAGTAGTGGAATCCACTACAAGCACATCACTGGATTCTGGTTCATCCATCCAATAAGTACAAATTAATGTATTAAAAAAAATTCTTGAAAGGCTAAAACAAAGTAAAATAAAGATCCAAGAAACAAGATACTGGCTTGGACTTGACATGTAAGTTCATTCCAAAAAATGTATGGAATGGAAGTTGCTAGAGCTCTTTTCTCAGAAGCCATGCCTGGGTACCAGTGAGCCCTCCTGAAAAATGTGTGATAGGGTATAGAGGCTGCTACTGAAGAGGAAAAAAATCCCCAAATTTGGGCAGCCCTCCAGCTGATTTGGAGTTTCTCCCTCCTCCAGCAATGCCATGTCCCATCCCAAGTGATCAAGGTCTCTGACCCTCTACTTAGGATCTCCTGTGGATACAAGCAAGAAAAGGTGCATAGGGAACCTTCCTTCATAGGTTTCCTTAACTTATGTTAGGATTTAAGCCTTGCAGTTCACTTATATCTAACTATCGGTACTGTGGGCTTTCATGTTTGTTCCCATGATGAAGAGCACTTGAAACATGTTCAGATCTTTTGCTATTTGATCAGAAAATATTTTCTGTGTTAGTGGACTGTTCTTAATAGGACTGGATTCATAGTGCTACCCATCTGCAATCTGACAGGTACCTGTTAGAATGGCTTCAAAGAGAAGCTCAACAAGTGTAGAGATGCAGTGTTGCTGTCCTTTCGGTTTCATAAGAAATTGGAAACTATGGAAACCACAAACCGTGAAAGCTCTAATGCAACAACAACAAAAACTCTTTGTTTTCATTAGTCAATGGAAAAGAAAACTATCTTATCCTTGTTCACAGAAGATTTCCATTTGTCACATATCAAGGACAATGTCACCAGCTTAGCTACATCACGAAATGACAAAGGTTAATTGCTAGATTCCCTCCTTCAGTGAGCTTCATCAGCAATGAAGCTCTGTGTACATTTTTCTTCCTTCCAAGGTTACAGAATTAGAGAAAAAGGAACAACTATGGTAGGAAAAAAATCTACACGTCTGCTTGTTCTGTCTTCAAAAGATGTTTTAAACAGTGTTACCAGGGGCAGTTAAGGAGCTGAGTGAAAACTAGAGCACATTATAGCAAATTGCATCCTCCATGTCTCTTTGAATTTTTTAATTAATTTTTAATTAATTTTTTTAAATTACTGTATTCACATTTTATATGCCTAAATGCCCTAAGGGCATCAGATCTTGTTTGATCTTGGAAGCTTAGCAGAGTCAGCCCTGGTCAGTACTTGGATGGGAAACTGCCAACAAATACCAGGTGCTGTAGGCTATATTTCAGAGGATGGAACTGGCAAACTGCCTTTCAGTATCCTTGTGTAAGAAAACTCTCATGGGTTCCCCCACAGTTAACAAGCGACTTGAAAGCACACACGTACACATACACATTCAAATTTAAAGCTATGCTATATAGATAAAATGACAGTTTCTGCCTTAGACTTTTACTATGGATTTGTACAAATGCGTAACAACTGTGTTGCTGTGACCGTGCCCCAAATTTGCCCATTATGTCAAATGTAGTACCTTCTAACCCATATATCCTCAGAACATCTAATAAATGGCAAAATGACATAATGTGACATCATTAAATAGGCTAAACAGATCTGGATAGGGATCCAATCATGTGAGTGCTTCACTAAATGCCTGGACAGTTTAGATCAGACTGGCAACAGTCAATCACACAAATCTAAGTATCATCTCTAGGTTTTAAAAATATGCACAAAAGAGACACAGAGACCATTATTGTGAGAAAAGGATTGCTCTCAATAATAATTATACCTAGTGCCATTCAAGATCTAGAACAAGGCACAAACGTTGCTTCCCAAACCTACCCCTGAGAGTTTGAGAAATATAAAACTCTGAGAATGACAGTAACTGAAGGTATTAGCACTCAGATCTAGCATATTGATTTCTCCAAGGTATTTTAAAGGTCAACAAGTTTAAAATTCTAACAAGTATTTTGTGTATTAAAAAGACAATAAAACTGAGAAAGCGTATTTCTATTTCATTTTCACACTGCTTCAGCTGGTATCTAAGTTTTTTCCATTTTAAAAACTTGATTGAAAAAGATATTTTTCTATAGCTATCAATATGTGTAAAAGTTGCACAGCTTACCAAAAATGGGTGTGATTTGGATGAAGAACATCTGGCCAATACTGTTCCATGTCTCCCATGAGATCCTACCAACACAACAATAAAAAAGATCCTATAGAACCAAAACATAAGATTGCCCTTTGTGCAAAAATGAACACACAGCGAGGGTGTTTCAGGTTTCCAGAGTACATCCTGTCATGCAAGCATCAGTATGGCAGCATCCTGTTTAAAGCTGTGCTGCAGAACTGTTCAGCTCTGCACATTGACTATAAGACCTAAAGAACAAATCTGGTGTCACAGCTCTATGATGGCACTAATTTAGACTGGTACCAGAAGCCTTCGGCTATTCCACAGTCCCTTAGGATAGAGCCCACAATGTAAGCAATGAGTCTAGCCAATATCTATCTCCACCCTACTTTGGGAAGAGGAGGCCTTTTGCATGGTAGTATGGTGCTGTGTATAAGCTTCTCTAGTAATCAAACTGTCTCAATGGCCCATGCTACTTCAGCAGTGTGTAAGGATAGCAGGGGTATGATTTTATATATTTACTGGTCTTAATTGATTCCATGATTACATATTTGGTATTGCTTTCAACTGTAAGCAGCTTTATATTTATCTTCAATAAAGGAAACAGTGACATTAATTATTAAAACATTTTTTTTAAAAAAACTGAATGCCATCGTGAATGACTTTATAACTGAAGAGCAGTATGGAATTTTTAAAGAAAATCAATCAGCTCAATGAGCAAAAGAACATAGAATCTGAAACTGCAGGGCTTATGAGAGGATGTTAAACTCCTGGCTTCAATAAAATGAAGCACAGGATCTAGTTCTAAAGAAGGGGTGAGGAAATTTTGCTCATCCAGAGGTTTGAGTCTAAATAATAACCTCTTATTATTGGTCACACTGAACAGAGCTAATACGAGCTGCAGGCTACACTATCTGCAGGGTCAAATGCTTAACATTCCATATAATTTCTCTGCTAACCTTATTCTAGCTATTCCTGAAGCACAGCAGTGTTCTTTGTTGCAACAGCCCCTAGATGAGTGAGAAAGTTGCATCCTTCCAGCAGCCAGAATGCTCTTTTTGGTTGCTGAAATTATTTGGGAAGTCAGAAATCAGACAAACCAAAAGAAGCAAGGAAACGGATAGCTGTCGGAAGCCAATTGTCTGCCTTCTTGATGGATTCTGCAAGGAAATCAATGTAGCAGAAAAACCAAAAGTACAGTAGAGTCTCGATTATCCGCCCTTCGGTCATCCGACATTCCGGATTATCCGACGTCGCGGCTGCTTGGGGGTGTGGCTGTAGGCGTTTCCACGCCCCCAGACACGCCCAGACACGCCCCCAAACATAGCGGCCGCTACGGGCCTCCGGATTATCCGATATTTTCAGCTATCCGACTATCAGCCCGCCAGTTTATGTCGGATAATCGAGACTCTATTGTATACTGACGGTTTGCTAATGCATTCTTGCCCCCATAACCTTAGAGCTGACTTTTGGCAATACAATAAAAGCACGGCTATCCATGTTGTCTGGTCACAAGATTCAGACAGTGCAGCTGACTCCTAATGACATATATCAAAGAAAGTACACTGGTATTTTCTAATGACACTTGGATGTATTGTGCCTATATGCCTAAAAACATCTGGGCACAAGTTAATGATTTTTTAAGACTAACATCTAAAATAGCTTTGATGGTACAGTACATTTTTAATTTGACTCCATCCTTACAACCAGGCTAGATTTTTTTCTGGCTTTAAATGGGTTAGTACTTTTCAAAAAATCTCTCTTATCTCTATTTCAAGCAGTACTTTGCAATCTATTGTACTGCTTCATTTGTTTATTTATTTATTTTAACTGTGACTGTAATATTTTGGCTTATGTTGAAAACTGCCCAGACAACCTTGTTCTTAGGTAGTCTGAAAATAACTCAGATAGGTAAACAGAATGTCCTCTGGATTATATCACATCCTAAAACATTGCACTCACTTGTAAAGCCACCTACATAACTGATTGAACTCTTTTGAGAACACAGGAAGCTGCCTTATGCCATTTCAGATTATTTGTCCATCCATTACTGTCTCCTCTGATACACAGTCACTCTCTACTGCCTCGGGTAGAGATCTTTCCATTCGTGTGACCCATGAGTCTGTTAACTAGAAATGTCAGGGAGCAAACCTGAAATCTTCTATGGGCAAACCAGGTACCCCATTAGAATCACAGAATAATAGAGTAGGAAGAGGTCTTATGGGCCATGGACAAAAACTCCTGCTCAGTGCAAGCCACTGTCTTTCTCTGAGCTACTGTCCCTCTTTCCCATGGAAACTGCTTTGAATTCATTTGAGAAATATTTTAAGATCTCCTTTTGCTGGCTTTCAACTGCAAGATTTCAAATTCATGAAGATGTATTTTTGCATCATTCATCTTCATTACACTGTATCTCCATAAAAACTACCCATATGCAATGGCATTTTAGTAAAAGTAAAAAAAAAATCATGTGTTATATTATCCCAAGTTCCTGGAACGGTACAAACCAAAAACATAGCTGAAAAAAAGCTGACCATCTCAAATAACAATTAGTGGACTTTGAAAAATATGGTGAATAGAACAAATCAAATTTACCCATGTTTAGGACCTACAGTTTGATTCATACCTTAAGCTCAGATATATTGAAATGCCAAGTTCTATTGCACTCCTCTTCTTTGTCTGGCCTATAGAAGAACAAGAATAAATTGTACCAATAAATACATTTTAGAACACAGAAAATTTTATATTGGCAGGCAGCTTCTTGCCTTGAAAAAAGGTAGCAATTCAAGAAATTAAAAAAAATAATAATGGAAGTGTCAATAACATCCAATCTGAAAACTAGCAACACCAATACTGTTAGTGGAATAATGATCATTTTCCCTGCTTCCAAATAACAGTGCATAAAAAACAGTTTAAGCAGTCCTTCTAAAAGCTTGCCTAAAAAAAACAAAGCCTAAATATCCCAAAGGCTCCAGATCCTCTCTGATCTTGGAAACTATGCAGGTTCGGTTGTTAGTACTTGAATGAGAGACCATCAATGGATACTAGGTTCTGAATGCCACATTTTAGAAGAAGGAACCTCTGAGTATTCCTTGCCTAAGAAAACCCTATGAAATTCATGGGGTGACTGTAAGATGACAGACAACTAGAAGGTATGTAAACATGCAGAATGAAAATCAAGAAAGGGCCAAGCGACCTTCCTTAGGGGGAGCATTCCATAATGTCAGCACCACAACCCAATAGGTCTTGCCCTCATATTCCCCCACAACACCTTTTCACAAGGAAACTCAAAGCAAGACGCATGATGCTGATGAGACTGCATGGGAGGAAACATATAGGTGAATACTATTCTTAATGCATTCAAGGCCCAAATCATTTAGGGCTTTAAAAAGTACAATTCAGCACCTTACCCTGAGTCACAAAACAAAAAGCTTTTTGACTTACAAAGGTCACAAGAAGTGAAGTATTTAGAGAACAGACATGTTCAACCTGTAAGGTCTTTTGAGGAAAGGTGGGATATAAATCTAACTGATAATATAAACACAAGGGAAATAGAGAATGCAACAATATGCTGCCCTTTTGACATTGTTCCTTGCAGATCAAAGTACATGCCACCCGCAAGAAACTCCAGAGATACTGAGGCACAGCGCCAAGTTCACAGTGATCTACACAGTAATTTTCAAATCTGTCATGCTACTTAACTATATAACTAATCTACACATTGGGGTTTATAAATGCTGCTGCAAAATTATCAGAACCCCAAACAATTTGTAAAGAGGGTTGCATTGTAAAAAAGTTAAGAAAATTTCAACTGGGATTATTATTAAAAGCTAGGATTGGAAACATTATTCTGTACTAGGAACAGGGTTTTTTAGCCTTTAAAAAATTCCAAGGCAATATGATTGTTCAAAAGGCCTGATGAAAGATAGCATGTTAGCAGTTTAAACTTCCTTCCTTTTTTTTTTTTTTAAGAGGAAGAATAAAACTGCAAAACATGAGCAACAACAACAACAAAAAATGCTCTCAAAACCACCCACACTGTAAAATAAACAGCTTACAAATGTCTCTGAAGTTTAACACGCCTATCAGGATCTAAAAAAAAGTGTCATCATATCCTGTCTCATCTTTTAGCATAAAAATTCTTGTTACCTTTTGTAAAGGACAAAACTGAATGACTGTGTGCAGAAATAAGCAGCAAACCACTTGTTTCAACCATGAGATGCTTATCTAAACTTTCTAACAGAGGTAGAGAGAGCGTAAGCAGTACTATGGAAATTTTAAAAAAAAAGTACTGTGATTATGCACTGATATTTGCCCGCCTTGCTACCTTCAAGACAGGGTGGCTAAATATTCCAAACAGAGATGATACATTAGTAATCTTTTCTATAGTCTAAGGAACTATCAGCTTATCAACAGGCACCGTTCAAGTGGCCAAGTGGCCATATTTCATACATTGTCACTGTACTAAATCATAATTTATTTAGGAGAAACAAATGGCGTGTCACTAAAACTACCCCTGTTTCCAGTTGAGGATACAGTGGCCATGAAATTAAGCATTCTGTCTGTTTGCAGAAGAATTCTTATTCACACTATTACTACTACTAATAGTGCTACCATTACTTAGGGGATCTGATGTACCAATTATCTGAAAGAACGAATAGTTTCCTTCCATGTTGGTTTCTGAGACAAGACATCTCTTTAAAATTATCCAGATACAAAAGAACCTGAGCTCGTGCAAAAAACTGAAAGGAACTCTCTATTTTGGTTGGGACAGTCTCTCTATTTCTTAGGAAAGGTGGTAAAAATGAACAATTTCAATAGAACTGATACACTGTATTACCAGAGTCCATGGATTGTCCAATACATTAGTGGATCTTTACAATCATTGCTGTTCATCTAGAGGAAACAAATTAATACATTCATCAGGG
This sequence comes from Iguana delicatissima, assembly GCA_948472985.1. Classification (NCBI taxonomy): domain Eukaryota; kingdom Metazoa; phylum Chordata; class Lepidosauria; order Squamata; family Iguanidae; genus Iguana; species Iguana delicatissima. Next base: position 546,267 of record CAOKZL010001923.1, on the reverse strand, counting down.
AAAGCCAGTTTTTATGCTGAATAAAACCCATACAGGATAAGTAGCACAACCAACCAACACTCAGTGAAGTTCAGCTTACATCCCCAAGGGGGAAAAAATACTAGAGCAACTAGACAGCAATTAAAGCAGGCAGGTAGGTACATTGCATTTTTCACTAAACATTTGGCAGTAGAAAGAGATTTATGTTCACAGATTATGGCTTAGTTAGTGAAATCATTCTTGAGGGCCAGTGTCATTCACCCAAGAAACCTGAATATGGTGCCAGACTTCCTCAGTAACAATGTCAAGGGACTCATGAAGAATGGGTGTGGTCCCCAAGATGCTCCAAGGCAAAAACGCCTATAAAAATAGACAATAGGGGGAACTTACACAATTTTGATTTCTGTATTTTGGAAGATATTACAAAAAAGAGGTGGAATAGTTGTCAGTAAGCAAGAGGAAAACAATTTCACATGATGGAAGAATTTTACCACTGGGGTTTTATTTGAAAAATTGAGCAAGAGAGTAGCAGTTGTTTCTATTTCACACTCATATTTTGGCTCAGATGTTGAACTCTGCAGGTTCAAGTGTCCTTTAGCAGGAGTATAAAACCCACTTGAAGTCAAATCATTACCACCGCTGTTACCAGGCTGTATACCCCATCCATGACATGGTTTAATTGGCAAATATTAATTAGCATGAAAGATACATTATATTTTGCTATGGCTAGGGAGCCTGCTGGCAAAGAGGAACTATCTGCACACAGGCATTGCAAAAACTAGGTCAGACTGGAACCTCAGGGCATGGGTGGGTCATGTTCTCTGGTAAAATAGAGCTGCAATCTCAGTAGGAAAAGTTTCCACTAATATTTGTAAAGTAAGTAAGATGTCCCACTCCATTAATGAACAGGATGAAGGCTCAGCCTTGAACCTGTTGGCCTCTACCCAGAAGCCCTTATGGGCTTACCCAGTAACAGATGACAGGACACTCTGGGTAGGCAGCTCAACAAGAAAATCCCTCAAATATATTCTTGAGAATTAGGATTCAGAAAAATTAACAGGATAATTTTAGCAGCTTTATCTCATTAGCATTTATTTATAATTAAAGTGTTCATTAATTTATACAAAGCAAAATATTAATATTTCACATGGACAGATAATCATTACTATATAACCAGTTTACAATATAGTCTTACATAACACAGTGGCCCTTTGACTTTTATGAGGGCTCAGGATGCACACTCCTTGCAAAAGTAAAAAAAAACCCTGCTAATAATTCCCCCCACCTGAGTAAGTGCTGCCCCTCCCATTCCCTCCTGGGTTCCCCTGCTCCATTTGGCTACCTATTGCCTGCATGCCCTACCTTCTTTCTGCCTGTGTGGGCAACAGGAAGTGAATGGAGGGTGAAACGGTCCCCTGTGCTCTGGTTGCTTGCCTGTCCCCCACATGCCCTGCCTTTGTGCCTGGGCAAAAGGTCAAAGAATGGGAGGTGAAGAATGGGGAGGGGGCAGGCACCTTGTGAATAATCAAATTTGTGAAGGTCAAATCTGCAACAATATCAAAACACAGTCATTCTATCCCAGCTGTTATAGCCAGTTGGTTTGTCTCAGCATCTAAGGTGCTCTTCTTCAAAGAAGAAAGGTATATTTGGTAGATGTCTCAAGGAGACGGCTTTACCTATAACAGAACTGCAAGCTTCACATACACTGTCTTATCTAGTTATCAGTGAATCTCCTTTATGCATCTGATCCAAGGTTCCCTTGTTGAACGTCCTACCTGGATTCCTCATCCTATTCCACAGAACCTCTGTATGATCACTCTGCAATGGATCTACTGCCATACCTGGATTTCTGCACTCTGGAATCTGTTTTGCTTCCTCTGCTTGGCTTCCTAGGCTGACTGAATGCCCAGAAACACACTAATATCATTGGCCAAATCTAAGCTTAATGGAATATATAAAATGTCTACATTCAGACCAGGAAATCAAAAAGTATTACGTGTCAGATAGACCATAACAGTTGAACAAAATTGTCCAGTCATTTATCTTCTTGCAAAGTTGTATTTGACAAACACAAATATGTAGCTTGTAGTTATGTTTTGAGCAAACATGGTGACAACTTTCATCAGATTAATCTTGTTCCCTTCCTTTCTAAGGGGCAAGAGCAAAGCAGATAATGCCATAGACTGGATGGCACAGCCAGTTTGTGATTAAGGAGACATGCGCTGTAGTTATTGCAGCTACCCAGTTTCCTTCCTACTCAGAACAACATTCCTGACTTCTCAAATGTACATTCTGGCTTGACAATATTTCTCAATTGCTGCTGCTGATGGGAAGGGTAAAGGACCAGCTGCTCAGCCAGTAAAAATAGGTAGGTATAGATTTGCAGGAGTTCAGATTTACTTTGAATGCTAAGAAAGCCTTCTCAGCTATAAAAACCATTGAACAAAATGCCAAGACATGATAGTTGTCTGTAAATTTAATTAAAAACAATTCATTATTCTGTTAAAAAAATTCATTCCATTAGTATAGGTATTTTGAAATGCAATACAATATCAGGGCCTCAGAAAATGCAGCAATAAGAGCAAAACTAAATAATGTTTGCGAGTGAAAAAATATAAAAATGTGTACTTGTTTACAAAAAGAAGAGACAGCCATCTCTCACTGCAAGTTTAATAGAAAAATACAATGGATTCTTAATACAATTGTGCTTTTACATAGAGGACAACTAAATTTTCTCTAAAGGCTGAATGATATAGCAATGATAGCTAAAATTCATTTTATTCTGAAACAACGTTCTTGGTTTACTGCTCTGCTCTCACTTGTGCCTCATTATTGGACTACACTTTTTCCTTTTCCCCCATTTGTTAATTAAAAAACGGCTGCACTTGTTTCTGCATAAGAGACAATATTTCTACATTAATGCACCTGGAAATGTTGGCTTGAGTCTTAGTTTCTAGCTGACAGTACTCCTATCTCAGACAGGCAGTCAATTCTTTTTTTTTTAAATTTTCTTTTTATTGTATGTATACAAATAATAAAATCCATTATTAGAAAATTATACATTTCTGATTCTGTTATTCATATATATAATATTATACAAATATACATCTTTTCTTGGCAATATAAAAAAGTATCAAACTATTTTTACGCTTATCTTAGTTCTTTTCCCACAACTTGTACCTTTTACATTACCATGACTTCCTAGCCTCTACCAAGAGTCGCTAATCATGTTATTTTAACTATAAAGAAACTCCCCAATTCAAATTTTTATGTATTGTTAGTGATTTTGTCATCTACAGTGTACTCATATATAATAAAAAGAAAAAAACACAGAATGACTTTACTATTTTCACGTTATTTTTCAATTTTCTTATCCTTGTTATATTATTAGGTACATCCACGCATTTAATTACCCTTCCATCTATTTAACATTTTTTAAAATATTTTATTAACAAAAGGCTCTTATGACTTTAGTTGCCATTTCTCCTATATATTTCAGTCAAATACAATTATATTTTGTTTTCTGTCTTTATCAATATCTGTTTTTAGAACCAATACTCATGTTTCCTCATGTACATTGCCACTGGATTCCAGTCATTTTCTAGCTGTTCCATTTGTTTCCCCTTTAACCTCATGGAAAACATATCAAATTGTTTATATTCAGCTATTTTTTGGGCCCATTGCTCTATATTCGGCATGGCTGTTGTTTTCCATAATCTGGCAAACACCATTCTTGCAGCTGTTATCAAGTACAATAAAACTTTCTTATTCTTCAACTGAAAAGTTCTGTCAAACATAAATATCATGTTTAACAGAAACAGTTCGGGCTTCATAGGGAATGTCACATTAAATATTTCTTTCATAATGTCATATATTTTCAGCCAGAATTTTCTTGTACATGAGCATGTCCACCAAATGTGGTAAAATGTACCAGGATTGTCTTTACATTTCCAACACTTGTTTTCACCGATATGGTACATCTTATCAATTTTTTCCAGTGTCAAGTAAGTTCTGTGCATCATTTTAATGTAGTTTTCTTTTAGATCTTGCGAACTAGTAAATTCTACTGTGTTTTTTCATGATGCTCCCCAGTTTCCGAATAGAATGTCATGTTGTACGTTTCTTGCCCATTTGATCATGACTTCCTTTATGGGTTCATCCTTCAATTTATGTGCATTGAGATATTTATAGAAAAGTGAATTTTTTTGCTTAGACTTCAGGAATATTATTGTTCCCAGTTCATTATACAACTTTTGCATTGATATTCCTTCTAATTTAGAGTCCACTGTAAATCTCTCTTTGAGTTGTAAGTAGTGGAACCAATTTAATTTTATGTCATCTCTTTCTAATCCTTCACGTGTCTTTATTCTGTTCTTCTTGGGGTTGACATGCTTTATCAAATCCTTATATCTGAGCCAATCATGGGTCTTGTCGGTCCATTGTCCTTAAAAAGCTTCCTGGGGTGAGATCCAAAGCGGTGTTTTATTGTATGTATTCTTTTTTATCTTTTTCCAAACTTTAATCAGTGATTTTCTTACATAGCGGTTCGTGAAGTCTCTGTCAATCCTATCCTTCTCGTACCACAAACAGGCGTGGAACCCGAATCTCATGTTAGCTCCTTCTATTGTTAACATTCTCATGTCTTTTAAAGTTATCCAGTCCTGAATCCAAGTCATCGCGTTTGCATAATAATATAATTTAAGATCGGGTAATCCACATCCTCCTTTTTCCATCCGCTCGGTCATCAATTTCCACCTAATTTTTGGCTTTTTGCCTGCCCATATGAATTTAGATAATTCTTTTTCCCAAAGTTTAAAGGGTTTATCTTTTGTTATAACTGGCAAATTCTGAAATAAAAAATTGAATTTAGGCAAAACATTCATATTGATAGTTGCCATTCTTCCGAATAAAGATAAATTTAGGTTTTTCCATCTTCTTAAATTGCTGGTAATTTCCTTCCATGTTATCTCATAGTTGTTGTCAAATAAATCTTTATTGGTCTCCATAAACAAGATTCCCAAATATTTTATTTTCTTCTCAGTCTTAAATCCACTCAATTTTATCATTTCTTCTTTTTCTCTTACTGACATGTTTTTTACCATTAAGTATGACTTATCCTTGTTTACTTTTAGCCCAGCTGCTTCTCCAAAATTTTTTATTTCTTTCATGATTTCTGTAACTCCGTATGTTGGTTCTTCCGTAAAAAATATAAGGTCATCCGCAAATGCTCGTAGTTTATATTCTTGATTTTTTATTCTGATTCCTTTTATTGCTGGATTCTCTCTTATACTGATGTTTACTATTTCTAATATTGTTATGAAGAGCAGCAGGGATATTGGGCATCCTTGTCATGTTCCTTTTGCTGTTTGTTTTTCTTCCGTTAATTCTCCATTCACTATCAATATTGCCTTTTGCTCTTTATAGACAGCTTGTAACCATCTGACAAAGTTATTACCACAGTTCATTTTCTTTAACGCTTCTAACATGAATGGCCATCTAACTTTGTCAAATGCCTTCTCAGTGTCTAGGAACAATATAGCCAATTATTTTTCACTTCTTTTTTCATAGTACTCTATTGCATTTAATAGCATTCTGGTGTTATTTCTCAGATGTCGATTTGTGAGAAAACCATTTTGATCGGAACGGATCACTTCATTTAAAACCTTTTTGAATCTAGATGCCAATATCGTAGTAAAAATTTTATAGTCAGTGTTAAGTAAAGGTATAGGCCTGTAATTTTCTGGCATTGTATGGCCCTTTCCTTCCTTCGGTATCAATGTAATATTTGCGTTTTTCCAGGAATCCGGAATACCATTTGTCTTGATCTCGTTTAGTGTTCTTGTTAAAGGAGGTATCACTTCCATCTCAAAGGTTTTGTAAAAAAGGGCTGTATAGCCATCTGGTTCAGGCGCTTTTTGGTTTTTCAGTTTTCGAATTGCTTCTTTCACTTCCATCATTGTAATGTCCTGGTTTGGGGCTTTCTTTTGTTCATCCGAAACTTTTGGTGTTTCATGTCTCTCTAAATATCTCTTTGCTTTCTCTTCTTCTATCTGATAGGTCATACCTTTTTCATATAGGTGAGTGTAGTATCTTTGAAAGATCTTTTTAATCTGATCTTCATCTGTAATTTCTTTTTGACCCTTTTTCATTTTAAAGATTCTTCTTTTTTCTCTGTCCTGTCGTAATTTATACATCAGCCATTTTCCCGGTTTATTTGTGCACTCAATTTGATTTAGTCAACAGTAATTCATTTTTTCCTCGATATCGGCCATATTTTTTGTGGCTATTTGGTCCTGTATTGACCTGATTTCCATTTTTAATTTATGACTCGTACTATTGTTTCGGAACTCTTTTTCTTTCTTTTTTAATTTTTCCATCAATTTTAATAATTGTTGATTTTCTATTTTTTTTTTAATATGCGCCCATATTTATCTGACGACCTTGCATGACTGCTTTCCCGGGACCCCAAATTGTCTTCATTGCCATGTTTGGATTTATGTTTTCTTCAAAAAAATCTTTGTAAATTTTCTCTTATCTTAGTAACTAATTCTTTATCTTTAAGCAGATTATCAGTGAGCCTCCAATTATATTGTTTTTGTTGTCTCGTTTTCAAATGTAGAAGAATGGGGTTATGGTCTGAGGCTATTTTGGGGAGAATTTCCATTCCACAGATGTTAGTATGTAGTACTTTTGATATTAGAAAGTAATCTATCCTCGAAAAGGTGTTATGTCTGTCTGAGGAGAAAGTATATCCTTTTTCGGACCCGTATTTAAAAGTCCATGCATCGATTAAAGAAAGTTCATCCATCATCTGAAAAACATTCTGCGGCAGCTTTCCATGGCTCTTTTTAACATCTTTAGAGTTGGAACTGTCTTCTAATGGATTAAGTACCCCATTCAGGTTCCCCAAAATTAGGATGTTATCTTGAGACTTTTCATTTGTGTATTTAACTATCTGTTTCCTAATTTTTGAATAAAATTTTCCTTTATTTTCTAATGGGGCATATACTCTCACTATTAAAACTGTGAGGTCTTGTAGATTCACTTCTAACATTAAATAGTGTCCATCAGGATCTGCATATACTTCAGTAGCCATGTAGTTATTTTTAACATAAATCGCGACACCTCTTTTTTTCTTCAGGTAAGATGCAGCAAAGCACTGTCCTAGTTTTGGATTTTTCAAATACTTGATGTCTTTTTGTCCAATGCGTGTTTCCTGTATGCATATAATGCCATAATTTGTTTTTTCTAGGTAATGAAAAATATGTCTTCGCTTCTGTTGCGAGTTAAGGCCTTTAGTATTCCAGGAGAATATTCTTAGGTTCTTATATGCCATTTCTTGTTCGAATTAATTAGTCTTCTCTTGTTTTACTTCTGATGCTCTTCAATATATTCTGTTTCACTTTCAATTTGTAGGTCTCCCTCCTCTTTTTCTTGACTGCTTTCTAGGTCATCTGTTTCTCCTAGCAATTCCACTTCTTCCACATTCAGTTCTCCACAGGTAGCTCCCATTTTTTCTTCTTGTTGTGTCCTTTCTGGTGTGGATTGTCTGCTTCTAGTCATTTCTTTCTTAGCTTGTTGTTCTATTTCTTTTTCAATCTTTTGTGGACTTCTCTATATCGTTTATTCTATATTTTATTTGTTTATACGTAAAGAATATACCTTCTGTTCTGTTCCATGTATAATTGATTTTTTTGTTTAATCAGGAATTGTGTTATAAATCTACAGTCTTGTCTTTTTCTAAGCGTTTGGGCCGGTATATCTTTAAAAATGTTTATTTCTTGGGAGTCTATACACAGTTTTTCTTGGTAGCTTTTTTGTAGGATGATCTCCCTTGTCCTCAAGTTGGTAAAAATTATCACAATATCCCTAGGTTGTTTTCTTTCCCACGCTACTCTAGAGTTAATTCTAAATATTTTTTCAATGCTCACGTGTAGCCTGTCTTCTGTCAATCGTACATATTCTGTTAATGCACATATTATTTTTTCATAGATGCATTCTTGATCTTGCTCTCTCAATCCTCTGAGTTTTAAACAATGTTCGCAATATCGCATCTCTATTCTGTTTATCATAGCTTCGTCTTGTAGTTTTCTTTTATTTGTTGTGTTTTTTCTTCCATTTGCTTTGCTTTGTCTTGTACTGTTTCCAGCTCTGATTTTATAGTAGACATTTTTTTAGACATCATATCCATTTTTCTACTTAGTCCTTTTATTTCTTTTTTGATTTCAGCATTAATTTCAGCCCTGGTTTCCTTCATATCTTGCCTAATTTCCTGTCTTAGTTCTTGTCTTGATTTTCTTAATTCTTCTAAAATTAAGTTAGTATCTGTTGATATGACAGGCAGTCATTTCTAATACATTTGATCTATTTCCATAACAACTGAATGGCAAAAATCATGTGAGAAGACCCTTGTTCCTCTTGAGCTCTCTTTTAAAACCAACAATCAAATCTAACTGTTCCCCCCCCACACCTTTTGAAAGTCTCTATATTCTAATCATACAAAATCTTACAGGAACAACACATAACATCCAATCCTTTCCAACCCAGCATTTTCAACTTACAGTCCCTTGTTACTATGAAAATAGCTCATTCACTCAACCAGGAATGGAATGACCCTGTTTTCCCATTTCATACTAAGACCAGAAATATATTCAGGTATTTACAAGTTTACTCAACATAGAAGGAAAGGAAGTACACTAGCCCAGTCTCCTTTATAATAATTTTTATCACTCTCTTATGTGAAGACTGCAACAATCTGAAAAGGACAGCCTTCCTTACCCATGGAGAATCTTCAGAAAGTCACCATCTGTGAGTTTGAAGGCAACTCCAAGAAAATCACACATTCCTTTTTCCAAAATGTTGAGTAAATCTGCTGTCATAATGCTTAGAGAGGGCTTAGAATAAAGAAACATCACACAACTTGTGCTAAATGCAATACCTCTTCAGTCTGTGTAGAGCTTGCAAGTAGTACAGAACATAACAGGTTGCTTCCTGCTTGGGTCCCATGGAGTGTACACTACCCATGGCAGTGTCTCCACTGGTTCTAAAATCTTGCATACAAACAAGCCTATGGACAAAATTATGACAGAACAGGCTGGTTGTGAGTTCCTTGTTTCCTGGTCCATTTCTATCTGGCCTAGGCAGTTGGGGACTTTGATTGTTTCCAGCTATAAAGGCAGCTACTGCTGCTGAAGCTGCCTAGAAACCATTAGGATAGAGGCACCTTTAGGATGGGGATACATTTAGAGAAAAATTTTTTTTTGTGTTACTCCAATTTTTATTTGGGTGCTATTTCTCTATTGTTAGGTCTTACTATGAATTATTCATGGACAGTTTAATCTTGATGGATATAAACATAAAAATGTAAGTCATTCAACCTATTTGCATCATTTTTTAAATCTTCATTTGTCGTTGTTGTTGGGTTACGGAAAAATACTGCCTTACTAGACTATGTAAATTTTTACAAATGGTGCTATAAGTCCCTTTGATATTTGTTTCACCATGAAAAAAGGGGGGATATAAAATAAAGTGATATTAATAAACGGTGGTTCTTCAAAAGGTCATTTGTGCATCAACATGTGGGATTGTATCAATGAGGCCATGGCCCTGAGTCTGCAAAACCTGAGCAAGGCTTTTGATAACAGGGTGACTCGGAAGTCTTTCTTTCATAGGATCACCATAAGTCAAGATTGACCTAATGGCAATTAACAACAACTTGCACAGTGCCATGTTTGGAATGCTGAGCTTGAAAATTTAGGCTTGAAGATCTACCCCATAAACATTTTTTTAAAAAAGAAAAAGAAAAAAAAAGGATTATATTTTGTGGCTTCAATCCAAGAACATTTTCATGAATGTAAAACCTTCTCTTTCAAGGAAGAGCTCTTGCTAGGTTAGCAAAAGAAGATTGCACAAAAAATATGTTCCTCAATTTGCACAAAATCATTTGCTGCTTCCCCCCCCCTTTTTGGACTCCACAGGCTTAATACCTCTGCAGAATGGAATAGATCCATTCAAACAATGGAACTTAGATAAATGGTACCTTAGCCAGTCCCTTCCAAATGAACAGTTCCACTCTAGCTGGGAATATCAATGAGCTTTGCACCCGTATCTTCAATTGTTTATAGCTTAAATCCCTTAGATCAGGATGGTATTGAAATAAAATAATGCTGCCTAAGAATCTTACATTCCATACATTACTACATGTCTGTCGTGAGCCAGGCTGAGCATGGTGCCGACTCAGACGGGGACTCTGAGTTAGACTGGGACCCCCAGCTGGGGGTGGATCCCTGCGAGGGAGAGGGGGCTCCTGCAGAGGCAAGGGAGGGGCCTGCCAGCGACCCCACAGCTGCCCCCGAGCCAGTACCTGCAGCAGATGAAACCAGTGCTTCGGGCTCAACAGAAGCTGCTGTTCTTGACTCCAGCCCAGAGTTTGCTGCAGATCCTCCCCCCACATTCCTCCAGAGGCGGCTGGAGAAGGAGGTAGTTCGCAGATCAAGGCGGCTGCGTGAGAAGCGCTGGAAGTCTGAGGGCCTCCAGCTGTGAGCTGGGCCAACGCTCCAGCTGGGCTAAAGACTATGTACTTAAGACAGTTGCTGGGGGAAGCTGGGCACGGGGCAACAACCGTCTTCCATCAGGGGAATCTGCATCCTGTGCTTTCTTTTCCAGGCCAATCCTTGTCATTGAGTTTGCTGCTTCTGTTTGTTTTGGGTGATGTAACCTCTTGATTACTTTACTACTTTATTACTAAAAGCCATAAAACTCGGCTCCTGCCTCTGTTTTCTGCTTAAGCCTCCGGCGGACATTGACAATGTCACTGCAGAAGTATTAATTGGCCAATATGTAACAGACAATTTATACTAGAGAAGACACATGACTAATTGTAATAATAGCTCTTTACAGAACATTTTCTCAAGACGCGTGAAATATGAATCATGCAATATTTTGTAATTTGCTATATTCACTTCACCAGAGAGGTTTGATGAATTCAAAAAAAAATCTTGTTAGCAGAACATTAAATAACCTCAGAGTCATTTACAACTAGCAGCAAGTACAACATTTAGTTTGATGAGCAATGAATAAGTAATCTTTTCTTACATTGCACTGAGCTTTAGAGATGTCACTAATCAGTGAAAAGTCTTGCAGCTTCCTAACATTTTCAAAGCTTGGACCTGAGCTCTCCTACCACATCTTGAGGTTCCCTACATGGCTTTGCATCACTTTCTAATGCCCCTAAGGTGCAGCACAATGTCAGAGCAGTGTCTATGAAGGTCAACCTAAGGTTATGGCCTCCTCTTTTATAGAATAAAGCGGGGGGCGGAATTTGCCAGGATCTTGTTCTACTTTAAAGTTCTGGTATTTCACATATATAAATTGTAACATTTATTTCACTTACCTCCTATCCTTCTTCCAAGGAGTTGAGTATGGCATTTAATCTTACAACAACCCAGTGAGGTTCTGTTAGAAAAGAATGGGCAACTTGTGGCTTTCAATCTACACAGTCTACAACAGCTATCAAAGCCTTTGGTGAGCTACGATGGGAGTTGCAACCCTACATCATCATACTCTCCATTCCTGTGCTTAAAGAACCAGCTTACTAGGCTATCCAGTGGGGAACTGAACTTGGGTTTCTACATAACACCACACTAGTTAAAGCGTGGGAAATTTAAATGAAAGATACCTACAAATGTAACTTGATAGCTGTTAAATATTTCCACAATAGCGAACACTCTACATACAGTAACCTGAGACAAAGTAAAGAAGTAACTCCCAAGCTTAGCAGATATACCGTATTTTGGTCACCTGAAATTTACCCTTGTAAATTTGAGAACTCTTGAGAGGTTTGAGAACTCTGGAGAGGAAAAACTTTGTGAGACACTTGCTCAAGTAATGCATTCATTAAGGAGAACTTACTTTACATACGGTTACTGGCCAATGATGAACAAAGTAGAACTTATCCCATTTATGATGTCGATGAACACTGAAACACAAAGAAATGCTTTTTGTATTAATATTTTCAGAAGGCAGAAGAACATCAACTAATGCTGGGTTTCTGAACAAAATATTCAAAATGTTAGGACTTAAGTTGAGAAAACTCTATATACAGCAACATATCACTGCACCATAGTTGTTCATTCCTTGGTACAGAGAACTTAAGTTCTTTTCTAAAGATCTGTATAGTCAGTTCCTTTTGTTCAACAAGTGGCCTAGATTGTCAAATGGGAACCCTGTCAAAGAAGGTGCCAAAGACCTTCCTGTTCAGACAGGCATTTGCTGCATGAATTTAACAAATGCTTATTGCACTCTATTATATCTTTGTTTTATGCAGTCTTACAGTATTTCATGACCGATTTTATTGGATAGCTGTCCCAGTGCAAAAACAATAGAAGTGTGGAATATAAGCTTTTGTTTTTATAAATATAAATCAAACAAAGAAGATCTAAAGAAGCCAAACTGGAAGTTTCTTTTTAAGTTTTCTGCCATAACTGCAGATGAGAGTCACTTTTCTGTATAAAATGAGGACCGCCTCTTCAACTGTAAGAGCAGCTGAGATGAAATCTGTGAAGATATCATCAGACATGCATGGAACCTCACATGAGCATCAAAACATTTGCTGCAGCACGGCTCAAAGCCTCATTCGTTCACTGTATTAGCAAAGAAGAAAACCTGAGATTGTTCCTCTTATGCAATGGCTAGAAAACATACTGAAACTGAGCAAAACATTGAAATGGAGCAAAAATGAAAATGATTAAAATGAAAATTTCAAAATAACCAGACTATTTGTTTCTCCTTCAACTTTGGTAAACAGTGCTGTCTCCCACTCACTTTCTTTCAAATCAATGCCTCATTTTAAAATCTATGGTAAGTCTAGAACCCACTTGCTACACTCTTCTGATATAAACTTTGATCCTAAAATCAGAGAAGTTAATACAGTTTACTTAAATGAGCATGCCCCACTAATGAGTCTGCGATTTACATACCCTTTTGCTTGAAGCAGCAGGTTGGAAAACTAAGTTAAAATCCACCTTGTAGTAATGCCTTTATTTAGACCCACCAAAAGGCTTTAATACAACATGGCAGATTTTGAAGCTTCATAGGCATGCAACTATTAGACTTAGGGAGGGGGAAAGATAATTTAACTCATTGCTCAGGACTGTGTGCATTAAAGCCATGGGGGACCCCTTCAGAACTGAATGGAACAAAAATGTACAAAAGCAGCACTCTGACTATGAGGGATGTGGCTTGTCCTAGACAGCTGTAACTATCAAGAGTCTAGTCTTTTGCACTTGCAGCAGTCCTAAAGAGACAGACCAGATGATGTCTCCAATCCAAGGCCACAACAGCAGCCTTGCCATCTCCAGGATCCTCATGTTACAGTTGTATGGAAAATTGCTCAGCTCAATGTATATGGTATCTCTGGTTCCCTGAAAAAATGTTTCTCACAGTACTGTAGCAATTGTGGGCCTTCTCAGGCAGCTCTGGAGCCTTTTTCTAACCCAATACTTAGCATCTCACTTCTGTGCAAATTCAACTAAGATGTAACACTAATCTACTTCACACAATATTATTTTTGAGGTTCAAAGAGCAGACATTGTTTTCTTTCTGCCCAAGGCAACTGCTTCATGAACCAAGCATATACTGCAGAGAGAGATAAATTGTACCCTAGATAAAACTAGAAATCAACTGTTTTGGACCACAAAATGGCCAATTTGCTGCCTGGGGAAATAAGACCCCAACTTCATCTTGGTAAGAATGATACTGGGATGCATCCAAATTTTGACACAGATAATTTTCCAGTAGGGAGGTGTAGTTGTGGTTCTTTCAAGGCAGAGACCATTTATTCAATTTTCTATGGGAGGGATCCAGTCAAACTCATGAATGGGACAATTATCTAAGACTTATTCCAGTAAGTGCATTTGGAAACCACTACAAAAAGGGGATCACAACATCAGTGATTGATCTAGCAATCCAAGCACACAGTGGCAGGCAAACAGGACTAGATTATCTCTTGATGTTCCTGGAGACAATTTATTGGCTTTGGACACCCTACCCTTGCTGGATGAGAAAGGGAAGTTAAATGTACCATGAATTTCCACTCTGTCATAATGAGGGAAAGGCATTTAGTCCCACCTAAAAGTTCATTATTGAGGAATTCCAGCAAACTGACAGATGCCTACAGGGTTTCCTGTGTTGTTCTTTAGCACGACTGGTGGGTTGCTTTCCGAATATTCTTAGTGCTCTTTTTATGTTGTTCCCTGATTTCGTCAAGCTTCTTGGTACTATTTTTCCTGTAGCAATCTACAGATGACCTACCTGTGAGTTGACATATGCGTAGTGGCCCCACAAAAAATAGCAATCCAAAAACAACCAGCCGTCAAACAGTATGGGATTATAGGTTTCATCTTTATAGGTTATCTGTGGGAGAGAAACAAACATATAAACATACCACACTACTTAATCTCTTATCAGCCAAGATATTTGTTCCTATGACAAAAATACTGCCATGTATTCATATAGTTCAAAACTACATATGTGCTGAATTCAAATATGCAATAGTATTCATTGTATTTCTTGCTTTTTCAAAGAAAGAACCACTTGCTCCAAAATATATGAAAAGACATACTTCTTTCCAATTTGAAGGTTGGACTTCGCTACTTATACTCAACCTTTGCAACTTGTCAAAGTAGGAACACTAACGAATAGTGCTACCATTCAATACAAAGTTATTAAACTAATTCAAATCAATAGTCTTAATCCAGATTCACCCTTCATTATATCCAGCCCAGAATTAGAATGTTCTTTGACAACATGTAGGATCCTTTTTAAAAGCTTAGTACAGTTGAACTGGCTACAATGACTTTAAAAACATCTGCTATTAAACAAGGGCATATTCACTTAAAATCTTGGTTCTGTTTTCACATACAACTATTGCTTTGGCCAGCAGAGTGAGCACCAAACAGGATTTAGCAAAAGACATACCATTTACCATGGAAAACAAATTTAACACTTTAGCAATATTAAATCCACTTAATAGACATATCTTACAGAATGCCTCTTCTATTCATGTAGTGGTTGGAGTGATGGACTAGGAATTTGAGAGACCAGAGTTTGAATCCTGTTCAGCCATGGAAACCCACTGGTTGACCCCGGGTAGGTCACACACTATTAGCTTAAGAGGAAAACAATGGGAATCTTGCTCTGAATAAAACTTGCTCAGAAACACCTATAATAGGATCACCCTAAGTCAGAGTCAACCTGACAGCATATAACTGCAATACATTCTAGAGTGTCCCATAGAAATATGCTTTTTAAAAATCAGCATTATACTGAGCTTAATTCCAATCCTACTGGAGGTACAACATCTACATGCAACATCAGTCCACAGGGCATAACATTTTGTTCCTCCCCAAATAATATATCAGATGCGATAGGCAAGGGAAAGCACATATATATTTCTGAAACCTTCCTTACTACCCCACCGTAGCAAGGGAATCAGAGATCCAAATTCTAGTAACTGACTGTGCAGGGGTGTGGGTGTGATATGAGAGGTGAACACAGATCTCCCAGTATCTGTAATAACCTGTGAATTTGCTTGTGAAAAAAGAAGGGGGAAAAGCCCAGGATGAACTGTAGCACAGAGTTCTGCCATTACTTATATGCTGCTTTTCCTCCAGTGCTGGGACTTGCACCTACTACAAAAAGTAAAACAGATACAGATAAAAGCTCACTTTGGTAAAAGCATAACAAAAACTTGAGATATAAATTGCTTTTTATTTTGTTGATTACTAAATTATAACACATCAGTTGAAAAAAAGAATTTAGAGCAGTACAGAGCACTATTAAAACTGAGTTTCCCCATAAACTGTCTCCCTTTCCCCATAAACACTCTGCCTCTTACAAGAAGGGCACCACAGAGTGAATCAGCTTAGCCTCTATAGGAAGGGAACTCTAAAGTCTGGGAACAACTACTGAGAAGACCTTCTTTTACATTTCCATGAGATACATCAGTGAGGTTGGTGAAGGACCTTATAGGATGGGTGAGTAAACTGTGGATCACATACAGCCTTTTGCCTCTCTCTGAGCAGCCCTACTCAGTTTTCCTCACTATCCAGCTGATAAATTGGAAAGAGAGGGCTGTTCTGTTGCTGCAATTAATAGTGATGAAATAACAATATTGATCTGACATGGGGTGTGGAGGAAGAGGCGTTCACCTGAAGACTTTTAGGAACCCCTTCACAGACAGACAAAGAGGTCAGAGTAAAATATACGCCATTGTTGTTTTGGCTTACTATACCTGAAGATTTCACTTAAAAATCACTTAAAAATCAATTAACACATACAAACAAAGAAACAAACATGCCTATCAGCCAAAACTGAAACATTAACTTTTATACAAAGAACCTGAAGAATTATATAATGTTAAAAGACAGGTAAGGGTCACAGGAGCATAAACAGATTGCAGTCTACAAACCAATTAACCCCAGATTTGCATTTCAATTGTCAGGTTGATTTATACACCAGGTTGCCTGGCAGATGACCAAATCCAATCAGATTGTAAGTTCAAAACAGAATTATCTTTGAACATGACAGGTATAAAGCAGAACTGTGTTTCAGCATTTTTTGTGTGAGCAACATTCTTAATTTCCTTTTTCAGTTCTCTATTAAGCTGAGTACATCAGAATTATAAGGTTTTTTTTAAAAAGAATGATGTTCCTGAAACTACACCATCTATTCTAAAGGAATACTATCCATAGACAGAAGGGAAAGAACCTTTAGTCCAGCTGTTTTTTTTCCCTAGCAGCAAGAAGTAAATCTTGCAAACTTTGCTAATAATTCCTCTTCCCCTGCTTCCCCTACCCCCCAAAAAAATCTGCTTCAAGTGATTGAAGGCTCCTGAAGAATAATGGGGAAGTGTTTGGGGCTGCAATGGGAAGGGGATAAGAACAAAGATTGCTACCACCCCCAGCCCCAATCTACTAACAGGAATGTTCTGAGCACTTAACTCCACTGAGGATGCTCTTACTAGGGAATAAAAACTCTGGATCCAAATTTACAGTTGTGACTCTAACAAAACTGCTGGGTTCTGTGGTGTTTCAAGATGTACTTTACAAAGTGTTTCATTTATTTTGTTACAGGAAATGTAGGAAGTGTTGTAATTCCAGGACACTCATCCAGGGCTGTGTTCTGTTTTTAGAGATTTAGAGAAGGTTTACTCAATGTTTAGTACTTTTCTGCACCATTTCTGCATAGTTTCAAGCTATCCCCCTTCCTTCAAGGCAAGAGTTAGCAACACTCTGGCCTCTGAATGCTAAAGATTTCAAAGCGCTACAAACACATTGCAGATTTGTTTAAATTAGTTCAAACACTAATTTTTCAAGAAACTCAATAGGATCATAACTGCCTGTAAATGAGCAACTCATTAGGTTGCTCAAATGAGTGATGAAATGAAGCACAACTGAGTATTTGGAAAACAATACAGGCATCTGCTGCTATGGAAGACAGTCAGCCCATATAAAATTAAGGGTCACATACATTTATTCGCAGCAGGAGATGCTAGATAACATTGCCAAATGGTGCATAAAAAGCTTCAGAAGGCTATACAATAATCCCTCCACATTTGTGGGTTTCACTTTTGCAGATTTGATTATTCATGGATTATTTGCTGTCACCTCTGCTGCCTCCCTATTCCATTTTTAATAGGGACTGCAAGCCTCATGAGACTGAGAAACTGCAAAAGAGGCTTGTAAGTCCCTATTAAAAATAGTGTGGGTGGCAGTAAGCCCCACCAGCCACCCACTTCTGTCTTGTGAAGGAACCTTGATGCCACAAAGGAATCCATGGTAGGTTGAATATGGTGATCATACTTTTTTGTATGTTAAACATGGTTTGAGAGGGCTTAGAGTTATTCACTTTTTTTTCACTTTCCTGTGCCCCTAACTCTAGTGAATGTGGAGAGATGACTGTAATCTCTTCTCCCAGAAAGCAGTTAGCAATTCAAGAACTCATTACACTGCTATAAAATCTGGATACGCTATCCAATTTCAGAATTGCTCCACACAAATTCTAAACTTCAATACACTAATGTAGGTCAGAATCCCTGGATCACCTGGTAGATTTGAAGCAACTTTAACAAATGATGATGGCAGACACCTTGTTAGTGATTTATGCATGCATACCTCTCTTCTCTGGACAGGGTGGGTGCTATTCACTTGACCTTGCATTCTGTCCAAAAACCTCAAACTGCCTGGCAGCTATCAAACCCTGGGAGGGGTCCCTGCTGAGGGAAGGAAGGTGGACCATGAAGATATGCTGCTCTGGGCTCCTGGAGGAAGACAAAGGAGAATGTTCTCAATCTGTGAGCACATCCTTATTTCTCTCCACCACCCCGATGAATACAGTTGCTACTACATGTTCTGAATCACTTCTCAGCCTACCTCTACAGATAAGCAGCAGCAGCAGCAGCGGCCACTCCTGGAGCTTGACAGCTGCTGGGTGGTGGGAGGATGCACAACTATGTGTGCAGCCATGCACGGATGCAGGATCTCAACCAATGAATGTACATAGTATAAAAAACCATTTCACATTTCTCACTTGAGAGAATACAAATTTATTAAAGGTTATTAGAGGGTAATCAACCTCTCAAACAACCTTGTGAGCATACCTCTTGACAGTTCCCATCCACACTTCCAAGTCCCAGAACAATCTTTGCTTTTAAACTTTGTTTTACAGTAAGATTTTAAATGGTTTTAATTCTGTTGTTATTTAATACTGTTTAAACCTTAATTTTGTCTACTTTTATTGTATTTTATGCCTTTTTGTAAGCTGTCTTGGGTCCCAGTTTGGGAAAAAAGCAGGATATAAATAAAGTGGTGGATGGATGAA
The DNA here is from genome assembly GCA_948472985.1 of Iguana delicatissima. Taxonomy (NCBI): domain Eukaryota; kingdom Metazoa; phylum Chordata; class Lepidosauria; order Squamata; family Iguanidae; genus Iguana; species Iguana delicatissima. The sequence continues at coordinate 527,409 of CAOKZL010001923.1, read as the reverse complement.
ACGTTGTTGTTGTTGTTGTTGTGTGCCTTCAAGCCATTTCTGACTTATGGTGGCCCTAAGGAAAATCAATCATGGGGTTTTCTGGAGCTAAGAGTGTGTGATGTGCCCAAGGTCACCTAGTGGGTCTCCATGGTTGAGTGGGGAACTGAACCCTGGTCTCCAGGGCCGTAGTCTAACACTCAAACTATTACATCTGATTCATTCATCTGATTCTCAGATGAAATATAGGAGCCCCATATGGCTTAGGTCCAACCTATCCAACAGACCAACTGGTAGAGACATGAGACAGAGCCTTGTCAGTGGTGGCCGCTAGGCTCTGGAATCCTATGGAAGTTACAAGGGCTCCCTCTTTGTTGTCCTTCTGTCCTTTTAAAAAATTCTGACAATCCTTTAGAACAGAAGTTTTAAAGACAGTGCTCTACTGTTCTAATTCTATCGTTTTAAACTGCCTTTTTATTATTTTTAAGAGCACACTGAATTATTTCAATATTGTTAATAGTTTAATTTTCTAATATATAAAAGTCAAAGTTTGTCTGTGTCACACGAAGATTTCATATGATTGGCTGTGTCAGGTGAAGACTTCACATGATTGGCTGCCTACAAAGATTCTATGGAATCCTGGGGTTTGCAGTTTAGGGAGAATTTTAGAATTCTTTAGAATTCTCAGCTACAGAGAGCTCTTGGGCCTCAGTCAATTGTGCCTGTATTGAATAGGCCAGCTGCTATAGAGAAGAGGTCTAGCAGCAAGGAGGAGGGCAGTGTATGCCCTCAGGAACACAACCTGTGTATGTTAATAATGCTGAATACAGATTGGATTGGGGAATATGGGGAAAAGTTAAAGGTACCAGACAAGACAGTTTGGGAAATTAGAGACACAGGATCTCACATCTTTCTAATAAGTACCAGCTATGAGAAAATAAATTCCCAGGCAATGCTGTGGATATACGCTAGTATTTTATACGTGCAACTATATTACATTCATTTTCATTTGTAAACTGCTTTGAGCCCCAGTTTTGGGAGAAAACTGGAATATAATAATGAGAAGAAAGATTGTAGCCAAAATATTCTGTCACTATAACAGAGTAATTCTTCAACACATGTATGTATATATATGTATATATGTGTGTGTATACATATATGTGTGTGTGTGTGCGCGCGCACATGCACACACACATGGAAACTGATAGCAAAGTATCAATAACGAACATAACTCACAACATATTTGGACAGTATGTAGACGTCCAAGGTGGTGTAATGGTTTGAGCACTGCACTACAATTTTGCAGACTAAGGTTCAGATCCCAAACCCACTGAATAAACTTGGGCAAACACTTGCTCAGCCATAGAGGAAGGCAAAGGCAAAACTCCCTCTTGCAAGAAAACTCTTTGATAGGTTCACCTTCAGGTCACCATAAATCAGAAAGGACTTGAAGGCACACAACAAAAACAATGAGAAGAGTGCAACTGTATGAACCACACAGCCAGACAATCAAATTCTGACGAAAAATAGGGCCCATGTATAAGAGCCATTTTTATGCCAGCCTTGCTAAGCCAGTCCAAAGGCTCTTTTTGGCTAGTATTCAGTTCCCATAGTGGTTAACCAGATACCTCAAGGAAATCCACAAGCAGATGTGAAGCAACGTCCTTCTTACCAATAGTTCCCAGTAACTGGTATTCAGAAGCATACTGCCTCTGATAACCTTCTCCTCCACACATTAACCTGATCTCATGAGAGCCATGCAAGATGGTGACCATCACATTTTGTGGTAGTGACTTCCACAGTTTCAAATGCAAAGAAGAATTTTTTTCTGCATGTGAATGAGAAATTTAGCCAGTGTCACTTTGTCCATCTCCTAAGGCTGGAAAGGCTGCACTTGTTAAATTTATGTATATACTAACAGCAAACTCATTTTCCAAGCGTGGCTCTTCATATACTCAAAAGATCACATTTCACGCATAAGAATGAAGTGTCAGCAAGTTAGAGGGAACTCCAAATTCACAAAACTACAAAAATGGTTTAGAGAAGAAACAAAGCAGGAAAAGCAATGATGAAACAGCCCAGCAAGAACTCAGTCACCATGACTATGCTGCCTTTTGAGTGAAAGAATATAAAGGAATATCTTACAAGTGGGCATGGCTGGCTGCTGAACAGCATTCGTACTCCAACATTTTACTGTCATCTGTGTGACAAAAGATACAAGGTCCTTGCCTCAAGACTTCACACTCAAGTGTGTGATCCTTAGGATCATCCCTGCCTCTCCCCATCAGTGTAAGCCTATGCATGTTTGCTCAAAGCAACACTGAACTCTCTTGCTGAAACAGCTTTATTGGCTATTGGTTCCATTCTGGGCACAATTCAAAGTGTTGACCGTGATTTATAAAGCCCTAAACAGCTTAGGTCCAGACTACTTGAAAGCATGTTCCTCCTACCCAGGTCTTAAGATCCTCGTCGGAGAGCTTTTTATTCATCCCACCAAAGGCTACAGGAAAGAGGACTTCTGGTGAGGACACAGGAAAGAGCCTTCTCAGTGGCTGCTCCCAGGCTGCAGAATTCTCTTCCAAGGGGGGTTAGGCTGGCCTCCTCTCTGTTCTCCCTTCACCACCAAGCAAAGACTTTTTATTTAAATAGGCACCTGGTCATTAATGGTAGAGGGGAATCTTTTTATGGTGCACGCACTGTTTTTCTCATCTCTCATGCTGGGAGAAAGGCAGTATAGAAACAAACAATATAAATAACAAACAACCCCAACAGTGTGTGTTGGGGGCGCTATTCATGGGAGAGCAGCCTTACCCTCTGCCTTTGTGATATTCCACTACTGGTCAGGAACACCCCCATACTCATTTTCCTCAGCTCTAACTTTTGAATCTGGAGATCATTTTTATTTTGACACTGACCAGAAAAGACAATCCAACTACTCAGGGAAGCAGAAGACCAGAGAGTTGGGCCTCTTCTTTCAGAGCCCGAAGGAAAATCAGGGCCTTGTTTTGATCCTGGCTAGGAAAACACCAGACTTCTTGTTGCAGGGAGGACAGGAAGAGAAGAACTCTTGGCTGATCAGTGCCACAGTGCCCAGAGTCAACTGGATGGAAAAGTGTGAAGCTCCAACCTCAGTCACCACGAGAAAAATGGTCAGCCCCAACACAACACTTGGAGAAGTTGTGTAACTCTACTAAGACTTCCAAAGCTTATCACAACCACATGGATAATCTTTCCCTCTTATCACCTGTACTAGAGGGAAATGCAACAACATGAGGGGGGTGAGGGCATATTGAAGGTTCATGAGGTGACCAAAGCTGATCTGGTTTAGGTCCTGTCAAGGCCTGGAGAGGGCTTGAGAATCCCCAGTACACCATCTTGTCTGCGATGGAAGCAGTGTGAGACAGGAGTGTAACAGCTCAAAAATCATACGCTTATGCACTTGCTTCTGATCATTTGAAACAAGAACACTGTCAAAGAAACATATATATATATATATATATATATGAAAAAATAATCCCATCCAAACTATCCATATCGAAAAAGTAGTTCTACCCAATAAATATCCTACAGTACACCTTGTGCAGTAACATACTCTGAAACACTTTAAGAACATAAATAATTCCTCTGAACATAATAGCGTTGATGGAACAATCATATTCTTTAAAACTATTTAAAAGTCTTCTCCTTTCCGACACAAGGATCTGCCAGTACTTCTAACTCCGGACACTTGAATGAGGTACGCGGTTGGCACTGGAAAGCAAGAGAGGCGCATTCCAACCCGAAGCAGCCTCACTGATTTTCAGCTTCCTGCAAACACACAGCCCCCGCTCGCCCCCGCCGGCTTGTTCGGAAGTTCGCAAAAGCCCCCGCGCAGGCGCAGGCCGCCCCCAGCCTCCGGGGCGATCTTTGGCCATTTCCGCACTAGACTGTTATAGCGCCGTTATTCCACTTTCAGCATCCTACGGAATCTTTAAAGGTCTCTCCCTAAACTGCAAACCCCAGGATTCCCTAGATTTGAAAGTGGAATAACAGCACTTTAATGCGGAAATGGCCTTTGTTAGAGAACCACTGCGGCTCTGTTCCCCGCAAAACATCACAGAAGGCGTGGTTTTATCTATTCTTACCAAGAAATCCCAGTGGATTCAATTTAGCGTACCCAAATGTTTAGCCAAAAAGTTACAATCCTACCCACGCTTTCATTAGAAATTAAAAGCCAGGTAACACCGCGTGAATTGATTTGGGACAGGGATGCATACAGTACCTTGCAGCTGCCGCTCTTAACTAGAAGCCTCTTTAAAATAAGAGAGGTAGACGTCCTTGAGTCCACACGGTTAGGGGGAGGCCGCTTTAAAACTAAAGAACCAAGCTCAGAAGCCAAGCCCCGCAGGCTTCCGCCACCTGTCTCGCCATAAACAGGGCCGGGTCGGCGGCTTCCCTTCCCTGCAGAGGGCGGCACTTCCGCCGAGGCATTCAGTCCCGCCCACGCGGCCTCTTGCTGAGCCGGCGGAACGGGGGAAGGCGGTAGGCGGCCGAGTAGGAGAGCTGCCGGTGCCTCTCGGCTGCAGGTGATCAGGCGGAAGCTTGGGAAAGAAGTTATGTTTTTTTCTGGGAAAAGAAGTACTAAAATCACTTGCAATTCCCCCCCCCCGCTCCTTTATAAAGAAGGACGGCGGTACCTTTTAAAAATACCGTGAAATGTAGAATTACCGTGATATGCGAGGCTTTGCAACTTTTATAAAGTTTTTGTGAAGTTAGATTCGCTAGATCACCTTGGCTGGATAAGGGCTTGGGAAGAGAGAATTGCTCTAGATGTAAACCAAATGCTAACTACTCTGTTCTGTTCTACAGCAACAGGGTGGCGGGGGGAAGCGAGAGGAGGGAACAGTCAAGTGCTGAGAATGCAGTTTTATGTTTCCTCCAACAGTTATTTCTTCCCAAGTGCCGTAATGAGCGGAATGGCGATTGAACAACTTCACAGATCAGCTAAAAGTCCATATAGCATTACTCAGAAGTGCTACTTAGTTCAGTGGAGCTTTCTTCCAAATAAATGATTGCATCCTTGTTTTCAACCCAAATAAATCTATTTGTTTATTAAACTGTCGTCATCCTTGAAGTGGTTTTGTTCCAAAATGGCTGTTTTAGGAGGGGACAGTGCTAATGATTTGCATGTGGATGTTTTATGGACAAGCAAAAGCCTGTTTTTCATAAGCACTCATTTCGTTATTGTGCTTTGAAAATAGGGTAACAACATTTTATATTATTCTTCTGAAATGTGGTAGTATGCCAGTATGCACCTTTTCCTCCTGCTTTTTATTACATCCATCCCTCCTGTGGGCAGGAATGCACAAATAAATTGGTGCACTGGCACATTTCCACCCTATTTTCTTTTTTACCGTTTGCTGTCACAATCACATTAAGGTTAATTGTGAACAGTTGCATAGAACATATTGAGTGAGAGACTCAGAAGCCCTGTATAGTTCAGTATTCTGCTTACATAAAGGTCAACTAGTTGCCCAATAGCAGAATACAAGCAGAATACAAGCAGAATATGAGTGCAAGAGTACCATCCAATTTGCTACATAACAACAAAAGAGACCCCAGATAGATAGATACACACACATATTTATATATATACACATACATACATATACATATATATGGTCTTTGGACTAAACAATAAATGCTTACTTTCTCTATATATATATCATGTCTCACAGCAATGGATACTCTGCCATTTCCAGAGTAAAACACTGTATAAGAATCTGTAATTAAAACATTGTAACATTAGAAATACCTTGTCTAACTGTGCCCAATACTGAATTTGTCCTTTTCACAGTGCCCACATAGGAGATCAACATTTTTTTCAATTGAACTATACACTACAAGTTATAGATCTTGTTCAGCTGGTAAATTGCTGCCAGCTCATATCCCATCAAATCTACATATATAAAGCTGAGATTCTTTTCTCTATTTGCATTAATTTACATTTGTTTATGTTCAACTGTATTTGTGGTTTTAATGTCCATGCCCCCAACCTGGAGAGATTTTTTGAAATTCCTCACAATCTTTTTTTCAATTTTTATTCTGCTCTCATACTAAATAAATTTAGCCACTGCTCATCCCTAACTTCAGACTGTTATGAATAAGTTTAAAAGCACTAGCTGAGCGACTTTGTCAAAACCTATGGGAGAAATTCAAGTAAACGGTGTCTATATATTTAGATGTATGCAACTGGAATGGCAGAAACAGGTTTCCTTTCCATGGCAGCTCTACCCAATGCTAAGAGCTCAGGAGACTTTGCAGAACAGGATTAGCTGTGATGTTGGGAGTTCAACATAAAGGGAGATACCCACAACTAATGATTAGTCACTTTCTCTGAGCATTTTACCCATTGGGGGAATCCTCCCATTTCCTCTGTAACTACAAGCTACTGTATTCAACATTGTCTATTATACTCTGTGTAGCTTAAGGTGGATGGGGCTGGAAAGGCTGCCATGGGGACTTCCATCAACTCAGTTACATAATTTAAACATGAATCTAACTCATAGTATGAGGAAGAAAGTGCCACTGTAAAATTTATAGGATTCGATACAATTTATCAGGAGTGAAGGACAAAATTAAAACATAACCTGTGCATACTGGTTGCTATACACGGCTTGACTAAAAATGTATATGAAGCAGCAGGTGTTGATATTTTAATTCAAAATACTCATCTGCAGTTATGTAATCACATTTCTTTAGTGGGCTTTAGTGAACACTGTTAACTTTTAAAGACAGAGAATGAATTTTTAGTGCCCCCTACAGTAGCATTTTGGAAACACAGACTAAATATTAATCCTGTTCTCTTTATATGGACATTTAGGACTGCTTTATTTATTCCTAGGTGTATCATATTCGTACAGAACTGAGATATGAAAATTCATTGATGCCCAGCTGTACATAAGATTTGCCTACCAGCTAGATACTTATTCTGTCTCTGCATGGAAGGGAGCACTAGAGATGAAAAATTAACACCACAGTTCATTATGCTTTCTGAAGACTTTGGTTTGCAGTACCTTTCTCGAAACATTGTTTCAGGCAAATTGCTATTATCATAAAAGCCCAGGATGACTGTGCACTAGTTTTGCAGCTACACTCAACAGGAACATATAAAACCAAGTGCAAAAGCTGGAAGAGGTCAATTGATTGAGTTGTTGGCAAATGTTCAGAGTCTGCTGTCAATTATATTGGCATTTGTTTGCTGACCTGAAAAAATAGCAAATAGTTGAGTCTCATGAGATGACACTGTAGCTAATGCATGCTTAGGATTCTGTTGTGGTCTGATCTTTTAGAGTACCGTCTTTGTTTGGTTCTTCTTCAGCTTTAAAGCACATCTAGTGCAACAGTCCTAGACATGTCTACTGAGATGAGTGTTCTTGTGACTGATGTATTTAACCATTTTTAAAGATAATTAGAACCACTTTATTCTGTTAACTTTATCACAGGCAGTCTCAAAGCATACCTGAAACTTACAATTCGTAGAATTTAATCTGATGAAAATGTTAGGATTATAATTTGTTTCAATTACATTTGATTGTACTGCTCATTAAAAGAAAAGCTGAACCTAGTAGTTCCAAACAGACTCTAAATACTACAACTCTTAAAATTACTTATCTGAGAGCAGCTATTGAATGCAAGTGTTAATTAGTTTGGAGTTTAATATTTGTGCAGATTCAATCCTGGGAAGCTCTACCTTTGTATCACACATCTCTTGCTTTTTGTTGTATGCCTTCAAGTCATCTCCAATTCATGATGATGACCCTATCACATGGTTTTCTGGGGTTGAGAGCATGTGACATGCCCAGGGTCACCTAATGGGTTTCCATGGCTGAATGGAGAATCAAACCCTGGTTTCCAGGGTTGTAGTTCAACTCTTAAACCACTATGCCACACTGGCTTTGTCTCTTACTTACGCCCACAATAAAGCATTTAATTTTAGGCTGAACTGCAGTCCCCATTAAAAGTTGACTGAAAACGCTTTTTTAAAAAATGCAAAAAAACAAAACATCAGAGAAATTGGGGACTTATGGTGATGATTGAGAATAAGGGCCTTTCCGCACTACACCCTTATAGGCCATTTCCGCACTAGACTGGTATAGTGCTATTATTTCACTTTCAACATCCCATGGAATCCCAGAATTTGCAGTTTAGGGAGGGGCATTTAGAATTCTGAGCCAGAGCGCTCTTTGGCCTCAGTAAACTACAAATCCCAGAATTCCACAGGATGTTGAAAGTAGAATACTATAACAGCATAGTGTGGAAAGGCCCAAATCCCCCGTCCTCCTCTCACATGAAACAGAGAGATACTTAAATCTGCTTTCCCCCGTTTTTGCCTAACATTTGAACTTGTCCCTTCCCTTGTGAAAACACGCTACAACTTAGGCGAAATGAAGATACCCAACAATGAAAAAAGGAGGGTGGGGAGGGAAAGGAAGAAAACTCCTCTCTGAGGCTGACAGAAGCAACAGGCGCTTTATTTACAAGGGGAAAAAAAGGCATGACTTTTCTACATGATATCACACTTGTAGTTTACTCTTCTTTGAGGAAAACAGGCTGCTGACGGAGCCCTGACCCTCGCGAAGCTCGTCTAACCGCAAACACGAAGCTCCCCTCTCGGAGAGAAGCACCTCCCCTCTCAAAAATCCCGCCTCTTGCCCTGTGCAGCCAAGCGCAAGTGCTGGGTGGTGGAGTTGCCCGTTTCGCATTCGTACATTCGCGGCGCCTCGAAGCGCGGGCCGTGAGGTGGGTGTCGTATTATCGTCTCCTCAACAGGCTGCCTGGGAGGCCGGGAGTTGGTGCACTTTCACCTTTTCGCCGCGAACGCCCCTCCCCTTCTCGGAGTGACGAATCTGCCGGGCTGGTCTGTCGCTAGTTCAGTTTAGGCGGTTGTCAGGGAGAAGCAAGATGGCGACGGCGACGGAAGAAGACACGGAGCTGAGGGACCTCCTCGTGCAGACGCTGGAGACAAGCGGGGTGCTAAACAAAATCAAGGTGAGGAATGTGCCGGCCGCGGTGCCGGCTGCGGGGTGGTGGTGGTGGTACTCGGTGTTGGGACGGCTCTCAGAGGTGCGTCTTGTGTGCTTACGTTATGCCGGTAGAAGTGAGTGGTTTTACCTGGGGGGGTTATGGGGTTGCAGTCCCGCTACTGTTCTCCGCCAACTGCCATTCCCGCCCTCAGGGCAGTGCGGTCTAGGCAAGAATGCCGTGCACTGCCGTTGCCTCAGGGCGCATGCGTGGAACTGTTGCGGGGGTGCGTGAGGGGGTAGGAGAGTTGATGGCCGTCGGGAACCCTCTCAGGACAGAGCGAAGGCACACAGACAGAGAAGCATAGAGTTGAAGCCCCCCGCTGCCCATGTGCCATCTTATATGGTCCAACATTCTGTTTCTCTCTGTGGACAAGTCCACGATTACAACCAGGACGTGTGGGCAGTTGCCTTCAGTTGTTTGTCCTTAGAAACGTGTATTTGCAGAGGCATGTTCTTTTTGATCTTAGAGGTTATTAGTGCTTGATACTGTGCGTCTAGTGGCAGAGGGGTTCTGGAATCCTTATCAGCTGGCCAATGGCACAAAATGATTGTTTCTTGTTCAGTAGGCCCTGTTAGATACTTTTGTGTTTTAGCCCGGCAGTTCAAAGATAGAGAAACAGCTGATAACAGACTGGGATGTAAACCTTTTAATTAACAAGCTGTTTGTACTGTTCTTGTATCTGTTGGGAGGGGACGCGTGTGCTGTTCAGTCTGTCATGTTTGATCCTGCCATATGTAATGCCAGGGTACTTCCAGTGGCTTTCCAGGGGCTGCAGCCTATCCCACTGGACCTGTTACCCAATCAGCAAGATCTGCTGTATTCCCCTTGGGGTGGTCCATGTAGAATTTGTTCTTCACGGACCTGTTTCTGTCATCTTTTGTGAGGAGGTACAGCAACCCATCTGCTAAAGGGCTGTGATATTTTCCTTGGCTGTAGACAACTTGCTGCCTTGGTCTACCACTAATAAGATTTATATAGCAGTGATGTTAGTTTTCAGTAGCCAAGGAAGTTGGGAGGGGGCAGAATTCCAGCTAGTTTCAGCCTAGAACATTATCCTTATCCTTCATGAGTTTGTCCAGTCCCCTTTCAAAGCTGTCCAAGTTACCATCACAAAAATTGCCATCACAATTTTTGACAGTACATCACATAAATATGTGTTGCCTGAGGTCCCATAATCCCAGTTGATTGGTAGGCTTGTGACGTACTATTAAGAGAGAAGGAGAGAAATCATTAATAACATTGGTTTAAGTCAATGGTAAGAACTATGTAACCCTTCCAGATGTTGTTGAACTACAGCTTCCGTTATCCCTCATTTGGTTTTGCTGGCTTGGGTTGATCAAGTTGCAGTCCAGTATCTTGAAGGCCACACAGAGTTTTTCTGCACTTTGAGGGGGAAATGGGACCGTCCGTTACTCACCGGACTACACGCTCCCCCCGACGATCCATGATGATCCGAAGCAGTGCGCGCCCGCGCTACACACTCTCCAGAGACAAAAATGGAGGCTTCCGGTTGGCGGAGACTCTCTACCAACCTGAGAAGCTCGCCAGCCAGAAGCCCGCCCCCGGAAGATCTGCAGCCTCACACTGGCGCGAGCCTGCAAATCTACACTTAGGGCAGCGACGGACTGGGGTGCACCGGGCTATTGAAAGTCCTCTTTTAATCGGTCTTTCAATAGCACAGGGAACCACCAGTTCTGGGCGTTCCGGAGCGGGCTGAAGTCAGGACAAACATTAAGTAGTCCGGACCCAGTTCTCCCCCAAGTGTAAATGTCCTCGCTGGAGGACGCACCGCCCCATTTTAAATATAAAATGCGGAAAAGGCCACAATTCCACCTTCTGGTTTAAATCCAGCAGCATACTAGTGAATGCCCACTTGTATGGTAGGACTTCTTTCCGCTTCCTCATGCAGCCTCCTGTACTGCACATAATCGATTTGAGAGGGTTTCCTATCCTCCAAGGGCAGTTCTGATGGATCACAAAGACTGCAGGGGAAACAGTAATTTCTCCCTTTTACTTTTATGCCATCACAAACAGTTGTGGAATGGAAGTGTTAGATCCCTCGCATTTATAGCTCAACCTTCTAAAGAGCATAAGATGAACCCACTTGGCTGCTTTCCATTTTGTCCTCATAATAACTCTGGGGCATTGGGTCAGGAAATTGTCCAGGGTTATCTAATGGATTTTATAGCAGATTGGGTATTAGAACCTGGTCTCTCTGATTTTAATTTAACATAGTGAGTTTCCTCTACTCACTTTCTCCCCCACCATATATAATTTTATGTCCCTGTCATATCCAGTCTTACTTCCTCATTTTTAAAACTAAAATGTAGCCAACTTCTTAACCTTTCCTTCAGTTCTGTGATAATGTTGTTGCCTTTTTGTGGCCACTTTTCAGCTCTTCTTGTTTTTGTTTTGTGCCTTCAAGTCATTTCTGACTTACATTGACTCTAAGATGTACCTATCACAGGGTTTTCTTGGAAGAATTTATTCAGAATGGGCTTGCTGTTGCCTTCCTCTGAGGCTGAGAGAGTGTGACTTGCCCAAGGTCACCCAGTAGGTTTACATGGCTAAGTGGGAATTTAAGCCCTAGTCTTCTAGCATCCTAGTCCCACACTTAGACCACTACATCATACTGACCCTTCTTTTTTTCAAATCTACAATATCCTTTTTTAGTGATTAATACTGTGGTTGCATATTAGATGCTTGTAAAGGTATTACAGTATTCATGGCCTTTCATAACAGTCCTTTAGGATTTGTGTTTTTCACAGCTGGGAGACATTAGATGTATTTCAGCACAGTATCCATTGTGTGAGGATTCAATTGGATGCATTTGCTTGAGGAAGCACCTTTTAATTTAAGTCCTTTAGCTAACAAACCCCATTTAAAGCCTAAACTGGGCAGACACCAGACTTGAACTAAAAATTATTCCCATTTATTTATTTATTTGTTTGTTTGTTTTTGGAAGAGGGGGTTAATATTAAAACTTACTTTTCCATTAGTTTCATCTCTTGTAGTCTTTATCATTGTAAAACTAGGATGTTTTGCTCATTCTTTATTAACAAATTAGCCCTGGGATATGTGAGAGATATGTGCCAAACATGCACTAGAGCCAGTTAAATATTTAGTCAGGGACACTCACCTTTCTCCTAAATAGAGAATATATTATGTATGCTTTTAAACAGCTGATACTGTACTTTAATTACTACTTATGATATAGAACTCCATGTGCTATGCTCTAAAAAATAAATAATAGTAGACAATGTTTATGGGCTTTATCTACACATTGGCAAGCTAGCACAGGTGTTTTCTCTATTCTGAATGTTAATACTTAGGTATACTTTCCATGAGCCAGTGTGATGGATGGGTGAACAAACAAATCAACCACATTATACCAAGAGATTCAGCTTGAAGCATGGGGGATTCTGAAATAGTTTGTGTACTAGCTTAGAGAGGGTGCTGATGAAAGATAAAACCTACATTGGAAAAATGAGAGAGAAAAGAATTGAATTTAAATCATGGATGAGAAGGTAAAAAAACTGTGGAAAACAAAATATAGAACTTTTTAAAATGTTAGGATAAGAGTATTAAAAAAGGAATCCATTCTATGCTAGTTAGTTATGCTGTTTGTTTGTAAGTATTCTTCATTTCTGGTGCTAACAGTTCCAAACTGGACACTTTGAAGAAATGCAAGAGGCAACTGTATGGAAAACTTGCAATTTTTTTTGAAGTGCTCCTAGTCTGTATCATTTATCAAATACAGTTGGCCCTACATATTCACTCGGGTTGGGGCGCAGGACCTTGCAAAAGTGGAAAAACTGTATCAAAATGTGTGTGTACACACGTGTACCTGTGGGAAGGGGGCTGAGGCATGTTGGGGAAAAGCAGCTACCAGGATCTAAAGCAAGGAGGGGGAGGGAAAATGGATGGATTGGCATGGTGGCCCCATACTTTCTTTCTTTTGCCCATTTCCTTCTTTGAGTGTGGAGGGCACCAGAAGAGGGTTTGTGATGCTGAGAAATTGGGCTGTGATACATCCTTAGCTAGCCAGGCAGTGGCTGATGGAACAAGAGGAGGACCCAAGGCAGGTTTTTTTAAAAGGGCACTGAGAGGGAAGATTCCCTTGGAAAGGAGGCACTTGAGGTAGGCGGGGCAGGGGTTGGAGAAACTTGCAAATAATCAAATCTGTAAAAGTTAAACTCATAAATGTGGAGGGCCAACTGTATGCTAAACTTGGTCTTTCCCACTATGTCACAGGTTTACTTGAAGGAAGAGATAAAGAATATGTGATATTCTAATTGTTTTTATTTATTTATTTCATTGTATTTCTAAACCGCCTTTCCCCCAAAATTGAGTCCCGAGGCAACAATAAATATAAATTAAAAACATTAAAAACAATTGAAAACATTAAATGAATATAAAATTGTAAAAACATTTAAAAGGATATTCTAGTACAACAATTATTAAATAAAGCTGCCCGGCTTACATGTAAGCCTATTTAAAGAGAAAAGTTTTTTCCTGCCAGCTAAATGAGAGCAGGGAGGGGGCTTGCCTGGCCTCCTGTGGAAGAGTATTCCACAAGGTGGGAGCAGCCACTGAGAAGGCTCTCTCCTGTGTCCTCACCAGGTGAGCCTGGGATGGTGGTGGGACAGAAAGAAAGCCATCCCCAGCAGATCTTAAAGTTCTAACTGGCTTGTACATGGAGATATGGTTTTTCAAATAGCCTGGACCTAAGCCGTTTAGGGCTTTATAGGTCATAACCAGCACTTTGAATTGTTCCCAGAAATGAAGAGGTAGCCAGTGGAGCTATTTTAGCAAGGGAGTTATATGTTCCCTATAACTGGACCTGGTCAGCGTTCTAGCTGCTGCATTTTGAACCTGCTGAAGTTTCCAAACAGTTTCCAAAGGCAGCCCCATCTACAGCATGTTACAGTAGTCCAACTGAGATGTAATCAAGGCATGTGTCACCAAAGCCAGGTCTGACATTTCAAGGAACAGGTGCAGCTGGTGCACCAGTTTTAACTGTGTGAATGCACTCTTGGCCACCACTGAAACCTGGACATCCAGGCTCAGAGTTGGATCCAGGAGAACACCAAGGCTGTGAGCCTGAGATTTCACGGGGAGTGTAACCCCATCCAGCAGAGGCAAAATCCCAATTCCCTGATCTGCCTTTCAACTGACCGGGAGTACGTTTGTCTTGTCTGGATTAAGCTTCAATTTGTTTGCCCTTATCCAGTCCATTACTGACAGCAGATATTGGTTCAGGACCGATACAGCCTTGGAATACCTTGGATACCTTGGAATCAGATGGAAAGGAGAGATAGAGTTGGTTGTCATGAACATATTGGTGACACCGAACCCCAAAACTCTGGATGACCTCTCCTAGCAGTTTCATGTAGATGTTAAACAGCATGGGGGACAAAACAGAAACCTGAGGGATCCCACAGGCCAACGGCCCCAGCACCACCTTCTAAGTTCTCCCCTCCAGGAATGACCACAACCACTGCATATCAGTGCCCCCATCTGAGAGAGTTGGCCCAGAAGGATACCATGGTCGATGGTATCAAAAGTCGCTGAGAGGTCCAGCAGAACCAACAGGGACGCACTCCCCCTATCTAGTTCCTGGTGTAGGTCATCCGCCAATGTGACCAAAGCTGTCTCCGTCCTTTAACCAGGCCTGAAGCCAGATTGAAATTGATCTAGATAATCCATTGCATCCAGAAACCCTTGGAGCTGGGAGCCCACCACATGTTCCAGAACCTTGCCTAAGAAAGGGATATTGGAGACTGGCTGATAATTATTCAGAATGGTGGGGTCCAGGGAGGACTTTTTTAATAGTAGCCTGACCACAGCCTCCTTTAAGCATGCTGGGAACTTTTCTTGCTGCAGTGAGGCATTCACCACTCCCCTGACCCAGTTGGCCAGTCCCTCTGGCTTCTTTTAGAAGCCAGGAGGGGCAAGGATCCAGTATACATGTGGCTCTCACCTCTCCAAGGAGTTCATTAATTGTGCAAGTTAATGATTGATGGGAGTTGCATCCCTGTTTCTAGTGATGGACACATTCATTCTCTTGCTAGTGTAAAAGGATGCTAAGTTTTAGTTTCACTTTAGTTTCATTGATGAGAGGGTATTGCATCTCAAGTAGTAGCACTGTTTGCTTCACACGTTATTTAGGACTGTTGATGTTTTCTGAAATGGACTTGTATACTTACTCAAACATTTTGTTGAAAAGTATGTGTTATAGACTTGTGTGCTATTGCTAGCATGCTGGGATTTCTATTAGATGCTTGAGCTATGTCTATAATTTACCTAGACAAACAGGAGGAAAAATATCATGAGTGCTGCAAGAGTTTCCTTCCTATAAAATCAGAGACCTATCACTTGAGTGGAGGTCAGACAAAAAAAGAGGAAGAATGAAAGCTACTTTTGGAATGATAATCTGTGTACAGTTTGGTGTGGTATCTCTTTTCTTAACGTATGTAGTTATAAAAGGTACATATGTGTGTGTAAATACTGGCTTTCTGTTACAGGCAGAGTTGCGGGCAGCTGTGTTTTTGGCTCTTGAAGAACAAGAAAAAGTAGAGGTACGGAGCAACATTAATTATTTGATTTCCCTTATTTGAGTATAAGTTACACTTATTTTTGGTGTATTGCAACAATAACATTTGACTATTATTTGTTTCACATGGTTGTATTTGAGCAACAATTTCTGGCTTCCAGTTTAGTCAGTGTCTCTTGAGGTGCTAACCATCAGGTTATGGTTGTAAACTAAAATGGGGGAGAATGGAAGATGGTGTAATTTCTTGTTTTAATATCTGCAAATGATGGAAGCAAAATATTCCAGGAAAAAACGATGCTTCTATAGACCTCAGTACCATCTTTCCACGCCATTTGTTTTATTTGATCAACCAGAAATAGGTAATGAGAGGGTCTATACTACCAAGCAAATAAAAAAAACATTGACACTTTTGTTCTGTGGATGCTTACCTTGCTTTTAACAGTGTTGCTTCAGATGGGTTTGTTAGCACTAAAACAATTAAAGTATTTTTAGTGTTTTAATATTTTATCCTGTTGCAGTGCTATTAAGATCACCCGGATTGGATTGTTATCTGCACTACACTTATAGCGCTGTTATTCCACTTGCAACATCCTGTGGGGTTCTGGGGTGTGTAGTTTACTGAGGCCAAAGAGCTCTTTGGCTGAGAGTTCTAAAGGCCCCTCCCTAAACTGCAAACCCCAGGATTCCATAGGATGTTGAACATGGAATAATAGTACTGTAACAGTGTAGTGCGGAAATGGCCCTAGTCATCACCATCATATTCTGACAGTGCGTGATGTAAGAATGGCTGTAGCATAAAGGTTTAGGCCAAGTAGGAATTATCAGTAGCTGGTACGGACCAGACAGATTTCAGTTGGCAACTCCTCAGCCTGCTCATATACCATTAAAACGTTTATATATAATTAAATAAGGAAATATAAACTGGTAGAGGGAAGAATATAGAACCTAAGATTCATGACAGTGTCTGCCCATTTTCTGTCTAGTAAAAAAAAAAATGAAAGAAAATATCTTGTTTCAGGTCTGGGAAAAATACCAGATGTTCCTTTAAAGAATATAATAAAAACCCCATGTGTTAATACATTACAGACACCTGCCAATGGATTGTAGGGTATTAAAAGTGGGGTATGCACTAGACTCAGTTGCATCACACAAAAAGATATTGGATAACCAATACACATAACTGGCACAGGAAAGAATAAAAGAGCTAAGTTAGACCCATGTAACTAGGCTGCTTAGGCACACCACCAGTGTGGGGAAGAAAAGGCAACAGTGTAGCCTTCCCAGGGAACGTTCCTGATAACTGTTCACATGTCACCCTAAAATGTTGATCCTGGTAAGCCTAGGAGCTGTATGCTTACATGTCAATAATGCAGTTAAGACTTGCTTAAGAAGTGCATAAGGTTTAACCCTTGAATGCCTATATTACACAGAAGCCTGTTAGAACTAAAATTCTGCAAACATGAGATTGGCATGTATAACTAATTAAGAGTAAAATAGTTAAGAATATGATAAGGGACAAGACTGTGAGTATATACAAGCCTTTAAGAATTGTCTGTATAATGACTTAGCAGATACTCTTGGAAAACTGTGTGATTAGGGGGAACCTGATAATAGTACAAGGAGAATGTTACCTGATTTAGAAGGCTGATGTTCCTCCATGCATTATTTATTGACAAACCTGTTAATGAGCTGAATAGAGAGGTAAACTCCCTAAGAATATCCTGATGAATTTGATATGATGAGTGTAGGGCTTAATAGAAGATGCCTTATATGAAATATAACGGAATTATAATCTCTTACGTATAATGCTATGGAATATAACTAAGTGAAAAGCCCAGACAATGTGAGTCTCCTGAAAGGGAATATGTATGTATATAGTCTCCCTCCACAATTGCAGAGTAAGCATGCATACTTTTAATTACTCATGGATTGTGTTGCTGGGCAGGAGAGGGGAAGAGGATGGAACAGGAGGAGAGTGCACAAGCATTCACTCAGTTGCACAGGCGTTGGGGACAAGTTGATGGGATGAGAGGAGCGAGGGCATGCTTTTTCACTCAGTCTTGTGCGTGGGAGAGGGGAAGGGATGGGAGGAAGATGCACTTGGTCTGGAAGAGGATAGGACATGAGGAGGGAGGGTGTGTGTTTGCTCACTCGCGTAGGACGGATGGGATGGTAGAAGGAAAGGCATGCCTCTTTCTCTGTCTTCCTTCTCCCCCTGTCCCATCCTGTCCCCCTTGCCCATGCAAGTGAGTGAACACATCTGAGGCTAGGCCCAGCCACACTACCAGTATAGGTACTTTTTTGTGTGTTAAATATAGTTTGCATATACTGTACTGCATAGGTACATACAGTATTTGCATTTTTTCCACTTTCACAGGGATCCGGCGCTCCTAGCCCCATGAAAGTGGAGGGCCAACTGTAGATATCAATGAATACTTATAATAAATAGCCTGAAGTAGTACTAAAAGAATATGCTCCTTCCCATGTGAATATCTTGAAACTCCAAGTCTTGGAAATATTCAACTGGAGTTTTGATGTTAAGTTGATCTGTCTGTTTTAACCACTGTCGTAAGTTGAGAATGTTAGTGACCTGAAGTTGATAAACTTGACCACAGACAGAGCCCAGAATTAACTGACAAGTGGCAAAGGACCCTCAGTCTAAGAGATGGGGTAGAGAACCATGCCTATTTCACTGCCTGTTAAATCTAAACCCTGAAAAATTATATTGCTATGTACCAGTTCTTTTACATTTTTAATTTTCCTTGATGTTTTGTAGAATAAAACACCTCTGGTAAATGAAAGCTTGAGAAAATTTTTGAATACAAAAGATGGTAAGTTTTGCCTCTGTTCTTTAAAGATATATGTATCACAAATTATAATAGAATTGTGGAGCAGCTAAGGAGGAGTGAGAGCTTGTAGGTACTAGTCAATAAAGAACCATATATGGACTTTTGCCAGACTCATTGTGCTTACTTTAACAAATTACTACATATGTAAAAATAGAAATAGTATTAATATACCTCACTCTCTTGCTGTAAGGAAGAATGCTAAGATTGTAAAATACTTGGAAGGTTTGGTTTATAAATCATTATTAACAATAAGTGCCAAGCAAACAAATAAGAGTGAAAGCATCACAGTGAAATGTTCACTGGAAGCAATTTCATATTTAAAAATAGACTTCTTCAAGATTTTAGTGTTATTGTTCCCCATATTTTGAATTTTTTTTGCAAAGTAATCGTTTTTTATTTTAAATTTTGAACATACAATGTTACAACACATTACCTACTGCAAATTACAATTCCAAATTACGATTTACATTTGTTATAGTCCCTCCTTCCCCTCTCTTAATCCCCATCAATGGCTTTAAAGGGAAATTTTAGTAACCATTACCCAAAATGTGGAATATTAGTAGTTTCTCTCACTTCTTCATACCCCTTTTCACCTTTAACCTTTTCAATCCAGAAGCCCCAGCTGTCTCACCAATTTGTTGCATTTATTTGCCAATTATATCTCTCTTTCCTTTCCCTTATTATAAGCCCTGAGCATTGACCATAGTGGCTGGGACTTCTGGGAGCTGAAGTCCACAAACATCTGGGGACCCACAGATTGAGAACCACTGCCTTAGAAAGTCAAATAGGAGAGATTCTGCTATGTAATGCATCCAATTCTTTTTATCCCAACATTGTTTATTTTTCCAACCTAATGCTATTACTGCAAGTACAGCTTTTAATTTTTTTTTATTATGTAGTCTTCTGATTTACTAAATCCCAATTTTATTAGATTCAAGGTTAAATAGATCTCTGTTCCCCTTACTTTGAGAACACCTTATTGGAAGTTTTTCCAGGGGATGTGCTATTCATCAAAACTGATTCATTTAAATGTTTTGGCTAAGATCTTGAATTTGTTCTCACCAGCAGAACTGATTCTCCCTTCATCCCTTTATGCTGCCCCCATGCACGCCAAAAAGGTGAGGGACCCTTTGAAATGGGGGGAGGGAGCAGGAGCTGAAAGAGGAAAAGGGAATATTGCTTTCCACTGGGAAGATCATCATTCCAACTTATGAATTGAAGGAGCCCCTCAATTTGTGGGAGGCTTGTGAGGCTCTAGAGAGCCATGGGCTTTTAGATCTATATCAACTTGGAAATAACTTATAACTGGCCATATGTAAGAGATAAGCTATAAGATATAAGATGTTACTATTAGCCTTTGAAAATGCGTTTCTTTTTATTTGAAAAAGAACCTCCCCTAAAACAGTTGTGAGTGCTAAAAGCAGTCTTTCATTTTGACATTAGTTTTGTAAACTATTAGTTTTGTAAACTATCTCAAATTTATTCATTTGGCTAAACTCTACTTTCTAAGTAGCCAATGTAAATGCAACATTAGGAAGTTACACTTGACACATATCTTTTTTAGGTCGATTGGTGGCTAGTCTTGTTGCTGAATTTCTTCAGTTCTTCAATCTTGATTTTACTTTGGCTGTCTTTCAGCCTGAATCAAGCACAGTAAGTATTTGTCATTTTCATTTAAAACATAGTAATAATGTATTATATCAGTTTGCTAAGGTCTCAGTGGACATGTGGCTTAACTCAGGTGCTAATTTCTTTGCATTATTTCATCATTAACTTCTGAGTATTCTTTGATATGTTGTGGACAGTATTTTAAGAATGTTGCTCATGATTTGATATGGGCAACCACGAAAGACTTGAGTTGAATCAAGACCAACATTAGGAGCATCTGACTTAGTTGCACTCAGTGCTTCTGACTAAAGAAACTTCTGGATAGGCTGAAATCACAGATTGCTAAATCTGAACAAGATTTTTTAATCTTCTCAGCTAACACTTGTTTCCTACTTCTTAGCAGATGAGTGAACACAATGGGAAAAGGTTAATTCTATTTGATCAAGAGGGCAGGGCTAATTTTCACCCCATGAGAAAGAAACTCCTTTTAGTTTTGACTCTGTATTCATGAAAAGAGCAGAATAACAGTAGCAGCTTTCAGCCATTTAAAGGATGTTGTTCCTATTCCCTTCATCCCCTCATGTTCTCCCATTATAGTTTTTGAATTATAGAATTGATTTTTCCCCCTTTCTACCTTGAGAAGCATTTTAACCTAGCTATTACTCTTTTGTTTGAGAATTTGATAGCTTTTCCCTTAGAACATGAAGTCTATGCTGCTAAATGTCTGGTCTTCTGAGCCAGGTCTGCTGCTGCATCTCCTGATGAAGAACCTGGCACTGGCAGTCCTGATACTTCCTCACTCACCCTTTAAGGATGGATTCAGTACACTTCACTCTCATTTACTTGTCATGTTGTCATATTAGTGCCATGTTACTTCATCAAGGGAATATTTACTCACCTTAGCATTACCTCTTTTTTATACAACAGTTGCAAAAGAAACCTGATACATACTAGTCAGGTTTTTCCCCTTTTCTTTTGTTGTTGGTACCTTGACCTTCATGAGCAGGTGCTAGTTGTCATGTAAGTTTTGGATAGAAGTGCCCAGATTGGTGGCTGGCAACACTCAGTCAGATTCTCAGGCCTTGATTAGACCAGCAAAGGCCAGTCTCCATGTTTCTCACACAGCTGCAGTCAATGTCCATACTGGGTCCTGACTGTTGGCAGCAGAAATCTTCAGGGGCAATTTGGGTGAAGGGGTTAAAGTAACTGCAGCACGGAGAAATATATGACATAGGTATTTTAAGGGAGAGGAGAATGTTCGTATTTTTAATCGTGACTCTTATTATAGCTTGTTGATCATACCTTAGCACTTCAAGATCAAACTGTAATTTCATCAATTTGCTACCAAATATTTTAAAAGATAAAAGATTGTTTTATGTATATTGTGTTGACTATTTGTTTATTTTGTAGTTAAATGGACTTGAGGGTCGAGAAAACTTAGCTCGAGACTTGGGAATTGTAGAAGCTAAAGCTACAGTAGATGGGCCCTTACTGCTGGAGGTGGTCAGAAGATGTCAACAGAAGAGAGGAGTCTGTAACAGCGGAGATGTAAGCCTTGTTAAAATGTGTAGTAATCTGATTATCTGGCTTGTGGTTTAAACATGTTTGTCTTGGTATAGGCACTTGGAGGATAAATTAAGTAATGATATCCACTATAAGAGAATGTCTATGCCACTTGATGATTTTGTAGTGAAATCTTTGTACAATGGATATTTTATATTTTGAAATTTCCATTTAGGCAGCCCCAATAATATCTGACAGTGTACATTCTCCTCCAAAATCATCAGATGGAAGATCCAATACACACCCATTGCCAAGTAAGGTAAGTCAGAAGAACAGATGAAGCATAATATAATTTGGAAAAAACACGCTTTAAATGTTCAAAACTGAAACTCAAAATTCTTTGTTATTCACTTTTTTGAGGCATTTGTAATATAGAAGGAATATTTATTATTAACATAACAGCAGAAACCACATATTTATATGAGGATCAGAATTGTGTAGTTGTCAAAATTCTGGTTGGAATTGTATATGTTTGGTTTGATTTGATTTTAAATACAACTTATAGAACAATTCTAAATGTGGGCAGAGGGGCTGGGAAGTGAAGTGTTGGATCCTCCAAAGTCCTAGCTGGCCAGTGAGCCATCTTTGCTGTTTTTTAGTCTAGTCGCTCTGTTCAACTGTACCCTAGGTCTGAACCTCCTTGCCTTTTTAACATCTGTTTTTAGGTGTAATTAGGGGTGGGTTTATGTCTGTAGACCTTTCCACAGCGTCTGTGAAAGCTCCTGGCCATATTCCTCACATCAGCAGGGTTCCTTTCCACAAACAGAGAGAATCAGTACCCCATGTTAACCCATCCCAGTTGGCTCTTGGGTGAGACCCATTATGATTGTTTCCCTCTGATGTTTTTCAGAGCGAAGCTGTGAATTCTGAAAATTCCAGCAAATCTGAAGCAAAAATTGTGGTTCATAAAAGTATAGAAATGATGTATAAATTATCCGCAAAGGCTGTAATGTGCTCTGTTACCCCTTTATCACAAGGTAGGGAAGGGTGATGCTACTGGACTGCAAATTCTGTTACCTCTAGCCAGCACAGGGAATCTTAAAGAGTGCTACAGTTGCAGTCCAGCAACATCTGGAGAGCCACAGTTCTCTATCCTTGCTCTATCTCAAACAGTTATTATTCCCTATGAAAGTGAGTTATATAATTAGGGAGGCTTATCTACATGGGCATAGTTTTATTTTTTAAGAGTAAAGTTGAGAAAAACATTTGGAAACATTAGATAATTAGATAGCATAGTCAAATCTGGTGAAGGCATCTGAGTATGGCTGTAGTGTTAGAGAAGGAAATGGATGTCTAAACTGATTATGTGTTTCCTGCAGTTTCACAAATACTGGGGTTGGTTCAGTAGGGAACTGAACTTGTGGTTTCTTGATTCTAGCAAAATATTTTAGTTGCAGCAAAGGAGTCCTATCTTTGAAAAAAAAATTGTCTGAAAAATTTTTTTGTCAAAGGCTTTGTTTTGAAGAGTGTGCAGACATTCCCTTTGCATATTTGTGTGTATGTTTTCAGATTTTTCTATTCACTAGTTGTCACTACAGTACTCCACCTGCACTTGGCTTTTGAATCTGCTCAGTTAAAGCTTTCTAATTTATTAGGATGTTTGGCAATGTAGGGAGTATTATTCCTGTTTGTGACCTACCATATTGCTGCAGTCACCTTGGGACATAATGAATAGTGCAAGCTTGTGATAGTGTTTGATAAGAGATCAATATATAGCTTTGTAGAATGCATGAGTCTGAGATATGAAGTATTTTTGTTCATAAGTTTGTTTCAATCTATCTATCTGTAGCATCAGATAAGAGACATGTTTGATTTTGACAAGTATTTCTTCCCCATTATCAAATTTTCATGTGTTGAGTTCTCAGCAGCATATTGATTTTTGGTTATGTTCTTGTACAGGCAAACAGGTGTGCATTCATTCTCAGTGCCAATCTTACTGAGAACCTGTGGGGAGGAGGAAATAGCATGTACGTTGGAGATATTTGATTGTAGGCAGAGTAATGTCAATGGTAAAAGACTGCAGTTGAAGCAAAAGAATAAGAGTATGGAAGTCGTCAAGGGGAAAACTATCAGTAGTTCATTTAGAAAAAAACAGTTCTGAAAAATCTGACATTACCTCATTTTGGTAACAGACTGTTTAGCAGAAGATATCTAAAGAAGGTCTTTTTACACTGTTGTTTATACTTTAATTCAGTGCTTCTTAAGCTATTTTAGAGGACCAGCAGGTTTTTTTCAGTGGACCTGTGCCATGTATGTATACATTGGCTATAATTTTTGAGTAGCGTAGCTTTAAACTAGTTGATGTTGTAAAAGTTGGTGAAAAACTTTGTCCTGGTGCTTTATTTGTTTGCAACTTCTGTTTCCCCTTTTTCTCTGCTTCAGGAAATTGCAGCATGTTTCTTGATTCAGTATGAGATGGATTGAGAGAGCTGTACAAGATTGTTGTGGTTTAATAAAGAGAATCCTGATTCCATGAGAGAATCAAAAATATTTATTGTAAAAGCCTAGTTAACAGGGCTAACCATCTGAGGCTCTCTGCTAATCTCAAGAGTACGTTAGGAAGGACTAGAGATGTAAATTTCTTGAGATCATTATCTTGGGAGGGGGGCATTTGGAGGAACCTGGAAGCAGATGAGAAGCAAGGAGGACTCCTGAACAGTTACCAATAAAAAAAAATATGTTCTTGATCTTTTCTATCTCCCAGCTTTCCTGTTCCTGATAGAGTTTGTATGGAACATACTCTTTTATGTGTTACATTATAAAAAAAGTGTTGTGTTAGGACTGACTCCCTTTTAAAAACAAATCAGAAGGATTATGCTTCCCTGAATCCTGCAGTCACGCTGGTCCCTGAAAACTTTTTTTTTCTTTAAACCATCCCGAATCAAAATTGCGCAGGATGCTTAGCTTCTCCAAAAGCTGATAGTTCTCATTTTCAAGGAGTAAATGCCAGGTAACTGTCTGAATCCTTTATCTTAAAATTTTTTAATTATACTCCTAACATAAAACATTTCATAATCCAAAATTGTTCAGGGAGAAACTTCTAGGGGAAAAGTTTCCCTCCCAGGCCATCACTTTACAAGCCAGTGCTTATGAATTTAGAGGGAAACATAAGAATTATCTTCATTGAATCACATCAGACATCCTGCACATCTGGTATTCTGTTTCTAGAAGTGGGGTGCTGCCTTTCTAGAGCTGGGAAAAAACATCCTGATGAATATATGCAAGTCTGGGGCTCCATAAGTGTCTTTCATGGAGCACTGCAGTGGCTAAAGGAAATATATTGGCTGTAAGGTGTAGAAATTGTCTTTCCTGTAAATGGCCATCAGACTGGCCTGAATTGGTATTATGTCTGTGGGGGTTGCTGTGGCATGGGGAGGAGGCTGTTACAGTCAAAGCAATTGGCTGCAGCTGTTGCTAAAGCAAACAGATTATTCAGTGTGACTAAAATTTCTACTGAAATGATGGAGGAGAGCAAAGGGTGTCATTGTTTTAGCCTGAATGTGCTGATTGTGGGGTAGAGAATAGATATGCCAGTATATAAAAGAACAGCATTGCACAGAAAAATTCTACCATTTGTCTCATTACTGAGGTTGAGCCAATTGCTATATGGAACAGACACACTTGCCTTCCTTTAAATAAGGGTTCATTTATCATACCTAGCAGTAATCAAATTATCATCATCATAATCATCTACAGTCAAACATATATATTTATGTTAAGAAACTGGCTAATCTTGACTTCCTAGCACAGTGCATTTGTTAAATGTGTTTGCTTTGCTTACATTCAAATTATAATGTGCTTAGATTGAAAACATTGGTGCTGTCCAAAGTGTCCTACTGGATGCCACTAGAATATTTCTATTATCATTCCTAGTGATATGCCCTTCTGTTGCCTGGACTGCTCCCATAGCACTATCACTTTGTTTGTTTACATATTTATATGATTTTGTTTATATCACTTGCTTCCTCCCAAGAGTCCAGGACAGCTATCAGTCTACATAAAAAATGCTTCAAATCACAGCTTGTTAATTTATGGTAAAATACAGTAAAAACAATAGAAAAGAAAACAGAATAAAACAATTACTGATATTCCAGAAGCTTGTTCAAATAAAACACAGCACCTGAATATCAAGAATGTGCATGTGTGTCGGAGAAGGAATAAATCTCTGATGGAAGAGACCTCATAGCCAGGATGCCATCAGAGGATCTCCGTGTTGGTAGCCCACAGACAATACTGATCTGGAATACCATAAATATGGTTTCCCTAGTTGATTTTAAATTCCATGTAGGTCAAGACAAGGAAGGCAGTCCATTAAATACCTGGCTTCTTAGCTGTTATGTATTATGTAGGGCTATGTATTCAAGCAAGCATACTGGAGAAAGGTGTAGGCTATGCTTGTTGAATTGGTTTTTGTTTGTTCATTTGGCTTCTCAATTGCTAGAGGCAGCTAAAATGTTATTGAAAAATAAATTTGTCAGAATATGACTAGCATGTTGAGGAGCAAAAACATTTTAGCTGCACCCTATTGTGTGAACCTGTGAACAGAATTATGGAAATAATAATGACTTGGACATTTGGAATTTTGCTGCAATCTTTGTAACAGATAGATAGCTCCAAAAGGTGGCTTAACACTGCAGTGCTATGTATGTTTATTCAGAAGTAAGGCCTACTGTGCTTTTCGGAAATACCAGATTTATATCCATTCTTATTTGAAAAATGTGTATCCAAATAATTGTGTTGCATTCTTTTTCTCAGATGAATGCTGAACTTTAGATGTCCTCTGAGTCAGCAGAAAATTACGGAATGCAGAATGCTTTGACATCAAAAGAATCTTTCTAATGAGATTTCTTGTGAAATGTGTCACCTTGATTTCATGTATTCGTGCCTCTGGGTTTTCATTTGAAGCTCATGAGAATTTTAAGGATCAGGAAATTTCATTGGAGGTGACAGCTTGCAATTCATTAACTATTCCACTGTTAAGGAGAAAAGATTAGCAAAAACTTTAAGCAGGTTTTTAAAATGACAGTATACATCTTTATTTAAGAATCTAGATTCACTTGACATAATCCACGTATAATTGGTTTTCATTTTTGTGCCATTATTTTATTCTTATGCTCAGATACCAAGGTATAAAGGACATCGTAAACAGAAAATGTGCTTGGACATGGCTGAGCAGGTAAAATGCATGAGCTGAAGGACCTGATAGGTGCTTCTAGTTATACTTTTAAAAAAAGAGCAGTTTGCACTAAACATCAGTTCAACTGGCTCAGTTGCATTTTGATAAACTAATGCCACAAATAGAGAGAAGTAGCATGGTCTAAGGCACAATATTCACAATCTTATTTGATATTAATACAGAGTTTGTTAAATAAGCTTTTACAACCATTTATGGAGTAACTGACTGCTTGCCTACCCTTCTTCCTGAGTTTTACAAGGTAATATGAGTGAAATACCTTTCCAATAAGATGCTTTGTGTCAAAATGCCACATACTTGAATTCCCTAGGTTTAGTAAATGAGTATACTAACAGTTTGATTAACTAATGTTGCTATGTACTGTCAGGTCTTGATTATCTGAGGGCCAGTTTGCACATGGCATTTCTAGTTAGCTCTGGACTACCTGGATAGAATCATGTAGTTCTTGGTTAGATTATGATTTTTAGAAGTAGCTATATTACATACTAAGTTGTTTGAAGTTTCCCTTTAGTGGTATACACTGGCTGGGTTTCTCCCTTCGTTGAAGTGAAGGATTGCAAGGACTTCAAGCCGCCCAGCTTTGCCTGCTGAAAGGCACAGTTATTACAAAGAAGTATTTAGATTCCAGTCAGGCAGCATGGGATTGGTTTACTTGTTTTCACTTTTAAAATTATGTGATGATGTTGCTGAATTAAGGTAGCATATATCTTGGATAATTTCTGATACTTATGGAAAATCACATCTTAGCTGTTCAAGAGGCTTAGGCCTGTCCTATAAATGTGGCAGAGTTACAAATAAGTTTTCAGGGGATGACCACTCATTTTCTGTTTCTCTTGTCTGGACACTGCCACTTTTCCTTTAATTCAATTTCCAATTCAGTTTAATTCAGTTCTTTGCATGAAGAGATAGAGGAAAGGTTCCTGTCTTGGTGCTTGGCTGTTTTTTCCATGAAGTGGCAGTTCTTTTTGGTTTGTTCCATGGGAGAATCAGGCATCTCCCAGCCCATTCCTCTCCTAGGAAGATGAGGAAGTGAAATAGTAGCCAAAATGAGACTAGAGAACCCAGCAATGTTCTATTTATTCCTTTTATTTGCTCTTAAAATTCATTGACCATCCAGTAATAGAAGGATGCAGTACAAGATGAAATGAAGAAGATTAAAATCAGTGTAGTTACAGCAAAGATATACTGAATTCAGAGGAAACCTGCAGATAAATACAACTGCTAATAAAGACAGAAACCAATCATGTGAAAATAAAAAATAAAGAAAAGAAAACCTCAGTAATATTAATTAAAATCAGAAGACAGAAGAATATAAGGCCATTGCTTGGTTGGTTTACAGGCTGGAAAAATAAAATGATTTTTGCTTAGTGCCAGAACTCATAAGGGAACTGCCAGGTAAACCTGTCATGGGGAGCATTCTACAACCAGAATTTTTGCTCGCAGACTCTCCCTTGACAGGAGTAGTTGGAGCAGGTCAGATGATGACATAAACCCAGATGCAGTCCCTCAGATGGTGAGATCCCAGACCATGATGGCCTTCAAGGGTCAAATACAGTACTTTGAATTACGTTGACAAAACATGACTAGGAACAAGTGCAGATGAGAGTACCAGCCTGATACATTCACATCACCCATTCCTATTTGCCATTCCTGGCACTCCTAGTTGGCAACCAAGTTGACTGCATTCTATTGCAGTCTCCACACCATTTTCAAAGGCAGGCCCATATAAATTGCATGTCAGTGCTCAATGCTGCGTCCTGTCTTTCTCAGCAAACAACATTCCATGGAATGACAAAGGCAGTTTCAGTGCCAAAACAAGGTCTAAACCCCAACTGAAATCAAGCTAGAAAATCAGTTTCTTTCAATCAATCTAGAAAATCTTTTTTTTCCAAGAGTTCCTGGAGTTGTGTGGAAAGCACTCACTTTGTTGTTTCTGATTATGTGGAAGGTTTATGTTGGAAGCACTGGCACTACTGTGATTGCCCCCACCCTCCAAACTCAAGACAGTCATCTCTTCACAGTAATAACCCACAATGGAGCAAGCATACAAGTAGCTGGCTGGACTTAATCACACACATAGACCATAAAAACTGATACTCAACAATCAAAATAAGAACAGAAAGTAGCTGTTTGGTAGAGGCATTTTTGGTGATCTGCTTTGTGGCAATCAGCTCTTTTGATCCTTTTAACTTATAGCCAGAACCTATATATTAGATGTGTGGTCCACTCTTTTGACCATGCATAGAACTGAGTTGAAAGAGTGGATCCTCAACAAGCGACCATGTGCTCACAATCCAGGCAGCTTCTTCTCAAGAGGAGAATGTGGTGGAGGCAGTGTGATTTCCAGGCTGGCCATGCAGGGAGGTACACCTACAACGCCCTTGCAAACATGCCCAGGTACTGGCAGAGCACAGTGGAGGTGGCAACCCAAGCGGACATACCTGCTTGCATCTTGCTGGCAGGCTCCCTCCTCCCCTCTCATTGGCTGATAGGGCTGTCAGGGGCCTGGGGAGTACATGAGCCAGAGGAAAGCCAGCTGCTGGTAACAGCACAGAGGAGACAAGAGCTGTCAGAGAGGCCCATAGAGTGTTTGCCAATTCTGTGGCCCTGCCATGCCACTTGAGGAAGTGGTTCAGGCCACAATGACACCCAGCACAGGTGGAAGCAATTTTGGAGCTGGCTTTGGCTCCTGAGCTGGCAGATGGACCCCGAGGGTCCTGTTACACTACACAATTAAAGTGCTACAAGTCTGCTTTAACTGCCACCATTTAACTGTCCCTCCCTTTGTTTACTCAGCATTTCCAGGTTCTGCTGTTCAACAGTTTCTGCATTATGACAGTGTTCTGGTCCTTAACTTGTTAAATAAGTGGGGGTATTTTGATGGTTGTAGATACAAATGATATGACTGAAATCTCATGGAGGTTGAGACATTCTCCTGTGATTTTTTTTTGCTTCCTATTAAAAACACATAGCCAATTGTATTTAATCTTGAGAGCTACAATTTTTGTATGTAGTATTTAAGATACAAGTCAACATTGGTTGTTGATATAAAAGATTTGCTTGATGTAGTTGTGACTAGATGAACATATACTGGCTGTGCAGAACCATTCAGGAGAATCTGTGTAGGCTGATGATGTTGGGCTGAAACTGCTTGAAACGTGTAGTTCTGTTATGGTTTATCCATTTTTTAAAAAGTAAATATAATGCACCCACTAAATCTGGAATTCAGAGTAGAGTAAAGTAAGTGGAAGAGAGTGGTGTCTTAGTTTGTTTCCTTTAAGCTGATTTTCTAGTCAAAATCCCTAGCTGCTTTTATACCTGTAAGAGAAAGAAAAGTTAGCTTTACAAGTTTGTGGTCACTTGGCTTCAGTTTTCATGGTATGTCTGTGTTTTTACTATGAAGTACATGTTATTTTAGATGTTTAGCATAGCCTTTTAACTTGGAGAAATGAACATGCCGTTCCACTTTGCCTAGTCAGAGTCAAGTACTGTATTAGACACACTGGCGTATAAAGTGCACCCAATATTCAGACCATATTTTTAGAAAAAAATTTAATACCTCACTGAGGCAAAATGCATAGGAAAGGTGGGGGGAAGGAGCTCCTTTCTCCCCACTTTCTGTCATTTTGCCAGAGTGGGGAGAAGTCCCCGCTGAGGTAAAAAGGAAAGTAACGGGGTGGGGGGCAAAAGAGTGCTAGCACATAGGCAAAATGACACCCAGGCAGAACAACAGGGAGAGAAAGAACAGAGATCCTCCTCCCTTCCTGCCTTTCCTATGCGTTTTGCATTGATAGGGGCTTCTCCTCATTCAGGCAAAATGACAGGAAGGAGAGAAAGGAGCTCCTTTTGCGCCCCCCTCCCGCCTCTGCTGTACATTGTGTCTTGTCAGGGACTTCTCCCCACACAGGCACTCCTTTCACCACCATTCCACTGGCTTTCCTATATTTAGGCCTGGCAGGAGTCACCCATATTTGCGGGTGTATAAGACACACGCTATTTTCAGAAGGCATTTTTTGGGGGGAAAGTGTGTCTTATACATTGGCAAATATGGTAATTTATGTATCTGGGATGAAGAGAAAAAAATTATTTATGTAAGTGTCTTGAAAAAAGATTCAGGTCAGTCTCTGACTGCATAGCCAATTTCTGATTTCACCTTACTGAAAAAAGTCAAGGAATGGATGATAGCTGCTGAACTTTAGATCTTTCAAAGATGCTTTATTGGTATTGGTCATGAGGTGGTGTGATAATTAGCTTCTATTGGTAAAATTGTGTTTAACTGCATCAGTTTTTCTCTTTGATGAAAATAGGAACTAAAAGCATGCACTAGTGGTGTATATTCAGTGTAGCATATGGCTGCCAGCCCTATTTTTACTACTTAATTAGAAAACCTGTAAAAACTCTGGGAGGTGGAGGGAAAAACCTAGTTGTATCACTGCCTCCAAGTTTTTGAGGAAAAACTAGGCTGGGTCCATTTTTATACCCAGGATTTTTCCTCTGCAGGTATATAAGCATGAATGTCTTGTGGGGGAACATTGTCGCTTTTCTCGATAACAACATTCCTGGCTTTGTTGCTAAACTCAACTCAGAATTTGATCAATTCAACATAACAGATCTGTTGACTATTCTGAAAAAATCCTTTGGGCATTCATTCCATCATGACTTATTGAGCTGCAAAAAAAAAAATACAGGCATTTAAGCAAGTGTGATATGTTCTGTATTTGAGGGAAAATCCACTGTTAGTCTTTGCTTGATCAGAGATTTGAAAATGTTTGTAGACATCATCTGGTTACAGGTGTCTACATTTTATTGTGATAAAGAATTGTTTCAGTTTTGAATTAATTGAAATTCCTGCATTTATTTTTTTTAGTATCAGTTGCTGAGATGAGGATGCAAGTTGCTTGCAAACATTTTCAGATGTAAACAGACTCACAATGATCCTCACAGCCAAATTGTTACATCTTGCTCAATATGAGGTCTGCAAGTAACGATTGACTTAGGGGAAACAGTTTTCCTAAGTTGTGAGAAAGGTCTTGACTGCAAAGAAACAAGTTTTAAAATTCAGTTTTGTAAAAGGAATTTCTATATTACTGTTGATCCTCTAAAACAAGAGTGGACAAACTGTAAGCTAAGGAATCACGGGAACATACTTCCTGGTTTAAAAAAATCTTCTCTCTCAAAGTGCAGCCTGCTCCTTTCTTTTCTGCCAATAAAAGGCAATTTTCTGATTTTGGGGTTCAACAAATGCTAAAAGTCCCCAGAATATATACGATCAATCAATATTTTTTAAAAAAATAGGAGCAGAAGCCACTTTGTATTTGATTTGTGTGTCTGTGTTTTTAAATCTTTTGCTGAGTGTGGTTCCCCAAAAGCCCATGTAGTTGCCTGCCCCTGTTCTATTACCATTTGTAGTAGTACTAAAAAAAGTGAATTGCTTATCTATTACATGAAAATAGACAAAATAATGTATTTTTATCCTGCATAAAATGGAAGTAACAGGTTCTGGACTAAGCATCTGTAGACACAAACATTAACTAAATAATTTAGCAGTATTTTGCGAGATCATCTTGTCCCTAAGCCTCTAATGTGCATTCCCCCCCCCCCACAAAAGCCTTTTATGAAGGATAGAATTGGCTTGTAAATCTCTGAGAATGAAAGCATCGTTTTTTACTGATTTTAGTTGGGATAGCAAAATTCACTCTTCATCTTACTTGAAGACACTGTGGAACATGATGTTAGAAAGGACTGTCACAAAGGTTTTAAAAAAGATTAGATTTGACTGTCAGCTTCTTCCTCCTCAGTGTTCTCCTCCTTATGTTCATTTGTATCTATTTATATCCCACCTTTTCCCCACCTTAGGACTCAGGGTGGCTTACAAAAGTAAGGAGAGGTATAGATAAAAAAGTTCACATCATACAAAAGTTAAAAAATGGTTAACTGTCAATAGAGGGTAAAAGAGTTTTAAAAGCATACTTGTTAAAAAGAAAAATGTCCTCACCTGCCCTACAGAAAAATAGCAAGGAGCACCCTAGTCCAGCCTGTTTGGGAAGAGTGTTACAAGGCCTGGGAGCAGCAGTTAAGAAGATCCATTCCCATATTCCTCCCAGAAGCAGCTCTTAGGATGATGGGACTGAGAAAAAGTTCTCCCTGAAGATCACAACACATGACCTGACATACCTCTTTATGCTTTGTGAAGCCAAATCAAAAATAAATATTGCAAAAATAATCATAGCTTACATCCAAAGTATATACATTTTAAAAAGAACAATACAATTGATTATATATTGAATTGAATACATATCCAATGTCCCAAAAGTTCCATGCGTCCAATGAGGTGTGAATGCAGGACTTCATTGTAGAATTATTTTGTATGTGCAATTCAGTAATACAGCAAGCAAGCTTGGAGGCAAATCCTAAAGCTCTGAGTAAAAGATATAAAATAGGTTGACATGCATAATTGAAACTCTGCTATATAGAATTTATCCTTTTCTCACCTCCTAAACACATAAGTGAAAATACTGTTATCTTATTCAAGGTGAAGAGAGCATAATCCTTATTCCTGACAACTCCTCTCCTTTCCATCTTTCCTTTCTAAACTTGGCAAGAAGAGTTCCTCTCCTAGGGTTTTCCCAACCACTGGACCAAATCAGTAGTTCACAGTAATTACTTTGGCTCATATGGGAGAATACAGCCCTCCAATAAACTGAACCTGAGTTGTTTGGTCTTGTAGTTCACAACAGGCACTTTGAATTGTGCCTGAAAATGGACTTGCAGCCAGAGGAGTTGTTGCAGCAAAGGCGTTCTGTGCTTTCTACAGCCAACTTCAGCTAATCTGACTGCAGTTCTTTGGAGCAGCTTAAATTTCTGAACACACTTCAAAAGAAGCCCCACAGAGACCTTGTTAGAGTGATCCAAACAGAAAGTAACCAAAGCATATGTCATGATAGCCAGAGCTGATAACTCTAGGAGTAGGCAGTGTTGACAAAGAAGACTTAAACTGTGCAAATGCACCCTGGCCACCACAGAAACCCAAGCACAGGGCTGAATCGGAGGAGTAGATTTAGGTAATGTGATCTCATCCAGCATAGGTTGAATCCTTATTTCCTAATCTGCCTTTTGACTAAAGAGGAACATTTCTATCTTGTCCAGATTGAGTGTCTACTGAGAGGTAAACATGTGGGTTTATGCAGCTATGTTAAATCTCATTTTTTTCTTAGTGGCTGGAGACAGCATTCAAATGGAAAGCTGTCCAGTTGAGTATCCTTTATCTGAAAATCTGAAATGGTCCAAAATCCAAAACTTTTGGATAGCAGGACCCAGTCTCTTTCCTATAAGGAGCATGAGGGAATTATGGAGGTTTCACTTGGCATTGCATGCTGCTTGGAAACTCTCTCAGTTGGCTCAAGGCCTTTTTTCACCGTCAGCTTGCTTTGCAAGCAGCACGTACATGATCCCAAGCAGGCTGAAGGAGAAAAAACAAGCTGAGAGACTTTGCAGGTAGTGCAGGCATCATCCCAGGCGAGCCTCCGTAATTCCTTCATATTTTCTGCAGGAAGAAGGCAGAGGAGAAGAACTGACGAAAGAGTGGACCCCACATCAAATGAATGGTATATAGTCTCATTACACATATGCAGATATTCCACACTCTAAAATCCAAAACACCTCTGTCCCAAGTATTTTGGAAAACAGATATTCAACCTGTATATTGTTTCATTATAGATGCATTCTTATCCTCACTATGATGGAAGACAGGGGAAAACAAATGCCAAAAACCATAATAAGGGCAAAGTAATTTTGAGGTTTCAAGTTTTCTTTTCAAAAGAAAAAAAAAGTTGAACACAGTTCAAATCAAGTGGATTCAGTTTCTCATTTTAAAGAATTTCAGACAAACTTTTGAAAGATTTATGTTTACTCCATAAGCAGAAAATCATTAATGATGATGGTACATGTGACTTGTGTATGAGCAAGGGTAAGGAATTATCCTCTATATCATTTGTGTTCTGAAACTTTTTCAGTATGTGTATATCTTGAATAAGATAGATATTATTATTCTGTTTCTAAGTAATAGTGTACTTTAGTATTTATGTATCATATACTTTTTGTTAAATGTTTTATATGGAGCTGCAACAGTCCATCAACCAATTCTAGATGAAATTCTTAATAGAGTTTCCCATGCCAGTTACCCACATAATTTGTGGAACTATTTTTAGAACTGAGCACAGTTAAACTGACAAAAATATGGTATCCAGTAATAAAATAAATACTCTGTTTTAAGTAAACACTCCTGTTTTCTTAAATTGTGAGAGTCTAAGGTATAGGATTTTATTGTTACTGAATACTGTATTGTAATTTGGTGGGTGTTAGAACATACCAGAAACTGCTAAAAAAGATAAAGAATGTATATGGGAAAAAAACATACTGGCTTTGACTGTATTGTCTCAGTTTCAGAAGATTTAAAATCTTATATTTAATCTGCTTTTTTACAAGCTCCTAGAGTTCGGATTTCTGCCTATGCTTCCAACTTTTCAAAACAAGTATTACTTATGGCCATATAAATCACTGATGCTGTGTTTGTTCTTTGTATCTGTGTATTTGAAATTGGATTGCCACAGCTCAGTGGAAACAGATTCTCTAAAGGTACATAATTGAATCTGTGATTTCTTTAAGGTTACTGAAAGTCACAGTGATAAAAGCAACACGTCTGGAGATGCAAAGAGCAAAGACAGCATTCACTTCTTACCCAGTGAAACGAAACTAGCTTCTCAACCAAACAAAGATGTAGATACCAAAGAAAAGAATAGTTTAGCTGGAGAGGAAGATGATACAGAGGGCGATTCATTCTTTGATGATCCTGTACCAAAACCAGAACGATCTTATGGCTGGTAAGTCAAACATACTTCTAATATCTTTTAGATTTAATTGATCTGTCAAACAGTTTTTGTTGGAGGATGCTACTTTTTGTAACTTTATAGTAAATAAAGAAAAGGCTTCAAGAACCTATAGAACCCACTGGGGAAAAAAATAACTTTTTTCAAAAATTACAAAGTATTTTTCCTATGTGCCTTTTAACTTGGAAATATTTACTTTCATATACTTATACAAGCTTATGCATTTGATGTTAATAAAGCAATAATAGTTTGAATAGGAGTATGAAGGCTGATAAAGCCAGAACACCAGTGCTTCAACTTGCAGCACTATGTACTAGTAAATGCAGCAGAGCATCAGAATATTCTACATAAAGGTGGCTTTTTGCACTGTCTATTTAAGCAAGGGATGGGCAAATTATGGCCCTCCAATTACTGGTCAGCAATTCCTGACGTACCTCACCTATATCTATACTAGCTATGGACAATGTATTCTTGGTATGCAGATGCCATTTTCACATAAAGCATTTTCTACTTCAAGAAAATGGAAGAATTAAAATAACAAAGAATGGTGGCTAGTGGAGAATATTTTCAAAGGAACAGGAAGGAAAAGGAACCCCTTTTATAAACCTGACTTGTGTTTATAAAAAGTCTCTCAACAAACATAGTGATTCTGTGCAAGGTACCATGGACCCTCTTTTAAATGAAGCTGGCAGAATTTTGTTATAGAAAATAAAATCTACACAGTGTTTACCTGTCACTTGTGGCAGTAGCATCCTGGCACTCATTATTCAGTGACTGTTACTACTATTTGTTTTTTGGTGTTAGTGTGTGGATTGTGTGGTCCAGCTATACTGCTTTGCCTAGTAAAGTACCTTATTAAAGAATATGAAAATAGCTAAAATCAATGACTACCTTTCTGTCTCCTTTTTATTAAAGGAAAAATGATTCCAGCAAAGAGGGAAATGTTGCATCTCTTTCAGATGCACTGCCTGCAAAGGGTGGGCTGAGTTCTTTAACTGGAGCACCTCCACTAAAACAGTCTGATAGTAAGTATACTTTATTAACGCCTTTGACGTGTTGAGCAGAATAAGAGTAAAAATTTGCACTGCCATGCTGTAATTATTAGGACAGTCATGTGTTACAAGAACTTTTCCTTGATTATAACAGATAAAATGTTTCCATTGAGAATTCCTGTTGTGTAAGAAAAGGTAAGAAAATTGTTACCTGCTGGCTGTGAGAGCTGCCATATGTCAACAGCCTTCAACTGAAAGCTAGAAACAAAAATGTAGTACTTATGAATTGTAGCAACCTAATTCCAAGTTCAAATATTTAAAAAGTGAGAATGCAAAAGTATACCTCAGTAAAATTTTTGCACTCCTCCACCCACCATTCTGTATTACCTTTTCTTAACTTACATAGCATACTTTTTGAAAAAGCAGGCATCATTGGCAGATGTTGATTTAAAGAATGAGCACCAGTAACTTTAATTAAGAGTAATGTTTTCTTCATTTTCTGTCCTACCTTTGAGCTCATTCAACATCGTGTGATAAGACTACTTCTTTTGCACCTTCCTCTTCTACTTTTGTACCGTACTGTACTGCTCTCCCCTTTCCCAAACTGCTCTACCACATTCCCAGTTTTCATGAGCAGATCTGAGAGACTTACAAAGGAGAGAGGAATTAATTCCACCACAGACAGATACCATTAGTTGCAACTTTTCTTTCTTTTATATATTAGATCAAAATATATATAGAACAAATTTCATTTGCTTAAAAGGATCCATCAGTTGAAGTAGTATTACAAAACAATAAAATAATGTATCATCTGCTTTCTGTTTCTCCATTTCTGAAATATTAAATAAGGGAAGTGGCATGCCTGCATGTTCTCTAGTATTATACCTAGTAATTATTCCAGGGCTGTTTTATCAGTACAGGATTATATCCAGGGTTTCTCTAGAAGGCAAATTTGTACAATCCGTCTTCCTCATCTCTTATTTATGGTTCCATCAATCCTTCCATGGAACCTTCTACAGAAGATTTAGGGGCCTCCCAAACAGTGGGCTCTGTCTTGTATCGCATGCAGTGTGAAGGATTAATTTTGTTCCAGTGTGAGTTCCACTGGCAAAATCCTTCTGCCTGATTTGGAGTAATTCCTCCCTAGCAGTGCAGCCACTCCTTTTCAGAGGAGAGCCCAAGTTCCTTGCATGGGTTTTCCTAGGAAATAGGGGATTAGAGGGGAAGAAGAGGACTGGTTTCATTAATTGCTATCTGTTCACCCTACTGCTCGGTACAAAATGTAATACCAACCTGAAGCTGAGATTTAAAATGTTTAATTTTAAAAATTCTGTCATCAAAGGATGAAATATCTTGTTCTATAAGTAGCAGTTACACATTTTTAAACTTCCCAATTTTTGGCTTACAGATGCAAACTCAATTACGAAAGATGTAAAGATGGTGAATTCTAAACTTGGAACACTTGAACTAGGCAAGTAGCTTTTCTGCAGAAAGACAATATATGTAATTTCCCTTGCTTTGTTTAATTTAAACATTGTGCAAATAAAAGTAGCTAGTTGTGAATGTCATTGAAGTGTATGGCCTTTCCAGTGGTCATCATTTGGCCCATTTGGCCCTGTTTTTAAATGTACCATTTTCGGGATGGCATGGAGGAGCAATCCACAACAATTGGGTTGTTTTTGCTGTGTGCCAACGAGAACTGGCAGGAGTCCACATTCCAAATCAGTTAATTCCGTTAGGACTCCGCTCTCCCTCTGTCGTTTTTAATTTTCCTGCCAAGCAAACTGGACAGGTTTTTACTCTCTCTGTCAGTGTTTGGTTAAGGAGAACTGTTAGCAGGTTTTGGAGTTTGAATAAACTTGGAAAATGTTGATGAAAACAGAATCCCAGATACCCGCCACATAGCGAGGTTCTGAGGAAGAGAAAAGGAATAATATTAAAAATGTCTCCCCTCAGATGCCTGCCACACAGCGAGGCTCTGAGTTGGAATCTAATAATAATGAAAATGATGATACCTCTCAGATGATTGCGAGTGTACGAGTCTCTGGTGAAGGTAAAGCAACTGATTTAAGAAAAGTATTCCTTTCCTCCAGTGAAAGCAACGTGGAGGAGGTAAGATCTGTGGGGAATAAGCATGTAGGAGAGAAGGAGAAAACAGTTAAAAAGAGGAAAGTGGATACCGCTCATAAACGGGGTCAGGATCTGCTTCCGAAGAAAGTTAAAGTTAAGTCAGCGGTAGAATCAACAAAAGCCTCTTTGAGCCGCCATGTTGATTTTGGAGATGGGAGGGGCTGTTGGAAAGCACAAACCCATCTTTGGAGCAGACACAGTCCATCTAGTCCCCCTGAGCTGAAGGGCGGGGACAAGTTGGAACACATTGTTACTCCAGCTCCCGGCTCTCTGTAGTCAGCAGGAAGCAGCTCATGTGGCAAAACAGAGAGTTACGTTTAAGGAGAAAGGCGACTGGCGGTTCTCTGTTATGGATGCAGCCCCAGACCTATCTGTCGGGAATGGGGTGAGAGAGAAGCAGTTAGGATGCCTAATAATAATATGTGGGAGGAATGGAAGAAAGGTGGCCAGCACTAAGACAAGGCAGCTGGACTGGGCAATTTCCATCTGAGGCTAATTTAATGATGAATTCATTGAATATAAGTGATTTGCAGTACATGATTAGACAAACCATTTCTAATGAATTACGATAGACTATTTCTGATGAATTAAATGCAGTGATTTTACCTTCACGAAATCAATTTAATACATCTAATGAACTGGACTCTTTGATTGACAGAAGTTTGTATAATTTGATGAATTCTCAGTCAGTAATGAATATGCATAATTTAAACTTGCAAACATTATTATAATCAAATGTACTGCCTGAGAGAGTAAACCAAAACTGGGAAAGAACTGTGAGTTTGGAAACAAGTGAAAAAGGAGAGAAAGAGCAAAGAGAGTCAGTACAAAAGAAAAGAAGAAAGGATTCTCTGCAAGGTGAACAGGTTGAGGAATATGGTGAAGATATAGAAATTCCTATGAAAAGGAAAATATCTGGTATTGAGATAGAGGGAAAGTTTAATGATGAATGGAATGAGGAAGAGATGCAAGAGCAGGTAGACAATTCTGATGTTGGCAGCTCCTCAGGAACAGAGGAAGCGGAGGAGATAGCTAGTGACAGATTGTTTCAAGCAGAAAACTTTAAAAATGTATTGAGAAGGGTATTACATACATTAAGTTTGGAAATGAATGAGGATAAGCATCAGTCAAAGGAATTCAAAGGAAAGGAGACTAAGATAGCTTCTGTAATAAAAAAAAAGAAAAGAGATGCATGGATTTGATATACCAGTGCCTTATATGTTTAAGGAGTTGATTCATGTAGAATGGGAGGCTTCTTTGAATACTCATAGGTCATACTAATAAATTATATTCCTTTGAAAAGAAGGATGTGGAATTGTTAAAGGTCTCCCTAGTGGATGGGCCGATAACTGCACTTATTTCAGAGGCTCTGGTTCCCCAAGAAGGTGATACTATGTTAAAGGATATGGATGAAAAGAGAGCTGATTCGGCTTTAAGGAAAGCGCATGAGAATTCAGCTCCAACTATTAGGGCTTCTGTAGCAACTTCTATGTTTGCTCATGCAGCTGTGATGTAGATTGAAGAGGTAATAGAAGATGAGGATATACCATCTCGGTCTTCTTTGAAACCTTTATCCATAGTTAGGAAAGTCTTAGAGTATGTGGCGAATGCCAGTTATTCTGTGGCATTGATGGCAGGAAGTATAAATGCTGTGACTGTTGCTAGAAGGTCTTTGTAGTTGCATCATTGGGATGCTGATCAGAAATCCAGGAATAACCTTGCTTTTGTTCCTTTTAAAGGAGAGTTGCTGTTTAGTGATTAAGCACTGGAAAAAGTGCTAGTTGAGAGTAGAGAAAAGAAGCAGATAATACCTACTTTGCAGAAAAAGAAGCCTGAAAGGAGACTATTTTGAAATTTGTATTCCTTTCTAGGTAGAGGAAATAGTAGACAGCAGGATTTGAGGTACGGTCGACAGCAATGGTCTAGGCCAAAAGGTCACTATGGAAGGTCAGGATCTTTTGGTAGGAAAGGGCAGTTTGGTGAGAAAGGTGGGGGATCTACTAGTGAAAAGAGTAGAACCCAATTCTACAAAATTGTGTAGGAGGAAGACTGCTGCAGTTCAATATCCTGTGGAACCAGATTACATCAGACCAGTGGGTTTTGCAAGTAGTAACTCAGGATTACAAGGTGTTGTTTGAAAGGATACCGAAATGCAGGTATGTCTCCTCACGAGTAGCAAGTGTGCCAGAGAAAAGGGAAATAGTTGTGAGAGAGGTAGAACATCTAGTGCACATTGGTGCAGTGGAGGAGGTTCCTCAAGATCTTGGGGGTCTACTCAACGTTCTTCACTGTCCTGAAAAGCAATAGGACTTATCATCCTGTCCTGAACCTGAGATATCTCAACAGTTTTGTGAAATATCTCAGGTTCAAGATGGAGACGTTGCAAACTGTAAAAGAAAATTTGACCAAGGGAGACTAGATGGCTTCAATAGACCTGGAAAAAGCTTATCTGCATGTCCCTATGAGAAATACAGACAAGAAGTATCTCAGATTTCAGTTCATGAGCAGGCATTATCAGTTCAAGGCAATGCCATTTGGTTTGGCTTTGGCTCCGAGAGTGTTCACAAAGGTGTTGGCTCCTCTGGTAGCCTATCTGAGACAGAAAGGGGGTACATATTTACCCTTACTTGGAAGATTTGTTGATAAAGGCAGACTCTCAGAGGAAGCTGGAAATGAATGTGCAGATGACCATAGATGCGTTACAGACTTCTGGGTTTCTAGTGAATCTAAAGAAGAGTCATTTAACTCCCACAAGGGTTCTGACTCATTTGGGAGCGAGAATAGATACCAACAAGGGGAGAATTTATCTCTCAGAGGGGACAATTATGAAGGTGAAAAAAGTAATGCAGAGGTTACTGAAAGGTTCTTCTGTGGATGTGATGATGTTGGCTCAAGTGATGGGAACTTTAGTATCAACAATTCAATTGGTACCATGGGTCAGATTCCATTCCAGAGGATTGCAGAGACTGTTGATTTCTCATCAATGGAACATAGGCAAGAAAAGGCATTATTTAGTCAAACTACCACCCCAATTGAAAGCAGACGGGGATTGGTGGATAAGGGACTTGAATTTGAACAAAGGCGTTCCTTTGGAAGTAGATCTGTATATAAAGATTACAACAGATGCA
Source organism: Iguana delicatissima (assembly GCA_948472985.1). Classification (NCBI taxonomy): domain Eukaryota; kingdom Metazoa; phylum Chordata; class Lepidosauria; order Squamata; family Iguanidae; genus Iguana; species Iguana delicatissima. The sequence continues at coordinate 485,459 of CAOKZL010001923.1, read as the reverse complement.
AGCTTGACAGGTTGGGGAGCCGTGTGTCAAGAGATGTCAGTTCAGGGTCTTTGGTTGGGTTTGGCTCTGAGACAGAATATAAATTTTTTGCAATTCGGCTAGCTCTCCTCAAGTTTGTGAATCTAGTGAAGGGCCATCATGTCTAAATTTGGACAGACAACATGACAGCAAGAGTGTATGTGGTGAACCAAGGAGGCCTTTAATCAAAAGCTCTGGTAGAAGAGTCAAACAGGCTCTTTTGTTGGGCGGAGAGAAATCTGCAATCCTTAACAGCAGTGCATCTAAAAGAGAAGTTAAATATCAGAGCAGATTATCTCAGTCGAAACAGATTGCACCCGCGAAAGTGGACACTGAATTATCAGGTGTTTCAGAGTTTGAACAAACGATTTGGGCCTTTTCTAATAGACTTGTTTGCCTCAGCCAAAAATACCAGACTGAAAAGATTCTTTTCAATCAATGGAAGCAGGTGTGCAGATGCTCTATCAGTACCATGGCTAGAAGGTCAGCTATATGCCTTTCCTCCTGTGCAGATATTGCAGGGATGGTACTGAAAATACAAAGGGAAAAGGTGAGAATGGTGTTGATAGCACCTTATTGGCCAAAGCAGCCTTGGTTCTGGGTACTGAAACAGCTATCTGTAGGAGATCCTTGGAAGTTGCCGCTTCAAAGAGATCTTCTAAGTCAGTGACCGGTGTATCATCCGAACCCTCAGTGGTTGAGTTTGATAGCCTGGGATTTGAGAGGAAGGCTCTAGAGTTTCAGGATTATTTGCCAGCCATAGTGGACACTATCATGGCATCAAGGCATCAGTCAATGCAAAATATATATAATATGACATGGAAGGCTTTTGGAAAATGGTGCAATTCATATACGTTGAAGATGTCTGACATCCAGGTGAGCATGTACTGCAGTTTCTGCAGGATGGTTTACACAGAGATCTGAGGCCAAACACACTAAAACGGCAAGTATCAGTATTGTCAGTAGCGCTGAAGTTTGATGGTCTATCTCTGTCAGCACATCCTCATATAAAGAGATTAACTTCTTTCCCAACGAAACATAGATTTCCGAGTTGGGATTTGAATCTGGCATTGGATTCTCTAACGAAGGTGCCGTTTGAGCTGATAAGGGATGCTTCATTGAGATTAATGACCCTCAAGACTGCATTCTTAGTAGCCATAACTTCAGCGACAGGGGTCTCAGAATTGTCTGCTTTGTCTGTAAATGTGAACTTGTGTAAGTTGGAGAAAGACAGATTAGTATTGACTTTGGAGCCAACCTTTCTTCCTAAATGTGCTTGGAAGAAGGTGACACCAGATGTTATTTATTTGCCAAGTTTCTTTCCAAAACCAAAGGATGCGGAGGAAAGAGAGATCATACTTTGGATGTGATGAGAACTGTGCATCTTTATATTAAGAGAAAGGCAAGAACTAGGAGAACAGAGGCACTGTTTGTCTCATATAATCCTAATTCTATGGGCTTCCAAAGTGATGATTGGCAAGTGGTTCAAGAACTGTATTTTTCAATGATATGATGCTGCAGGTAAAGCAAGACCATGTGACGTGTATCCTCATTCTACAAGGTCTGTGTCAACAAGTACAGCTTATACTGTGACTTCACTGCAAGATGTTTGTGATGCAGCAGGATGGTCGGAACCTTCTACCTGTGTTAGGCATTATAAGATGGGTGAATTTCAGTCAGAGCAGGCTGCTTTCGGGAGAAAGGTGCTTCAGTCAGTTATGAATAAATGAGATCCCACCCAGAATGAGGCTTGGGTATTTCCCAATCATTATGGATTGCTCCTCTGTGCCATCCGGAGAATGAGAAGTTGGACTTACCTTGAGGTTTCATTCTGTGATGGCAGGAGGAGGAATCCACACCCACCCTGGAAAATTAAAAAAAAAAAAAAAAAGGGAGAAAATGAAGAGGGAATATGGACAGTGGCTGTACGTAGAGTTGGTCTGCTGTGATTTCTTGACCTTGAGAGGTGGACAGAGTTAATGGAATTTGCAGATCGGCTTGGCTAGAGAAGGAAACTGACAGAGGGAGAGTGGAGTCCTAATGGAATTAACTGATTTGGGATGTGGATTCCTGCCAGTTCCAGTTGGTACACAGGGAACAACCCAATCATTGTGGATTCCTCCTCCTGCCATCCTAGAATGAAACCTCATGGTAAGTCCAACTTCTCATTTTTTATCTCAGAAAAACACTTCAGAGGCACCCTTTTATTAACAAATGAAATGGCATTGACATGAAATAGGCTTTACCTATTTAAGAACAGAATTTGCTAATGCTCTGTTTGATTGCTTACAAACAGGAGATGAAGATGAATATGCTGATGATTTCAACAGGTAAGACAATAATACTTAAAGTCCTAGGCTGGAATACTGCTGATGCATAGGCAGTGAAAGCAGGAGGAAAAAGACCATAGGTGCCATGGCTGTGGAGGAAGTAAGACACCAGAGAACCAGGCTGCTCAGAGTTGGCAGATTTTTGTCTGCAGTGCTTTGCCGCTGCTGCATTTCCCTGGAAAAATGCCTAGCATAATGCCCCCACAGTACTCTGGTCCTGTTTTTCTCAGAGGCAAAGGCTTGTCTGAGTTTAGTACCTGCTGTGAATATACACATAGGTTCTCAAAGAGGATTTAAAAGCTCATTTTTTTCTATATAGTTAAGACTAAACACAAAAGAACAACTAAATATCCTTTAACGAATTTCTGAAAGATTTGATAATTTTTTTTTTGCAGTCTAACATTTTATATGCGCTTCAGACTGTATACATATTATTTAAACATAGAAATCATCATAATGTGTTTTGTCAATGTAAAACTAATTCTGTTGATCAGTTCAATTCAGTACAGATTTCCAGGTGTAACAAATGTAGAAATCAGTGAAGTCAGAAGTAAATTCCATGTAAATTAGTGACATTTCAAAGAAAAGATACCTGGAATTTGAGATGCCAGTTCATGAGCTTTGTTCTGTGTAGATTTTTTTGAGTAATTTTTTTAAACATATAACAATACACAACCATATATAAATACACAACCATATATAAAATTAAAAAATTCGAAACAAGACGTATGAAATAACAAATCTTATGTAACTAAACTGTAAATATATAACTAAACTACAACTAACAAAAAACTACAACTAATTAAAAATTGGTTCCCACCCTTGTTGCTCCTGCTAAATAATTATACTTTACTTATAAATCATTACATGAGATCTTGATTAGTTTTGTTGCTAACAGCATTTATGCCCTTTTCAAGTACCTAAAAAAATGTCCTAGTTAGTAATAAGAAAAAGAATTAACAGTTGTTAATAATAATATTGAGTTACTAATGTAATGCTATTATTTTAAATTAAGTTTATACTGAACATTAGTATCAAACTTCTGTATTTATAATGTAGTTAATAAAATCATATTGTTTCAACCAGAAATTGTATCTGTATTACAATAACACAAAATAATAATTAAAGTAAAAGCTCTTGAAAATTATTAATAAACTTTAAGCAATATTCCTTTAATTAAACTTCACTAGTGATATAAATATCCTAGAATAGCAACAAAGTAAAGTCATCTAATATTTTCATAATACATTTTTCATGTAACAGTAGAAAAGAAAATCTAAATTTAAAATCATATGCAAGTTCAAAAACCTATTATCATCAGTTCACCCTCATTTTCTTTAAGTAATAATCAAGCATTTCCATTCAGAAACAAATTCACCTTCTGTTTGACCCTTTAACCTGGATGTAAGTTTGTCCATTTCAGCTATTCCCACTAATCTGTTAAATCATTCAGTCCAATGGGGTTTCTGTTTTCTTCAAGTACTTTGCATATACTAATCTTGCTGCCAGTAACATATGTTGTACCAGTTTCTGTGTATTGACAGCTGTATCTTCTTCTCAGATTCCTAGTAAAAATAATTCAGGATTTTTTCAAATTTAACATTTCAGAATCTTTTGCATCATATTCTGTATTTCCGTCCCAAATTGCTTAGCTTTCTTACAAGCCCACCACATGTGTTATAAAGATCCAACATGGTTTTGACATTTCCAGCAATTATTGTTCATGTCTTTGTGTATCTTTGTGATGTAAGATACCAAGAAACATCATTTTATAATTATTTTTTTGAAGGTCATAGCAAAGTAATTTTTTAATTTCTTTTGTCAATAATTTTTCCCATAGATTTATATGTATGTTATATCCAAAATTCCTTGCCCAACTAACCAACAAAACTATTCTAGAAAGTAAAAAAGAGTGAAGTTTATGCTTAAATGTTCCAAAATACAGATATGCTCCTTCATGTTTTGTTGATTTTTCCAGAGAACTGGAATTTGGCAATATGTCAGGTAAAAAAAACAAAGTAACAAAGGCCTGTTTGAAGCTAGCCTTAGCCAATTTTTTTAAAAAAGAAAAGTAACAAAAGTAGTGTTCAGAGCTACAAAGTAGCTATAATAGTTAGGCCTATGTAGAAGAAAAGGTAAAAGGACTTACACGCTCTAAAGTAAAAAGCAAAAAATTGAAAGATTTTAGATTCTAAATTAGTAATAAGTCCCAAAGTATAATAAATGTAATAATATCAGTCCAGTAAAAATGTTAACTCATTTATAAAATGAAAACAAGAGAGGGAAAAAAATCAAGCTAAGGCAGAAATAGAAAGAAGAGGAAAAAGGGGAAATTAAACTCAGTCAGTATCATTGAAAGTCCAGATCATATGCAGGTCCAACATCCAAAATCATATACAATAATAATAATAATAATAATAATAATAATAATAATAATAATAATAATAATAATAAAAAAGTAAAAACAATTTTAAAAGTTGAGCGTGTCTGTTTAGTCATATTGTTTAAAAACTCAGTCCAGTTTATTAGATCCAAATTTATTTACCCCAGGATATCCAGCCACAGAAGATATAATGTTCATATAGGAATCTCTTACCCGCTCCCCCGGCTCCTCCGAAGCTTGCACTCAACTCGAACAGCCCAAAGTCTCCACTGAAGCCACTCTGTTCCCAAATGCATGCCTGCAGGTCCCTGACTGTGGCTGAATCAGAGATCTTCAGGTTCCCTATGTATCAGGGAACCCCTTTACTTGACTGGAAGATCCCTTCCTGTCAAGAACGATGCCTCAAGGCATGCAATTACATCTGTCTTTTTCGACGAATGCTAAATCATGTCCTCCATTGCCTGTGCCGGAAGCTGGAACTGTTCTGCGTAGATCTTAAACAGTCCAATCCACATGTCATTTTACATACATATTAGTCACATTGTGTTGCATAGTTTACTACACTTTATGGTTCTAAATATTCCAAAAAGAAAGGGAGTTATGAACTTTTTATCTAATATGTTTCGTTTTGTTTGGGAGAAGAGGTTAATTGTTTCCATCTTACAACTTTTCCTTTTGATAGTACCAGTCATCGGTCAGAGAAAAGTGAAGCCAGCATTGGTGAAGAAATAGATGATATATCTGTGGAGTTAGAAGACTTCAATACTAGTGATAAAGTATGACATTTATACTTTAAATGGGGTTGGGAATCTATCTGTTTTCCTGGGAAAACACTGTGAAAAGGTGTTTGGTTGTTGTTATGTGTAGATTCTCTTGCATGCTGCTTTGAAAGTATGCAGTTACTGTGAGAAATGACTGATCAGATCCAGCAATACTTTGAATAAGCTGTTCCAGGACTGGCTTCAGTTTTGAAGAAGGCCACAGTAAAGTATTTGCCTCCAGTCAGTGACAGAAATCTGGGCTCAGAAATTCACATTTTAATGCCACAAAGCCTGAGAGCAAGCCTGTCAAGGCACTGTGGGAAATTTAAATGGTGCCTTCTAGCATCTGTGCAATATTTTTTTAAAGGAAAACTCTAGGCAAGGCATCAGTTATGCACCCTGTTGAAGGTCCTGGACCACTGAGGTTGGTGAAAGATATGGTATGCTGATCCTTGGCCTGTTTTAGCTGTGAGAGTTTTTACAATAACCATTGTAAAAAATATAAATGTTGCACTTGCCATACTTAAAAGAGTGAACAAATTCCTATACATAACAATAAAACATGGGAGAGACCAAACCTATTTCATTATTCCTTATATTTCATTTATTTGCTTTTAATTCCCATTGAGGCAGATGAGTGACTTAATCTGGGATATTTTTTGATCCAGATGAAAATCTATTGCAGAATATAAAAATGCCCTATTTCCATGGGGGTGATGATGGGTATTTTTGTATAGTACCCAAACCTCCCAAGCCTGCAAACACATGCTCACATGAGGTTGGAACAGCTGTTTGGCATAACTGTTAACCCTTCTTTTTCTAAAAAAGTTGTAACCAGTAGTGGGTCTCTGTCTTTAAAAGAGAGTTTCTTTGTCTTTAAAATGCTCTTTCTTAGCATTTTTGCAATTAAAAAAAAAGGAAAAGAAAAACTTGTACATGTTAGGTGGCTGAAACTCTGGGACCCTGGATGATATCATAAAATGCCTAGGACTTGGTGAATTCTACAACAAAATCTGACTAGTGCACAAAAATGTTCTGTCTTCCTGGATGAGGATTAATAAAGCCTCCTACCTACATTCTGCCATCCTTACAGTTCAGCTAAAAGACTCCCCTGATCAAGAGTGTCTTGTAACCTTGGGATAAATGTAATTTAATTCTTGATTTTGCTGAGGTATGAAGTATTTATTTGTAAATACTGTGTTCTTTTCCGTCATTAAGAACATATCCATAATCTCTTTTGGCTTTATAAGAGTTCAACTCTTTCTTTACTTATTAGTATTCTAGCTTGTATTTACCAGTTAAAATAGAGTTTAATTGCATCTATTTGCATGTATATATTGTCAGACTGCCCACAGTGCCTAATAAATCTACCCATAGACTTAACAGCATTTTAAATACGATCAGTACAAGCATCAGTAGTAATATTAAATTGTCTACCCTTTTTATTATTCCATTCTTATTTTAAGAATCAAAATTATTTGTTTAGAAATAAGCCTTATTGAATATGTTGGGACTTGGGCATAATAGGGTTGTATTGCTAGTTAAATCTTGTTCATAAGTCATTTAAATGGAGACCAAATTTTAAAGAAAAAATTAGTTATAAAATATTTTGAATTTAAATTTCAGTTAACATTTTGATCTTTTTTTTTCCTCCTAGCTTGAAGACCTCACACAAGATTTCACCATTTCTCAGTTAAGTGGTGATGCAGATTACATAGAAGATGTTGCATGAGTAGACAGCAAAAAACTTAATTTGTTGCATTGAGGACTTTTGTAGGATCTGTTTTTAAGACAATCACTCTGCTGATGTATCCCCTCCCCAGTTGTGCCTTGTGTTTCAAAGGGAGAGAATCCAACCATCAACACATTTTTTTGGTGGGGGAGGAGTTTTTAAAACTTGCAAGAACTGAAAAAAAAAGCGTATAGTTCTGTCTTGTTCAGCTAAGTCTTTTATGCAAGATATTGGATAGTTTCCTAGATGATGTCCGTTGCAGGCAACAGACATACCAAGATAATTGATCTGCAAGAATTCAGAAGAAATCAGCAGAGCAGATGAAGAATGAGAGACATAGTTTAAGTTACAGTAACCATTCAGCATTTTGCTGAAGAAACCAAGAAAATTCAATGTTTGAGTTTGATCTTCTGTTGACCCAATTATAACTATCAGTGTTCAATACAGTTTCTTTCTTAGCTATTGAAGTTTCTTTAGCACCCTGGGGATATCACCCATGATCTTCCAAAGTGACTATTGGGATGCCTAACATGAGACATAGGGAAAAAAATACTAGTGTTTGAAATATGACTCTCTAAGATTTCTAGTAAGTTGGTCCCCTGTTGCAACTTAGGTGCTTAGTTCTGCTAGGTACTTCTGAAAATTGCAGCTGAAATATGAGCCTTAATTCTAAACTTATTTTTATATATTTAAACATTTGTTACTCTAAGCTAGCCTTTTGTTTGTTAATTTAATGAAAACTATAAATGGTTATTAGCATGAATTTTTTTCTTTGAAACACAGCTTAATACAGAATAAATAACTGTTGCAAGAGAGGTTGTTTCAAGTTTGAGAATGTTCTGTGATGAAAACCTTTCATTTAAAATACTTTTGTGTGTGTGTGTGTGTGTGTGCGCGTGCGCTTGTAGAGTTTGTTCTTATTTTAATGTATGTATTCTAAAAAACATTCAGTCTACTTCTGTAAATCTTAAGTTGTAAATTACATGTACTGCATCCATTTTAATTTAAGTGTATAAAAATAACAAATATTTATGAATCCATCTCTTTGAGTTTAATATTTATGGTCAGGCTGATTAACCTGTTGACCTTTAATTCCCATCAGCTGTAATCAGCATGGTCAGTGACCAGAGGTACTGGGAGTTGTAGTTCCCTTTTCCAATTGAGGCATAAGTCTTATTTATTTCAAAAGGACCAGGATGCACCTAGCTAGGCAGTACAAAAACAGTCAACAGTCATGAAACAGTCAACCAAAGACTGTACAAAAGCTTTTGTTGAAAATGTGATGCGAGACTGCTGTAGAAGTTGATGGGGTTGCATGATTGATCTCAAATGCTGCTCCTTCCCCAACACAGGAATTTATGGGTAACTTAATGTGGCAAGAGAGATGTTAACACATGCTTTGTGAAATATGATCAGCAGTGACACTTTTTCAGCAATATCTTATGTATGATACAGTTACATTATGTTCTAGTTACTTGGTGAAACTGAAGTTCCAAATGCAATTTCTTATGTACTGTACAACTAATTTCTCAGAAAAACACAATTTAATTTTTTTAAGGTGACAACTGTTTTAACAATTTGAGCTCTGGTGTAACATTGTCAGTATGGTCCTGATTTCAAGTGATATGGCCATAGGAATCCGGAGAGGTACACAGCCTACTTGCATAGGATTCAGTCACCATGCTACATGTATGAGCACTCTCATTCCTGGGAATATTCCTACTAGAAGTGTGCAGAGGACTAGTACCATTTCAAAGAGTTTAATCCTTGCATCCATTGTTGCAATCAGTACTGTGGACTAGTACTTGCCTCAGTACCACTTATTGTGGTAGTGAGCAGGGCATGGTCTCAGTCTCTGAAAAGACATGGGGCCTCAGTGTGTCCTTGAGAGCTAGTCTCAATTTTGACACAGCCTAAGACTTCCAGTCATTATTCACCTCCAACTTTGCCGCCTCAATCCCATCTGCTCTTTACTATTACCAAACCCATGGTGGATGCCACTCTCTCCTGCTTCACCAATCCATTCAGGTGTACAGTCCATGCAGCAGTCATCAGAGTTGGAAGAGTTTGAATTGGATTCATTCTCTGCCTCTTATGTACTTGCCTCCAACAGTTCCAGAGCACAACCTGGCTTCACCGACTGACAACATAAGGCCCTTGCAGACCAGTTGTTGAATTTGGGGAAGGCTTTGTATTTGGCGTTGAAATAATTTGAACACTAGCCTCTAACCCTGCATACTGTAATATGCAGAGTAAGATTCCAGCATTAGTGTCTGTTCCTCTGCTACTGTTGTTGCGCAGAATTGGAAGAAAGTCCTGGTCTTCAATACAGTCCACATTTAAGGAGATGGGGGACTGTATTGGGTAGTTTAAGCAGGACTAGACTGGTTTTACAACACCCTCAGCCAAATTCAATCATATTAGAGGTGACTGATTTGAAGTCTGTCCAGAGGGATACAACACCTTTTGGCAGAGAGGGCAAGAAACTTGACAACATGACACACACATACTGTTCCACAGCTGCCCTGTCTTTCAGGATCTCAAATTACAAAACTTGCAGGGGAGCATACCAGCAGTTCCTATAGGGAAAAGATGGCCTTAATTATCAACAGGCTTCCTGAACTGGATAGATGAGTGACTGCTATTCTACAGGCTGAGGTGCACAGTTTGGTGGTCCAGTAGATTAACATGGTGAGGCAGCCTCACAACATGCTAGCAGGAGCCATTGCCTTGCGGTGGAATGAATAACTGCTCATCTGGCCCATCTCACCAGGCCAGAGCAAGAATTGATGCGATAAAAGTGGTCTCTTCAGTGAAAGTTCAACAAGCTCAAGCATACACATGAAAGACAGAGCTCACTGGTTTAGCCCCCAGTCACAGGCTCAGTTGTCATCCTATTCTCATGACCCCTGTACATGACAGTCTTCAGCATCCAAGGGGCCCTTTCCCAATAGAGAGTGGTGGCTCTGGCCTCCTCCTTGTCTTCCTCCTTGTCTATGCAATACAACATCCAGTCCTACATAAAAAAGCTTCAGGATCAAAGCAAGTGGCTCTTTTGACTTCTTTGCCAACATTCTTTCCACATCCACTCCACTATTCCACAGCAGGCTCCAGAGACACCATCTGCTAGTGCTACAGACCTGTGGGTCCTCGACATCGAGTGGATGAGATGTGCAATAGTTTTGGAGGTACCCTCTTCTGGGGATAATTCGCATCACCCTTGACTCTGATGCACTTGACAAGGAGGTTGATGATCTTCTTTTCAAGGGTACCACAGAGCCCCTCCTTTAACATTCATTCAACAGGAGGTTCTTCTGCTGGTTTATTGTGCCCTAGGCAGACAGAGGACTCTGCTGTACATCTTCTGTTATAGAAGCTGTATTAGTTTGCAATGCTGAATTTCAGGGATGGGTACTTCATCACACTCTGGCCACTACACAGTCTACTCCTTTGCTTTGCTGTGGGAAGAGGGGCCTTCCCATTGCGTCCTCCCATTCAGACTCAGTACTGCTCCTCAGGTTTTCACAAAGTGCATGGTGGTGGTGATGACATGGTTCAAGCAGCAAGGAATCATTTTGTGTACATTGATGACTGGCACATTATCATCCATTCTCAAGCCCACCTTTTCCTCAACATTCATCTCACATCTTGCCTTCATGACTGGTTGGGTTTCATTGTCGTTCTTGAGAAAGCTCACCTGGAAACATCCCAACAGATGGGGCTAATAGGCCTTCTGGACTCTCAGGTTCCTGTGACCTTTCTGTCTTATGACAGGCACCAGATATTCCTGACAGCCACTTGCTTTGATCTACTGCATCCACAAGGTGTGGGCAAAAGATGTCCAAGTACTCCTTGGATTTATAGTTTCCACAGCATCAGTGCTATCATTGCAACACTTGGGATGAGGCCTCTGCCTACTTGGTTCCTGTCCAGTCTATCCTCTTGTTGACTATTCTCGTTGACATCTTACTATTCCAAGGAGAGTCCATCAGTACTTGGTATGTTAGGTCAACACCCGAATCATACAAGCCAGCATGCCATTGCTTCTTCCATGAGCTGTGACTTTAGTCACTGTGTGCTTCCTCTGTTAGAGGGTATTGACAGCCTGAAGACAGCATTATGTGCATCAGTGTTCTCCAAACGCTAGCTGTGGAGAAGGCTTTTGAGCCTTGAGCCATTTCCACATGGCAAGGTTGTCCAGGCCTTCTCAGACAACACCATGATGGTATGGTACCCAAACAAGCAGGGCAGAACAACATCCAATATCCGACTGCATCAATAGAGGCATCTCCATCTTGGGCGGTCCATCTTCTAGGAGAGGAGAATATCTTGACAGTGTTAGTCTCTTCACATGGGTGGACATTGCATCTGGGCACATTCTGGAAGGTCTTCAGGAGATGGCATATTTCACCTCATTTCAGAACAACCAGTGCTGGCCTTTCTCTTCCAGTGTTCATCAGGGGAAGGACTTGTGTGGTGATGTCTTCCTCATTGGGGAGGCCTAGTCATGTACAGTTTTCCTCCATTTTGCCTTATAACCAGGATAATAGCCAAAATCAGATGGGACAAGGTGAAGTGCGTTCAGATCATTTTGTGGGGGCCTGAGCACCCATGGTTCACCCTGCTTCTACATTTGTCTTGGGGTATCCATTTCAAGATGCAGTATCATACAGACTTCTTCCTGATAGCCAGGAGAGGCTCCTGGCCTTTCAAACACTCAGGCTGACAGTCTGGAGCTTGTTTTCTAGTCTCATTATCTGATGCCATCCATCACATCACTGCTGCTGTGTGCAGGTCTGCCGCATAGCACTTATATACATGCAAATGGAGGGAGTTACTTGCTTTTCAGTTGCCTCAAGGGATCTCTCCAGCTCGAGCACAAGTCTATCATATGCTGAATTCTTGTTGAACAGAGGTCTTTCTCTTCTACCAGGTTCTACTTGGTGGCAATCTCTTCAACCTTCCAGATCATCAGTACTCTTTCTTGTTTCCAGCTCCTATTGATCAAGGTGTTCCTAAAGCGTTACAAAAATTTTCAGGTTCCAGAATCTGGCCCCATACCTCATTAGAATCTTGAGTTGGTCCTGTCTCAACTCTCCAGGAAACTTATTGGGCTGATGTCATCTTTTGATGTCGGATTGCTTACCTGCAAAACAGCCTTCCTGATGGCTATAACACTGGCCAGGAGTGCAGTGAGTTCTGTGCTCTAGAGTGGATCCACCTTACCTAGATTTTCACAGAGACAAAGTGCTTCTCAGATTGGATATTTCTTTCCTGTCAAGAGTGGCATGGGCTTTTTACCTGCATCAGGATATTGTATTACCTATACTAATGCTGAATCCAACCTCAAACTTTGAATGTGCCCTTGACATTCACCAGGTGCTAGCATTCTCTGTGGACTGAATTACAGCCTGTGTTACTCTTCTAAATAGAAGGGCTTGTCAGTTTCCACTCAGAAAGGACTGCCAGCTTCCTATCAGCTTTTCTCAAAGTGCGTTGCTTTTGCCTTCCACCTCGACTACGAACTTGTCAAACAGGACCTCTTCCTGATTGTGTGCAGAGCTTGCTTGCTCTTAACTGTTGTTCTTTAAGTGGTCCTTCCTCCCCTTTTATGTCCCCTTCCTTAGCTCCTGGGCTGCTGCTAGGCATTCATGGAACTGATGGACTCAGCAGGAGCGCTCTGGTCCTGCATACCAGTGGAGGGGGGGCTAGTACCAAAACGTTTACATAATAGCTCTAGAAAATTCTGAATGATGCACTGTGCAGGTTCTGTGAGTTCACAGACAACAACTAAAAGAACCACAGTTACAGGTAAGCAAACTATCTTTCTTGACTCTCAGGAAATGGATTTTTCAGCCAGGAAGCAACAGAGAATACACTTTCCATCTCTTAAGCTTTTCTGCTGTTGACACATACTTATATGGCAATAGTTATAATAAACTGAGATTTCTGTGGTTATTTTTCAGCTCTTTGGCAATGTTCTTGTTACAGCTACCCAGGTAGTGCATAAACAGTTTATCCTTTTTTTCACTAAATTATAGTTAAGCACCTAGCAAATGTTAATTAACAATCATTTGACGTTACATGAATATCATACAGTAAATAGTGCAGAAAGCTACTGGAACGCACCACAGAGCTTTTAGTGAACACTCAATTGACTATTAATTATGGTCTTAAGCTTCTTCTTTTTTAAAAAAAATCTTTGTTTTAACTTGCTTTTTCCCCAAAAACACTCATGCCAGATGAATGAACTTCGAATATCTACTGCTTCTTGATTTTTGCAACTATAATTGCTCATTATATTTAAGATTATACCATACCCAAAAAGAATTACATGTTCCTTTTTTTATTATGTTTAAAGAGCAATTAAGGATTCAGTATACAACCCTATGTAATTCCCTTGAAAAAGTCATATATGCTGCGTTCTCCCTATTCTTCTTTCCACCTGTCTCCACCCCAGGTAGGAATTCTTCTCTCTCTTACTAGGATGTCCCCTCTTTACAGGGTAACCAAGATGTAACCCAAAATACATGCTTTATTCAGCTGGTATAGTTTTGTTATCTTAGGCTGGGTGTACAAAATCCCCCTTCATCATACTGTGTCCATCCTGGGGAAACATAGGTACTATTTCCTCTTGATATTTTGATATTGGAAGAAATTGTTCTCCCTTCCTCCCCATTTTTTAAAACTTTGCAGTGCTTCTATCACATGTTCAATGACCTATTTGTCATCCAATGACCTATTTGCCAATTTTTCTTGTGAGGTATATATATGATGAGAGAGGAAACATTACTGAAATCTGATGACTGATACGATTTTGAAACCGCATAAACCAAATGAATAACGATCACCAGAGAAACACGAAAAACTAAGACAGATGTAAAGCAAGTGTTCTTTTGTTCTCTCTTTCAAATAAAAGTTCAGACTTCCCCATTAATAATGCTACAATAAAATCTTTCATTAACCTTGGACATGCAAACTTGCAGCTTGGTAAACCTTCTCCCATCAGCCTCTGTTTGTGGGGGGTGTGTGTGTGCAGCTTTTGGAGCAGAAAAATTATTAAGAAATCTTATCAACAACATCTCTCAGTCTCCACTAAAGGGTTTTTTTCTCTCACCGGGGGCCAGGGAAACTGTTAGAATTTATCACATTGTAGTAGACTCCCCAGGCTGAAGCTAGGTCATGTAGGAAAACCAAAATCTTTAATGCTTGAACTTAATGCTTTAATTAATGCTTTAATCATACTGCTGTGTTTTCAATACCAATGAGAAATACTGTTCTAAATATTGCCAACTCTTGGGTGAAGAAGGCAATTCTCTAAAATGTTTAATTTTTTCTTCAAATGCATAGGACCAAGACAGTGGCCTTCATTCATCTTGGAAAATATTGCTGATAATCATGATTGCCCTATCATAAGAAAATGAGAAGATGAATTGTTTGAAATCATGCACTGAGTCAATGACAAAGATGGTTCCCAAAGCACAACTGCTCTCTTTCAGACATGATTGTTTCCTTTGCTTTAGCAACTGCATAATAAGAACATTGTGACAAGTGTGGTTTATCCACAGCAGTAAATTAATTTCTTCCCTAGTTGGAGCACTTACTGGTACAAAAGCCATGCTCACAAAGAGCTCTGTAAAATCTAACTATACAGGAACAATGATTAATTTATAAACAGAGAAGTTACATGACCTGAAACCCGCAGTTACCCTTTCTTATGTCACAGTAAATTCTTTTGAGACCTGCAGTCCACAGGTGTTCATAAGATTTTTCTGTACAGTCACTTATATATTTCTGGGTTGGGCATATTCTTTAAGTCTTCCAAAGAACATGAGACTGCTTGAGAAGATGTATAATGCTAACTTGAAAATAAAGAGGACCGATGCTGGGGGTGCATAATTTAGCCATTATGCTGAAACTGACCTGGTCTGGGTTGGTCTTTGCCCAAAGGGAGACCAGCAAGTACAACAAGAGAAGGAGAAATCACTGGAGATCTGTAGAAAAGTCTCAGTGGCTGCTTCCATACCACACTGTTATAGTGCTATTATTCTACTTTCAACATCCTGTGGAATTCTGGGGTTTATAGTTCACTGAGGCCAAAGAGCTCTCTGGCTGAGAATTCTAAATGCCCTTCCTTAAACTGCAAACCCCAGGATTCCATAGGATGTTGAAAGTGGAATAATAGCACTATAACAGTGTAGTGTGGAAATGGCCAGCGTGTTGGCAATGTTTTATTGAATACAGAATACTTGAGAATTTTAAACTTCTTTTCAAAAGATATCACAGATCTCTGGAAAGAAGAGTACATGAATGCATTTCAGACTGAGTTCTTTGTCATCAGTTTTACTTTTGCTGTTTTAAGAAAGATGCATCATCAGAGCTTTGATAACTTTACTAGCACACAGATCTAGTGAAGTTCCAACTAGGATGTTCTGTTGAACTGTTTCTGCAAGTAAGTTTCTAAGTTTGTAATTAAAAACAGAAAAGGTGTTATTTCGTTTTTAAAAATGGATGGGAGAAATTATTAGACATTGTGGATAAAATGTTAATTATCTAATATAAACATTAAACTATTTCATGTAAAGAATGCTTGCAGTGGATGCTATGGCAAACAAATGTTTTATTATAATGAAGCTGGGAAAATAGCAAATTCATTGGTAACAGATTACCTTACAAAGAAATTGTTGAAATCTTTTATGAATCTAAATATATTTTTAAAGGTATTGTTGCAGAAACTTACATGTTTTATTTATTTCAAAGGCCCCCTGATGAAATTATTTTAAAGTTCCAAAATGTGCTAGGCACAACAAAATATCACAGTCTCTGAAATATGTTTATGTCCCCCTGCCCCCCCCCGGCTGCCTTGATTCCACAATAAGAAAAAAGGGTGGAATCAAGTGCCCTAAATAAAATGAAAAACAATGCATAGCTATGGATGTATTAAGCACCTAATGAAACTACCTTGAAAAGTAAGAACGAACATTCAAATAGAATAGTAGATGGAGAACACAATCAGCCTCAGCCATCTGCATGGAGAAATGAAATGTAAAAAGAGAAAATGTCTAAAGTCTAGCATCCCAATTCAACTGACTAAAACAAGTGTGCATGCTCAGTTAAGTGTCCCATTGGAAGCCAGCAATAATACTAATTGATTTGAGTATTTTCCAAGAAATGGAATGTGAGAAAGACAAAAAGTCTAAGGAAGAAGAAATAAGCTGGAGATGAAGAAATGTTGCTGCCCAAGGCGAAGGACAAGAAGGTGCATTCTCTCTAGATGCACAGGAAGAAGTTGACTGATATCTTCCTTCAATCCTGGTAATGGGATAGTAGGTTTCCTACCACAGGTCGTACAACATACACAAGTGTGTCATCCAAAAAGAAAATCAGGTTGAGGAAGAGATGAGAAGCTGCCATCACTGCATCTGCTTCCTGAGGTGATAGCCTTATTCTGTTGAATGGTAGGGCTAGTCCTGCTGCTGAAGGGATGATGTCTTTGGAGGAATAGCTATTGATCAGTTTCTAGTATGAAACATTAAGGTAGGCTGAGGAACTTCACTGGGTCTGTGGGCTACTCTAGCTAGCCCCTGACCCTGCTGTCAAAAGTTTGCAGTGTTGCAGTAGAAGAATTTTTAAAGAGAACAAACACCCAGAACCCTGCTCTAAAACAAGGCACAAAGGGAGTGTAGGCAATATGGTGGTCGTGGGAGGACAATTTAAAACGAGGTGCATTCTTGCTGTGCAACTTGTTTGGTAGGGTACTAATGAATTAAAGCCAGTGTGGTGTAGTGGTTTGAATGTCTAACTACGACCCTGGAGACAGTTTGATTCCCCACTCAGCCATGGAAACCCACTGGGTGAACTTGGGCATGTCACACTCTCAGCCCCCAAAAACCCCATGACAGGTTTGCCTTAGGGTTGCCATAAGTCAGAAATGATTTGAAGGCACATAACTACTGAATTGGATGCTGGGATAGTAATAGTGGGGAGGCAGGCATGCCCTCAAGTTGCACATTCCTGACCTCAGTCTAGAGCAATAACAGCCTACATTTCTGCATGTTTACTGGATGTGCTTTATTAATGTTCAGTCTTGCTCTCAAATAAGTGCATACAAGATGTCAGCCTAAGGTTCCAATCCTCTGTACATTTAGCAGGATATAACCTCCACTATACTCAACAGAACTTATTTTTCAGCAAATGAAGAAATAGGCTCAGAGTCACGGGTACTAAATGGTACCCATGGATACTAAACTAGGTCCATCTGCCTCTCACTGATCTCAGGACGAGTTACAGGAAATGAGCAAATATTTCTGGCTCCCAATTGCTTACAGCAAAACACCCATCCTTATTTCACTGGGGAAAATGGTGGAAAATTAAACCAGCAATGGATATTAGTGTGGAATGAGTTCCATTCAGTTTGGAATTTCTAGGTACAGAATTGCTGGATTCTAAGTATGTGTCTTCTGCACCAGGTTCTTGTTGGTGTATCTCATGGTTTTATCAAACAATGAAGTAGGTCCTTCAAGCTGAAAGCCTGCCCACCCTTCCTTTAAACCACAAATCAGAATCATGTCGCTCTTTAGAGGTTGGACTGCAACTCCCTGCACTTCTCACCATTACCTCTGTTGTCTAACACTGCTGGGACTTACAGTCCAATGTCTGGTGGGCTGCATCAGTTCTCCCCCTCCAAGCTTTAAACACAGCATAACTGGTAGTGTCCTCTTAAAAGCTATCTGTCCCATTTTTGAGCAGTTTTCTAGTTTAATAAAAAATTTTCAACAGTCCTAAATAAACATTTGACCACAGCAGCACTCCAAAACAGTTGAACTTTATTTCAAAGATGGACAATACATCTGAAGCATGGAGCAAGAGAAAATAAAAGAACAAGCTTATATGTTGCTGCATGAGTGAATTTAGAAAGAAGTCAAACTTTCTGCAGCAGATGTTTTAAAAAGCCATACTGAGATCCCAATTTTTTGAATAACTTATGCATCTTAGGTGATAAGTAATATGTCAGAAGTACTTTAATGTATCAAATTTTGTGTTTTTTTGTCCAGGGAAACTGTACATCTTTTTCTTTTGTATGCACAAGTCACATACCAGTCACTTTACATAGTCTAAAAATGAATTGCACATCAATGATGCATACAAAAAAGGGACAGGAAAAATAGGCCCTACCTGAAAGTCTGTTTGATACATGTGAGTTTCAGATGCATATTCTCTCCTTCCACTGCTGATTTTTTTTCACTTCGGTTTGTGGTAGTGACGAGCTGACACGTGGTGAGATTTCAGAAAGCCACAGTAACCACACAAAGTAAGCTATCTCAAACTGAGACAGAGGAGCAAACATAAGTCTGAGTGTGATAGTTTTATCTTTATGAATTACACAATTCTAGACACTATGCTTTAGAAGATACTGCATATATACTTTCAGTGCTTGGAGAACACAGCTGCATCTAGCCTTTTAATAAGTGGAGCAGACTGAGCAGGTAAGTCTGAGATACATTCACTACAACTGAATTTAACTTCTTCAGATATTGTTACTGAAAATATTATACTGTTTGATATAAAATATTATACTGTTGTGTATCTGACACCAGTCTAATTAATTAATAAATATAAAAATTATAATTCAGCTTACAAATAACATATTAAATAGTACATCATTAGTATTTGCTTGTTCCACAAACTATTAATAGAAATTTGCCATTGAGCATATAAAAAAAAATTCTAAAGTGTGCGTGAGCAGGCAATATACAATATCATACTATACCAAGCAATATAACTGGGGAGCATTAAATGATTAATTCCCTTCTTCTGCCTTACCCTTTCCTCTTTCTGTAAATGCAGTGAAAGCCTGCAGGGTCTACTTTGTTTTTTATTAGAATCATGAGTTAAAAAGCCATTTGAGTGCACACTCAGCCCAGGAATTCTGTGATCAGTACCAGAACTGAATTCACAAGTCCTTTCACCCCAAAATCCATTCCTCTTTTTCCCAAGGGTTCTTTTTCAACTACCTAATTTGAGATGTGTGCATTCATTGTTGCAAATATTACACAAATAATCAGAAACACTTGCTGACCCACTGCAAATCATCGAGATACCCATCGAGATATGACTTTTTGCTCACCACTATTTGAGTGAATAAGAGCTTCGGACATAACATGAGATGATGAGGGAGGCAAAATGAGGGCATTGCCCCTCAATAATAATTCTGTCCCCCCAAAATATTTTACTTCACTCCTTAAATTTTTAGCATTGCCGAGAGACACTGAAACTCACTTAGAACACTTACATTTTCGGTATCTTAATTTCCCTTAATAAGTTTACTTACCCTTTTTCTTTGGATGTCTAGACTGTACTTCTAAGTGCTGGAGTGAAGTTTTAAGTTTCTGCAATGTTAGAAATGGGACGAAAGGAAAATTTCATCTGGCTGGCCAGAATTCTTGCTTGGGGGGCAATGCCCTCATTTTGCCTCCCCCATAGCTACATCATGGGACTCATTCTCACTATAGAATTATAGTACTATGATTCCACTAAATGCCATGGCAACATCCTATGAGATCCTGGACGTTGTAGTTTGGTGAGGCACAGCAATGCTCTGGCTGGGAATTCTAAATGTCCCTCCCTAAACTGCCAAGCCCAGTATTCCATAGGATGGAGCCATACCAATTAAAGTGGAATCCTCGACTATAATGCCATGGTGTGAAATGGGCCTCTGTTTTTGTTTTTTTCTCTGTTTTATATAAAAGTTGAACCTGAAATAAACACAACAGTGTTTTACGATTTGGCACTCATCATTCAGATTCTAATGCTACCAATCAACTCTGATACATTATTTGCTATTGACTAATCATTTCTGTAAATCATAAATGACCCGAAGGCACACAGCAACAACAATGGATCTAAGAAAGTGGCCTGCAGGCCACAAAAACATATGCCAAGTAGAAACTGTCAGTCTTTAACATGCCACAAGATGTGGTTTGAGTTGTTAAGAGTTTAACCAGCTTTTCCACAAACCTTATTAGATATACACACATCTCTATGTTCTCTTAATAATCAACATTCATTTACTTTACAGTGCCTGTTTAGCCCACTGAACTTGTCATATTCTTCTCTGGCCAAAAGAGAGAGGGAGAGAGCACTATAATGAGTGGGGTAAGTTCTTGATTGTTGAACTTATCCCAGTGGCAGGTGGTAGCTTGCATCTTGGAGGAATGTTTGATCTTCACTGTACTTCATAGAGAATTGATTCAAGGTACTGAACTCTATCCTTAAAATAGATTCAACACCTCAGACAGCTCTTTTAATATTTAGACTAAAGCCCATAGACAAATTTATCACCCAGATTGACATGGAAGCCACCACTGAACTATTTTCTTTAACAGAAATGACACAGAAATAAGCAGTTAGAGAGATAAAGGAGAACCATGTTGAGCTTCTGAACTGATATTTCTTTCCTTTGAAGCTACAGTGCTATAAATGGAATTTATTCTGTTAGCCAGCATGATCCAGGCAATTGAGTGTTGGACTGGGACTCTGGAGGATAGGGTTGCCAGGTGTCCTTTATTATAAAGGATGTCCCCTATTTGAGGGTTAGAAAGCTTTTTGTTTAATATAGACTGAATGGGATGAGAAAAAATCTGACATTTTGGAATGCAGGCTCTCCACAGACAGAAATGTATGCATCATGTAATTTATGTATGTGGACAATATGTTAAAATTACAGAGAAATATAAGGCTAAGTTAACTGAAATCAGTACTTTCATTTGGTACTTAATTAGAACACAATCTTATCAGTAGCTACTTCCTGTCTCTCAACCTTCCATGTCATGAATTCCTATTGTCTCTTATTGTTATTTTGAAAACCTGGCAACACTACTGGACTCAAATCCCCATTTGCCGTGGAAACCCTGGGTGACGTTGAACAAGGCATACTCTTCCACTCTCAGAGGAAGGTAGTGGCAAACCTCCTCTAAATAAATGTTGCCATGAAATATCTATTATAGGATCAGTATAGGTTGTAGTCACCTTGAAGGCACATGATGAACACGTATAAAATCTTGTTTAAGAATGTTAAACAGAGATTGTGCCACTCACTGACAAATGTTTGTTAGCAGCTTCTGTAGAACAGTTAAAATCTTTTTTTTTTTTAAACCGCTCTTGATAGATCTATCTGGCACACACCAAACACAGTGTTTTAGGACTCTTTGCAATGATTGTTTAAACATATAGAAAACAGAATGAGGAGATGATGTGTTTGTAAATAAAGTTTGAAAGAGAACTAGTAAAAATGAATTCTATTGTCTTCCTTGACAAATTGGCCTAGGAAAAGTAATCTCAGTCAGCTCCAATTTTAAATCCACTGATTTTAAGTGTTATTTTGACGTTTGATTCATATTAACTTCAGGCATAAACAGAATACTGTGATATCTGACACACATATATAGATGGTAAAAGAGGGAGGGCTATCCTTTGAAGGTGCAAGTTTTTATAAAACAGAATATAGCATATGGTACGGATTACCTTATCAAAAGCAAGCAAGATAGCTGCAAATTTTTCATGATGCTTAAGCTGATTCCTAGTTCTTGTTGTTGTTGTTGTTGTGTACTTTCAAGTCATTTCCAAGTTATGGCAAACCTAAGGCAAATCTATCACTGATTTTTTTCTGGAACTGAGAGTACGTGATGCACCTGGAGGGCCTCCATGGCTGAGAAGGCAACTGAACCCTGGTCTCCAGAGTCATAGTTCAACACTCAAACCTCTACACCATGCTGGATCTCTGGTTCTTAGTTCTCAGTCCCTTATTTGCATTAAGTTCTGAAACACAAATCACTCCGTGTTTCAATGAATTGAACAATTTTTCAGCTGAACAAGGACTTAATGTTTATATCCTCCTGCATGCCCCAAATTAATCTTTTGACTATCCCATACTGCATATTGCTATTATTGGGAAACTGTCCCTTTCCAGATACAAAATAATTATTTTAGTCATTTTAGTCACATTTATGCCCAATAACCTTAACAGACAAGGCTCCAGCATTCCAGAGTAGGCTTTGGGCTGCTTCAAACCATAGACTTACGCAACTAGGAGACCATCCTGTATACTAATGGCATTCCTATCCACCCTAAAGGTTATTGTACAGACAGGGCAATTTCAAACATGGTGCATCATGCCAATAACATTTTCAAAATTAAATGAGTAAGGACTGAGGGCTTTCCATCCAAAAATAAGATGAAACCACCCTCTTGAGTATCATCTATGACAGCGGCAACTGCAGTGGATTTAAGAGTCAATTTTTCACCCTCACAAACTCATGGTGGGTTGTATTGACCCATTGTTATTATTTTTAAATGGTTTTAATTGGTTTTAAATACTCTGTTCTTAACTGGTAAAATCATTTTAATATCTAGTTCAGTCATTTAAATTTTTTGTTATTTATTTTTGGAAATTGATTTTATTTTATGCTGCTTTGGATGCCATCTGAGTAGAAAGGTAGGGTTTAAATTCAATATTTTTTTAAAAAAAGATATAGAACAGGATGTAAACATTTAAACAAATAAACAAAAACCAGCACACGGAAGTATCCAGAAGAGTCCAGAAGAGTACTTTTTATTTGGCTTCTGAGTTTTTGGACTGATTTTTGGCTGGTTCAGGTAGGCTTGTTTAAAGCTAAACTGCCACTTCAGGAGCAGCACCTGGGGATCATTTCAGAAGGGGGGGTGCCTGCATTTTTTAAAAATCTTTTGGGGCCCAGGGCTTTTAGGAAATTTGGGCAAGCCTGAGAGGACTCAAAAAAGCCTCAGGGGGCTACATGCATCTCCAGGCTGCATTTTGCCCAGTCCTGCTCAATGAAAGGGCATCAACTCTCATCTAGTCCGAAGCTTTATTTCAGAATTTCATGCAAATAAGGAGCCGGGAACTTGGAACCAATTTCAACATCCTGAGGCTTTCCCTGTCTGAGCTCCTACTGTGTTCCAGCCATCCCCTTTGGCTCAACAACAGACTCGGACATTGCTGGCTTCTTTTACAAAACAATTGCTTTGAGAACTCTGGTATGCCCATAGCCCTGTTGATTCCAAAATGCTATATTTTATTTTAGTGTACTCACTTGACTCTTATTCGCCAGCACAAGGTAACAAAAAAATAGAAATATTAGGAAGGCAATTTTAAAAAATGCTATATGTACATATTGGTTCAGAAGTAAGATACTTACCATGCTTGTAAAAAACAAGAAGTAGCTTGAATAGAAACAAAATTCAGGGTTGGGTTTTTTGTTTGTTTGTTGTTGTTTTTGTTGTTTTTTGTTTTGTTTTGTTTTGTTTTGGATTACTAAAAATGCCACACATGTGGCAGGGTTTTGAGTTTCCCAGTTAGATTCTTCAAGCTGAGATGGCACAAAAACTGAGGGTCTGAAGAAGGAGAAAACCTAGGTAGTGGCCATTGTCACAGAAAGGCAGAACCAACTTGCAAACTGGAAACTGCAGATTTAGTAGAGAACAAAGGTGTTAAGAGATCACTTTACTGTTTCTCTCCTAAAAGTATGGTTGATGTCTTTCCATACTATGCAGCAGCTGGGTGTTCTGAGCAGAGATACGTAGCTGGGGAAAGGGGCAAAATAAGGACATTGCCCCTTCCAAGTAAGAATTCTAAAAATGAAATTTTCCTTCATTTCCCAAATGTTCCAGCATTACAATAACTTGAAACTTCAGCTGAGCACTTAGAAATATAGTTTCGGCATCCAAAAAGAAGAAGAAGAAGAAGAAGAAGAATGCAAACAAACACATTTAAGAATTCAAGATGTGAATGATTTTCAATTTCTCATTTTCTATAATGCTAGAAATTTAGGGATTGAAGGAAAATCTCATTTTGGAGCAGAATTTTCATTGAGGGGACAATGCCCTCATCCCCACCCTGTAGCTACACTCGTATCTTGGTTAGGATTCTTGGGGGGATGAAGTGGACAACATGCAATAGAAGAGAAGGGAAGAGCAGCTGCCCACTGTAACAGCATGCTTCCCTATAGTGTTCCCAGGCAAACAATTTTTTGCAGTGGATTCAAATAAAGTAATAAAACTGTCCCTTGACAGAACCCCCTTTATTCCTTATACAAAAGAAGGTCAGTATATCTACATTTTCTGTTGTGCCTACCCCACTCTTCCTCCCCCTCCTCCCTCCCTTCCTCTGTGTGTGTGTGTGCGTGTGGGTGGGTAGCAAGATGCAAAGAAAGGCAGCGGAAACCTGCCTGCTCTAACAGAAGGAAGAAATTATCATAATCAGGACACTGAGAGGAAGGAACCTTATGCTGTCACTGTCAGATCTGTAGTGCAGTGGTTTTCTGGGTTCCAAACAAGTCTGTCAGATACATGTAACCCAAACAAGGAGGGAACTATCTAGTCAAGCTGTCCTCAGTACAAGTATTCGGTGGGGAAAAAAAATCATGGTAATGCCTGTAGTTACTTGAGTCAAACAGGGATGATGCAGATCAACAAATGATACTTCCTCCATCACCTAAGTCAAGGTGAATACTACCAGAAACCAGCTAGATTATGGAATAGGAGGTAGAAAATTCCACAAGTTTCTCTCCCCATTCCTTGTAGTAAAACTACAGAAACAAGATAAATAAATCCCAATTTGCTAGGCTCTGAAACAACCAGAGTCTGCTGCCCAGGGTACTAGATCACTGTGTCTGATGGTTACAACTGCAGCTCCTTACATGTCACATCCAAAGCTTTTCCAGAAAATAAGGTGGGGATTCTGTCTAGAAGACACTAGGGTATTCCCCTGTCTGAATGAACTGTTGTTCATTCAACTCTGGATACAATCCTATGTACTTAATTTTCCAAAACCATTGCAACCTAAATGTTTCTATAAACTCTCAGAACTTATTTAAATATGAACCTTAACTTATTTTCTTGTCATTTTCAGGAAAACGCCACCACCTTAGATTATTTCTATGGCACAGATGTTTATTTTGACATTACATCACCCTGTGACAAGAATGACGTCCGAAACTTTACAAAAACTTTTCTTCCTGTCACCTACTCACTGATATGCGTGTTTGGCCTTGTGGGTAATATATTTGTAGTGATGACATTTGCTTTATACAAGAAGACCGAATCTATGACTGACTTATATCTCTGCAATATGGCAATTGTAGATATACTGTTTGTTCTCACTCTTCCATTCTGGGCAGTAAACTATGCTCTGGACAATTGGATCTTTGGTAATTTCATGTGCAAGCTCATCCAAGGTATCTATGCAATTAACTTTAATTGTGGTATGTTGCTATTAGCCTGTATAAGTGTGGACCGATACATTTCTATTGTGCAAGCAACCAAATCATTTAAGCTTCGAGCCAGGACTCTAGCCTACAGGAAAATAATTTGCTTGGCTGTGTGGGCAGCATCCATTTTAATCTCCAGTTCTACTTTCATATATAATGAAAGCTATGTACATTCAATCAATGAGACAAGGCACATATGTGAACATAGATCCAGCACAGAATCTAAAGTCATGATAATTTGCTTCCAGCTTGTTTTTGGTTTTTTTATCCCCATGCTGTTTATGGTTTTTTGCTACACGTTCATTGTGAGAACACTAGTGCAGGCTCACAATTCCAAAAGAAGCAAAGCCATCCGTGTGATAGTCGCAATTGTGATTGTTTTCCTAATATGTCAAGTTCCCTATAAC
Organism: Iguana delicatissima; assembly: GCA_948472985.1. NCBI lineage: Eukaryota > Metazoa > Chordata > Lepidosauria > Squamata > Iguanidae > Iguana > Iguana delicatissima. The sequence continues at coordinate 459,544 of CAOKZL010001923.1, read as the reverse complement.
ATGGTTCTCCTTATGAGAGCTACATCAATGACAAAATTGGATAAAATTTGCCAGAGTGAAAAGCAAATGGCCTATGCAAAATACGTAACAGAAACTTTTGCCTTCTTCCATTGTTGTATGAATCCTGTGCTCTATGCATTTATTGGAGTTAAATTTAGAAACTACTTCATGAAAATAATGGCTGGCCTGTGCTGTGTGAGATACAAGAAATGCGGAAGCACTCATGGTTCAAGGGTAAGTTCTGATACTGCATATTCAAGACAGACAAGTGAAATTTATGATTAACATAGTGAAGCTGCTGCATGTATAGCGTCATCTGGTGGTATCATTATACGTATTGCAAATAGAGATGTTGATCTTCTGTTTCTCATTCACTTTATATACCGCTTAGAGAAATTTCAGCTACAGCAAATCCTTTTGCTGTACAATAGGTCTATATTTCTAGATATCTGCATGTTTATTTTTTACCTGCAGACATTTCAGAAAAGCACAATAACCCCGTGCTGTGGAATTGCTGCCTCCTCCCCTTTTTCTTTGTGATAGATAAGTGGGAAACATGTAGCTTTGTTGGATTACAACTTCCATCAGTTCTAGTCAGCATAACCAACAGTGAGAGATTATGGTGAAAGTTGCAGTCCAATAACACTGGGTGGGCTACGAGTTGCCCACATTGGCTGTAATATGTGTTTTATGCTTTTTGATAGTTGTGCTTTAGCACGAGGCTAGATATTATGATTTGTCATGGTAATTTTTTTTAACAGTCTAAAATATTATTGCAATGTTATTTATTGACCATTCAAATTAAATTTCACAGTTAAAGAGAATTCTACAAAAATACATTTTTAGAATTAAGATACCCTGTTTTTATGCATCTGTTGTGAGCAATATGTGAAACTGTATCTGCCTTTCTACACATCACAAGTTGCTCATGCATATATCATGTTGTATTCTGCATAATATAGTTGTGCAGACAGAGGAACATCTACCAAAACATCTGGGTTTTTTTATATTTGTGAAAATGTTTTATGATTTGTAAATTGCCTTGAAAGCATTTTAGCATAAATGAAAAATAGTCACTGCTGGAACAAATTCCTATTTGAATGAATGGCATTGGTTGGAAAAGTCAGTCATCACATATGCAAGTAAAGTGGATCTGAAACCTGAAACATCACTGCACACAGGAAAACTATTCCTCTTTTTAAACAAGTCAGATGAATGCTCAGATCTATACCTGATGAAACTCAGCTGCTTCTGGTCAACTGTGGGATTTCAGGAGCTCAGAAAAGACATGGAACAAAAGCTTTGGGAAAACACAGAAAAATGATTGATGATGTTCTGTTAATACCCCACACAAAATGAGTGAAAGTGTGACAACTCACATGTAAACACCAAAGCTTAGGGACAAACTAGGTAGTAAAAGGAGGGCTTATTCTCTATGATTATCCCAGATTCCCTCTCTTAATGGGATGTCCTCCTCAATACATGCCTGGGCACTCAGACTTGCAAAATAAGGCTTTGTTTACCTCAAAATAGTGAGTCACAAAACAAAATATGCTAAGTGTGTGTGTGTGGAGGGGACCAATTATTAAGAACAGATGTATTTCACCACTTGAGGGAGTCTTTCTTCTAAATAAGTTATATATATATTATCTCATTTGAACTTCACATCCTGAACTTCTGTTCAGAAGAGGGGTACCAATTCAATAAAGTCAATAAACAGTTTTGTCACACTTCAGGGACTAACAATTTTATTTGCATAAATTTCATGGCCCTCAGATTAATGATCCAGTTTTATATATTTCTTCAATCATAAGTCAACTTAGAAGCTTGAAACAGTCATCCTGCAATGTACAATACAGATATTTTAAGTTGTGTGTAACATACTAGCTGCATTTAACCACTTGAAGGATACGGTATAGAACGACTAGCTTAATAGTATGACATTGCTCTGTGTAAAATTCAACTAACTGAAAAGGAAATCAAGACTGCTTAAAACAGTAAAACTAAAGAAAAGTATCTCAAGACAATTACAGAATAAGCAGTTTTGTTGTATTTTATAGATGAAGGTATCCAATATGGGTTTTATAAATGAAGGCATCCAATATGGCTTGTTGTACATTAGGAACTGTGGGGAGGTCTATCAAGTACCCTGGGTTCCTTTTCTATTATATATGCTATTGCATATTCTACTTTGATTTGCTTTCTTATACAACATGCTACAGTTTGAACAAGGAAAACATTTTGAAAATATATTGACATCCAAAAGACTGCTATATTTTATATCCAACCATTGTTCAATTTCCCATCTCTGCAATAAATCAAATTCCATTTTGGTCTGTGCCGGTTTAAGGTTGAAATTGTTCCCCTCTGTCATGAAGAACTTAACAGCTGAGGTTTAAAGATACCATGCTTATCTACAGACTGTTATTTGCCTGTTGAGGGGAAGAGTTTGTTACAAAGAAGTGGGAGGAAAGGAGGTGAGAAATAATGGTTTATGATGACTACTTAGTCAAGCAGTGTGGAATCCACTGTTAATGCCATAGGTTGGAACAGAGAGAATTAAGCTACAGCAACCTCAAAATATCATGTGCCCAGTAACAACACGGTTATGCACATACAGCAGCACGGCCACTGGGAACTGTAGTTCAAAAAATAACTTTTCCTTGCAGATTTTTAAAAGAATATACAAGGAGAGAGTTGTGAAACTGATTTTGCAACCAAATTTTCCTCTGAGCTGATTTTCACAGAAGGTAGCAATAGCATATGTATTTCTATACCGCTTATCAGCTAAGTGCACTCTAAGTGGTTTACAATATGTTAGCTAACTGCCCCCAAGAAGCTGAGTACTCATTTTACCGACGTGCAGAAGGATGGAAGGCTGAGTCAACCCGGAGCCTGGCAGGATCGAACTCCCTGCAGTACTGGCATTTAACCACTGTGCCACCAGAGCTCTCCCTCCAGGAGAGCTGGTGTGGTGTAGTGGTTTGAGCATTGGACTACAACCTTGGAGATCAGGGTTCAATTCTCCACTAACCATGGAAACCTACTAGGAGACCTTGAGCATAGGGTGACTGAGAGGATGATAGACTCCCATGACAAGGTTGCCTTAGCCCAGAAACAATAACAATAGCAGTTACATTTCTGTATGGCTTATCAGCGCTGAGCACTCCCTAAGCAGTTTACAATGTTTTAGCTAATTGCTTCCAACAAGCTAGGTACTCATTTTAACAATCTATGGAAGGATGAAAGGCTGAGTCAACCAGGAGCCCTGCAGAATCAAATTCACAACCTTCTGGCTGCAGTACTGGCATTTAACCACTGCGCCACCAGGACTCATTTGAAGACACAGAACAATAGCAATCTTATTCCTTCCAGGCACACATATAACTTGCACTCAGAAAACAGGTCATAGTATTAATAAATTAAAATATTTACATTCCACATTGTATCACAATCTCTGGAAGACATATAACTTTTAAATCGGGATCAACCTAAATCAGTGGTTCTCAACCTGTGGGTCCCCAGATGTTCGTGGACTTCAGCTCCCAGAAGCCCCAGCCACTATGGTCAATGCTCAGGGCTTCTGGGAGCTGAAGTCCACAAACATCTGGGGACCCACAGGTTGAGAACCACTGACCTAAATAATCAAAAAATTATATTAGACAAATTAAACACTTTAATAACTATGTACATACACAGATTTGAGCTAAAGTGCTAGGCCTCAAAAAGCTTTGATAAAATATCAAGTTTTAACTTGGCGCTGAAAAGAAGCAAACATTGGCACCACTAAGTCCTCCATGGGCAGGGCATTCTGCAACCAGGGACCCACAGCGGACACAGCCTTCTCCTATGTCTCCACACTGTTTGCTGTCCACTGATGAAGCACAAGGAAGAGCCCCTGTAATCTATCAGAGAACAATTCTCAGGCAGACACATATGCAGAGGGAAGTTCCTTCAATTTTTTGAGGTTCCTGACTATTTAGAGCTTCAAATGGCATCACCAGTGCCTTGAAGTGAGGCTGGAGGAATACGGTAAAATTTCAACCAGTGCAATTCTTTCATAAATGGTATTATATGGTTTTCTTCTGGTCAACAATCTACTTGCTTCTATCATACTAGAAGGAATTACCTGTACTGAGTTATCTTAAAGGGAAGCTGTCACTAGCATATACTGTGGAAGTCTAATCAGGAAGCTACCTCCTTCAGAACTACTAAGGCCAGGCTATCTCTGTTGAGAAATTGGGAAGATAATTATCAGGAAAAGCTCAAATAGCCTGGCCTCACCACGTCTCTTTTTTGCTCATTGGTCTGGTCCACGTCCCCAGCCCAGCCAGTATGCAAGTGCTGAAACTGAGGCCATTTCTGCACTAGACAGTTAAAGTGCTATTATTCCACTTTCAACATCTTATGGAATCCTGGGGTTTGGCTCAAGGCACTTCCCTAAACTTCAAACCCCAGGATTCCATAGGATGTTGAAAGTGGAATAATAGCACTATGACAGTCCAGTGCAGAAATGTCTTGAGTTCAAACTACAAGAGCAGTTGCAATTAACTCAGCAGAGAAGAGAGGAGGTGGAATTACTGCCCTTCCCAGTGGGCTCAAGCAAAGGAAAGCCACTCCAGCCTCTCCTAGCTTGTGTGTTGCTCCTTATTAATAACTTTTGTCATCCTAACCACATGCTGATGTTGATTAGCCACATATGTCTCAGTTTTCATAGGTGAAATTTATGGAGGATATGGAATGCTAGTTAACATACTACTGCCAAATTACTCCTGACCCCAAACCAGTATTTTGCTGAAGGCTGAGGAGTGTAGCCTTTTCTCTTTCTCCACATTGCCTCACAAAGCTGCCACCTCACACTGGCCTTACCATGTGTGCAGGCATACTCATTTACTAAAGAAGCAGCTCCTTTTTACAAATATTTTTGGACACCTCTTTTTCCCTCCTCATCCTCTGTCTAACCAAAGTTTGTTTGTTTGTTTTTTAAAGCAGTATCTGTACTCAGCAAGTGAGACCCAGAACTTTATTTAAAAACAAAAAACAACCCCTCCCCGCCCCACAAGTCTGGCCACCAATATAGACATCATAAGAAAAGTGAAGGAGGGTGAAAGAAAAAAAAAATCACCCCTGGATGTATTTTGGAACAAGTCTTGAGGGCTGCAAAGCTAGAAGGCTGAAAATGTTTTCATTTACTTTTGCAAGACTTACCTGACCTGCTTGTTCCGTGTCACACGTTCATAACGTTAGTTTTGAATGAAAACTGTGGTGAGACATATCGAGCTGCTCTGTCGAAGACTGAATCCCAGGAGCAAGCGTCCTTCGTTAACGGAGGCACCCCGGCATTCCAAAGGGAAGCGAAAGCGCGCCTTCCAACAGCGGTAACCCGCACCCGCGTTCTCCCTCTCCCTCGCCTTCTACTTTGGAACGGGGTGGCGCGTAAGCCCGGTTCCGACGTTCTCTCCGCCAGCTGCCCACAAGCGGGGCGAGGCTGCGCGCGTCATAATGAGCCTTCCCTCTCCAGGCGCGAGGCGCGCGGCTTTCTCCCTTGGTGAGCGCTTTCCCTTCGAGAACGGCGTTGCGCAGGAGGGGCTGGGGAGAACACGACAAAATAGAGAGGCACGAGTGGGGCCAAAGAGTCCGGAGGCTGTAGGGGAACGGGAAGAAGGCTGTGCGGTGTTCCGATGGGCTTTAGTCAAGCGGGGGAGGTTGTAAATGAACGGCTGGAGCCTCGTGGAAGGAGCAAGGCGACTCTCTTTTTCCCCCTGGGGACAGAGGGGGACAAGTGGCGATGAAGTTTGAGGATCAGTAATGACGACGGAAAGATGGCTTTTTCTGCACTACACTCTTATGGTGCTATTATTCCACTTTCAACATCCTGTGGAATCCTGGGGTTTGCAGCGGCCCCTCCCTAAACAGCAACCCCCAGGATTCCATAGGATGTTGAAAATGGAATAATAGCACCATAATAGTCTCTCGGAAATGACCTTAGAGAGAGCAGAGGAGCCAAACGGGAAATGTTCAAAGCGCAGCCACTCTTGTCTAGCAAAGTCCAGTCATTTTAAGGGATGATTGTGTCTGCGACATCTCCTTCTGGCTTCTGTGAAGGCTTCGGGATGCACGGCATCTGTATAGGCTGTGTGCACTGCACACGAAATGTCCACCTTTGGGATTCGAGTCCTGGAGAGGTGACCAGTTAGTTGGGTAGATGGGTAAGTTTTGCTTCGTCCAAGCTAGCGTCACTCTTTCCTCCCAGGAATGAAAAGTTCACTAAGCTCAGGATCACGCCTGTGGCTGCGGGAAAGCTTGCTTCTTTCTTCCAGCGATCTCAGCTATTGGGAACCAGGCGCTACAAAATTATAGCACTGTGATTCCACTTCAACTGCTATGGTTTTGTCCTGTGAAATCCTGGACTGGTTGTTTAGGAAGGCACTAGAGCTCTCTGGCTGAGAAGGTTGAATACCTCTGCCTAAACTGCAAATCCCAGAATTCTGTAGGGGGATAATTATGGTTAAGGCAGAATCATGGTGCTATAATTCTGTGGTATGAGTCTACTACTATCTACACAGTGTTCCTTAAAATATTTAAAGAGTGAGAAACACATGTTGAGAATTGGCTTTTATTTTCAATAACATTTAAAGTAACAGTGTTGATGCCCCCCCACCATGTATTGCACACACAGAGAGGAACTCTGTTGTAGTTTATTTCCTTAGAAAGTGCAGTTCAGATGTCATAGAATGCTAGTTCCTAAAGCAGGGATTTATGCTGAACTGCAGTAGCTCCATTTGTTGAATGACAGCTCCCATCATTCCATATCAACTGTATTGACTCAGGTGGATGGGAGTTGAGCTCCAACAACATCTGGAGAATCATGTACTCCCCACCATTGTTTTAAATCATGATTGGAGATCAAGATCATACAACTAGCCCTCACCAGCTCTGTTCTTGTGTTGATAGTTCTCCTTCCTTGGTTTGTTATAATCATGATTTGCCAAAAAGTTCAAATTAAACAGGCTTTAGATTAGTATAAACCAGGAACTGGATCCAAAGCAGGGTTTTAGGTTAGGGAAAAACATAACTATGTGTGAAAAATCAGTATTCTGAGTTGTGTAAAGAGCCTCCAAACACAAAAATCTCACTTCTTCAGAAAATTAAACTCAGTGCAAAGAGTGCTGCAGAAATGTCTTAGGAGGTCAGTGTGTGTGACGCATCCCTACTCCAGACTAGCCCTGTAATTCTTAACCCTTTGGCTTCTGTCAGTCACCTTGCCCCCTTTTCCCCTCAAGACCCCTCTGTAGATATGGTACTTGGGCCTCAAGGTGCTACCTGTATGGACCAGAGGATATGTTCAATGGGTTCATTGTGGCAAGTGAGACCAGACTCTATCAAAACTTAACAGGAACAGCCAGATATAGGTGTAAAAAAAGAATAAACAAGTAAAAGTTTATTGATACGCAATTTAATCACACTTTAACTCCTGAAGTATTTAATCATTCACAGCTCCCTCAAACCCTATTTAGTTCTTCATCTCTTTGACTGTCTTAACTCTACTACAACTTTTCCCTTTCTCTATAACATCTTTCCCCTATTTGCTTTTTGTCAGAGACAAGTCTCAGTTTTGTAACCTTTCTTCTCCATAGTAGCCCCTCCATCACAACATTCCCTGAGCTGTGATTGACTGGCACCAATCAGGCCTGGCCAGCTCCTTCTCATACACCATTATAATTGTACTACTTTTCTTACTTGCTTAGCTGATTCTTGAACACTTAAGAGAGGGTGAGCAGAGATTCTGTTATACGACTCAGTCTTATCCATATTTATTCAAATTCCCACTGTGCTTCTAACAGGAACAATTTCTGCACTAGACTGTTACAGTGCTATTATCCCACTTTCAACATCTTACGGAATCCTGGAGTTTGCAGTTACGGGAAGGGCCTCTGGCTCCTCCCAAAACTGCAAACTCCAGGATTCCATAGGATGTTGAAAGTGGGATAATAGTGCTGTAACAGTCTAGTGCAGAAATGGCTTGGGTCTACAGCTGGAAGTGTCCTACTTCCAAGCGTGTCTAAAATCGAAGCCACACACTGCCATTCATCTATTCACGCACAAAGGATGTATGAATAGATTATACTCTTCCATACAGCTCATTCTCTTCTACCTTTCTTCACTCTTCCTTTCTCCCTTTGCAACCATTTCTCCCTTTTTTTCCTGCTACGCTAGACTCCCTGTCCGGAGGAACAAAAGAGAACTGAGCAGACCTAGAAGTCCAGACATGGGTTGTGATGAAGAATATTTTTCTGGAGGATACTGTACTTCTCTGAAGGATGCTGTACTTTCTGAAGGATGGTGTAAAAATACAGACTAACAGACATTCATTCCCCCACCCTGCTTCCCAGCCCACAGGTCTCTTCTCCAGTCGTGCACATGCTTCAGAAGATCCAGTCTGTGGTTCTGTTGCGCAAACTGAGGAGATGTCATACTCTGGATGAGATTAACAAAGATGCTTCTTTTTTATATCCCCCTCCAGATGGGGGTTGGGGTTGGGTTGTTGTCTTGGCAGCTTTTACCCATTCCTTGTGTGTCAGTGGCTTCCACAATGCTTTTGGTGTTTACATGCTGCCCCTTCTTGAGACTTTTAAATCAACCAGCTCAATAATAGGTAGGTTATCATCACATGTTAATTAAAACTGTATTAAGCATGGCTTTAATGAAGCTTTTTAAAGAGGAAAAGACATTGCATTTTCTACTACATCCTGTTTAGCTGTATGTTTAAATGTGTGTGTGTGTGTTTAAGCCATATTGTTACCCCACTGGCATACTCTATCCCTGGGACTATAAGTTTGATATCAAATATGCCTGCCATATGCAGGCCATATGCCTGCCCGAATGGGTACATAGACAAGGAGGTCAAACAACTGAAAACAGGTCAGGCCAGGAAAATCCCCAGTCATGTTACCCTAGGAGATCTCAGGCTAAACATGTCTGCATGGACAAAGAGTCCAGCCAAGGAATAGCCAACTTGAGTGGATTATTGGGTTTTCCCCAGGTTGAGCAACTCTGACGTTAGTAAACCCTACACTGCAAGGTCCATCTGCATAAACCAATCATGCAAACTACCAAGTTGCTATTGTGCAGCATTTCTCCCTTTATTTTGGCCATTGTTCTTCCTGGGAGACGGCCTGCCCTTGAGGTATGTTCTGCTCTATAAGTAGTCCCAGTTTTTGAGGGTCTCTTTGGAGAACTCCCCACCACGCTAGCAGACTGGCACTCTGTTAGTCAAGTGATCCCCTCAGCCGCTTCTCTTCACTGATCTCTATTCTTCTTGCTGCTTCCTGGACTGAAGACTTCAGAATAGGTGCAGTTATCACCGCCTTTACACCCTCTCCATTGAATCTCCTATCAATTTTCACCTTTTTCCTTTCTCAATAGGCCATGTGTGCATGGTTGTGTTGGTGCATGAGAATACATTTGTTAATAAAATCAAGTTATTGGTACATTTGTTTAGCTTTTCGCTTGGTTTGACCCTGTAAAAATTAGGTAAAAGATTCTGCTGGGTTACTCTGCCCCTTGTTTGGCTACAGCCAGTGCTCCGCTAATTTCCTCAATCTTTGCATTTTTGGAGCAAATCATGGTGTCCCCAAAGGGACCCCCAGATGTCAAGGTAACAATATGTTTAAATGTGGACAAATAGTTAACCTTGTCAGGTGTTCTGGACTAGTGTCCTGTGAATGAAAGGACTGTACATTGTAGCTTTCTAACATCAGACACCGCCACGTGCTCACCTCCATGTGAATTGGGACTTGAAAAGCAAGCTTGAAATCCCAAGTTTGTATAGAAGTCAATATGCATGCTGTTATAGGCTCATGGGTTTCCTTCTACTGATGTTTATGCTGGATGGGTGGGGTGGAGGGAATGTCCCTATGTCATGGGTGTAGCACTGAAGATTGGGGCTAAATGGTGCATCCCAGCTCCTTGTTTTTGTTTCTTAATTTCCTGAATGCCCAAATACAGCTAATATAGTTTGCATACGTCAACATTTTTCCATGGATTCCAAGAGTTATTTTTTTTCTTGGTAGAACATATGCTAATTAATTTGATAATATAGTAAGATGTAAACAATTTCCTGCATTTAATTACAAATGTTTGTTTCTATTTAGCCTGGATTGGATCAGTCAGCTATGCTTTCATTATGATTTTTGGTCCTATTGCTGGAAAACTGCTGGTGAAACATGGAGCCATAAAAGTGGCCATAATTGGAGCTCTGGTTGTCATGTTTGGACTAGTGTGTTCATCCTATACCTATGATTTACGAGTGCTGTTTTTAACACAAGGAATCATTGTTGGTGTAGGATCAAGTCTGGCTAGCACTCCAGGTAATTTATTTTATTTATTTATCAATCAAGTTAATTCAACAATCTAAGATAAAGTTGGACTAAATCAGTTCATTTCTCAGGATTTTCTGTGGTATGCCACCTAGTGAATGAAAAAGTTATGCCATAATGTAGACAGCACGTTTTCCAATAAAGTATATATGAAAATGTCATCTGAGTATTCATCACAGGCTATATAATGGATGCATTACACAGATAAATCAGGATACCATTGGGTTGAATTACTTACTGATTCAAAACATTTATATACTTTTAAAATACTAGCTGTAGTTTTTGGACAGTATCTAAGGCAGTGGTTCTCAACCTGTGGGTCCCCAGATGTTTGTGGACTTCAGCTCCCAGAAGCCCTGAGCATTGACTATAGTGGCTGGGGCTTCTGGGAGCTGAAGTCCACAAACATCTGGGGACCCACAGGTTGAGAACCACTGATCTAAGGGCAGCCCAGCAAAAATGAATTGCCATATTCCAAACATGTGCCATTTCCTCACTAGCCTGTTATAGCACGATGATTCCACTTTCAACATCCTCTGGAATCCTGGGGTTTGCAGTTTTGGGAGGGGCCGGCCGGCACCTCCCAAAACTGCAAACCCCCAGTCCAGAGGATGTTGAAAGTGGAATAATCATACTATAATAGGCTAGTGCGGAAATGACCATGGTGTTACCAAAGCATAAGCAATTGTGGCTTGTAGCCTCCAACTACAGAAATTATAAGTGGCACACCAGTCTCAGCAAATTGAAAGGGCTCTGTGATACTCAAAAACTGTAAAAAAAATATTGGAAGTCAGAAATACATGGCCAAATGTCAGAAAAATTCAGTTACTCCAGCTGTAATATAATAACTTTTTGGGATGTTATCATTCTTTGATAAACTGGAAACAGGTATCTGTGTACTGATAATCTCCTAGTTTGATTCAGGAATGTATTGTGCTTGGAGTTTTCTTTGAAAACATCTCAGAAACTTCAGTTGGTTCAAGAGAAAAGTTGCTAAATAACTGGGACTGGGATTGCTCAAAACAGTCATGTGATACCAGTGCGCTGGCAGTTGTACTGACTTCCAGTCTGTTTCAGTGCCCGGGTCATAATGTTGATATTTATTTTGAAGGCCCTAAATAGCTGGTGACCAGAAAAAAAGGTATTCTTCCCATATGTTGCCATACCCTTAGAGCATCTTCAGAAGCCCTCTTTTTTTGGTACCCATATGAAATTAAGTTAGGCAGATGGCTACTAGAAGTTTGTGGTGCCTATTTCTGGAATCTTCCCTTCTTGTGTCTCACCTTGTGTGTAATCTATTACCTTTCACATGCCAGGCAAATACATTTTTCTTCTCTCAGACTGTAAATTGTGATCAATATTCTTCAAGGCGTTTTTCCCCATTGTATTACTTCTTGTTGTTTTATTGCACAAGACACTCTGAGGACATACAGGACATGTGAGGATCATAAAAATAAGATTAATACAAGAACTTTAGAATCTGCTTGTGTGGATGTTTGGGGTATATGGCTGAAATAATATAGATATACTAACCGTTTCTTTTCAAAATGGTGATTCTTTATGATGTTTTGCAACATGAGTTAGAAAGATGAGATGTTTTATTTTTAGAGATTATTGAAAAATTGAAAAATGAAAATGAAGTGTACTTCTGTTTATGCAATACTGAAAAATATTTTTTTTAGATGTGTCTTCAGTCTTGTGCATCTACCTCATCCATTCTCCAGGATTTTTCATAGGCAAAAGATACAGGTTCTGAGAGTACATTAAGATAGTCCTTTGCTATCCTAGTATGTCTGTTACCATTGCAGGTGACGCCATTTTATTGTGTGCTTTAATTTTTATTTTTATTTTAATTAGGAGAAATATCACTTTTTTGTTTAGTGCCGTAGCATTGATTATTAAAGATTTTTTTTTTGCTGATTTTCAAGTCACCACTGTTTTAGCAAAGTGTTATTTTAAAACTTGCTGCCTAAAACAGTTCTGATCTAAAAACAAAGCAAGAACGTAACTGAAATTGGGTAAGCTCATTTTAATGAGAGATAAATCAGATAATTGGCCTTTTTAAAAAGTCAATCAGTATTTTTAAACAGTCATTCAGATGAATTGTAGTTTTGTTTTCTCCTCCCACTAACATAGCAGGATGCATACATAGAATTAACACAGTAGTTCCAGTAGTGTGGAAAGGAAAGTCAATTGTAATTCTATTTGTAGCTTATAGTAAAGGAACAATTCTTTGGTAGTGTTAAACACATGTCTAGAAGTGCCTATTTATGTAATACCTCAGATGGAGTTTGTTTCCTTCACAATGTTGCTGTAATATAACAAAGAGAGATTCAGACTGATTGCTTTGTCTTATTTCAGAAGGGTGCTTTCAGCCAATCCCAAATACTATGAAGAAAAAACTGTTCAGATAGGGAACTATCATCCTGCTCTTCAAGATGGTGGTTGATATCTAATTGTCCCTTCATTCATACAATGTGGCTATCTGGATTTTCCTTCTAAGGATATCCATTTGTGTTGCATCGAAGACATCCTTATGACAGTCTGGAGTAACTTTTAAAAGAAAGTAGAGAGATGTAAGGAGAAGGGGACTCATAAACCTCTGCACCAGGATGTTCATCTGCTTGCCCTCCTTGAATCCTATCATTATCAGCTTTATTATTACTTTTACTTATTTATATTCCACCTTTTCTTCAGTGCAGGGACTCAAGATGGCTTAAAAAACCCTCAAAGCCATGAAGACAACACACAACAACAACAAAAAAGAACAGATTATAGTGCATGAAAATAAATTCCAGTAATTTCAAGTCACCTGGCTCTCACTGAGTTAACTTGAGATCAATGCCTGATTCATATATAGTATTGGCATATAGCTTGTTAGTGCAGTAAGGGTTAAGAGTGAGTCTCAGACTATCTAATCATATCTTTGTTGTGTATAAAAGCTTCATTTTGAACTAGCCATGGAAATGCTTACATATATGAATTGGTCTCCTTTCACAAAGCCTGTTTCTTGTGTTAATGAAAAGAGAGGGGGTAAACACACTTGATTTGTTCTAAAATGTCCATTGCTTCCAGACTCTGGAATTCCCAGACTCTGGAATTCTCTCTCCTGGAAGATTAGGATGGCACCCTTCTTGCTCTCATTCTGCAGAAAATTAAAACTTAGATACTGACAACCTTTTAGGAATGGACTACAATGGGCTTCTAATGGTATGCTGCCTTTTTAATATTTTATCTTCTGTTTTTTAATTTGTAAATGGTTTTAATTATATAAATTGTTTAAATGTATTTAAAAATAACTCTGATATATTCTTACTGACGTTTTTGTGTATGTTTTAATCTGTATTGGTTTTAATATTTTGTCAGCTGCCTTGAATCCCAGTATTGGTGAAAAGGTGGGATATGAATGTATTAATACACCATATGAATGTATTAATAAATAATCATAGTAATACTGTCCATTTTCTTAGGGCTGATAATGGTAAGCCTTTACTTTACAACAAAGCGCTCCTTTGCAACTGGGATTGTGATGGCTGGAGGGGCTGCAGGAACGTTCATGCAGAATAAACTTCATGAGTACTTAATCCAAACACTCGGATGGAGGGTTAGCCTACGTGTATACAGTGGAATTCTGTCAATATGTATTTTTGCTGGTTTTGCCTACAGACCACTTCAAAAACGTATGTAAAATGTTTGATGCATTTTCAGTTTCTTTCTTCTTGCCTTCTTGTAGCATATGGGGTTGCCACTTCAGAAACAACCAGCCCAAATGTTGAGACCCAGGGACAGCCCCGCTGATGTCATTAAGCCTTATACATTAAGTACCAACCACAGCTGCTCCTAGTTTATCATTCAAATACACAAGCCACTTCTATACTACATGGTTGTAGTGCTATTATTCCACTTTCAACATTCTATGGAATCCTGGGAATTGCAGTTTAGGGAGGAGCATCTTTGGCTTCAATAAACTACAAACCCCAGAATTCCACAGGATGTTGAAAGTGGAATAATAGCATTATAACAGGATAGTGCAGAAATGGCCACAGAGAGAACATAGTTTTATATCTAGAAATTAAGACAGAAAGCTTAGGTAAAGGTGAAGTGAAGGGATGATTCCTTCTCGCTTATTTAGAAAGATGGAAAAAGTAACATTTAGTCTAATTTACTTGCTTCTAGCCAGAAGGTGGTTGTAGAGGAGGGTGAACCCTGATGTCGTATGGGCTAGGAGGGAAGGAGGATGTGAACTAAGTATCTACATAGACATAGGATTAGCAAGCTGCCCAACAAATCAATTGAGCCTTGCAAATGGTAGCAAGAAGCTTTTATCTTAGCTGAGCTGGATATTTGTGCACCACCCTTTCCTCTTGCTTGGAGCTAAGCCCACCAAAAGAATTTGGAGAATTTGCCCCACCTGGAGGTTACCTATGAAAAATGGAGACTAAAGGAGATGCCATGAGATCTAGCAACAACAGTTGTGGGTGGGCTGTTCTTCTCAATATGGCAACCAGGCTACTCTTTCCCCCCACCCCTTTAAACAGAAGAAAAAGTTTTGGTAAGTGTGCAATTGCGTTTGGCTATCAGCCTGAAAAAGGTTTTCTTGTCTTTCTCTAGCCTGATGCTATTGCATAAGTTCCAACATTTCACAGATCAGGACGTGTATTGCCAAACAACATCAGAATGCAATCAAAATGGCAAAAATTATTAATAAGGGTGAATATACAAGTTAGGAGTGGCTGCAACAGTTCGCTTTTGATTGTGCTCACTGGGAAGGGTAATAATTCCATCCTCCTTCTTTCCTTTTTCCCCTGCTGGGTGCAGACTACTTTTGCAGTTCGAATTTAGTTTGCAACAACTGAAATAAGCTATGTACAAAGAGGAAAAGTGGGAGGAGGAAAGAGAAACTGGGACCTTTGGGCCTTAAAACTAGATGGCCAAAGCATATCAGTTTGGTTGTACTCTTCACTTTCTTTACCAGCCTCCCAGATCTCCTTTTATAGTTAATTTGTTCCAGATTCAGCTTTCATTAGCCCTGCTCTTACAGCAACAACTCTCTGTGTGTACATCTGTATCTGCCCTCAAGTTGCTTGTTGACCTATGGCAACCCCATGAATTTCACAGGGTTTTCTTAGGCAAGGAATACTCAGATGTGGTTTTGCCTCTGAAATGTAACCTACAGTGCCTGGTATTCATTGGCCATCTCCTGTCCAGGTACTAACCAGGGCTGACCCTCTTTAGCTTCCAAGATCAGATGGTATCTGGTGCTTTTAGGTTAATTAGGGACTTGCAACAACCCATATCCAGCAAAGTATTATAAGCTATTTCCACAAGGGCAGCTTTGATTACTATTAACTGGTCTAGCTTATGAATCTACCCATGACGGACCCAACTCCTGAGTTTAAAGTAGAGATTTTCAACTTTTTCAGCACCAAAGGCCACATATTGTGTTGGACCAGAGTTGCACCTATAGACACATGGGAACATACATACTCTTTCCCCTAGACCCTTCAGAGCATATACACAAACACCAAATAACATATCTCAGCATTTTTGCATCCCCCAGACATCCTCACTGAGGTTACTGTTTGCCTGCCAGTCATAGCAAGACATAAAAACCTATCTCAGGTGCCAGAGCACAGTGCTTCCCTTAATCAAATGGACAGTGGGGGAAGAGTGGGTGGAATCTGGCCAGCTTCAGCTCTGAACAGGGAGCAGAACCTGAAGCTGGTGATCTTGTGGCTCCATGGAAATTGGGCTGAGCATCCTTGGCTTAAAGAGTAAATCATGTCCATTGTTTACTCCTAAGAATTCCAATTCATATGAAGGCAAGTTTTCAGATCTGTAGAGTATAAACATGGTTGAGCACAATTGTCCCTGCCACAGACATAACCATCCTTTCTTAGGGTTCTTAGGCCAGCCAAGTCATTTCAACTACATATGTGGAATCACTTTTTGAAATCATCCCTCCTCTTTGCAGCCCACAGTATAATGGGCTAAATATCACACAGGTCAGAGCTCTGCATATTGAATCTATCTGTTAATATGGAAGCTTCTGTGACTATGGATAGAAACGCTCTTGTCATATTTGTTGTTTTCTGATAATGGGACTTTGTCAGTTTTTCACCATGACATTATGTAAATAATAGCAACAATTGTTTTTGTTTTATTTTTTAAAGATAGAACTCATCCAAGTGTTGTTGAGAAATTTAAAACATCCCCACTAAGAGGTTTTATTGTTGACTTAAGTTTGTGGAAAGACCGCATTTTTGAAGTTTGGGTTCTTTCTCTTGGACTAGCAAAATTTGGATTCTTCATACCTTTTGTACATATGGTAAGAAGACATTTCTGCATTTCTGTTCTCTGTCATATCCTATATATGCTTCATATTTTTTGCAGTATTTTACATATAATTTTTAAATTGCTGAATGTGTTTTTCTAAATATACTGATAATACCCAGTGATCCCTTCCCCCCTGAGCCCGGTGAGGTCTTTGAACAAGAATGTAAGTCTTTGACAAGCTGGAAAGTGAAACGATGTTAAACTCATTTCATATAAAATATGATTCTTCATACTAGGCAGTCGGATTGATCTACTTCCAGAAGTCATATGGGTTTGTATCTTTGGATTGTTTCTGATTTTTCTACTGAATGGATAATGGTGGTATGTGGCCAAGATTTTCTTTCTGTTCTTTTCTTTTTTAAAATTCTGCCTGGTGCACCACCATGTGCCTTTTTTTCCGGAGAAAATGGATCTGGCCACCAGGACAGATGCTATAATGAAGACTTGACTACATGTATACCTCAGTTAATGAAGGAGATGTATGCCTGGGTGTTATCTCTTTAACAGAAAATATGGTACCAGAGGCTGAAATAACACAGAAAGAATAGAGATTGTTCTTCTACCACAAAAGGAAAAGCAATTCGACATATTTCATCAAACTTTTATTCAGAACTAACTAATGTGAAATGAAACAACTGAGTCAAGTAAACCTTGGATAAGTAGATGAGATAATTTTGAACCTTTTAGAGACTACTTGAAGGCTTCTTTTAAAAATGTGTTGAGGAATGATTTTTCCTCCACTTTTTTGACTTTTGATTTGGTGGCCAAATTTATAGATCTCTTCTTTTTTAAAATGTTGGGGGTCGATAATGAAGCATGTTCATCTGCTCTCCCATTTTATCTTTTTCTGTGCATGCATCCCCACTTAGGGCTTCTAAAGGCAGCTGCTGTTTACCTTACCTGTTGTTGACAGGTACATAAGAGTAGTAGAGTCTGCTAGAGTAGAATCCTGCTTTTTCTCAGTTCAGGATTGTTTTATTTGCTGCAGCTACACTGTTGAAACCTGTTTTTCTAGTCCTCCTTCACCATCCTGCCAATTCTGCTGCTACTGAAACTTCTGATGCTACTAAAACAGCTAGACAAAGGATGAGGAAAGGGGGCAGGACAGACATAAAAAGGAGCTCTTCTGTCAGAGCCTTTGTTAACTGAGGTGTGCCTGTACTGTAATGTTATGAGGATTCCTTTGGGGGAATGTCTGGCAACTGGTCCAAAATATCATGACAGTGCTTTTCAGAAATAATACCAACAAATAATGTTTTACACCTGTGTTATTAGTTTTCTTTGGTCTCAGTGGCAGTGTATTTTAAACAGCTCCAAGAAAACTGAGGCTACATTACCTGAGGTGCAGCTCCCCCTGTTTGTTCTTCCATGTGCTCAGAGGTAAACCAGAAAGGATTTGCTAAGCATCTCTGTGCCCACGGAAACGTAGATAAATGGAGTCAGACCTTCTGTCAGCTGGCATCCTCTCTTGGAAGCTCCGTCCTCAATATAGTGTGTTTGGCTCTCTTTGAAGTTTGGGGAAACAGGTTTAAATTTTCCTGAGCTGCAGCTTTATTGAACTGTTGCGCTAAGCTGCAATTCTGTCAGTTGTTCCTAACACTTATGGTCCACCTTTGTACAAAAAGAATCAAGATGGATTATGAATAAGTAACAACATGGGGTAAAACAACAATGAATAGGATAGCAAAGGCAGAAGAAAGAAGAAAGGAGGACTTTTGAGTCAACACTCATGGTTCTGGTAGATCCTTAGTTAATAGTATAAAATTATGTCATGCTAGTGCTTGGCAATGTGCATTAAAAAATGTGACTCTCAGAACATAGAACTGTTGAAGTGTTTACAACACAGCTAATAATGACATTAATCAGCACTATTACTAGCTATGTGGTTTTTTTTTTGAGAAATGCAGAGGGACATGTAAGAAACAGGAATATGTGAATATAAAACTAAAGACATTTATCTTACAGATTAAACTTGCAGGTGACTTGGGTATTCCATTGCATCAAGCATCCTACATTATGGTGGGGATTGGAGTAAGCAGCATGGTTAGTTGTCTTCTATTTGGAAAGATATGTGATATGGAAAGAATTGACCGACTTTATCTGAATCAGGCATCCATATTGTCTGTGGGTAAGGGTTTACTGTAACCTTCTGTGTCAAAGGAAGTGATTGTTTCTTTATTTCAATAACAGAAAACTTTTAATGTAAGATAACAACAGTAGTCAATGCTAGGATAAAGTGTTTTGTAGATATGTACTGTTAGCTCAATTCGGTTTAAAGCTGTGAATGGTAAAAGTTCTCCTTCCTCACACTGATCCGTCCATGTGTAGCATGTCCATGTCCATGTCCATGTCCATGTGTAAGCATGCTAAACATATGGAAGCAATTGTCTGCATGTGTCGCCTTGCTTGTGTAAGTAACGGAAATTACAGATTCTGGCCTAAGCACTTATAGACATGACAGGTAATTAATGTAACAGCATCTCAGAGGGCACTTGGTTCCTTCTAATACATCATGATCATGGTTTTCCCCTTTTTTCTCCGCAAGGGATTCTTATTGGAATAGCATCCAGTGCATCCGATGGGGGCAAAGTTGACCACAAAACACCACAAAACACATAAGAATTAAGATAACAGTTTCTATTAAATTTGTGAGGAAACACAGGAAATGACAGTTCTCCCCTGATCAAGGTTAACTTTGCAGGTTGGAGTTGTAGAATGCTTTAAATAAACTTAACAAAGGTTTTCTAGTGCCGTCAGGATACATTTGGCCCTACCTGTTGATGGCAAGGGGCGTTTGACTGCAACTCCCAGAATCTCCCAGCCACCATAGCTGCTGGCCATGCTGTGTGAGGGATTCTAGGAACTGTAGTACAAAAATGTAGATTTTCTGAGCTCTGTTTAACCTCAGTTGGATTTCGAATCTCCCTCCATTTTTAAATGGCAAACTTCGTGTGATCAGGGGTGACTTCCACTGTTAAAAATGACCAGAACATGAGACTGGAAAGAAAAAGGCCACAACTTTATTGGCTGCAGATACAAATAAGGTTAGCACACATATGGATATAGATCCAGGCATCTGTTAACTCGCCTGTTGACTGATGAGCCCAAGCCTCTGGCCCAGAGCTGGAAATTGAAGAAGGACAGGAGAGTCCTAGCTCTCTGTATCCCTCATACCACTAAGGGGTGCATGACAGATGTCCTCTGAGCAGGGCACACCCACTGCCAGTATATATCCCCCAAGTCCCAGGTGGGACCCCTGTCCAACTGGTGCCAAGTGGCTCTTGGTACTGATTGCCCTGAATCCAAGACCCATGTCCCCGCCTTACAAGTTATGACAAAGCTATCTGAAATGGAGTCTCACTCAAATTTACAAACACCTTCCCACGTAAAAGAAGGTGGATGGGTGGGATGCTACAGAGAGATGACTGGCAGTTGCTTCTGAGTGCACTGCCTTACATAACCCAGAGTTGGACCTGAGTGAAGCCTATAGGACCAACACTAGCCCAGTTCCATCAGCCAATGAATTCAAAGCAGCAGCTTTTATCCCATTGGTTGTCACTCCATGGTTGCACGAGCCTGGAAATGGCTCCTCCCACCAGGCAAGCCAGAGGCTGACACACCATCAGCTCCCCAACCTGCAATGGCACTGCATGGTAAGTTGTGCAGTGCTCTTATAAACTGCTTAGGAAACTCTGCTGCATTTAAATAGCAATGTGCTATGTGGCATTGAAAGAGATGTGCTTTCATTTGAGTTCCAATACATACAAATAGATTGGATAGGCAAAGCTAAACTCATAAAAAAAATTTAGGTTAATTTCACAGTGTTTAATGATGTATATTGAATGGATTGGTAAAGCTATTTTGTTTGTATAAACATAACCATGTGTCCTGCAATGTTTTGTTTTCCTTTTCAGGTGTGGTGTACTTTATTATTCCTCACTGTACAACCTTTGTCTCTCTAGTAGCCATTTGCTCTCTCTTGGGATTTTTTGATGCAGGAAACTATGTTCTTTTACCTGTCCTTACTTTTGATTTGATGGGGGAAGAGAAAATGCCTGTTGCATGGGGATTTATGATGGCTGTTAATGCTATTAGTTGCTTTGGACCACCCTTTGCAGGTAAACCAAACCAATGTGAATCTGTTATTTTTCTATGCAGTTATAACTTAGTAATGTTAGCACATTCAAATATGTGATTTCCATCATGTTCAAGTGCTGACCACCCTTGTATTGCTTAGCAAACCTCTTCCCTATGTTCTATATCTATCTATCTATCTATCTATCTATCTATCTATCTATCTATCTATCTATCTATCTATCTATCTATAGCATGAAGAACCAGGAAGAATATTTGTCACTACAATATAAACCTCTTACAGCCACAATTTTGCTTTAAAATAAGAGGCATGTACCCCAAATGAATCAGGATGCACCAAATCTGGTTTTGGTTGACATGTGGTCCCACGGCTGTTTCTCTGGCACTTTAGGACCAAAATTTGGGAGGCTGAGAAATGTTTGCTCCTAAAATGCCAAAAACAAACCCAAAACTCTGGGGAACTGGTGTTGAGTAATTTGTCACATTTTGGGGTCCCCCTCACTTTTGAAAGGCATGCAGATGTCGTCCTTCAGCTTATAAATACTGTTTTTCAAAATAGGAAGGGACCAAAGTAACAAGTAGTTACCTCTTTAAAAAAAAAGTCTGTAAAGGCTTAAGAAAAGTGACAAAGTTGGGAATAGCATTCCCTGAGGATTAGGTAGAGCACTGTTTTTCAATTTGGTATCAAAAGATTCCCCCACATCCTATTTTAGGGTATAGTGAATGTGGGGGGACAATGGAGGGGTATGGCTCTCCAGGTTTTTGTCAGGAGAGGCAGTGTGCCCTCCCAACCCTAGCAGAGAACTTTTCAAAGGAAAGAACAGTTCTGTTTTGTTTTTGTCAGTACAAAATTTGCCACCATAGCACTAGCATAGCTTGCAGTACCTGGTCACCTCACAGTGTGTGTGTAGTGTGACTTTGACCTGTGGAAGTTGTGTTCCTGTTCCATAAGATATCATCAGAAAAAGTGAAATAAAATGTTATTTGAGAAAGAATTGATTAAAAAGTAACCAAAGTATTTTTGCTTTCAGGTGCAATGTATGACATATTTGGCAACTACAACATCGGCTTTGTAGTAACTGGTGTTTGCAATGTTGCAGCAGCCAGTATACTTGCTTTTATCCCATGGATGAAAAATGAAGCAGTACAGTCAAAGAAAAATTATCTTAATGCATCTGTATGTGAAATAACAAGGACAATAGTTCCATGGCAATCACCGACTCCTTCTCTAGGGGTAATACTGGTTCTCTAATTTCTTCTAAACAAGAAGATTTTGCCTTTGCCATAGAATTCTGTATTGTGTAAGTGCATCTATGTATGATCCTGGAAAGTTAACCTTTTTTTCAGACAGCACCTCCCAGAATCCTGCAGCTAGCATGGCCATGGCACGGGCAAGAGCATATATGTGTATCTGTGGTTGAAGCAAGGCAGATGATCATAGTTTGCCCTGGATTATGGGTGCCTTGCAGTTGAAAGCTGCTATGATTGTCTGGAAGCACAGGAATTCTGTGGCTGCTTAAGAGCATTTGTTTCTCAGTTGATTTTGTGGCTTCTTTTTGTGGTGGCCAGATAGCCTTTTCACTCCTGTGGAACTTACAAAGGCAAAACTGGGCTGGATCCTTCTATTGTCCACATTCAGAACTTTAGGACCATGCTTTTGTTGGCATGCAAAGGCTTAAGAAAGGTGACCAGAATTTACTTGGGCAGTTATGAATGTGTAACCACTGTAGTTATGTAGGTACATGTGGACTCCGGGCCCAACCCTGCCAATCCACAACAGCTGCTGTGATTGACAGGAGTCTGTTTCCCTGTTGATTGCTAAACAGCTGACTGATGTTTCTACCCCCTTCCATGACTAGTCTCTGGGGAAGCAAGCAGAAGCATGGTCCCTGTCGCAATCCCCTCTCACCCTGGATATTGCTCATGCAAGGAGGTAGGTGGGACTGTCAGCCAGCTGCTTCCTGATTGACACGGGAACAGACCCCCATCAATCACAATGGTTAACCAAGTGGGAAAATTTCATGGTCCCTATGCATCCCCTAAACTTGGGGATATGAAAGGATTGTCAATATAAAACATCACAGATGTGTAACTCTAAATTACACATTCTTAACTGACTTAGTGGATTCTGGCTGGTGGGGTTTGTTTGTTTTCAGTTTTGAGAACAGCCATGATGCTTAAGGTGTGAGAGACAATTTGTAAGATAAAGACATATATAAATTCAATGTTTTCTTGCCCTTCTTACAATTTCATTTGTTTCCTTATAGACTTTAACATCTTCATACACAAAATCTATGTTGACCCCTGATGACAGTGCATCACAATTTTCAAAAAGATTTAGTATGAAATCATTTAAAAGCATACTGAAGTCAGATGCAACCTCTTTTAAAAGCTCAACTTCAGAACGTGGGGCCCGGATACCCCAGAGAAAAGCAGAGGGCGTAGATGTTTTAGTTTCTCAAGTCTTGCACAGTGATCCACGTGAGCAAAAAGAGTGTATAAGTGATATGAGACTAGAAACAATACCAACGATAGCTGTGTCAGAGGCAGACTCCTCTCACAGTCAAATTTCAGAGCATCTTCT
The DNA here is from genome assembly GCA_948472985.1 of Iguana delicatissima. Lineage (NCBI taxonomy): Eukaryota > Metazoa > Chordata > Lepidosauria > Squamata > Iguanidae > Iguana > Iguana delicatissima. The sequence goes on along the minus strand of CAOKZL010001923.1, from coordinate 436,150 downwards.
CTACAAAAAAGAAGATAGTGTAACTTTATTGGATGTTCATGCTGGAAGTGAAGAAGAGCAACCTGAAAGTACAACTGATGTGGGATTACTGCAGGAGCTAACTGTACCAGAGGCAGTAGACCCTAAAGAGGAAACTTTAGACATCATACAACAAGCAGATCATCTTTTCCACAGGAAAGAAGATGGAGTGGCTTTATTAGATGAGTATGATAGTGATGAAGAAGAACATCTTGAGAATATAATCAATTTGAGGCCAATGCAAGAGCTGACCATATCAGATGGAGTATCCCTTAAAAGAGAAATGGTGGAAACTGCAAAGCAGTCAGACCGCAGAGTGTCTTTCTTGGATGGATATGACAGTGATGAAGAAGAGCAGTTTGAGGGTGCACCTGATGAAAGACCAAAACAAGCATCATTTAAAGGTGAGAGGATGTTTTCTACTCCCCACAGGAAAGAAGATGGAGTAGCTTTCTTAGATGAGTATTATGGTGATGATGATGATGAAGATGATGACAGTGACCTTTTTGAGAGTGCAACTGATTTACTGAGACCCAAGCAAGTAACATTTCAAAGTGAAGCTTCCAGACATGGAAAGAAGTCAGAAAAAATGCCTTCCATTCCCCACAGGAAAGAAGATGGGGTGGCTTTCTTAGATGATTATTTTGGTGGTGGTGATGAAGATGATGACAGTGACCATTTTGAAAGTACAACTGATCTACTGAGACCCAAGCAAGCACCATTTCAAAGTGAACCTTCCAGACATGGAAAGAAGTCAGAAAAAATGCCTTCCATTCCCCACAGAAAAGAAGATGGGGTGGCTTTCTTAGATGAATATAAGGATGATGAAAATGATGTTTTTGAAAGTGCAGCTGATTTATTAAGACCGAAGCAAACATCATCTGAGAATGAAACCTCAGCACTTGTAAAGCAGTCAGAACAAATGCCTTCCACTTCCCACAGGAAAGAGGAACAGGCAGATTTCTTAAAGGACACTGATAGTTATGGGCAGCTTGAGAGCACAGCTACACTGAGGTCAGCAGAAGATGCAGACGAATCTACGAAGGAAACTTCGCCATCTGTAAAACAGGCAAGACAGTTTCCCTACAGAAGGGACACTAGCACAGCATTTGGTGATGATGAAGATGGTAATGAACAATCTCAATAGCAGAAGTGATCAGATATATCAGCCATGTTGATGAAATTTGATCAGTTATATGCACCTTTATGCTTTGTGGGTAATAATGTCCTTATTCTGTTATTCCACACACTTGCTTGATGGCTGAGTGAGTAAGACTTACAAATAATTCTTCCTTGAAAAGCACTTCTTTTACATTTAAATTACTTTTGTAATTCAGATGTGCAGTCAGTTTGGAAATTCCTGGATTCCCAGTGAGATTAAAACTTCTTTGATAATTTTTTAAAAAAAATAAAGAAGCATCAAGTTTTTTTTTAAAGGTTGTATTGGTTTGTGATTAACAGCCTGTGTTGTTACATGACATTCTTGGCTGCCAGAGATTTTCCACAGCTGCAAGAGAGAAAAGGGAAACACATGGTTATGTGTGCCCACAGAGCCAGTTTGTTTCTTCTGTACCGAAATAATTCCTAGATGGCATTGTATTTCAATGGTCTTGTCATCAATATGGTTACCAATATATCAGTGTGAAGAGACTGAACAGAAATGGACAATAAATTATCATCTAGAATTTTAGAAATGTATGAACAGTTGACAATCTGATAATAAATAGATTTTAAAGAAGAATTTGATGCCTTCCTAGAGATCAACCTTTCATCTTTTCTGTAAACTCTGAAAGGAAAACACTGAAATTTAGAAAATATATGGGACCAATCATTGTTTCTGGGTGTTTTCCAAAGTAATGACAACTCACATGTTACCCAGCTGAGAAGATGTTGAAGGTTTCTATTAGGCATTATGACAGAAGCAAGTAGTGAAAGCATTTCTGCCACTTTACATTCTGAGACACATACTTTGCAGCAGAGGCACATACCACATTCCAATTAATTAAAGGCCCTTGGGTTTTAAATTACAAGGTAATAACTGCATATATAGGAGCCAGCCCACATACTGTTTTTCTGCAAATTAATCAGATATAGGCTGACTTAAGACTAAAAGTTTCATGCAAAAATCATTAAACATTATTTACTGGACCCTTCACACAGCTCCTGGAAGAGAAGGGAGAATCAAAAGAGCCGTTTGCTAGTGGGGTTTTTCACCCATTTTTATAACCTCCCCATAAGAGGTGAGGTTGAAATGAGAAACATGAGAGGAGGGGGAGAGAAGTGAAAACTGACTGCACCCACATGTGATTGCCTTAACGTGAGTTGGAGCCACACATGTTTATTTGAGTGTAAAAATAAGTAGCTGAAACGGCACACTTTATAACATAAAGGGGTATACTGAGAAAACTAGTTAATGTAAACAATTTCCCATTCTTTAGCCACAAGCAGTCAGGATCACAGTAACAGGAGGCATTTTTTTTATCTAACACTTTATTGTGCATACTTTCAGCTAAAGGATATATAGAGTTTCCAGACATTTGAGCTGTGCCTAAAATTTCTAGCTGTGAGGCTGCCATGGCACAAGGAAAGAAGGGGCAGTAGTGATGTGAAGAAATTCTAGTGGGCTTCTCTCTGGCCTTGACTGCTCTACCTGAAGGCAGAAAAGAGGAGGAGGGATAAAGGAGCCAGTGTGGTATAGGGGTGTGGGTGTTGGATAAGGTTTGAATCTCTGCCTGGCCATGGATACCCACTAGATGATTTTGGGCAAGTCATACTCTCTCAGCCTCAAAGGAAGGCAAAGGCACATCCCTTCTGAATAAATCTTGTCAAGAAAACCCTGTGATAAGTTTGCCTTAGGGCTGTCATTAGTCAGAGACCAGAGGGCACACAACAAAAACAAGAGGTGAAGAGAAGCAGATGGAGAAGAAAAGAAAATGAAGGCTATCTATACTTCTTCTTGAGCTCTGCATGTAGGTGGCTTGAATGAAAAGGAGGGAACCCATCAACCCACTGACCCCAGTTTGCAGCTGATGTCTCCAGTGACCACCCACCAGCCTAGTTTGGCTAGGCTGCCACAAAGCTGGGCTGATGGATAGCCACTGGAAACTCTCTAGGAGCTCTTTATTCTTGCCATTTATTTTGAAACCAGTGGTGTGCAGAGCTCTCAGTTGCTTCCACCCTTCCCCACATCTCTGTTGTAAAGCTATTGACACACAGAACTTAGCAAGGGGCCTGGACTGTATCTTCTTTCTTAATCTCTCAAAATCTACTCCCTTTCCTTCCCTTTTGCTCAGAGGCAGACCAGTCAAATGCTGGAGGGGCTTTGCTACTGCTGCCACCCAATTTTCCTCCTCAGTCCATGTAGAAGCATGAATAACAGTCAGATTTACCTGTCTGCTTCAGCCCTCCTTTACTGTTAGTTTTGTGCCTGTGATTGAACCCACTTGCTTGGATGCCTTCCTCGATAGATCTTCCAGTATCCCACCAAAAGATAGAGAGGGAGACAGGCAGGCAGTGGGATGCGGGAGTGGAGATGAGAACAACCAGATACTTATATGCCAGATTAGACCTCTCAGTTTTTAAAAATACCATTATGTATATGGGAGAAAACCAAAATCATAATTCAGATGAGGAATGGAGTTGCACAGACTCAGAAGACTGCTTGGTTTCAAGTGATTTCTCTTTTGTATATCTGTTAGTGGTCCCTACTGGAAAATGTCAAGGAGATGGAAGAATAAGCTTGTTGTCCATAGAAACAGAGAGCTGGAATTGAGCAGCCCCCTGCCATGCATGAATACAGAATTAAAGCACTCCTGAAAGACGCCCACCATTCCACTCACTGTCTCCTACTCTGGCTGGTTTGTTGTGAAGATAAAATTGAAGAAAGAAGGTCATGTAACTGCCTTGAGCTCTTCGGAGATAGGCAAGATATAATGTAATTAATAAATAAGGGAAATGGGAAATGAGAAAAGAACAACCACTGTTCTCCAGTCTTGTGAAAGAAGAGAACGCAGATTTTGTTGATTCCAAAGAAGAACTTCTTCATCCAAGCCAACTCGAAGGAAGTTAACACTCAGACAAAGGGACCATTAGAAATTAGCCCTTGCTCAACTGGGATGCTCCCTATGAAAGGAGGAGCTGGGGGCAAACCTCATTGAAGGCAGCCATCACAGCTCGGGGAATGCTGTGAAGAGGAGTCTGCAGGGAAAGTTGCATAAACTGTTGCATAAGCAGGCACTTCAAACTGGAAGGAGGTCTCAAGTGGAGTGTCTCAGAGTTCTGTCCTAGGGCCATTACTCTTTGACATTTTAATCAATGACTTAGATGACAGGGTACAAGGAATCCTTATCAGATGACACAAAACTAGGAGGAAGAAGAACACATTGCAAGGTAGGAACAGAATTCAGAAAGATGTGGGTAAACTAGAAAATTTTGGGCAGAAATTAATGAAATGAAATTCAGTAGCGACAAATGCAAAATTGTACATTTAGGCCACAAAAACCAAATGCATGGATAGAGGATGGGGATACTTGGTTCACCAGTACTACATGTGAAAAGGACCTTGAGATTATTGTTGATCATAAATAGAACAAGAGCTAGCAAAATGATGCTGCAGCAAAAAATGTGAATGCAATTAAAAGAAGCATAGTTTCCAATTTGAGGGAGGTAATAGTTCCACTATGTGTTCTCATCTAGAGTACTGCGTTCAGTTGTGGGCACCTCATTTTAAAAAAGATATAGACAAGTTGGAGCAAGTTCAGAAAGGGCAAGGAGGATGATAAGAGGTGTGGAGAGCAAGACATGTGAGGAAAGACTGAAGGAGCTTGGCATGGTCAGATCGGTGAAGGGAAGACTGAGGGGTGACATGATTGCACTCTAAATACTTCAAGGGCTGTCACAGAAAGGATGGGGAAGGCCTGTTTTCTGCTCCCTCTGTTTTAAGTTACAGGAGGGTAGATTTTGATTGAACATTAGAAACAACAGCAATAGAATCTATTGCCTAGAGCAGTGGTTCTCAACCTGTGGGTCCCCAGATATTTGTGGACTTCAGCTCCCAGAAGCCCTGAGCATTGACCATAGTGGCTGGGGCTTCTGGGAGCTGAAGTCCACAAACATCTGGGGACCCATAGGTTGAGAACCACTGGCCTAGAGAATGACCCTGTGTTACAGTTTTCTTGGTAAAAAAAGTTTGCCTTCCTCTTACGTCAGGGCATGTCACCCAGAGGATTTCCATGCCTAAGATTTGAACCCTGATCCAGATTCCTACTCCAAGATTCAAACCACCACACCATGTTGGCTCTTTGAGCAGACTCCTGCACATATATAGGGGATGCTCTTGCTCATATAGCCCTATGCAGCTTTCCTCCTACACCAACAGTCCTCCCATAGGAATGTCTTCTCATATGGGTCATCTACCTTCACACCAATTGGTAGCTGCCTTGGTTCAGTGCAGGCCTGTTCCCTGCTGCCTCAGAGGGTAGAGCCAGGTCTAATGGGTTTAAGTTATGGGAGGAGAGATTTTGGTTGAACACTATAAAGAATTTCTGGACAGTAACAGCAGCTGGGTAATGGAACCAACTGCCTAGAGAGGCAGTGGAGTTTCCTTCTCTCCAGGGCCATTTCCACACTAGACTGTTATAGTGCTATTATTTCACTTTCAACATCCAGTGGAATCCTGGGGTTTGCCTGACCCCAGGATTCCACACCATGTTGAATGTGGAATAATAGCACTATTATAGTCTAGTGTGGAAATGGCTCATGTCTTCAAAAAGGTGCTGGATAGCTAGCCGCTGGGGATACCTTAGCTGGGGCAGGGGGTTCCACTCGACGGCCCCTGAAGCCCCTTCACGCTCCATGATTCTATGGCTTCTTGCGGGGCTGAGATGGTTGGTCCCGGTTGGGAGGGGAAGGAGGGCGACCCACCTCCTCTAACCCACCTTGCGGAGCTCAGAGCCCCGAGGCGCCAAGGGACGCGGCTGGCGCCGGCGCCGGCGCCCAAGACGACTCCGGCTTGACGCTGCGCCTGGGAAGGCCTCCCGGCCGTTCGCCCTGCAACCGCTGCAGTTCCGCCTCTTCCCGCGTCCCCCTCGCGCGCCTGACAGCAGCGGCTGCGGCAACTCGACCCCCTTGCGGGCAGCCCTGGGGGAGTCCCCGGTCTCCGCCTCTGGCCGAGGAGGAGGAGCGCCGCTCGCTTTTCGGTGGGTGAGATACGCCGCGCCTCTCCGGTCGTGCCCAGTCCTGCCTCCCTCCGTCCTGCTTTCCCCCTTCCAGGGCTCGGCCGCCACGACTGTTGACGGTTGCCGTAGCTACGCCTGGAGCGCGACGGTGACCTCGGTCCGAAGCTCTGGGCGGCTTTCGGAGGGTTTCGCCGTCCCCTTCGCGTCCGTTCAGCGCACTTGACCAAATCCAAGCTCAGGAGCGACTCCAGGTAAAGAAATCGGGGTGAGCGCCACGAGCGTTGCTACAGACTGCTCTCTCCTCAGGGCTTCCTAGCCCCTCTCGTTGACAGTACTTAATACGCGGTAAGCAATCGCAGTGAACCTCGTGGTCTCTCCTTAAGATTACTCACACGTTAGTTCTTACTAAAGTCGTGTATAACTCAAGCCCTTGGCCGTCTGATCCGAAAGCTGGGCAATTCTCTTCACGTTTTACCTGGGAGCAAATTCAATAGAACCTAGCCCTTGTGCTTAATGCGCTGCGTGCAGAACTGTTTGTTGATCAGCTTGTGAAAAGAAACAACGCGTTCGTCATATAGGAATCCTGCAACTTATATTAGCAAACTGAATAATACAATCCTATGCATGCTTACGCAAGAGTCTCACTGTGTTCAATGGGACTTACTCATGCGTAAATGGGGTTTGGGTTCGCAGCCCAAGTGCAATAATGCAATCGAGTCCTCTAGTACAATATGTAGTTTCATGTTTCCACATTTTGGTTGTCCTGATGCCTATGGACCATTAATGATCTTGAATAATGTTGTGGGGAAAAAACACAACTCTTATTTGGCTATATTTAACATTCGCTGTACCTATTAAAAGTGTACAGGTAGGTATATTTGTATTTGTTTCTTCCTATCCACATTAATAAGAAAAACGATAAAACTATGTAGAATAATTAAATGTCCTGTTGCACTTTGAGTCTTGGGTCTGGGGAGGAGGTAGGATAAAAATACTAACAACTTTATTATATATAAATGTAAACCAGTTCATCAGATGCATGAAGTCTCAACAAGAATTTCTAATATTTATATGCTACACATGGTTGTTGTATATATACAGTATGTATGCCTGTGAACAGTGATGTAAAAGCACAGTTACATTCTTCATTTTCTTGATGCTGTAAAACCTTTTTTGTTTGTCCAAGTTAAGATTGTTTCAGAAGTATCTGGTGTTGTGATATGCACAGCAGCTTCTCACTTCCATTACCAGGTAGTGATGGCCTAGGACAGGAAGGCAGCAGAGATGGAAGATGGTTTCACTGTCCATATTCTATACAACATGCCAGAACCTGAAAGGAATGAACCGAAACAAATGTAGTCACTTGTAAGTACTTGCACAAGATATAACAAAATTACATTTTAAATGTTATGTAAAGAAGAAGAATGAAGTTACTACATTGGTAGAATTATTGTATTTCTCCATCCTTGTAAGGGCAAAGCCAATGAACTCCTTTTTAAATGCTAGTAACAGGAACAATAATATAAATAACAAGAACAAATTATTTTTTAAAAATAACTTTCTAGTCTCTTCAACATACAAACATTCAAACAGATATCACAAAAAGTAGGAAAGTAAATCAGCAACAAAAATAAAGATATCATCATGAACAAAAGAATAAAAATGCAGCAAAAAAAAAGCAGAGGAAGAAGTGATTAAAATATTTGGGAGGAATAAAGGAAAGGATTTGGAATCAATAAAAAGAACTTGTAACCATGCTGCCACTGTACAATACAACACAGACATGCTTCCTGTAGAACAACTTAGCATATGGCTGAAGGAAGCTGTTTAGCCAAGTTCCAATTTCTGCTCCAAAGGACAGTGATGAGAGAGTTCTTGTTAAAATGTACTCTAGGATTAGAAGCTGTTTAACACACAATCCCTCCCCCATCCCACCTTTAGAGGTTTCATATAAAGAAAACTTTAGAAGATGTTATTTGTGGAGACAAAGACAAGGATTTTATACACATTTAAGTTTGTGTAAATAGAGGGCAGTATAGTTAAGTGATGACTCTTACAATTATGCAACAACCTTGAGTTCACTTGTTGCACAATACTAGGTGAGAGAGAGAGTGCTATCTTTGCACTTGTGGAATGAGTGGTTGTGTTAGGGACCATACTTACACAACTTTGGAGAAAGCACAACTATTTTTATGCTAGCATAGTGCCCCAACAAGATTACTTTTCTGAAACTTGACTGTCTTATCAGGCTTTGTTCACTTTATGGTTACTCTGGAGGGCATCACATCAAGAAGCAACAACATCAATCTGAAAAAGACTGATGTGGCTCAGGCCTTTGGTTTCAGCCAAACCCACTGCACATCCCAGGAGCAAAGACCCTTAGCAACTTGAATCAGCTGTTCTAAGACTGTTACTGCTGGATTCCTCACAGAATTAAATTGATGGAGCAGATGATAATTATTAGCTGGCTTTTTGAGAAAAATACTGTGGCTTTGCTTACTGACATTTGGTTTCTCCTCATTCTCATTCTTCTATCCTCTTTTGCATATCCATCCATCTAAGGGCCTTACCACCCTACACTGTTATAGTGGTATTACTCCACTTTCAACATCCTGTGGAATTCTGGGGTTGTAGTTTACTGAGGCCAAAGAGCTCTCTGACTGAGAATTCTAAATGCCCTTCCCTAATCTTCAAACCCCAGGGTTCCACAGGATGTTGAAAGTGGAATAATACCACTATAACAGTGTCATGCGGAAAGGCCCTAAGTCTCCATGACTTTCACTTGCCTAGTGGTTAATATGGGTGTGGTCTAATAGGAAGAATCATAGACCTGGTGCTATGTTAGCCCATCTATTTCACTTCTTGTTAAATGTAGTTGCTTCTCAGGCTCAGTATCTTATCTTTGATAATATATTAAAGCAGGTCTTGTGCAAACGAGAATGACTTGAAATCACATTATAAATGGTATACACCTGTGGATTACATAATGTCCACTGTTTAACTACTTGTGGGCTCAGTGTGGTGTAATAATTTTGCAGTTCTCATGGAAGAGATAATCTTACCCTTCAGTGCAAAAATGCTCTTCCTGTTCATTGGAAATAGAAGATGTTAAGACCAATTTCGAAGAAATGTCCTTGTTTTCAGACATATTCACTATGTTTTCTCAATAAAGATTTTGAAAAGTGGGAGATGGAAGCAGATACTTCCCAAAGTGGAACTCAGCGAGCAAAAGATTCCCTTGGAGATATGCCATCCTATCACCCAGCTGAGGAAAACCAAGGATCTTCATGTTCTTTAAATCTGGACTGGGTAAACAGCACAAATGGCTCCTTCACTGAACAACCTGCATCCTTACACACTTCTGTGAATAGCATCACACTTGATAGAGATGGTGGTCTACCTGTTGACCTGGGCCATGTTCAGGCCTTTCAGAACACGCCATTCCATTATCTGGCCTGTCATATTTCCCCTCCTCATGTATCACCACCTCCTCAAACTGAAGTGTTCCCAACCAGGAAAAATAATTGTTCTTCTGCAGCTGCTGGTCCACCTTTAATCATTCAAGAAGCCATAACCTATCAAAACACAAAACAGGTGAGTTTGTGCTCCATTTAAAATATGTTATTTTTGTTATGTCTGAAATCTCTTAATAACTATACAGCTTGCTGAGTTTTGTCCTCATTGACAAGATAACAAGACAAGACAAATTTGTCCTCATTGGCAACAAAAACAGGAGGCTCTAATGGTTCAGTGTTATGGAATGAGGCATATTATTATCTTTAAGACTAGAGTTCTGCTATTCAAGAATATAGTTCATATGACTGATATCCTCAGTTAGATAATCAGTTTTTTCGTGTGCTTAAAGTTGTTACTAAAAATAAAATCAGTTAGCAAGAACATGGGAAGGCAGCCATGGGTGCTGGAGCTGAGGGTCAAACTAAGCATTATGGGGGAAAGGGTATTCCCTACAGGTTACCATGTTGTTCCTCAACAAGGGACTTTACTGGGAGATATGTGCCTCTGCAGTCAGACTTGCAATTTAAGCTAATGTTTACCTTCTGATGACCAATCACAGAACAAAGTAAGCTGATTTGCAAAATAAGGAAAGTGAGAAAAACTTGTGGTAGGACAAACATATTTTGCTTTTACCACTTGGAGGAGCACCACATCTAAATGCTTGCTAAACATATCATTTACTAGTGGACCTTTGGGACTGCTCTTCTAAAAATCTCAGTGTGGTGAAAGCAATGCAGATTTACATGCAGTAAGTGAATTGTTGGGCTTAGAAAAGGGTGAGATAGGTTCAAAACCTTGCTCCTCCATGAAGCTTATGGCATGAGTTTGATCCAGTTGCCGGCTCTCAACAGAGCTTGGAAATCATATTGACAGCTGCATTCAAAGCAATGATACCACGTATAAAACATTATTTTTATAACAAGGGCATAACAACGTTCCTCTGGGAAATAACATAGTGAGTGGTAATGGCATTGCTTTGGGAGTGTAATGGGTAACATTTTCTCATTGCTCTGAAATGTTGTTTTGGGGAGTGTTTTGGATGGATTTTTGCCCATTTTTCTGTTTATAAGGGTTTTAAAAATAAAATTAATTTAAAAATTAATTTATTTTAATAAAATAAAATATAGTAAATCATTGGTTAATATGTTACTTATATGGTACTTGTGAAGTAACAAATTGCTTTTTAAAATAAAAGCAATTCTAATAAATTATTTTTTATATTGATCTATATAAAAATAATGTTCCAAGCTCCATTGCCAAGGTGATGAGTCTAATGGGATTGTTGTGAAGGGGAAGCTGGGATAATTCCATATTCCTTGGAACAGTGGAATGAATCTATCTGTTTCTCTGTCTGTCTGTCTGTCTGTCTGTCTATCTATCTATCTACCTATCCAGCTCAGTTTGAGACATTCAGGGTCATATTCTTCCTGCTGTTTTCTTGCTTCCCCTTCCATTATCCCCTTCTTCTTTTCCTACGCCCTTTCTCACTACTAGAGTTTTGTACAAGCTCACCTACTTTCCACACTGTTTTCTAGATTACATCTCAATTAATCAGAATGCCTGTTGTTGAGTTCACATCCTGCTTATGGGCTTCAGTGTGGTTCTTCTTATTTTCTCCTAGGCCCTTTTTGCATGGCATTTTCCACGTGAAAGAGGGCCTGGAGCGTCGCGCTATTGTGAGGCGCAATTCGCATGATGCATTCACAATCGTGCGAGGCTCCAGGGGCTGGCAGGCACCGATCGCGCACCTTTTCATTTTCAGCTAGAAACGAAAATGGTGCATGATTGCGCATTGCTCCCGGGCCCCGCATGCACTTACCTGGCACACGGAGCCTCCGGAGCTGCACCGGTCAAGCTTCCTGCCCCAGTGCAGCCTGGGAAACTCCTAGGCTGCGCTGCAGAAGGAAGAGGCGGGGCTCTCACGCGAGCAGGCAGCTTGTGCGGAGCCGAAGGACCCCGGACGCGAGGGCCTCTCACCGGATCCCTGCACACCAGCGCCGGAAGATGGTAAGGTGTGGAAATGGCCTTAATCATGGAAATTATAGTTTTTCTAGAGAGGCTTGGGATCATTAATGGAATTCACTACTCAGGAGAGGCCAAAGTTAGTTTACTCCTTATAGCAGACCAGCAGACAGCCATTCAGCCTAAACCAAGTACGTAGTACCCAAAGGCAGTCTTGCCAGTTAATTTAGAACAGGAGTGGGAAAAGTGCAGCCCCTGGGCTATATGTGGTTCTGGACCCCTTTCTATGTCCCCCACAGTCCCAAATTTTGAATGAAACTGAAACATACTTTTGGGTCATTTTTCTTTCTGCTGACAAATGCCACCCCAAATAACCCAAACCACCACAAAAGTGATGACATGGCTTGGGGAGAGGAATGACCTTCATCTCTTTGCAGTTGCCCACCCAATTTGGAAAAATCGCACAAGCCCCTGTCCTCCAGTAGTTAAAATATACAATATAGATAAATCAAGTAAATGACAGCTTATCCCTTTCAAGGTGCCTTACACTGAGTAATGTAAAAAAACAAACTTTTGTGCTGATTTGGCTCTCACCTTGCTCCATGCATTCTTCTGTGTTGCCCCTTCTGCCTTGAACCCCACAAAACACATTTAGCAGGACACTCAATTTTCCTCCAGTTTTCTCAAGGCCTACTTTTAAAAGGCTTTACTGATTCATTTTTGCCTTATGTTATCTGCTTATTCCTCCACCTGACTTTCCCCTGGTCCATCCCAGTGTTGCATATCTTAGGCCATTTCCGCACTAGATTGTTATAGTGCTATTATTCCACTTGCAACATCCTTTGGAATCCTGGGGTTTACAGTTTCGGGAGGTGCTGGCTGGCCCCTCCTAAAACTGCAAACCCCAGGATTCCATAGGATGTTGCAAGTGGAATAATAATGCTATAACAGTCTAGTGCGGTAATGGCCTTAAATTCTGACATAAACTCACCCTTATTGTCTTTATCTTTTGCATGTATGTACTGCTATGGTGGAGGTTGTAGCCATATCATTCCTGTGCCATATTGTGGATAGGATCCAGCATTTCTATCTTAAACTGTTGTTCTAGTTTCCATAGTAGCCCTTGCAGTCTTATGAAACATGACCTGGGTGATAATTTTATATTGTGTGTTCACTAATTATTCTTATAGTGCAAAAGAACAATAAAATGGGAACTGGGTAATAAATGATGAAAGGTGCATAGTGGAGCATTGTGATATTATTGTTTGACTTTGCAGCCTGTTTCACAATGCTGCTAAATATAAGGGTAGCAGTTCTATGAATAAATACAAGTTGCAGAATTAATTTATCTGATACGGAGATGAAAATGTGTGTGAAAGACCACACAAATAGCAATAGATGTTGTGGAAAGGTCTTCACCTGTCCTTATTTGGCTTGATATATGTGCACACAAACATATGGGATACCCACCCCACCTCACTGAACACACATCAGGGAGCTGGCACCAAGAGAGATCTGCTCCAGAGCAGAGCAGAATGAGCCAAGTCTGAAGATGGCACGGCCATCATGAAACTTGGAACAGGAGCCAGCATGATTTCATACCAGATTTCAGCCAAAATCTCACGAGACTGCTGATCTTGTGAAATTTTTGGATGAGAATTGGGCAGCTTATATATATGCCTACTCTAGGCAGCCACATCGTAGCCTGGGGGTGGGATGAAATTTCTGAGAAACAACTCGCTGTTCTGGGCTATCTCTGTTCCCAAAATGTTAGGGATCGTCCCTTAGTCCATCAGGTTGGTGTTTTCCATAGCAGCTCAGAGAAAAGCTGTTATCACACACTTTGACATTACCACTGCCTATCTCAATGCTGATTTGGAGGAAGAAGTGTACATGCTTCAGCCTGATGGGTTTGTAGTAGAGGGGAGAGAAAGTCAAGTTTGGTTTTTGAAGAAATCGCTTTATGGGTTACGGCAATCTGCCAGGTGTTGGAATATTTGTTTACACAATGCCCTGCAAGGGTGCGGGTTCAAACAAAGCCTTGCTGATCCCTGTGTATATGTTCGGGGGAAAGGGGAGAGTCTGGAAATTGTCCTTGCATATGTGGATGATCTGTGTTTGGTCAGTGCTACACAAAAACAAGCACAAGTGTTTGAAAAAGAGCTGGGGAAAAAGTTTCAGGTGAAAAATCTAGGCCTAGTACAGAACTTTATTGGAATTGAAGTACAGAGAACTGAAAATGGTATTCTGCTGTGTCAGAAACAATAATTGTAAAGTTGTTAGAATTGTGTCAAATGTCTGACTGCAATCCGGTACAAACTCCAATGGTGCCAGGTTTTTTGAAAAATATCTGTGAGGAATTATTTTCTGATATACACCTGTATCAGTCTGTCATTGGGAGCCTTTTGTACTTAGCTGGTACTAGCCGGCCTGACATTGCTCTACGTGTCAACATTTTGGGCAGAGCGTGTGCTAAGCCAACCCAGTATCATTGGCAGGGTGTGATAAGGGTACTATGGTACCTAAAAGGTTCCCTTGATTATTGCCTAAACATTTGTCCTGATCAGACGCCAAACCTTGTCTGTTCATCAGACAGTGATTTTGCTGAGGATATTATGGACCGCAAAAGCACAACTGGTTTTCTTGTCAAATACAGTGGTGTAGCAATCGACTGGAAGTCTAAAAAACAGTCTTGTCTTGCTTTATCAACTGCAGAGGCAGAATTTGTGAGCCTATCTGCGCTCTGTACTGAGTTGGTTTGGTTTTTGCAGTTACTACAAGACCTGCATGTGTCTGTGCCATTGCCAATACAAATATGTTGTGATTCACATGCCTGTATTCAAATGGCAGTGTCTGACCGGGTGTTTTCTCGCTCAAATCACATTGACATCAAATTTCACAATGTGAAACAATATGTACGAGAAGGAAAAGTGTCCCTTACCTATGTGTCTTCAGAAGAAAATGTAGCTGATGTGTTTACTAAGCCACTTCCTGCTAATGCATTTGATCAACACGTTAGCAAACTGGGGTTGATGGAGTCTCCAGTGCATGGTGGCTGAAAATGTTATGCAAGGAGTAGGGGAGTGTCACAATACGAGATGTGTTGTACTCCTGGCTGCACATTTTCCCACCACCAGAGGGTGAGAAAGCAAAACTGCTTGTAGTTGTTTAGACTAGCTACATAGAGCGTTTCCCAGGTGAAAGCTGAATGTAACCAAGGCCGTCTGGTTCTTGCAGCTGTGGGTATATGTTATGGTTTGAAAAGCTCCTTGTTATTGAACATGTATACTTACAAACACGGCCTCTGAACAGGCTGTGCTTCTTGTTACTTTTTCTCTACTCTGTTAGAGATGGCTCGCTACGCTGTGACTTAATCGCCTTAGCTTGATTTACTGCCCGCAATAAAAGGCTGTTAGACTGCTGCTCGTTTTGGCTGTGAGTTTTTTCTATTGATGGCAAGAATGCCTCTGGCGGGTTTTTGACACTAATATTAGGGACTCAGGGAGACTAGGGTTTAAATCCCTGCTCAGCCATGGAAATCTACTCGGTGACCTCGGGCAAGTCACACTGTTTCAGCCTCAGAGGAAGTCTATGGTAAACCTCTTCTGAACAAATTGTGCCAAGAAACCTCCAATGATAGGGTTGCCTTAAGGTTGCCATAAGTCAAAAATGACTTGAAGCTACACAACAACAACAACAACAACAACCCCGGCAGTTTTACTAATGACCTGTTGGACATGAAATTTGGAAAAGTTTACTTGTTTATGTAGATCAACACACCTGCTTGCAGTTTGGTTTGTTGGTTTTGTTTTGCTGTGGAGTTTTCATTTCTTTTTTGGGATGTAGCCATGGGTACTGCCATGAGGAGTATCTGCAAAATTTACCACTGAACCACTGACTAAAGACTTTTGAAGGGGCCAAGGGGTCAAGAATGTTTGACGATGAAAATCTTGGAAAGATGGTTAAACTACATGCCAATTAATCAAATAGTGTGCAGCTAAAGATCACTTTGTAAACATTTAAAAATAGGTGTGTGTGGCCTTCAAGTGGCCAGGATTAGTAGGTAGCAGTGAGGAACTTTTAGACTTTATTGCCATCTATTTTCAATCTAACCCTCTACGAGAACCAATTCAAAAAGGGTTTTACACTCCAGAAAGAAGATTTGTACCTGTGAAATCCCTTCTTCTAAAGCATCCACATGGATGGGCATTTTCAGATAAAAACCAGATTGTCAGGTAGGGGAGCTTTAAACTTCCTCATTCACACTGGCCCAAATCTAGACTGGGGCCACTTTTCCTTATGTAAAAGTTTAAAAGTGATCTCTAGCTTCTGTTAACACAGCATGTATTTTGACTCTTGAAAGCAAGTATGTGTTAGACACAGTCCAGCCAAAGTTAACTAAGTCATGGCTGAGTTTTGTTGAAAGCAAAAAGTAGAATTTCTACTGTTTTCCTTATGTGTTTGGATGTAAGTTCTGTTGAATTCAATGAGATTTACACTCATTTAAGTGTGAATGTAGCCTTAGGCCCTTTCCGCACCGGGCTATTAAAACCTCCGACGGAGGTCTTCTGCACCATAGAGTGGAGTGGGGTGGACAACTTTTTGTAGTTCCGCACCTCAGTCCGGTTCAGAGCGACTGGAACTGGTCACGCAGCGTGCTTTTTAAAAACCTCTTTTTAGAGGTTTTTAAAAAGCATGCAGCGTGCAACTCCGTGTCGCTCCGTCCCCGCGCTCCAGTGCAGATTTGCAGGTGCGCACAAGCGCGTGCCTGCAGATCTGCTGGGGGCGGGCTTTAGGCTGGCGAGCTTCTCCAGTTGGTGGAGAGCCTCCACCAACCGGAAGCCACCATTTTGGACACTGGAGGAGTGCGGAGTGACGAGCTCGCACTGCTCCTCGTCCCGACGGACTTGCCCGGATGCTGAAGAAGTCCGGTGAGTAGCATTTTTTCGTGGTTCCTTTCCCACGTGTGGAAAGGGCCTTAGTTATCTCATGACTAACCTAATTCCTGTTGCTCCGAGAGGGAAATAGTCATGCCTAACTTTTGCTGGGTTGGATATGGTAATATCTGTTCTGTTTTCAGAATTCAAGGGATCAGGAAAAGCTCATGATGCACCAGCTGGAGCACCTGCAACGGCTAGTAGCTGAACAGCAGAAAATCATTACATTTTATAATCCAGGTACTGAAAGAAATGGTAGCTACGTGCATTCTTTCAGCAGAGTGCTGCATTTCTTAGCATACTTTCAGAAGGATATAAAACTAACCACAGTTTTCTTGGGTCATCATGGCTAAAAATGTCATTAAAAAAAGGCACAAGGACAAATGTGAGCTCATGACTGATTTTTAGGAAGACTGTGTAGGTGGGGATTGCTCTTAAAATAATATTTTGTTTTCACTGTAAAGACAATTCTAAAGACAATTCCATCAAAATTCCAGATTTTTATTGATTGTTGATACATGTAGATGGAAAGTTTTACCATATGTAAGTCAATGTAAGTTAATCTTTATTGGGGACTCCCTGTGAACATAATTTGTTGCTGGGGATCCCCAGGACCTAACTCAGGATTTATGTATTTAAATTTAGATTTAAAGACTTAAATATTTATTTGAATATTCAAATATTTATTTATTTATCAAAAGCTTCTGGAGACTAGGATTCAAATCCTTGCTCAGACACCAGGTGACCTTGGGCAAGTCACATCCTTTCAGCCTTAGAGGAAGGCAAAGGCAAAGGCAAACTCCCTCTGAACAAATGTTACCAAAAACAAACAAAAAAACCAACACCACCAAAAGCCCTGTAATAAGTTCATTTTAGGGTTGCCATAAGTCAAAAGTAACTTGAAGGCAAATGAGGGAGCAGTTTTGGCACCTGCAGCCCCTCCTGCTGCCACGTCTCTGTTGTTGCTGCTGCTGGTGTCTGGCAGCAAGGCTTTGCAGACTCACCGTGAGGGCTTTGCAGATCCCCAAGGGGACCATGGACACCAGATTAAAAAACACTGATGTAATTCATAAGCAAATTATGAATTAATGTAAGGAGTTTGTAAGGAGTTTGCTGAGTGGAAAGTAATGTCCTTCAGATTGCCAGGTAGGCATGCTGTGTTGAATCCTCTGAATGTCCATGTCCAAATTTAAGGAGTAGTTTAGAAGTTTTCTAGCTGCAGTTAGCAAGAACATCACAGAAATATCATAGTCAAAACTGATAAAGCACTTGAATTTATTACTGAACCCCCTCAAGGGTGGGAATCATTAATTCCTCCAAATGTTGTTGGACTACAGCTTCCAAGATTCTTCCACATTAATGATGCTGACCAAGTCTACTGGTAATTGCCACCAACAATGTTTGGAGGACTTCTTGACTATTATTTCTGGTATAAAAAGTACTGCTTGGTTGCAAAATTCATAGAATTACAGAATTTTATGGAGTTAGAACAGACCTTGGAGACATTCAGGTGCATCCTCTAGTTCAGTGCAGAGATACTGCCATTGTAACATCTGTAAAAAACATAATTCAAGCCTCTGTTTAAGTATCTAGAGTGAAAAAGAGACGGTCACTCCCTGTCCTGATTTACATGGCTGTCTTATTCCGCTGCTGAATAGCCTGTTACCGCTAGAATGTTTCTCTTCATGTTTAGCAAAATTTTTGTTTTCATCTACTAGTTCTGTTCTGCCCTTTGATGCAAAAGAATATCTGCTCCATCTTTGTTCTGATTGTCTGTTTGACAGTCATCTGAAGGCTGCTATCATATCACCCTTAACTTTTTCTTGTCCAGACTAAACATACCAGGCTTCTTCAACCAGTTCTTGTGGAATTTAATTTTGAGATCCAAGTTGCTGTCCTTTATGCTGCTAATTACTCTAACTAGTTTTGTTCATTATTCCAAGACTTTCAGTTTCTTCTCTACTTACTTGCCATGATTCCATCCCTTCTAGGACTATCTGCTGCTTTGTTTCCTGCCCAGCTCCCTCTGCAGAATGCTTTCCAAGTTTACAATAAAGGATATTCACAAACCAGTCCCTTAATAATCAACCCAACTTTGCAAAAGGGGGCCACAAGAACCCCAGCAAACAGCAGCTTTTTAGGAGTTTCAAAGGAGCACTTTGGACGTCAAGAAACAGGTGATAAATATAAGATAAAATGTAATTGAGGGGTTGGGAATTGCAGAGGGGAAAGGGCCAGTTTTTGCTTCGACCCAGTTGGTTTATTACTATTACTACTACTATTATTATTATCATTACTTGGATATGGAGGGGTGGAAATAGGCAAAAATTAGCAAAAACTGAAACAGTATCACTTCAGGTTTTGATTTTGGTTAGCTGGTATTTTTTTTGTTGTTGTTGTGGGGGGAGAGGGTTAGTTACAAGGCCATACAACCCCACATTTTGATATGGTCTAATTAGCAAAATATATTAATTGGCATAAAAAATAAATTATATACACTATGGCTGGAAAGGCCTTGCGGAAAAGGACACTGGTTGGAAATAAGTCACAGATGACCCCAGCATGGCCAGGTTAAAAATTCACTGAAATTAGCCAAGAAAGCTTGACTTAATAGCTCTGAACTAATCCTATCAACTGCCAACCTCAGAAAATAATAAGGTGCCTAGGTGCAGAGGGAAGGACCCCTGCCGTGTGCATTTCCTACTGAAGCTTGGTCCAGAAACCTCCACTCAATCAAGACATTGAAACAATCAGTCCATTCCAGACTTCATTGTCTGTGCTACAACTCCCATTGTTCCACACTTGGAACTGCACATATCTTCCAGCACCACAGGCTATTTTTGGGTACAAATACTCATGATTCCAAGATGCCCAGTACAGTCTGTCGAAGGTCTACCTGTCATTCTGTCCGTCTGCCTCCTGAATAAGAACTGTCCTTAGGTTCTACCTAAGCCAAGCCACATTTCAGCTTCTTCACATTCTTCTGGAATGGTAATTATTAACCCCAAAACCCTTCAGCCTTTCTATCCATAATTTTTCCTTCCTTTATCCTTTAGTTAGCTTTTCTTTGAATTTGTGACTGTATGTATCTTATGTGCATGCATGGGTGAATTCCCCTCAATAAAACATATTATTAGCTTACTTTTGAATCTTGGCTGTTTCTTTTCCTGTGTGAGCCTGTAAACATTGGTAGGAACGGTCTCGTTAACTTACCCTCACCTCTCGCAAGCCTCCTCCTTGACCTAATTCGTTCCCCATCACGGGGTGGCCCTTGTGGCACCTACGTTTTGGGGTAACAGGTTGGCAGGTTTTTAAGGTACATCGATGGCTTAGAATGGTTGTTGGAACAAACCCACTGTGTTTTGCAGTGGGTTTGAACCATTTTGGGGGAGTGCAAAATCACCCAGATTTTTGTATTTATAGAGGGTCTGTGGACTTTGAGCAGCTTGAAGGGCAGCACTTTGGAGCTCCAATGGCTGCATGTGGCACCCCTAATATAAAGTAAATACACTTACTTGGAAGTAGGTGTCTCCTTCTAGTTAACTGTATCAAGTTATCACTCTATGACAATATATATAACACTGTTTTTGCAAACATGGTGTCATAAAGCAGAACTAGATACTACAAGATAACATGCAGCCATTAGTGCTTTGTACCCTTTTCTCTTCTCTTCCCTGTTCTATGTAGTTATATGTAGTATAAAGGAACAGTACACAGTGATATCACTCTGTGTGATTGCTGACAGCCATTGATATGAGGCTAGCAGGGAGAAATGCCCACCTCAGAAATGTTGTGTGTGATGATATTAGTCTGTTGTATGATACAAAGAAAATCAACAGTTGGGCCCTATGTAAACCAGAGATAGAAAAAATATTTTGAATTATTTGTTCCCAGAAGAAAAACAAATTTCTCAGTAATTGGGAAACTCCACTGGGAAGAATCAATGAAAAATTTGTACAATTTTCTCTTGTAACTGGTGCTGAAGAACAATTATTCTGCAGAGAAAATGCACTTTTTTGTGCAAAAATCCCAGTTGTCTATGGAAAAAAATGAGGGACTTTTTTTTTAGAGAATAATTGTTCTGCAACACTTCAGGACATTCAAGCACATGGAGAATACTGTGGAGGAATATTTATTTTATTATGCAGAAGTAGAAAACAAGTAGAATTATTTGTCTTCACATGTGAGGACCAAATAATATATATTCGTAATTTAAATACAATCCACACCTGATGCTCTTCACCTGTGAGGTCTTCCCTTTCTCTTGCATAAACTGGGAATATACTGGGCAGTCTCTTTGTTTCCTTTTAAACTCTGGCGTTGGCCCTTTTCAGAGAACTGAAACTGAACTGATGCATGCTTGTGTTGGGGAAGCAGAATAAAAACATTCCTGATCACATGGATAAACCTATGCATGCACAGTTTGTACATGAGTAGTAGAGAGGGAACACATAGATCAAAGGCATGTAGGTTAGGGGAGGGTTTGGTGCTGAGGTCCCACTTTCCCCCTATGTGTGTGTGTGTGTGTGGTGTGTGTGTGTGTGTGTGTGTGTGTGTGTGTGTGTATACACCCGAGTACTGTGAGTGCAGAAGAATGCCAGTCGTCATTTTTCATATGTGAATTCCCTTGCTTGATTCTACAATGGAAACTCTGTGAAAGAGAGTTGAGGAATCTGAATGGTTTCTAATCAATTCAAGAATAGGTTCACCACGTGATGAAAAAATTCTTCTGCATATAGGAGCAAATGTGGAACCATTGCCTCAATGTGAAGAAATATCTACAGAAAATTCTTGTGGAAAAAATTCCAATGAAGAGGAAGATGCTGCAAAAAAAGGTGATATTGAGACAATTTCTAGAAAATGTTCCAGTGACTTTTTCTATTTCCTCCTTTCTCTGGAATTGCTGTTCCTTGTTTTACAGAGAATCCAGATCACTGACTTGCAGTGTTTTCTGTGCTCCTGTTGCTTTTTCAGACTTGATCTATGGTTATCCGCCACCCAATTTTGATGACAGTTGTTAGCACAGCAAGTGTGTATGGCCAATATGCTATTATAGAGCTGGAATTTTGCATTTTAGACAATATCTTATTTCCTGGTTGTGCTTAAAAACAAATAACGGGAGGGTGTTTGAAAAAGATCCGATGGGAAGCCTTCACTGGTTCCAAATATTTGGTCTCTGTGGAGGAGACCTTTAGGGCACAGTGTGGTGTTGTGCTTTTAACTAGCCTTCTGTCACTTGAGTACAGTTTGAAAACAACTGTTTCACAGACTCTGCAGTGTTGTGTGAATCAGAAAGGTGGGGTGGAGGGAGAAATAGGGAAACACCTTTCACCAAGACCATGGGCAAAAATCCTATTGTCCTCTAGATATTACTGGACTGCAGCTCTCAGCATTCATCACTATTGTCAAAGCTGAGTGGGGGTGCTGGGATGTGCATTCCAACAGCATCTGGAGGGCCACATGATTCCCATTGTTGATACATGCTGCATCTGTAAGAGGTTTGTTGGAACAGTGAAATGTCTCACTTGCATAAGTCTTGGTGTAACAGCCCCCTCATCCTGAACCTTTGCAAAGTAAACCAAAACAAGTTGTTACACTTCTTGAGCTTTAGTGCAAAAGAATTCTAAAATTCTCCCTTTGCCTCAGAATTACATATTCAAGTAACATAATCACCTCCCATCTCCATCTCAGGGTCCTGGGATAACCTTTATTGTTACAGTTTGAAAAAGGTCTGTATTTATAGGTGGTGCACTAGAACAGAACATTTTTTTTAGAACAGAACTATTTTTTTAAAAAAAATCAGCCAGTAGTTCCTTCGTTTTGTTATTTTTTTTTCCTGTGTTTGCAGCTGAGATCATTTCACCATCACTTTCTTTCACTGTGGAGCCAGGCATTGCAAAACAATACAATACTATACGGAATATCAGTATGCTATTGGTTCTCAGCACTGCTAAAAGGCAGGAGCATGAAAGAATGTTTTGCCCATCAGGTTCTATGTCATGTTTGAGGAGACTCCAGATAAAGGGACTCAGCACCCCCCAGTTGCCTTATCATACTATATGATCACCCTCACCCCATGCCAGGTGCTGGTGTTGGGCCTGTCTGCCACTATTAATTTGTTGCACTAGACTGCTGTATGAAGGCAGGGTTGGAGGTTTTCATACTGTGAACTTTAAGCTCAGGAAAATGAATGTGCAGTGCCGTCTGGAGAATAATTCTCTCACTAAACATGAGCCAATTCATTTAGATATTTGTGTATGAATGAATGATATTAATTCCCCTTTTAATACTTGGAACATTATTACTAGTCCTCAACCCACCATTCTTAAAAGAAAGTTAACTTGTATTGGGAAAAAAAATCTCTTTTGCTTCCTTACAGAAGAATCTTGGCTTGAAAACTTGCCTCCTATTACAGAAGAAAAAGAGGAACAGGAAATAGATGCAAATGCTTCTCTTTTCTCCCTTGAACTAAGAATGAATGCAAAGACTCACAATGACAGGTGAGCACGAAATCAAATATTATGTAAAGGTATAAAGTTATTGAAGAACGGCTTTGAAACTGGTTGAATTGCTGGTACAAGGTTCTTGTTAAGAGGAAAATTTATCTATTCTTCCTTTTGTCTAGGAGGCATTCCATTTTATTTTTACAAGATCCATGTGGAATAAATTTTACTAAGAGATAGTGAATAGCCAAAGGTTACGCATGAGCTTCATGGCAAACCCAGGATTTCAATCTGGGGTCCAGAATACAAATCTAGAATAGAGGTGAGGAAAGTGTAGTTCTGGGGCTGCATGCCCCCATTCCTTGAGGATGTTTTGGTCATCCTTTTCTGATTGATTAATTGATTGATTGATTTTTAACAGCAACAATCTGATATATAATGAAAATAATATGCATTCCAAAAAAAAAGGAAGAAAAAGAGAGAAAGAAAAGGAAGAGGAAAAAGAGATATAACTAAAATACAATAGCGCTCTGACTGCCGCCCCCAGTCCTGACTGTAATGAAAATAAAAATAAAAAAGAGAATAAATATTATTCTACCATTGCAGATCACTTTAAACCCAGAACATGTCCCAAATACCTTATTTTTTTCCAGGAGAGCCTTCATTGAATCCAGTGGATTTTGTATCATTATCATGAGATCATTGCATAAACTCTCAGATTATGCTGTTCTTTTTTCACCCTCACTGCATAGATTCGTTCATCGTGTCTGATACCTCTCAGTAGTGTCTCCAATGCCAAAATAAACAGTAAAGGTGAGAGGAGACAATGTTGTCTGGCCCCATTGTGATTTGCAATCAGTCTTGTTGCATTGCTATTTACTAAGATTTAATTCCCTTGAACTGAGTAGATTGTCTTTATTGCCCAGGTATTTTCTCCAAAGTCCATTCTCTCTAATTAAATCAACCCTCCACATTTGTGGGTTTCACTTTTGCGGATTTGATTATTCATGGATTATTTGCTGTCACCTTTGCTGCCTCTCTATGCCATTTTTAATAAAGATTGCAAGCCTTGTGAGACTGAGAAACTGCGAATAAGGCTTGTAAGTCCCTATTAAAAATGGTGTGGGGCAGCAGTGGAGGTGGCAGTAAGCCCCATCAGCCACCCAGTTCTGCCTTGTGAAGGAACCCTAATGCATCAAAAGAATCCATGATGGATTGAATATGGTGATCATCCTTTTTTTCTGTGTTAAATATGGTTTGGGGAGCCTAGAGTTATTCATGGTTTTTCCACTTTCACAGGAGTCCTGTGCCCCTGACCCTAGCGAATGTGGAGGGTTGACTGTACTTGAAATAAGTACCGTATTTTCCGGCGTATAAGACGACTTTTTAACCCAAGAAAATCTTCTCAGAAGTTGGGGGTCGTCTTATATGCCGGGTGTCATCTTTGCGGTCGCCGCCTACGGTGGGGGGAGCTCAAAAATGGCCACGGTCGCATCCCTGCTGTATGCAGCAACCGTATGAAAGCACCAAGGGTGGTGCTGCGCACTTACCTGAAGATGCCGGGGGGGGAAGCGGTGGCGTTTTGGGAGAGCCTTTTTGCGCTGGCCGCTCTTCCCCCTCGCATGAGCGCCGGTCGTGCTGCCTCCCCGCTTCTGCCCCCACCTCTGCCTACAGCTCCCAGGCCAGGGAGCGCTGAGGCGGGGGGAGCGGTGGCGTTTCGGGAGAGCCTTTTTGCGCTAGCCGCTGTTCCCCCTCGTGCGAGCGCCATTCGTGCTGCCTCCCCGCTTCCGCCCCCACCTCCGCCTACAGCCAGGGAGCGCTGAGGCGGGGGGGCGGCGGTGTTTTGGGAGAGGCTTGTTGCGCGAGCACCGGTCGCACTGCCTCCCTGCTTCTGCCCCCAGCTCCCAGGCCAGGGAGCGCTGCGGAAGCTGGGGGAGCGATACAGATACACCAGCACCGCCGCCACCGTGCGCGCGCGAGGGAGGGTGGGCGGAGGTGGAGAAGAGTCTGACCAAGTTGGCAGAGAGGGGGGAAAGGAGGGCTTCCCTCCGGACCGGCGGGGCATGTGGAGGGCGAGGGCCGGCGCCGGCCTCCCCCGCCCTCCTCCCCTCCGGGCACCCGCCCCCAGGCCCCCCAGCCCCAAAGAGCCAGACACGGGGTGCTGCCCCCTTCCCTCTCCTCCTCTGCTTCCCTTGGTGGAAGAAGCTGCGGCGGCTCGGGCAAACATTTTGTTTCCTTCCCAGCTCCGGCGGAGGCGGAGGAGGCCAATGAGGGGAAAGCGGGCGAGAGCCGAGGAGGGCGAGCGGTCAGGGGGGCGCCTCTCGCTCCCTCCCTCCCTCCCTCGCCGGCAGAGGAGGATGAGGGGCCCGGGGGAGTGAGGGAAGGGGCGCCGCGCTGCGCCCGCCTCGCCAAAACTTTGCTCACTCGCTTGACTAGGGCGCCGCCACTGCTGCTGCTGCCTCCCAGTACTGCCTAGAGGACATCCTCCCAGGAAAGAAGTAGGAGGAGGAGGGGTATTAAAAAGGGGGAAGGGAAAGAGGGAGGGAGCGAGCGAGCGGCTCAAATTTGCTCAAAAGTACAGCGGGGCTGGCAGGGAGCGCCCGGGGCTGGCGAGGCCGCCCCTTTTTGCAAGGATGCGAGCCTGGCGCTCGGCTGCTGGCTCCTCCCGGAGCAGTGGTGGCGAGGGAGGAGGAGAGGGGGGCTCTCAGCGGCGAATCCCCTGAAAACGGGAGCCGGGCGGCCTTTCTGGCTGCTGCGCCGCTTCCTCCTTCACCGGTCTCCAGCTCTTTCCAGCTACCCACCTACCTCTCGCTGCCTCCACACAGCATCAGCACCTGCCGCCGCTGCCGCTGCCATGTCTGACTCGCTGGGACCACCCATTCACTCGCTTTTCCAGTGGGGGGAGTGGGGGGGCGGAGGAGAAAGGGGAAAAGAGAGACCTCCAAACCAGATTTGGGTTTTCTCTTTTGTGACACATTTTGCATTAAATCACACTGGGAGGCGGGCACCCCAGTAACCATGAGCCCCTTGCGATGAAACCCACTTTGCAAGGAGTTTGGGAAAGGGGAGTGCCTTGCAACGCTCTGGGAATATTGCTTGCCTCCCCACTTTTTAGCATGGATTGCATTATTCCTAATGACAGATGCGCAATAATATATATATATATATGTACATATATTTTAAAAAGAATTAAAATTGAATTGAAATCAAATCTGATGTTTTTTTAATTTTTATTTGGTGTGCGTTGGAAGAGGGGTAGTCTTATACGGCGAGCATATGCCAAACTCTATATTTTAACTGGAAAAGTTGGGGGTCGTCTTATATGCCCAGTCGTCTTATACACCGGAAAATACGGTAATTGCAAGACATACTATCAAATGTTTTCTCAGCTTCTTCTTTTTTTTAAAAAAAAAGTCAAAACAGACTTTTTGTCATGATAATGTTACCAAAATTCAAAAATATTATGAAGAGTTCTTACATTATTCCTTTTGGCAAAACAAAACAAAACAAAACAACACTCTGATCCTCATAGATATTCTGAGAAATGTGTTTTCTCAAGCTGCTTGTCAAAATGGTAGTAAATATCTCATAGTCATTTTTAGTAATGAGATAGGTCTATAAATATTTGTTAATGTCTCAACTGTATTTTCTTTCTGAATCACTATAATACAGGCATTTCTTCAAGAATCTGGCTCATCATACACCATTTTTAACAGCTGAAGTAACTCATCTTCAGATTTTTTATAATATGCTGCAGATAATCCATCTGAGCCTGCCACTTTTCTAGGTTTAATCTTTTTAATTGCTTCAATAAGTTCCATAGTTGTCACAGGCACATTCAAACTTTGCTTTTGTTCCAAGCATAATTTGTTCAATTTGAATTTGTCCAAGTAATCTGTGATATCTAAAATTTTCTCATTGCCCCTTGAATATAAACCTCTATAATATTTCTCAAAGGCTTTTAATGTTTTGAAATTATCTATTAGATACTGATCCCCCTCCTGGATCTTTATGACAGTTTCTTTAGCCTTTTCTATCTCAACTTATAGGAAAGAGACTTCCCAAATTTGTAAATTCAAAATTCTTTTGCTTAAGATATAGCAGTTTGGCATTCATTTCTTGGACTCTAAAGAACAAAACTGATGTTGGATCTTTTGTTGAGTTTCTTTATCAAAATTTACTTTAAGTTTTCCCTCCAAGTTCTATATTTCAACCATCAGTTTTCTCTTTTTAGCTTCTCTTTCTTTTATCAGTCTGGAACCATATTTTATAAATTGTCCTTTCGTATAAACTTTGTTCACATCCAAAACTATTGTGGGCTCTGTACCTTTATTTAAGTTCAGCTCAAAATTTTTTCTAATCTTGCTTATGCTGTTGTAATATTTCTGTATTTAGAAATAAATAATCATTAAGACTCCATCTGAACTGCATTTGCTCCGTTTTCAGGGACATCGCACGACTATGTTCTGACAAAAAAATTCAGTGAAATGTCCATACTCTTTACTAAGTTAGCCATATTCTTCGAAATCAATATCATATCTATTCTAGAAAAAGATTCAGGATGATCTGAAAAAAAAGTATAGTTTCTAGAGTTTGGCTGCAAATTTGCCCAACTGTTTATTACTCTGAAGTACTCTGTGGTTCTAGGTAGTCTCTGTTGATCTTCCATAATGCTTTTACTGCAACATTTTATCTTTATTAGGATCAAGTACCCCATTCCAATCACCCATGCAAATCAGATTTTGTAGGTCTAGTTCAGGTGCCTTTCTTAACAAATCTTCATATTGATTTCTCATTGTTGGGCCATAAATGCCTGTTAAATAAATTACATTGCTGTTACAATTGATTTCCAGAATAACACATCTACTTTGTCCCTCTTCAGAAATCAATTTAGGTTATACTGTTTGGTTTATGGCACAGGACTACTCTGTTTTTTCTTGTTTGCAGATATAAACTCTAGTTCTTTACTTTCTTCTGAAAAAGTATACAGTCTCTTTTTCTTATATGAGTTTCTTGAAGATAAATAATTTCATATTTGGGATTTTTAAAAAATGCTATTTTTTCCTTTTGTAGGGTGAATTCAGTCAATTTACATTCCATGAAATTATTTTCAAATTCATTTTTTTTAAATTTCAATATCTTATTATATTGTTATTATTATTTCTTAATAACTCTCACCCATTTGGATGTCTTCTTCTGGAGTCTCTCCCTTCAACTTTTTGAACATATCTCTTGCCTTCAGCAAAGACTTTATCATGTATTTTTGATACACATAAGTGATAAACCTACTGGGGCTGTCCAGTAAAAGATCTATCTATCTATCTATCTATCTATCTATCTATCTATCTATCTATCTATCTGCATGCATGCATGCATGCATGCATGCATGCATGCATGCATATACAATTCCCCTATATCTATATCTATCTATATCTATATTTCTTGAGTGCTTCCACAAAGAATTTACTCTCTATATGTCTTCAACATTTTTTTCAGGAATTTCTTTAAAAATAATTGTTTCATTCTCATTCATTTTAAGCCTTCTCTTACAGTGTGCTCTCAGTATTTCATCTCTGATGCTTTTATGTGCAAACTCCACTGTAAGCACCCTACATTTGTGTAGCATTAAATTGCCCCCTAGACACATTTTCCTGAGGAGAGAGCGGAAGGTGGGCTGCGTCTGAGAAGACATCTTGACTGGGTGTCTTTTCCAGGCTTCTGGGGCTGTGTTTGATTGCAGACCTCTTAGAGGAGAAAGTTCAACAGCTGGAGGCACGAGTTTCAAATCTTCACATTATTAGGTAGGGAGAGGAGTTCTTGGATAGGGCTGAGAGGACCTTTTTGATGGAATGCACAGAGGAGCTAGTGGACAAAGCAGCTGGTTTACGAAACAGGGAGACGGATGCTTGGAGGAATGTGACACACAGGAGTAGAAAGCCAAGGTGTCATACGGAGACTCTCGGGCTACAGAATTGCTTCCAAGTTCTTGACTTTATGAATGACAAAGTGGAACAGCAGGAAGAGGTCATGGAATGTCATCCGGAGGAAATCCAACATTAACAACAGGAACCCCAACACCAGCAGAACAGCATCCAACAGCATCAGCACCAACACTCTCAGCATGAACAGAAAGTTCAGGTGGCCATGAGGGAATCTGGTCGTTGAGTAACCCTGGACTAGCCTCAGAGGAGATGAATTCTAGTGGTTGGGGACTCTTTGCTGAGAGGAACGGAACCGATCATTTGCAACCCGGATAGAATCAATTGTGAGAGGTGCTGTCTCCCTGGGGCCAAAATCAATGACATAACAGAGAGGCTAACCAGCATGGTCAAGCCCACTGACCCATCCTTTTGGTTCACGACGGAACCAATGACACGGTGAGGCACAGCTTTCACTGTATCACGAAGGATTACGAGCTTATGGGTAGGAAGCTGGAGGACTTTCATGCGCAGGTTGTCATTTCATCTCTTCTCCTGGTGGAAGGACATGGCCCACAAAGGGAAAGAAGAATAGTGGAGATCAACAACTGGCTCCGAAGATGGTGCTGCCGGGAGCAAATTCGGATTTTTGAATCATGGCCTCCATTTCCACGAAGATGGTCTTCTGGCAAGGGATGACCTGCACCTTACAACCATCAGCCGGAATGTTTTTGCTAACAGTCTCACAAAACGGATTAGGAGGTCTTTAAACTGAGTTTGACTGGAGAGGGGGACAGTATTATTCTGGGCAAGGATTCAGTGAGTACTGTGAAAAATAGCGCAAATGATACAGATAGGGCAGGCCAAGTAGAACTAGAGACCAACAAGGAGAGGGAAAGTAACTTTAGTACAGGAATTCCACGAAGGGCACATCATCTCAAGTGTCTCTACACAAATGCACAGAGCATGGGGAATAAGCAAGATGAACTCCAACTCTTAGTACAACAAAATAAATATGATTGAATAGGCATCACTGAGACCTGGTAGGATGAATCTCGTGATTGGAATGTTTGAATAGGAGGGTATAACCTATTTCGCAGAAACAGTCCAAACAAGAAAGGAGGAGGACTAGCCTTATTTGTCAAGAATGTTTTCACTGGTGAAGAGATCCAGGACTTAAATCCGGGAAGCCAAGTCGACAGCATCTGGGTAAGAATTAAGGGAGCGAGAAACAATAGGGATGTGATTGTGGGGGTTTGCTACAGGCTTCCAGGCCAGCCTGAGGACATGGATGAGGCCTTCCTGGAGCAGATGGCCACACATTCAAAAAGGAGAGATGCCGTGTTAATGGGAGATTTCAATTATCCTGATATCTGTTGGCAGTCAAATTCTGCAAAGACTGCAAGGTCCAATAGGTTCCTTGCTTGCCTTGCAGACAATTTCATGGTCCAGAAGGTGAAAGAGGCGACAAGGGGATCGGCTATTTTAGATCTGATCCTGACCAACAGGGATGACCTAGTCATGTGGGTGGTGGGATCCTTAGCGGGGAGTGACCATGCTCTTTTGGAGTTTGTCATTCAGTGGGAAGGAGAAGCCAAGTGTAGCCAGACACACATCCTAAACTTTAAGAAAGCTGATTTCTCTAAACTTAGGGAGTTACTTGCTTAAATCCCATGGTCAAGAGTACTAAAAGAGAAAGGAGTTCATGACAGATGGGAGTTTCTTAAAAGTGAGATACTGAAGGCACAATTGAAAACTGTGCCAATAAGGAGGAAAAATGGCAGGTGCCTAAAGAAACCAGAATGGTTGACTGAAGAACTCTCAGCTGAACTAAGTGTTAAAAAAAACATGTACAGGAAATGGAAAAATGGTGAAAGCACCAAAGAGGAATTCAAGCAAATAGCCAGGAGATGTAGGGAGAAGGTCAGAAAAGCTAAAGCGCAGAATGAACTCAGACTTGCCAGAGACATCAAAAACAGTAAAAGGGCCTTTTTTAGATATGTCCACAGCAAAAGGAAAAGCAAGGAAATGATAGGATCACTGCCTGAAGAAGGTGACCAATTAAATAACGGGGGGAAGAGAGAAGGCAGAACTATTCAATACCTTCTTTGCCTCAGTTTTCTCCAAGAAAGATAGAAGTACCGAACCTGGGGCTTGGGGAGCAGGTGAGGAAGGGGGGGGAAATGCAGCACAGAATAAGTAGAGAAGTAATACAGGAATATCTGGCTAAATTAGATGAATTCAAGTCCCCAGGGCGAGATGAATTACATCCAAGGATATTAAAAGAGCTGGCAGAAGTCATTTCTGAACCACTTGCAATAATCTTTCAGAACTCTTGGAGAACAGGAGAAGTCCCAGCAGACTGGAGGAGGGCAAATGTCATCCCCATCTTCAAGAAGGGGAAAAAAGAGGACCCTAATAATTATTGCCCGGTCAGCCTGACATCAATTCCAGGAAAGATCCTAAAGCAGATCATTAAACAGTCAGTTTGTAATTACTTAGAAAGCAATGCCATCATCACTAAAAGCCAGCATGGATTTCTCAGAAATAAGCCATGCCAGACTAACCTTATCTCTTTTTATGATAGGGTTACAGGCTTGATAGATGAAGGGAATGCTGTAGACATAGCATATCTTGACCTCAGTAAGGCCTTTGACAAAGCTCCACATGACATTCTTGCAAAGAAGCTAGTAAAATGTGGGCTGGACAGGACTACTTTTTGTAATTGGTTGACCGACTGAACCCAAAGGCTGATCATCAATGGCTGCTTTTCATCCTGGAGAGAAGTGACTAGTGGGGTGCCACAGGGTTCTGTCCTGGGCCCAGTGCTATTCAACATCTTCATCAGTGACTTGGATGAAGGAGTGGAGGGCATGCTGATCATATTTGCAGATGATACCAAATTGGGAGGGGTTGCTAATACACCAGAGGACAGGATCAAATTTCAAAACGACATTGACAGATTGGAGAGCTGGGCCAAAGCTAACGAAATGAATTTCAACAGAGAGAAATGTAAGGTCCTGCACTTAGACAGAAAAAATGGAATGCACAAATATAGGATGGGGGACATGTGGCTGGATAGCAGTACGTGTGAAAAGGATCTCGGAGTCTTGGTAGATCACAAGCTGAACATGAGTCAGCAGTGTGATGCAGCAGCCAAGAAAGCCAATGCGATTCTTGGTTGCATCAATAGGAGTATGGTGTCTAGATCGAGGGAGGTATTGGTACCACTCTATTCTGCTTTGGTTAGACCTCATCTGGAATACTGTCTCCAGTTCTGGGCACCTCAATTCAAGAAGGATGTCAACAAGCTGGAACGTGTCCAGAGGAGGGTGACCAAAATGGTGAAGGGTCTGGAAGCCATGCCCTATGAAGAACAGCTTAGGGAGCTGGGTATGTTTAGTCTGCAGAAGAGAAGGTTAAGAGGGGACATAATAGCCATGTTTAAATATTTGAAGGGATGTCATGTTGAGGAGGGAGCAGGCTTGTTCTCTGCTGCTCTGGAGACTAGGAGAAGGAGCAATGGATTCAAGCTGCAGGAAAGGAGCTTTTACTTGAACCTCAGGAAGAACTTCCTGGCGGTCAGAGCTGTCCGGCAGTGGAATATGCTGCCTCAGAGTGTGATGGAGTCTCCTTCTTTGGAGGTTTTTAAGAAGAGGCTGGATGACCATCTGTTGGGAATGATTTGATGTGTGTTTCTGCATAGCAGGGGGTTGGACTTGATGGCCCCTGGGGTCTCTTCCAACTCTATGATTCTATGACATCTTAGTTGTTCACCCCACTCAAGAATATGAACAACATTTATCCAAATTCAGAATTAAAAAAAATGATAAAAGAAGGAGGGTGATGATAAATGTGAACTAATGAAATTTGATGAGGTGAGAACAAGCAAGATATCTTAGGAAAAACTGCAATGACATTTTCACTCTCTTTGTCAGTATACTGCTATTTCCCCTGGTGACAGCACAAGAAGCCTTAGTTTTTACAGAAGTAGCTGTGTTAGTCTCTTGCAGCATAAAAAGAAGGAAGGGAGGGTGTGAAAGGAAAATTAAAGAAATGTAGCAGCAACTTTAAGACTGTTTTTTTTTTAATTTTTGCATGACCTTTCATGGATATAAACCCACTTCTTTGGATGTAGTACTGAGTGGTTTTAAGGCCCCAGACATAAAGCGTATTTATATACTTGTGGCAGTGAGATAAAATGTAATAGGATCCAGAAAGTTGCAAATCATGACCTTTACCTTAAACTTTCAAGGGGGTGCATGAAGTGATATGGGTCCTTCAGATCTTTACAGTGGTCAGCTACTGTTGATGTGTGAAACCAATGAATCTGCTCACCAAGAGTCAGTTTCCCAGGGTTAATACTCTGTCTGAGCTTCATTATATGTGCAATAGTGAGGACTCTTGTATTAATGTATGTACTGTGCCATGAAGACATTTACCCTTTCCGCAGCTCACCCGTTTTTGGTGCTGGGGTGTGGTGCTCATGCAAGCAGCCTCTGGAGAAAGGCTCTCACTTCCCTGCTTCTTCGGCTCTGCATGAACCTCCTGCTTGCGCGAGAGCCCCACCTCTTCCTTTCGCAGTGCAGCCTGGGACCTTCCCAGGCTGCACTGAGACAGGAAGTGCAACTGGCCCAGCTCCCGAGGCTCTGCACGCAAGGTAAGTGCACGCGGGGCCCCGGAGTGATGCTTCAAACCGAAAATGAAAAAATGCGTGCGCAGTCTGTGTCAGGCCCTGGAGCATCGCGCACATGTGAGTGCTTCGTGTGGACTGCTCCTCACATTTGCACGACACTCAAGGGGCCCTTTCATGTCGGAAATGCCGTGCAAAAAGGGCCATTGTCTTTATTCATACCTCTGCTAATGGATTGGAATTTGTGAATATAATTCAATCAGCAGTTTCTTTTCTAGTCTTCATTTTTAATTTCCTTGTTGAAGGACCACAGCCTGTAATCCCTTATTGTATATCCAGGAAGGCTGAAATGTTCCGCAACTTGTTTTGGGGGTATTGCCATTTCCAATGTCAGATTTGTGTCCATTGTGTCTCTTGCATAGAGACTGTCCTGTTTGTCCAATGTAGAGGGGCATTACGTATCCTGTTGTAACTGAGTAGTTGTTTAAGATTTGGAGACTGTCTGTAGTACAATAACAGACTGCCTCCCAGAGCTTATGAGAGGGCTGTGTTGTTCTCCAGAATTGGTTGTAGCTCACTGATGATGCATTTGAGTGGTCTCGGCAGGGGACTGCGGATGACCACTAGGGTTTGTTCTGTCACTTTTGTGTTTTTGGCCTGTTTTGTAGTAAATGGTTCCTGGGTATTAAACTTGCCTTGTCAGTTTGTTCTAACTTAGTTGTAACTAATTGTAAAAGTCTGACAAATATTTCTGTTCAGCCCTGCTCTATTATTCCCCTAGGTCAATCCAGTCTGGAATTAGAGTGAGACAGAATACATTTAAAAAGTCTGGTGGAGAGCAACTTAAAGTCAGTCCTCAAAGAACAGAGCAGCAGCAACAGGTATTATTATATAAGATCTATACTAATAATATGAACCAACTTTGGATTATTTCATTAGGCCTTTGTGCCCAAGCCACTTGTCTCTGTCAGTCTCTTTTTTATTGATGGCATATGTGATATTCTGCCTCTTCTTTTTTCATTTCCAAACATATACAATTAAATCTGTGGATTATAGCAGAAGTAATATTCTTCCTGCCCTTAGTCTGGCAGTGCTTCAATGCATTTCTTTCTAGTAGGCTTTGCTCATGACCTTCCCTTCATATGGGAAGGAGTTAATGGATTCCCACAGTCTTCCACCTTTGGTGACGGAGAGGGAAGGAAAATGACCTATTCAACCTTATGCTGATGTTGGAAATGACTTGAAGGCATACAACAACAAAAACAATAACAGAAAGCTATGACTATGAGTTATTGATTCTTGATCATCCATCCTACTGAGTGAGAAACAGATACAATTACAGAAATGACACTGGACTCTGAGGGTTGGGAAAATGCAACCCTATTGTATTTTTCTTCATCCTTCACCTTTTACTCTTTGAAAGGAAAAACAACAGATCAGACTTAGACCATGATTTGATGGGACTGATTTCTGTGTGATAGCTACAGTCTCATTCAAAGCTCTATATGAGTCTGAAATCAATCAGGCCTGATTCAAACTTCTGCATAATGCCTAGCTTGCTCTCTCCTGTGAGTTGAAACATGAGGAATTCTCATATGTATGTGAGGCATTTTTCTCCATAGAAGAAATTGGGAGCCCTCCCCCATGTTAACCGCTGCTTTGACGTACATACCCTATGCAGAGCACTAAGGTTTAAAACATTGAAGATATACTCACAATAAAATAAATTGATCCCTTTGAAGACAGATTTTGTCTACATAGCAAGTTTTAAAAATCCTGCTTTGGCTCTTCAGACTGCATATTCTTAGTGTTCTTTAATATTAAATAAAATAATTGACTTGTTTTATAGGAACATAGGAGGCTCAGAACTGACTCAGAATTCTGCTCCACCTAACCTTGTATTGTCAGTTATGACTTGTAGGGGCTCTCTATGGTTTCAGGCAGGATTCTTTTCAGGGCCTGTCTGGACATTCCTGAAATTCTTTGGCAGTTTTCTGTCCATGTGTTAACCAGGCCTAATCCTGCTTGTCTTCCAAAACCTAACAAGATTCAGCATACCTGAATGGTACAGTGTTATGAACTGAATCCTATTGTTAGTCCCCGTAGAGAAAAGCCATTTAATCAGTGGGGTTTATATAAATTCACCATTCAACAGCTGATTCAGTGGATCTACTCTGGTTAGGATTACTAACATAATTCAGGCCATTTCATATCATGGCATTATTGTATCACCCCATTACTTGCAGATCTCCTGTGAGACTGAGATAACAGCTAAGAAATCATCTCTGAAATGTGGGGAAGGCACAGCAAACCTTGAACAAAACAGAGATAACCTTGACAAGGAGCCAACCAAACCTCTCAGAAGAGTCAGCTTTGATTGCCAGAATAATTTCTCTTGGCCTTCTCAAAGGAATATGGGAAAGTTATCTGGAAAATACTCGCAATTGAAAAGGCGGGTTAGCAGCCCCACAGTTCTGTTCCTGGGTGATAAAAATACAAAATGTGTCATCTCCAAGGATGATATAAAAGTTCAGCTTAATAATAAGGAGCAAAGATCAGAAGGAAGGAAAGGTAGCAGTGACATTGAAGGTCACGATGGTGAAAGGACAGAAGATGAAAAAGAATCCTGCATATCTTCTCAGATTAACTGGTCCAAATGTTCACAGCAATGTCATCAAGAAACAAGTGAACTTGAGTCACAAGTGTCTGAAAAAATGGATGCCACATATCTTGTTTGTGAACCGTACCACAATATTCTTGAGAACAGACCCATAGATCCTAAGGTTCCATTGTGGCTTATGAAGGACGTAGAAGGCAGTGTCTCACTGCAGGTACATGGAGGGCCCATGGATGCTTCTCCAGACATCTTGGAGTTTCATGATGGAGAAAACAATGAAACAATTCAAGAGAATCGGATCTCTGGATTCCATGTTATTGAAGGTCTCAGTAGGATCAGGCAATGTGAAAATGAAAATTGTGTTGCTGGGGAGAAAAGCCCAGAAGTCCAAGCAGAAATTAGCCCTGGGTTTAAGAAAGTCAATGATCAAATAGTAAAAGTTACACCTGAATCAGACAGAAAACAGATTATCATAACTCCTAATTCACAGAAGCAGCACTACAAAAGTGCAGACACTGCTGACACACAGGAAGGAAAACCCCTCTCCAGTGACTCAGTGTACACATCTACTGACAGTGAAAATGAACTTAAATCCCACTGCTCTCAGTATCCCATAAAACACAGTACCCTTAGAGCAGCTAACACAAGCAAAAGCGTAGATCTTTCTGATGGTGACTATGCCACAGACGAGCCTAGTGGAACAGAATATTACTCATTGAAAAGCCTGCTGTCCAAGAGATTTTATGGACAAGAACCAACAGGACAACAGAAAGGCTCCATCAACACAAGCAGTGGCAGTAGCAGTAGTGAATCAAGTGTCAGAGATAAGACTCTCTTTCCCCTTAAAAAATCTCCCTCTCATTCTTTGCAAGCTGCAGAAGGAGGAAGATTGCCTGAAAAAGGGAGCAAAGGTATGGCCAACAGTTATGGCACAGAATTCAGTTTGCAGCCTCCTTCCTCGACAAGTGATCTTGTGGCTAGCCTCTTCCCTATGTTCAAGAGGAAAGCAAATCTTGATGATAAGAAAACTGTACTAGGTAAGAAATCTTTCAAAAGTCACCGCTGACTTCACTGTATAGACAGTAAATTCAGTTTGTCTTCTGCAAAAACAGCGAAATGCTCATATGGCCAATTCAATATTGCATTTCTTCAGCTATAAGGCACATCCATTGTTTAGCTTGATTGTAATTTGTTTGTGTGTCTGAACCAGACCAGTTGTTGGCTTGTTGCATACTGGAAAATCAGCATATCCAAATATCTCTTCTGCTAAGCAAGCAGTATCTTGTTTAAATCAGATTATCTATTTTTGGCTTGTGTGCGGACATCAGAAGGAAAGAAAGGAGGGGAAATAGCATAAGCAGGGGTGTAGTGACTGAAGCGGGATGAGGGCGTTGTCTCCATAAGAATTCTGTCCCACAAATAAAATTTTCTTTCACTCCTCAGATTTCTAGCATTGCCAGCTGAACATTGAGAAATACAGTTTAAGCATCAAAAGAAAAGGATATAGTAAAATCCTGCAAAACCCCCAAAACAGCACTTCACAAATTTACTGAAGCATTGTACTTGTACAGGAAAGCCTTTCCATGCATGTGTGTTTTCTACATTGCAAGAATAACCTTTGGTGCATCTGTAGCTGCATGTGAAAGCTCATTCATACATTTGCTGATACCATACAAGTGTCCAAATGCTTCATTAGAGAGAAGCAAATTTAGTAGTCTTGGCTTTTGAAAGTGACAGATTTGAAGGAACTTAAAGTGAGCAGTTTCCTCATTTGCAGAAAAAGCATTGCTCATTATGCTTCACTTACTTCCTAATTAAAAGGTATTAATTGGCAGTCATATTTTTGTCATTATCTATGAAAACAGTGATTGATGCCGAATCCCTTCCAGCTCCACCCGCTATTTTTGTTTCTGTCATCCCAGTGAAAATTCCTTTGCTATACCCCTAGGCATCAGGTACCTGTGCCCATGCTAAAGATGTTTATTTCTCTCCCCTTGGCATTTATTTTAACTCCCCAAGTACCTTTTCCAGCACATTTGGGTATTGCAGTCTCCCCACTCCTGGACAAAATGCAACATGCATAGTGGATTTGAACCTGAGGCTGCCAGTTTTCTCATTGAGAAGATAAGATGACTGTTAGGCCAATATAACTGTGCAATCTAAGTCTCACTGTTGTTAGAGAATTGTATTTTTTAGAGAACAGTATTTTGTAAGGAAGTTTCCAATGTGTTATATTTGATCTGAACTATGATACTGAGGGCCTTTCTGCACTACACTGTTATAGTGCTATTATTCCACTTTCAGCATCCTGAGGAATTCTGGGGTTTGTAGTTTACTGAGGCCAAAGAGCCCTCTGGCTGAGAATTCTAAATGCCTCTCCCTAAACTGCAAACCCCAGGACTCCGTAGGATGTTAAATGTGGAATAATAGCACTATAACAGTGTAGTGTGGAAAGGCCCTAAGGCAACATTTGCACAAACACCTGCCTGCAAATGAGTCTTTATGCCAGACAGAATGAATCGTCACCAATGCTTCTCTGATTTTTCGGTTTCACGGTTCTTTGTAATTACTTGTTTATAATTTACAGATATATTCACACTCATTTCTAGGTACAGTTTGTGGTTTGAACTCTCTGTGTTAGTGTTCTCAGCTTTCTTTACATGATAATGTATTTTGATAGGTACAGCAGAAAGGCTTTGTTGGTATTTCTAACTCAGGGGTGGGGAATACGCAGTTTATGGCCTTCCTGTGGCTCCCATTATTTTTTATCATTTTTTCTCCCAAATGCCCCCAGACAATCTCTAGGGGCATGTGGGATAACTTTGGCACCACTGGTAGGTTATTTCCTGTTGAAAATAAGGCCACTTTTTGGCTAGAATGGCACAAGGCGGGGAAAGCAAGGTGAAATTCACTCTTCCCCTGATCTATTTCAACCATCATTTTAAATGCATGCAGACTAATCACAATATATTAATACAGACATCTTTGTAGAGGAAGCTCAAAACAGGCACATGAAGAAGTCAGAAGAATGTGAGCAGAATATTCCAGTGCATCGTAGAGAAACCTCTCTGTTAGCTCAAATGAAAGAAGAACAAGCAAAAGCAATGGATTTTCTCAGGTATGAAAATAATGTAGTTATGAACGATTATAATTGAAGATAAACAATTGCAATAATTTGAAACGAATGACAATAATAATATTGTTATCATCATTATGACTGAAGTTTTGCTCTAAACCCTCTGGGTGTGTACATGTGTGCAGTACAGTACAGTAAAAATAAAATAAAAGATTAAAGTGTGAGCTATGTCAAAGCCTACAGATCAACATAATTCAGCCTAGAATCAAATGAACAACTAAAGCACCATCAAGGTAGATCTAAGCCCAGGCATATCATATAGCCTGGCTGGTCCTTACTGGCTACTGTGATTTTTGCAGGTAGCAAAAACAGTTGCCTTATTAAGCTTTCAGTAAGACCAACAGTATCATATAGCTGTACAATTATTTGTCTTGATGAATCACCAGGATGCAGGTAGTAGATTAACAAGCTATTTTTTTATTTTTTTTAATTATTAAAAGGAAAAAACCCACAATCAACACATACAAAACAACAGAACAACGTCAACAAATTCATCCATACACAGACATCCGCACATAACTAAAATAAATACTAATACAATAATACTGATGATTGGTTCCAAGGGATCCACAATCGGAATAGAAAGAATATTCAAAAATATTAAAAAATTATAGAAAAAATTGTTTTTCTGGTATCAACCCTGACAAGAAGAATCCTGGACTAAACAGCTTGGAACTTCTGAGCAAAATCTTCAGGTGGTGTTTTGCACAGAATACAGTATTTTCTTCAAGGGAGACAGCATTTTCTGGGCAGAAAATGATATTTCGTTGCAGAAATGTTAATTTTCTCTGCAAAAAATGCTGTAATTGGGTCTAAATCTATGCCAAATGCACACATGGGTGACTTGCATAGAAAAAAGCATTCTCAGGGGAGGAAACAGCATTTTCTGCACAGAAAATAATATTCAAGAATATTATTTTCTACACACAAAAAAGATGCTGTCTCCTATGCAGAAAATGCTGTTTTCTGTGCAAAACAACCACATGTGAATTTTACACAGAATAAGTCCCAAATTATGAATAGAATCTGAAAACTGTGTAGTTTTTGAAGACTTTCTCATAGCAGGATAAAAACTGCTAAAATTACTCATTGCTTCCCTTGAGAAGGGCATTTCCATGCTACACTGTTATAGTGCTATTTTTTCACTTTCAACATCCTATGGAATCGTGGGGTGTCCCAGAACCCCAGAATTCTGCAGTATGCTGAAAAGTTGAATAATAGTACTATAACAGTATAGTGCCTAAATGCAAAGAAACTTAATGCAGGATTGCACACTTAGTCCACAATAGTTTTCCTGCTTTTGTTCTTGCACCTTTCATTGCAGGTCTGTGAAAACACCTGCAATAGTGGCATTTGTGATTAAAAAAATTAGTAAGTATTCCCCGTCACACACCCCACCAACCACCTGCTGCTGTGATTACATTCAGAGTCCCTTACAACAGTATTTAATGGGATTATTGAGTTCCTGTGCATGTGGTATTCCTACTTTCTAAAAATTGCTAACTAGTTTATTTTTCAACAGAAAACAAATAAGCCAGTTTGATGCCTTTGGACTTCAGAAGTCACATCCTCCACAAGAGTGCAAGAGGGACAAACCTCTGAAACTGCAGAGAGAAGAGGCAGACGATGAGAAACATACTATCATAATTAAAAAGCAGAGAGAAGCAGAAGAAATACAAGTAAGTGGCATTCTTTGCTACAGCAGTGCCAAGGTCCTTAATTTACTCTTGTGAATGGTTGTTCCTATTTGCCCAATATGGGGACATTATAGAGTAAAGTCTGGGTATGAAAGAGAGGGTAAGGGATGAAATGATTTGACAGTTAGGAGTCTACAATTGCAGTGGACTGGTGCTGGTCTTTCCTTTTTCTCCCCCTGACTTGTTTTAAAACTATTGGATTCTGTAGAGCTCTGACCACCACTACTGCTACCATCTTCCTGAGAGATATTCAGTTTAAAAACTCCTTTCTGAGAAAGAAAGACACATGCATGAGGAAGAGGGAGAGAAGTAGTGGCTTCACTTGCAAGCACCTTCCTCCCAAATGGAACTGAAATTGTAATGTTCAGTGTATTGCCTACGAAACAGGTGGTGAACTGGGACAGACCCAGCCCTACCCAGTATCCACGTAAGAACCACTTATTATGGCTGCATAATTGCTGCCTGCCTGGTTATGAAGAAAATGTTTTTTGCCCTTGATTCTGAGTTGCTATATTACCTATGCAAAGGAATCTTATAGCACCTTTGAGACATTAGCTAGTTAGTCAGATTTTATTCAGATTCTGGATTCCTCTCAAGCCCATTTTTACATTCAGCTTATCCACAAACAGTTTTGTC
Source organism: Iguana delicatissima (assembly GCA_948472985.1). Lineage (NCBI taxonomy): Eukaryota > Metazoa > Chordata > Lepidosauria > Squamata > Iguanidae > Iguana > Iguana delicatissima. Next base: position 394,461 of record CAOKZL010001923.1, on the reverse strand, counting down.
TCTCTCCCAACCCTTGCTGTGACTCCCAGTTCTGTGCTATGTGGCCTCAAACTACTTGAGGTAAGCAAAAGGGGGAAAAAAGCAAACAAAGGGGAAAGTCCTGCACCTAAGAGGGGCATGAGGATCCCCTTTGAATTACATTACCCTTAGTCTTGTGCCTTCAAGTCGTTCTGACTTATAGCTACCCTAAGGCAAATCTGTCACAGGCTTTTCTGAGACTGAGAGTATGTGATGTGGCCAAGGTCACTCAGTGGGTTTCCATGACCGAGCGGGGAACTGAACCCTAATCTCTACGGTCATAATCCAGTGCTCAAACCACCACACCACACTGGTTCCTCCAAAATCCAAAATGAAGCGCATAATACCCAAGGCCCAGCTATGTTATTTTACCATATGAGGCGAAAGCCTCACAAGCATCTTTCCCTATCTCTAACAATAATTTTACAATAATACAAACTGAATATTTAACAATTTGCTGTCCTTCCAGGACATGTAAAATCCACTGCCTCAGGCAGCTAGCTCACTCTGTCCAATAGTAAGACTGTAGTGTAATTTCTCTATCCATGGAGATTACAACAGGGTTACATGAAATCAGGAGAGAACCTGATATCACTCAGGCTGACAGCTTCACCATCAACATTACCGCCACCATTGTCTTTTTTCTTTAAAAAAACAACAACACTGACTTTCTAATGACAGATCTTAAAGCAGCAAGTAGCTGGGCTGCAAGAGGAGTTCAAAAGAAATGAGATACAGTGGCATGCTGCCCATGATGAGCTGAGAAATCAAGTTGAAGCACTTACCAAGCAGAACTTGGAACTTCAAGATGAACTGAGAGTCTCTGAGCATCAGAAGAAAGAAGCAGAAAGAAAATACAGAGCTATGGATTTTCTTCACGGAAAAGCAGAAACACCGGTAGTACAAACAAACTCGTTGTTTATATTTGGCGTCTTGGCATCTTTCCTCATGTCTATTTCTGAGGAAAAGCTGCAGTTCTTCTGATGCAGGCACCCCACTGTCAACATATGATAGAGATGAATTACAACTCCAGTGCATTGGTTTAACTTAAAGTAGGTGATTTTCCTCACATGGATGGGAAAAGTTTAAGCAGTCCTATCTTTCCTTTAGCTCATCTTCACACCAGCCCATTTATTTGGGGAGAGAGGCATTATGGCCTGCTCAAAGAAGCAACAGGCTGAGCATGAAAATTTGAACAGAATCCCACAACTTGCAATGTTAGCTTTAAAAATGCATTTTGTCAATTGTTTTCTATCTCTAAGAGTTAATTTATTATTGTCAATGTTAAATCTTTTATTATAATACTGTTTGTTCTGTTAATCACTGTACTGATGGTTACTTTTTAAAGCCTGCAAACCAGAGCTCCTGTTCCATTCAAAACTGTACCAGTCTGCAATTCCAAGTTCCTATTCCATGCAAAACTTTCCAGAGCTGCAAATCAGAGCTCATTTTATTGTAAAACATCTACAGACTTTCAATAGCTGCTCATCTCCCATCTCTGATCATTAGTGAAAGATAGTATCACAAGTATAATGAAACAATGAGTCAAAATACACTGTTTGTTACATCAAAAAATTAACAAATATGAGTCTCATTAAGTGCAAAATGTGCCACTTCCCTCCGCACTTTGTTATTCAGTATTCCCAAATAGTAATAGAGCATGTTATTTTTAAAACATTAATTCCAAGCTCTGCAGGACCCTAAAGGGACAGTCCTACCTTAGAAAAGGTGTGGTGGCAATCCAAGACAGAAGATGTTGAGAGGCACCACCCTGCAGTGGTGTTAACATGACTTGTCAATTGTCTTTGAGTTATGCTGCTACTCTCAGGCACAGTGGAAAATCAAATTATCTTTCACTAGTGTTGAAATAAGATTCAACTGTTAGTCTGATCAATTTTTTACATGGAACTGAGCAGTCGTGGGGAGGTAACATCTTGTCCTTTTCCTCACGTGGCAGTAGAATGTTTTGGGCAAGCATTGGAGAGAAATGTTCAGTCTTGTGCATGTATGGTCCTCTATTTCCTGGCCAAACTCTGCTAGGGTCCTTGTAGCCTTAACAGTGTTTACTTTTTTGTATATTAAATGTTGCTGTTATTGCTATTGTTAATATATCATCATTTTTTCAACAGGTCTCAGCAGCTATTTTGAGAGGGGCATCATCCCACGAAAATCTGGAAGAAGAACCCCTTCAGCGTAGTCACAAACATCTCAACAATGTGCATGCAGGAAGGAAGACACCTCTGGATGAATTTTCTCCTGAAGATGAAAGGATCCAGGTAAACATTCAGGATCTTGATGCACAAATAATGAACAAATGAATGAATGAATGCTTTCAATGAATTAAAGGTCCTGTTGTTTTACAGTGACCAAGAAAATGTATGAGCACACTAGGCAACCTCAGACAAGACAAGTCATTCTCTCTTATCCTTAGCCTCACCATACTCAATACCTGAGTTGATATCATAGACTTGCCTTATCCTGTAAGAACTTCATTATCTAGTTGTAAGGGGTACAATGTTGTTATGAGGGTTACAGTTAGATAATGATATGTTTTGATTACTGAAAAGCACCGAATAGGTATTAGTTAAACAAATGTGTCAGTTTTTTAAGTATCTAATTAAACATTTACTTCCTGCTGGTGTCCCTGCTAACAAGACAGCAAAAAACATCATGCAAAATGTTTCAATGTCTGCTAGGGAACAAGAAGTGCACTGCAGAGGTCAGAGTCATTGAAGTCTTCAACAGGAGACCAAAGAGTGAAAAGCCCAAATAAAGCCCTTCGTAGCAGAAGTGCGACACCCACAAGTTGGAGGATACCACATCAGATGACATCTGAAGCTCACAGAGTAATTCATGTTCCCTGATTAGCTTTGCTTCTTTAATATTTAATATTTAATAGTTAATTTGTCTTTCCAATGTACTTTCACAGAATGCAACCCACTTCCAGAAAGTTACAGTCTGTGAAGAAAACGAGAAAGTGTTTTTTTTTTCCTATTCAGCCTTTGTGTAATGTTATCTTAAGCTCATTTGTGGAATTAATTTGTGTTTGTTTTGTGACATAATATCCTTTAATGAGAAAATGAGTATTTCCTCCTAAAGTCACTGTGGATTAAAGGTCTGGAGAAAACTCAGCACCTTTGACCAACTTTGGGAGTGCAGCTGCAGTGCAATTTTCTGTTTTTGAGGTGTTTTTGTTTACCGCCATTCACTCAGTTTCTACTGTGAAGTAGTGAAAGTGTGCAGTAACAACAGCAGTGAATTGTGCATTCATTTTAAAACAAGGAGAGAAAGACAAAGGGCTGTTTAAACTGTACTAATCAGGCTAGGACAGGAATGAAACTGCAGTTCAGATCAAGGAAAGGTGAAATATGAATGTAGTATTGTGCAGTGAGAACAGTTAAGGGCACTGGGACTAGGTGATTCCCTAGCACTTTTCACAGCTGCCTTTTACCTGGGCTCTCATTTGCTGTGGCCTTTGACCATTATTTCATGACAAAAATTCCTTGTAAACTTTTTGAGAGTTATGACAATTTTTATAGGGCTGTCAGGCATTGCTGTGTAACCCATGAAATGAAGAGACCAGACACAGGGCTTGGGTTGAACTAAGGCAATTTATTAATGTATGCCTAATTACCATAAAGCTGGAAGTGAACTTGACCTTGAACTTGGGCTTGAATTTAAACTTGACCTTGACCTTGAATTTGAACTTATGACCTGAAAAGGGGAGTCAACAGCATGGGTAGGCTAAGGCAAGGGTCACCTCCAGACCTCTTCCCCAGCCCTCCTTGAGCGAGGTACCGGGCCCCAAAGCCAACCCATGAGGCTGGATTGAAACTTCGGCCGGCCCTTTTCTGGAAGGTGAGCCCCCAAACAACAACCCCCCGTCTCTTGATGCCGTGTTAGGGGCAAGTCCCAGGCCCACCTCAAGGACAGCATTTATCCTACACCAAAAGGTGCCATACGCACTCACCAAAACCCTCAGACCCCCCCCCACCAGCCATGGATAAGGACAAGTGTGGCTGTGGAGACCTATTTAATACTTGAGACACCACCTTGTAAAGCCAATTGCCCAATCCCTTGGTGCAGTGTAGGGTAGGTGAACCCCCCCAAGGTGGGGGATTCTTCCTGGCCCCGACGCGACCAGCAATCTTACACTGAAACCATAGGGTGGGAGGGTGGGTCACCAGCAAACAAAGGCTGAGGAAGGGGCGGCGCGGCCCTAAAAGGGGTCTGCAGACCCCTCCCCATCCCACCATGAGACCCTTGTCGCACAGTGATTGCATGGTCTCTTCTCATGGGACTGCCGCGCATGATCACGCGGGCAGGGGGAGACGAATCCTAGGGTTTTTGTGTTAGTAAGCTGGCAGTTTTGTCTGGAGGGAAATCTGAGGAAAACACTACGAAGATTACTGCCTACTGTTTGTTTATTTGTCAGGGAATCTTTTCTATGGAAAAAGACATTCATAGGATCCACACAATGGCCAAGAGCCTGTTCAGTGTCGGTGAAGAACTCTGCCACTGTACTTACACAGTGATAACACTCCAGGGCCATTCTGGATTGTGAGTGAGTGGGAACTGTAACCACTCATTGGACTGGTCTTGCCCATTGCATTGTGGACAAATTTGCAAAAGCTGATAATAAAATTCTGGCCAAGACCTCTGTTTGTAGACATAACATTTTCCTGTTGCTTTTGGCTCAGCACAGGAATGTAGACAGTATTCCTGTCTAATTTTCATATTCCCAAATGTTTCAAGCAATAAAGAATGAGCAAGTTAGAGCACTGCATCTTCACCAACATTTTTGCACTTTATTGTAGGGTTTACTTCAGCTGGCTCATAGTCAGCACCCAAGTTGTGGAAAAAACTCGCTGTTGATGGCACCTAAGCTGAATTCATTTAAGACTGCAAGTCCATCTTTATGTGTGAAAGGTATGATATGTGGAAACAGTAAGCTTTTATTGATGCGAGAAAAAATACTCTTGCTCAGAAGATTTCACTTTTGCTAGCTAATAATAAGAGCAAAAGCATGGACTTCAAAAAGCAGGCCTTGAATTACCTGTGCTTTAATATGTATGGTCCCTGACAGTTTTGTAATCTAGAAATATCTTAATCTCTCTAGGTACATACTGTTCCACTTCAGGTAGTTCAGAAGATACAGCGTTTTTGAACAGCCAAAGTAATGACATTTTAAATTCTGCAAACTTGAGTAATGTGGAAGTAAGTAAGTCTTAAACATACTCTTTTGTACAGAGAACATGCCTAAAATCCTACATTCAAATAAATATGGAAAAATGGGGAATACGTTGCTCAGTGTGTTTTACTCAGAAATGAAATTTCTACCTTTTAATATAGGAGACTTCTTTAGATCAGGGTGAGCTTTACCATTAAGCAGAATGAGGGGAAGCAGACACCTGAGGAGGCAGATACTGAGGGCCAGTTGCTCTTGCTTTGCTTATTCTTTCCCAGCTTTTCTCTCCACTGAAGGACAGAGCAGTATGCACCACATAACCTGTGTTAGATCTCCTAAACTAACCTATAGCCTCTGGTGTGATAGGAGGCATGTTTCCATTGTCAGTACTGAGATAAACTTGACTAACATTCACTGGTTAATGTGAAAGGAATGGGAAGAAAGCCTTGCTTTGTCTTGTGCCTCAGGCAGCAAAATACTTTGGGCCAGCCCTGCTTTAACCACACAGTTTGGATGACTTCAAATTGCTGTTTAATATCTCTACAGGGGAAAGACAATCTCCACTGTAAAAGGCCTCAGAGGTCTAAGAAGCCCTCAGAACAAGTGACATTTATGACTGACTCCAGGAGAAACAGTATAGTCTCAAATGACAGGAAAACACCAGCAGAAAACAGTCCTGCTTTTGTGGATACTGAGGAAAAGGTTTGGTCTCTTAACAAAATTATAATTTGTTCTGTTCTGATTTATTGTTTATTGATACTACATTTTTTCACCCTCATCCAGATGGATTAAAAAAAGAAAACTTGGTATGAATGAGTTGTGTTTTTGTTTTATTCCATGAGAATTCCATTGTATTGGACGATATAAAAATGCCCCATTTCAACAGGAGTGTTTATGAGAGCCAAATCAAGGATATCTCCCAACATACAAATACCCAAAGCCAGAAAATAGATGTTCACATGAAATGGATTGTCTGTTTTGAGGTGCTGTCAGCCTTCCCTTTTTTTGTTCTTGTAAAAAGGTGTAACAAATGCCATTTCCGTGTCTTCAGATAATTACAGTGTTATTTCTTGTTCAAAACCAGAACACAGAGTTCAACCCCAAAAGCAGTAAACCCAGAAATCAATTCCAGAGGAAGACAGTGTTGTTATTTACTTAAAGGAAGAACTTGTGTTGATTGTGTCATGGGACAATTTTCTATCCCTTATGGGAGAAAACATCTCTGCTGAGGAGAATGTACCATAATGAAGGGCCATTCTGTACATTGCTCACCCTACATAATGCCAGAGCATATCACTCTAGTGCTTCAGTGGTCTTTGCAGGTAGATTTCCCACATTCAGTGTGCCAAAAATTCACTGCCTTATACAGGGGCGGCAACGTCTTCTTGATGTAGATGTTTATCCATGGAAATACAGAGTTTGAGATTAGGGTAGATAATCCAGGTAGTTTGTAGCCCTTTTGATGGTCTGGGGTACATTTGGACCCACTGCTGTATCAGATCAGCTTATCTCCAAAAATCTTTTAGGAGGAGGTGCCTCTTCTGTCCAAAGGTAGTAAGATGGTTCTGGACCCACAAAAGGAAACACAAAATGAAATGACCACATTAACACTCAGATGAAAGAACAAAACACTAACACTTGTAACCTGACATTGAATTCTAGTGTCACTATAATAGAAGAAATTTCATTTCCCCATGAATGGGGCCAACCTACTGAAAACCAAAATGTGTTAGTTCTGTTTCTTGATATCAGATTGCTCCCAAAACAGCAATGTAATGTCTCAATACATACTATTGGCTGAAGAAAAAAGTACCCACTGCCAACATGCAGTAGATTGGTGGAGGGGAGCGATTTTTGTCCCAGTAGATTGTCCCAGCAGTTTTATCTGGACAGAATAATAGAAAAAAAAATCTATGCATGGCAAATGGGTTAAGCTTGGAGATACTTTTAGCTCTTTTGGTAATATTGTCATAAAATGCCTGCCCCATGGCTCAGACTGTCTGTGTTCTTTAACACAACATGATTCTAGTGGTCTAAATTGTTCCATTTAACTGCATGAAGGTTAAAAACATCATTTTTGATATGATGTATTTTTAGGCTGAACAACACAGTTGGAAGGACACAACAGAATTTTGTTTTGATGTAAAAGGGGGGGAAGGGCCTCACACTCCCCTAGCAAGAAGCGTTACAACTCTTATGCCCATTTTTGTAGGGAAATGACACTCCCTAAAGAATGTATATGCAAATAAATCCATGTTTGATTGTTGATAGATTTCCCCTCTGAAACCAATACTGTCCAGGAAGTCATCATTACGTAATGAAAGCCAGGAGGACAGGGAAGTGAAAGAAAAAATAGAGTATCCAGATGGAAAGGTAAGGAATTTTAGTTGAGTATAAAAAATTAGTTAATGTGCTGTTCTGAATGAGAAATGAACTGAAAATTTGAATGTCAGTGTATGTTTTTCTTTGGAAGGATGGAAATGTAGCACTGAGGACTCTGAAGCATGGTTAAGAGCTTGGCAGTGTAATACAGTGTCATATTTTTCTCTTCTATCCCCACCATACTTTCCCCTGTCCACCTTAACCACTGTTGTAAAGGCTGATGTTAACTGCAGTTAACATTATTCATAAATTTTTAACTGGGAAATTAAATTGGGGTTTGAAGCTGATTTGGAGATCTTTCCCAAGAATGAACCTGACTAGTGCTGTTGCCAATCAATTGTTTAATTCTTTTCTGGAGATGATGTGTGGGTCTATTTAAATTTAAATCTTTGTCTGCCTACCTCTTCTTTGCTTTGAGTGCCTTTACCACCCCCAGCTGTATTTCTAGCCTTAAGATTCAAAATCCGTATTTTTTTCTGTGCCAATACATATTTTAAGTCCTGCACTATAATCAAGGCATCATGTGTATGTATCTATATCTATATCTATATCTATATCTATATCTATATCTATATCTATATCTATATCTATATCTATCTATGTAGTTAGCCTTAGCATGATGTAGATGAGACTGAGACCTACAAATCACAAGAGAAGCTAGTATTTGTATGCAGCCTTAATGCACAAGGTTGCTCTTGAGTGCTAACAAGACATCTGGCTTCATGTGGCACACGCATCCGCTGCAGAAAGTGTCACCAAGGCTGTGCTTCCCATCTGCTCATTTAGAGTCTTGGATGATTTCCCAGGAGCTTGCTGTACGGAACAAAGCTAACTTCCTGTGGAGCCAGCATGCGCATGTTGAGGGCCATATTATGCCAAAAGGCAACTGCCACAAACATATGTCTCTGCCATATGGTAATTCATCAAAGTGCAGTTTGCAACACTTTGTGCAGAATTAGAAATTTCCAGGGGATGAAGATTTTACTGATTGGTTGGGTAACATCTTCAATGCATTTTGGCTAATTACAGATCTTAAATCAGCAGAAGTCAGTGGCAGGAGGATGTCTCCCATACTGTCAAGCCTTTAAAAGGAATCATGTGGCTGCTTTTCACATTGTTTTCTGAAGGATACTGATCAGTTGTTGCTACTTTGGAACAGTGTTTCACCTTTTTCTTGCCTCTTGCTCCTTTTTGAAAAAACAAACAAACCTGAAAGTGAAATATGAATCCAGTGCACATGTATAATGGCAACGACTTACATTATTCCATTTGTGGCTTTCTTACTAGCTGATTTATGGTAGAATGCCATTCTTCCTGAAGGAACTTGTGTATCTATTTCCAAGTAGATATTCCTGCCTGTTCTTTTACAGGATAGGTTATGATGACAACTGTCTGCAGATAACACTGAGTCCTGTGCTTAGGGCTAATGGGTGGTGTAGTCAGTACAAATTACTGGGACCCAACAGTTTGGAAAGGCCTGGCTATGACCTGGCATTTTTGTCTATCGTGCAAAGCCACATGTTCCCCCCTACACTTTTTTTAATCTGGTGAAGATATGAAGAGCAGTCACTAGCCACATTTTCGATAGGCCAGCCACCAAGCATTTGGCACACAGTGAAGTGGTCTCAATTTACTTGGCAAATGCTTTGGGAGTCCATCTGTTGCAACTGCAGCTTCAGCCCTCTCCTCCTGCTGCCCAGGTCCAGAGAACTGAGATGAGAAGTGTGTAAGACAGTCCTATACAAAGGGGCCTCTTCAGGTCTCATAAGAGGAGAGCCTCTTGTGAGAGTTCTGAGCCACCCTTCTGAGATTCTCAGGAGCTCAGAACTCCCATGAGAGACCTTCTTCTTGTGAGACTTGTGACAAGCTGCATATAGGTCGACTTCAGCTATACTGTCTGGTCTTGACCTTGCCTGGCAATACAGAATGCTATCATGTATTGCTCTTTGAAAAATCTGACCACACTATCTAAGGGGCCTGATTTTTTTTCCCCACTGGGGTCTAAACTTGCTCTAAGCGGCCCTGTTTGTCCAGACCTTTGTACATTTGAAAGATAAATGTTCAAAAAAGCAACAAGAGGACAGAGCACGACAATACAGCAGCAACATGGGGCATACTGGAAAGAAGCATAAATGTAACAAGGACAACTAATTTAATATTGGCAATCTTATACAGAGTTGTCTTTTCAGGCCATACCTTTACTCCAAAAAGTATTAGATCTGTAATATTTTTACAACTATTTAACTATAATGATATGCCCTTAGAATTCTGATGAAGGTTCTGAGAAATCTTACTGTGACATTCCTTGATCTCTTCACAACATTATAGTTCCCAATTTGACTTCAGTGTAAGTTAGAGGTTTCATAATAATTTGAGCAAGGATGGTTGCATAGATGAACGCCCTAGGTCAAATTATTATGGCAGTGGACTTCTTGTACTTTTCTCCACTCAAAATTGAATATATTGTCTGTATAATGAAGCTAGTTACTGGAATAATCCATCATAGATTATAGAAGCTAAACTACGACCAGGGTCAGCCCAAGACATTTTGCTGCTTGAGGTAAAGGATGAGATTGTGTTCCTTCTGAAGTCTGCATACAGAAATTGGATAGAGTGGAAGTAACTCCTTCCTTTAACAGTGGCAGTCAAACTTGAAGAAGCAGGCTCGTTTAGCATGCACAGTTCTGTCATTCAAAAGAAGAGAAAAGAAAAATATTCAGAGCAGCTGGGAAGTTGACATCACTGTCTTCCGTAGGGTTGCTAGAAAACTGGAGAAAGCTCTTATACCTTTAATTGTTGCGTAAAACAGGAATTTCAGCAGTGTGCTTGTTACCTGGTTATGTTACAAGCAACATTTGCTGAAGTTCTATCTTATATGCAACCATTAATAGAACAAAAGACACCCCCAGTTGTCACTCTGGCAACTGTGCAGAAAAGGCTGTTTTCTGCCAAAAAAAATAGTATGAATTTTGTACAGAATAAGTCCCCAATTACAGCATTTTCTGTATAGAACACAACATTTCTGTGCAGAAAATATAATTTCTGCTCATAAATATATTTTGTCTAGAAAATGCTGTATTCTATGCAAAACAAGCAAGCATAAGTCTTGAAAATGTGAAATTCTCACAGCAGCGTGAGAATGGCTAAATTGCTCATTGTTACCTTCAAAAGGAAAAGTAGTGAAGAATTACATTGCTAGTGTTACACAATCTGTCCTGCACCCCCAGTCTCCCAATGTGTCTTCAGCTGTCATTGACAGCAGCATCCTGTTGTTGATATTGAAGCTGGATTAAACCTGTGGCAGCTTCTGTATGTGGAATGAAAAAGGGATGAGTTGTTTTCTTTGTTTCAGGCACTCAAAATAACTTAATCTGATCCTGAACTTACATTTTGGGGTGAGCACAAAGCTGCTATAACACCTGTAGTCTGGATTTGTTCCTCTAGATTTAGTCTTGTAAAATGTGCTGAAATTGCCATATACAAGCTTAGAGAAGAATCATGTCTGAATCCTGTGGATGTTGCATCACTTGCTTGCTTGATTCTGATCAGATGGTGTGTCCATTAAACCTGATGTATTATGAAGAGAGTGCCAGCATGGTATAGTGGTTTGAGCATTGGACTATGACCCTGGAGACTAGGGTTTGATTCCCTGCTTGGCCATGGAAACCCACTGGGTGACCTTGGGCACATCACAGACTCTCAGCCTCAGAAAACTCCACAATGTGTTTGCCTTGGCATCTCCATAAGTCAAAAACAATTTGAAGGCAGACAACCACAGCAGCAATTGTGAAGAGGCATGGGGGTAGCAGTTGGTATTTCTCATTCATATCCTATGCATTGAACTACTTTGCTGTGCCTGTTGTTAGGATTATATGTCTTTTTAGAAGAATATTTTTAGAAGAATATGTCTTTTTAGAAGAATATGTGTAGGTGGTGTGTGAGAGGGGGGAGAGAGGGAGGGAAGAAAGGAGAATCTGTACACACCCCAGCTTCACACATCTTTCTTTTAAAGGTGAAACAGGTATTCATGGATGGACGCAGAATTATTACTTACCCCAATGGCACAAAAATGGAGATTAGTAGTGATAAAAGGACAACTGTTGTTACTTTTTACAATGGCGATATTAAGAAGATTTTGCCAGATCAGAAAGTGGTATGTTTGTTCATTTGCTTCTCTTTGCTTTAAAGCCAAGACTTTTAACAGATCTTATGAAGGCTGAGTTGGGTTGTGAACAGCATTATTTGGGGCAAAAGACAAGTAAATGTTTGACTGTGCTTTCAACTGAACCAAACAGTCTTTTTTCAGTGAATATTAGCAAGGTTCTGCATTTCCTAAGCTGAAGGAAATCTAGGGCCCTTTCTGCACTTTACCTTTTTTCGGGACTGAGGTACGGGGATCACGTGAGCGGCCTCCAGCGAGAGGCTCTCGCGTCCCCGCTGCTTCAGCTCCACATGAGCTGCCTGCTCCAGAGCACGTAGCGCGCGAGCCCCGCCTCTTCCTTCCGCAGCGCAGTCTGGGAGTTTTCCAGGCTGCACTGAGGCAGGAAGTGTGACCGGTACAGTTCTGGAGGCTCTGCACACATGGCAAGTGCGCGTGGGGCCCTGGAGCAATGTGTGATTGCACACCATTTTCAGCTGAAAGCCAAAAATGAAAACGTGCGCGAGCGGCGCCTGCCCTACCCTGGAGCGTCGCATGATTGTGAGTCATGCAGATCGCTTCTCACAATCGCACAACACTCGAGGGGCCCTTTGGCATGGCAAATGCCATGCAAAAAGGGCCTATGTTAAGGCAGCTCAACCTCTTCACTGCAAATGCCTGAATAATGTAAATTGTGCAAATGCTTGCTTTTCTGAGTTTGCCTAACTTCTGGTTGATGTCGAAAGAAGGAAAGTGTTGTTCATACTATCTCACTGTGACCCCTTGACATCCCACCCACCATCCCCACCATGTATATATATGTAAGGTACGTAAATATCTATCAAAAGGAGAGGGGGCTGATCAACATGCCACAGTATGTTGATCAGAGATACAGTCTTATGTAAGGTTGTTGTTGTTGTTATGTGCCTTCACGTTGTTTTCAACTTATGGTGACCCTAAGGCAAATCTATCACAGGGTTTTCTAGGGCTGAGAGTATGTGATGTTCCCAAGGTAACCCAATAGGTTTCCATGGCTGAACAGGGAATTGGATCCTGGTCTCCAGGATTGTGGTCAAATGTTCAAACCACCATACTGGCTCTTGTTATGTAAGGTGCATAAAAAGGCTGACCAACATGCCACAGTATGTTGTTGGAGATATATTCTTTTCTATAGGATCAAGCTCAAGAGAAACTCTTTCTGTTTGTTTCTTGCAGAAGCTACTGTATTCAACAGTGATTGGTTAGAATCCATGATGCTACCAAAAACCTCCCACTTCCTGGAGGTGTTTATCAGCGTAAAAAATCCAGGCTCTGCCCAATGAACTTTTCAATGCATTAAAAAAAGAAACAGATTATCCCTTAATTAACTTGTCAATGAATAAATGTATACACTTAAAACAATCATACTCCCTCTCTTCACCTTCCTCACTCTGCCTGCCTAATGTCTAGGGACTATTATAACCTTTACTATTTCTCAGTGGTCTCCAAAGACACACAGAAACAGCAGTCTTGCCATGTTGGTTGTTGTGGGTCAAAAGAGGTGTAAGTAGAAAAGCCTTTCTCATGGGTACCCAGTGAAATCACTGTTTCTCCACAGTTATTGGGGGATGGGAAGCAGCAGTGCCAAATACTTTATGGCTGGTGGTGAATGGGGATGTTTTAGTCACACAGTCTACATCCTGGGGTGCCTGTGCAGAGATGTTGTTCACCCTTAGATTAAAAATATACAACTATTCTGTAATAGGTAAGGAGGGGTAAAATTGAAAATTATATCAGAATTGGATGTGGAGGTATATTTGCTGTTTGCATTGCAAAGACAGAGGGAAGCAGTGCTTATTCATCAGAATGAAAAATGAGTGTGTCCCTGATTATACACCATGAGGTATAACTTACATGTTTTCAAGCCTATGTTTGTAGTAATAGGGAGTAAAAAGGTGCATTTAATTAAAAATTAACAATGAAATATTTTATACGGTCAAGGTTTTTTGCATCTCCAATATCAAATGTTCCACTTACCTAGTGCTGTTGGGAGATATTCAGAGTCCTGTGTATGAGGAAGGACAGGGGTGCGTGGCAAGAGGTGGAGGAACGGTAGTGGAAATCTCTGCCAGAGCTCATATGCACTGCAGCATTCAAGCGATGTTATTAGTTCTCGCACCAATAGGTTGAAGGGGGAGAAATTTCATATACCAAGAAAGGTTATTTTAGCATTGTTGAACAAATTATAATGCTAAGGTCAGCTGGTTTCCATTACTTTGTGCTCTGAATTTCCACCCACGTACTAAATAACTGAACTGAAAATGCTGTCCTGTCTCACCCCACTACACAAGCATATTGGTTTGGAAAGTTTTATGATTTGCCTTTTTCACAGTGCTGGCCTTGCACTGTTTCTCTCCATATCCCCTCTGGATCACACAGAAGTTGATACTTGCACCAATCAATTGCACAACCTACATAACGAGTTTTCAGGTATTGGTTTGTGTCACAGAATACCCTAACTTAAGGAGAACTATCTTACATCTGTTTGAATGTTGTGACTAAGATATGCAGAGGGAAAATGCTGGACAGTTGATACTTCTCCATTCTCCTTGCAGGTTTATTATTATGCAGATGCACAAACAACCAGAACTATTTTCCCAAGTGGCTTGGAAGTGCTGCAGTTTCCTAATAAACAGATTGGTATGTGAAATCCCCACAAACTTAAATTAATTTTTTTCTGGAGTGAGGGGCTACACTTAGGCCCTTTTTGCATGGCATTTTCCATGCGAAAGGGCGCCTGGAGCATTGTGCGATTGTGAGGAGCAATCTGCACGACGCACTCACAATCGCGCGATGCTCCAGTGGCTGGCAGGTACTGATCGTGCACCTTTTCATTTTCAACTAGAAGCCAAAAATGGTGTGTGATTTTGCATTGCTCCTGGGCCCCACACGTACCTACCTGGTGTGCGGAGCCTCCGGAGCCGCACCAGTCGCACTTTCTGCCCCAGCGCAGCCTGGGAAGGTCCCAGGCTGCACTGTGGAAAGAAGAGGCAGGGCTCTCACGTGGGCAGGCAGCTCGTGCGGAGCCGAAGGACCCCGGACACGAGAGCCTCTTGCCAGAGGCTGCTCACGCACTCCCCACATCCCAGCGCTGGAAGAAGGTGAGGTGCGGAAAGGGCCTAAGTGTTGTCAGATTTTTCAAAACAGCAAATGAGAGACAGCTGAAATTCATGATTTACAGGATTGCCAATCAGGAAGTAGTTATAAATGTGTTAGTGTTCTATCTAAATACCAAATAAAATACCAAATGAAAATACCAAATGAAAGTATTGATTTCAATTAGCCACATGTTTCTCTGTAAAAAGAACATATTTTCCACATACACAAATTACATGATGCACACTCAAAAATATGGTTTTTTAAAACATTTTTTTCAGTCTATACAAAAGGAAAAACTTTCCAACCCTCAATAGAGGACATCCCTTATAATAAGAGACAGCTGCCAGTTCTATAAGGGGCAATATTTCCAACCCTCACAGACGAGATGTGCCTTGTAATAAGGGACACCTGACAATCTTAGCTAAACTTACCAAATGCACATGACCATCAGATAATAAAATATTTTAAATTGGCTCTTTGGTGGATGAGTAATTAATGGAAGAGGGGCAAAACATAAAAATCCTCACATATTTCTGTTATATTTACACATTATACACTATACACACTGAAACAGACCTGATAAACCTGTGTTGAAATCTAAATGAAGCCAAGAAGCATACAGTGTACCACTGTATGTGTGGAGGTTCTGTTCCAGGAATCCTTGCATTAAAAAAAGAAAAAAGAAAAAAGTGAATGCTCCATCCCATTATTGTTCATGGACACAATGTGTGCACACCCATGCTGGTGTGGGCACATACCCAGTGCATTAATTGACAATAATTGGACACAAGGCTTCATGTTACCTCATATTTGTGTGTGCTGAGGTCATGTAAGCAGAGGGCATGCTGTTTTGGGTTGTACTGGTGAAGTTTGTATATGTCACATTACAAGACAGAGGGAAGAAATGCATATTGCTGTTCAGTAAAAATTGCCAGGATGGTTTGCAATGTGCACGTGGACGCAAATAGCAAATTGATAACATTGCGTCATCTGCAAAGTTATTTTGTTATCCCAGCTCCATTATAATTAACAAATTTTTCCACTGACTGTAGGGAGAAGTCAAGCAAATTCTTGGACTCTTTTTGCACAGAGATAAAATGTGTTTTTAATATCCTAACTCACAAACAGATTCCATTTATTGGAAGACTGTTTTCTGTGGGAATGACTGGGGTAGTCTGCAGTGGCTGCTACATTTTATCTAACTTCCTTTTCTTTAAGACATGCCACTGTGTTCCAGTTTTCCACCTTGATCAAACATAAGCAACCTCCCGATCCCTCTGTTTGAGTTACGTTGTCATCAAGAACTTTACACATCTAACTATCAATATTATTCTTGTATAAGATCTTTCATGGAGCCCACATTTGACTCTCTGTCTCTGCTCCAGGGATAGGCAGCTTTTGACCCTCTTAATAATGTGTGACTGTATCATCCTTCATTCTTGGTTATATTGGCCAGGGCTTATGGGAGTATCAACATTTGGAGGGCTTCTAGTTGCTCAGCTTGGCTCTCATAATCATAAAGTCATAGAATCATAGAGCTGGAAGAGGTTGCATGGGCTGCCTAGTCCAACCCCTGCCCAGCTAAAGCATTTGCAGCAGATAGCTGTCCAGCCTCCTTTTGAAGATGTCCAGAGAAGGGGACCTCACTTCTCTAGGCAATTCATTCCATTGCCAAACTGCTGTTTCTTGTGATAGTGATCAAACAAACGAAAACAAAGATTATTTTGTTGTTTACTATTTTGGGACACTGAATAAATTATAACTGACCCTGCACTAGTCTCTTAACACATAAATAGTTGGTTTGAGGTTATACTAAGTAAACAATATTCAGTGTTGTGTGACTTCAAGTCATCTCTGACTTATGGAAACCCTAATACAAACCTATCACCTTTTTGGGGGGTAGGGACAAGATTTGTTCAGAGAAGCATTGCTTCTGCCTTCTTCTCAGGCTGAAAGAGTGTAACTTGCCCAAAGTCACCAAGTGGGTTTCTATGGCTGAGCGGGCATTCACACCCTGGTCTCCAGAGTTGTAGTCCAACACGCAAACCACTATACCACACTGGCTCTAAACAATGTTCAGCCTCAGGCCTATATTCTAAACTCTCACATGTGCTTTTCTTTCAGTTCATGCACCTACTTTTCCCCAATTGTTCTCTCCAGTTCCCTGATTCTTTCGTCCCCACTAACACTGCACTTCACAAAAAGTACCTCCTTCTCTCAGCCAATCTCTATTCATATTCAAATAGGCACTTTCTGTCAATCATTCCATACTTATCAATGCTTGCATGTGCACGCACACACACACACACACACACACACACACCCCAGGAAATGCTTACTGTGTTAACATAGTAAAGAAAGATACAAAATCAGGCTATTTTATTATTGTTACTGTTATGTGCTCTCCAATCCACTCCACTTTATGGTAACTTTATCGTAGGATTTTCTTGGTAGGTTTCATTCAGAGGACATTGGCCATTGCCTTCTTCTAGGGTTGAGAAAGTTTGAGTTGCAGTGGATTTCCATGGCTGAACAGGTATTTGAACCCTAGTCTCCTGGAGTACCAGTGCAGTACTCAAACCTCTGTACTATACTGAGTATAATGTAATATTATTATAACTTATTTTACATCATAATGATTTCAAGTCTACTCACTGTTTTTACTGTTCTCTGTCTTTGACTACATTCTATTTTCTGAACTCTTGTCCTAAAATGTGGCCCGTGAAGTAGAAAACTAAGTCTTTAGCACATTTAGAGCTGATTAAAGATGCCAAATTCCTTTACAAGAAGGCACTCTGGAAGAAGCAGCAGGCAGCTTGTATGTAGGCTGTTAAATAGTATGATTGTACATGTATGAGTTTTATACATACCATTCACATATTGAGAAGTCATGGCCAGATATTTTTCCAGGGAGATTTTTATTGTTGTTCTTTTTGTCACGTTGACTTTGACTTATGGCAACCTGATGAATAAGAGACTTCTAAGAGCCCAATCCTCAACTGCCCTGCTCAGATGATGCAAACCCAAAGCTGTGGCTTCCTTGAATGAATCGATCCAGCTGTAGTGCAGTCTCCCTCTTTTCCTACTGCCTTCCATTTTATTGAGAATTATTGTCTTTTCCAATGAGTCCCATCATCACATCAGCTCGTGATATGTCCAATGCATGACAGTCTAAATTTAATCGTGTCCTTTTCTACAGAAAAGTATCACCCTGATGGTACTGAGGAAATTGTGTTTCCAGACCAGACAGTGAAACGCCGCTATGATGGAGGTCTGGAGGAAACTGTTTTTCCAGATGGTACAGTTGTCAAAGTAGAAAAGTAAGTAAATATATAGGGATATGAATCAAGGCAATGGAAAGAGGGAATTATTTGATAAAATGTTGTTTCAGCATAGTCTTCACCACAGTGTGGCAAAGTAGCTTTTTCAATTAAAAGTCCCAGAATCTCTTGGCTAGGTTGGCTATTCCAGGTTGTGACCTCAACACTGAACAACAGAGTGAGGAATCTTGTGGATCTCTGCAAAGGCAACACTGACACAATTGTTTTCTGTAGCCTGCTGTTGCAGATTTTCCTTTGCCAGGATTCTGTGCTAGGACAGAATTAAAAGCAAGCTTGCATGCAAGAGGAAATGTTTCCTGCCCTTTTGGAAAGACTTAGTTGTATTCACTTATATATAAAGCTTTTCTTCTGTTTCCCTCTGTTTTATTGGGAAAATAGTGCTCCTACTTGTAAAATCAGGAGTGATTTTATATGCCCGTTTGCTCCTTAACAGAACTTGTGAAAGCAACTTTATGGGACTACAGCAGCCAGCCAGCATGGCTGCTGAGAGATTCTGTGAGTTGTAGTCCAAAAAAGTAACTTTTCCAATTCCACCCCTAAAACACATAGACTGCACTTGCTTCCAGAGCTATGACCATGGAGACCAACTACTGTGCATGATGGGTGTGTGTGTGTGTGTGTGTGGAGGGACAGAAGCTAATCAGCAACCATATACCTGCTTATGAATTAACTGCTTATGAGTGGCCTTTTTTGCTAGTCTCCTCCTCATATTAAGGTGCTAAATTTTTGTTTCCATTGAATTAAGCATTTAACATTCTTTCCTTGTCTCCTTTTTCTCTTCCATCTCTCTTCATAAGTAACCACACAAACACACAGTTTTTGAAATGGAAGGGTATAAAATGGAATTCTTATATATTAGAGATGCTGTGAATTATCAAGTTCAAGAAATAAAATTATTTGCAGAATGAGATATGCTGTGTGTGTGTGTTGCACAACTTTTTTTTTACAAAAAAATTAATTGCAATAGAACAAAATGACATCTCTGCAACATACTTAGAATAAAACTGTTATTTCTTTAAAATATATAGTTAACTTTGGGAACTCCCTTCTGCTTAGGAATAACTGGTCAGAAAAGGTAACTGTGCTCTGAAATGGGATTGACTGGTAGTAATATGAATATCTATTAGTTCAGGTAGCTAGTACAATATATTAACATGCTTAGGATATACTTTGCAAGGGGTCCATATATTACTGAAGTGGTGATAGCCGTCAACTAAACATCTGGCTTGTGCTCACCTTGACCATGTATGGAAGCTTAGATAATGTAGGACCATTTTAATTACACTGTTAAATTCTAGATGCAGTAGGCCCAATCATGAAGGTCAATAGTACTGATGTAAACAGAAGTATGTGATGGTGATGATTCCATTTAAGGGACGCTGTATTTATCTGAAGCTCAGGGCAGTATCAAGTTTGGAAAAAAAGAGAGAGAGATTTTGTATGTAACATAGAAACAGGTTTTATAACAACTTGTTGCAATGCAGCATGACTGGCCCTCTCTTTAGGCTAAGTGTGGTGGTCACCTCAGGCAGCAAGGTTGTGGAGAACGGGGTGGCCTGCCTTATGTTGTATAAGCATACAGTGGCAGACACTCTCCTGTAGCCTGTGCTGTAGAGACATTCAGCTGCTATTCTCACTGGCTTTTGAATGGTACATGGAGGAGTATTCATTTGTTTTGGGTTTTTTTGCCTCAGGAAGCAAAAAGCCTTGAGCTGGCCATGCAATGTGGCATACCCCTGTTCACAGTTCTACTCAGATGCCATATGCTCCTCCATCATATTTTGTGCCATTCGCACTCCAAGTGACTGGTCAATTTTCCTTGGGCATTTAAGAGACTCTTTTCTTTAGGCATTTCCCCTAAATATTTCTGTACTTTTGCGTTAAATAGGATCTTTCTGCACTTTAGTCTTTTACTGCCTCTTGTTTGTGTACTATATGTGCAACAACATTCATACCTGAATGTACCTGACCGAGGGAACAATGAACTGGGCCTACAATGTGATGCTGAATGGGGAGATGCTGTAATATAGTATGAACCCCAACTGAGCCAGGAAGCAAATGCAAATGCCCTCTATCAGCCTTCCTGGTGTTGATTCCCAGTCAGTGCTGAGAACAAACAAATACTCTACAGTTACAGGACATTTGAGCTCAGAATTTATCTTGGCAAATTATAAAGATGATTCTAAGGAGCAAATTCACTTTGATTTTATAATGAGTCAGAGCACCTGTTTGCCAGGAAGAACTAAAGCAGGAGGATAGTCACTTGCACTAGCCTTCTCTACAACTTTTGTGAATCTTTGCTTCAGACTATCAATTGTTCTTGACCTGCATGCCCTGTGAGGCAACAACTTATGGTCTAAATTTTAAAATGTCAAAGTTTTATTGTAAATGTATATGTTGTAGTATGTCTAATAAAGGTTATGAGGTGTGTGTGTGCGTGCATGCCCTGTGCTGTTATGTACTTTCTCAAACATCCTCATTTTGCCACTGCCATTGCCAGAAACAGAACACTAGACTGGATGGACAGCTGAGCTGTCTCATCATAGTTGTTCTTATTTGAAAGCATCTGCTGTTTGACTGACTCATGACATGAACATGTGGGCATTAGTGTTTTGAAGTTTAATGTTTTATTTATTGCTTTGCAGAAGTGGAGTTAAAACCATCCAGTTCCATAATGGGCAAAAGGAGATTCACTCTGCTCTGTCTACAAGAAGAGAGTACCCAGATGGTACTGTAAAAACTATCTATGCTAATGGCCAACAGGAAACCAAGCATTCTTCTGGACGTGTTCAGATCAAAGATGAAAGGGGGACCATTCTCCTTGATAAGAAATGATTTATCCTTCTGGGTGGCATTTCTTACTATCATGTTACGTTATAATTTATTTCTATGCCATCTTTTGGACAGAAATTCTTCCAAGATTCCTCACAAAGCTTAAAATGCTTATGAAAAATACATCTTTCAACAGATTGGCATCTTATAAGTAACATATTCTTAAAAGTCAAAGATGTTCACCTTCAAGGTTAAAGTTCAATTGCCATAATAGCTTGAGAATAAGTGATGACCATCCATTTGAAGAAACAAACTAATGAGGTCATGTGACTCCTTTGCAGGAACCACTGAATTCTCACCAGCTATTGAATTCCCATCAGAATTTCCACCTCACATCCCAATGATGTGGACTATAGGCAGGTCATGAAGGCATTAGTCCAAGTCATTTAGATGCCAGCCATAGATGCAGGCGAAACGTCAGGAGCAAATACTACTAGAACACGGCTTCATAGCCTGAAAAACCCACAACAAGCCATGGATTCTGGCCATGAAAGCCTTCGACTTTACAACAAGCACAACTCTTCAGAGGTAGCCTTGGGTAGATGTACTGTAATACAATAACCTAGATAGGATGAAAACATGTATAATTGTGGCCAGAAATGATTTCTCCACAAAGTGTATCAGTTGGTATATTAGCCAAAGTGTATCAGTTGATATATCAGTAAAAACTGATATACCAGTTGATACCAACAACTAACTTGGGTCCAGCCACAACCCCATGCTGATCTTCAAATAGAATTCATCTTATACAGATCAGCAGAAAAAAACTGTCCCCTTTATTGACCCACAAAGTTATCTAGCCTGAATAAGGTCTGAATTGGTTAATGTTCTTGTTGTGCACCTTCAAGTAATTTCTGACTTGTGGCAACTCTAAGGCGAACCTATAAAAGAGTTTTGTGTGGCTCAGAGTGTGTAACATACGCAAGGTCACCCAGTGAGTTTCCATGGCTGAGCCCCAGAAAACCTTAGTCTCCAGCATTGTTGTCCAGTGCTCAAACCACTACACCACCTACATCCAGCATATTACAGTCTTCACATGGTTACAGAGTTTCCATTTTTCCATTCTTTTCAACCCTAGACAAGATCAATCATTACTTTTAAATACAGTGTTATGAATATGTGGGTGACAAACAACTGTATCTTTCTGCCTCGATGATATAGGGGGGAAAAGTAGTGGTTGATATCATCCGCATACTGGTAACACTATTTCACAGCCATAAATGATTTCCACTGTAGTTTCATGGAGACTTTAAAAAGAATGAGGAGCAAGGTAGAAACCTGTAAGACTCCACAGGCCAGTGGGTTTCACAGGAGTTCCCCCATCATGGTGACTGGGATTCTGAATATTACATGCCAAAAATAATCTTCTCAAAATCTGCTGGGAGGTCCAGCAGAAGAAATAGTAATATGTCACACATCTACTTTTTGGTATAGGTTGTTGACCAAGGCAATTTCAGTCATGTCAGAGCCAGAACCTTGACTGTAATGGTTCTAAATAATTGGTCTGATCTGAGACCACCTTGAATTAAGTAAGCAATATTCTCTTGGTCACTGTTGTTCGCCATCCCCACCCTTGAGAGACTGGCCAATAGTGAACCAGGCCAGAGGGATCCAGTGTTTCTTTGTGTTTTTCATTAAAACCTCCTTTAATGTCAGCGTCACCCTTAGGTTTTCCATGTATGCATACTGGTAGCTCAAGTCATTGTTATTTTCAAACTGTAAAGCAGTGATTTCCAAACTTTGGTCTTCCAGGTGTTTGGGACACCAGCTCCAGAAACCTCAGCCAACTTGGCCAACAGTTGGGAATTTTAGGAGCTGGAGCCAAAAACACTTGGAGGATCAAAGTTAGGGAACCACTGTCATAAAGGATCATATTTTGAATAATTTCCTTCCCTACTCTTCCATTCATTGGCCCCTCATTAACAAAATGAGTACAAATAAGAGAAAAGAGTTTTGAAAAAGAAATTCATCATTTTTTGTTTACTGGGCTTCAGTCAAAAATGAACTGAACAGGCTGACAAAGGTTTGGTTACTCCATGATTATGATGGAAATTTGAAAATTGTACAGACTCATACAGCGTGCTGCCTGCAGATGTTCTGTTAGATTTACATTCTACTCCCTGCCCCTTTCCTGGGCTTGCCTATATGCCATCCTCTCCTCAATCCACCTTCCCTTCAGTTTTCTGATGATTCTCTTTAACTAACTTAGTACAGTGAGAGAGGAGGTTCATGCAACAATCAAGCAGCCTTTCAGCTCTTAAATAATTATCCTAAAGGAGCCCTGGTGGCGCAGTGGTTAAATGCCAGTACTGCAACCACAAGGTTGTGAGTTCGATCCTGCCAGGCTTCAAGGTTGACTCAGCCTTCCATCCTTTCGCAGGTCGGTAAAATGAGTACCCAGCTTGTTGGGGGCAATTAGCTAAAATACATTGTAAACCGCTTAGATAACACTAGTTGATAGGCGGTATAGAAATAACTGCTATTGCTAATAATCAATGGCTATCATAGAAGAAGTTGGAAATGACAAACTGTGCATTTTAATACATCTCTTTTTAAAAGTGCCCAATGGATTAGACTTTGCACATAGATGTATAAACTTGCTTCTACTGTTCACTGATTTAAGTGCACTGAGGTAAATAAATGTGACTTGTCAACAGCTGATCATTTTCCTTCCTATTATTTGTGATAGAGTTCTGCTACTGTGGGTAGGTTGACACATTCAAATAAACAAATGGGCCCTAGAGCAAGTCAAGCCTGAACTAGAAGCCAAAATGACTCAACTGAGGCCACTGTACTTTGGATTTATCATGAAAAGACATGACTCCTTTGAAAAGGCAATGATGATGGGAAATACTGAAGCCAAAAGGAAAAGAAGGAAACCACATTGCAGATGGATTGATTTAATAAAGGAAGCCACAGCCCTGAGTTTGCAAGACCTGGGCAGGTCTCTTAATAACAGGATCTTTTTGAGGTAGGATGTCTTTCATTCATAGGATTGCCATAAGTTGAAGCGAACAGTTGCTGTCTAGAGTTCTTTATCCAGGACATCAGACAAAGAAAAGGAAAAAAGCAACCACTAAGTTCAGTGAAGCAATTGCCTTAGATGACAGGGCACCAAGAGCAGCAAATTCGATACTGCCCTGGCAGGGCCCATGCTGCTTGCTCATTTGCTTCTTCATGGTCCAGCCTCCCAACTGTCTGAGAATGAGGACAGCACAATGGTAGCACTCACACTTTGAAGAGGTAGAGGCAATGGTGTCCCAAGAAGGAGAAGAATGTGGCAGTGGTACCCTCACACCTCTGCTGCAATAGAGGATGATGATTGCTCACAGAACTAGCTGTTTCTCAAAACAGCCAGCTTTGGAGTACTGCTGGCCTTGTGGTAGAGGAAGAACTGTGGGGAGCTAGGGTGCAGATACAGTCTCTGCATTTCCCTCCTCCTCCTCTTTCTGGGGCTGGAGAGGCACTGCCACTGCTGGCTTCCCTTCCCGCTGCATGCAGTATGGAGTGAATAGCACTTTGTTTTCTTCTCCAGGCAATAGAAAAGCTTGGGTTACTCTAAGTTACACAGGATAACTGCTACAAATATGCCTCCCCAATGCAAAATGAAGCTGTTCTATCAGGAAGCTGCTGCTAGGAGGGAGCAACAAGGTGTTAGAGGATAGAACTCTGTGTGACTCGTGGGCTGCGTTGGCCCCCTAGACCACCCTGCTGCCTTCAGATATGGTGGAGGATGCTGTCCTGTTGACAATGTTGAAGACAAAAGTCAGTATCCAGACTTGGCTTGAAGAAAAATCAGTGTTCACTCTACTTGGTTTTGGTATGTGGAACAGAAGTGAATGGTACCTTGTTTTTTTGCCTCAGACAGGAAACTCTCTTGGACTAGTCCTGCCCCATGTCTCTCCCTACCCTTGTCCTGTATGGCAACTGTTTCATGACTAAACTGTGTGGGCAACTCCCTGATTCTGCAGAAGACACAGAGGTAAGCTTGCAGCCCTGTTTTCAAGGGAAGCTCTTGGTGAATGCAGAACACTCCTTTCTAAACACTGCAGTGATTCGTCACCTTATCCCAGGCACTTATGCCACATAGGATGGATAGTGGATGATGCCTGAAGGCATGGTGGAGCAGCTGTGCCACACTTCTGTTCCACTACAACTCCTTGTAGCAGAACCATGAAGTGCTGCAAGTGAAGGGAAGAGGGAGGGTTGATACAAGAGCCTTGGCAAACCATCTACATGGCATCATTCAGTCTGCTGTCTGATTTCTTCATAAACATCAAGTTTGGCTCCACCTCCAGGAATGATGGCCAGTTGCTGGTCATAACTTAGAGCACATTCCCTCCCCCCTCCCCCAAGCTTAATTTTGGAATCAGCTATAATGGATGTAATCTATTAGGTACCCAGTTCCAGGCCACCCATAAGAGAAGCCTTGTAACCAGAAGTAAGGCTCTTAGCACTTCCTTCATAGAGTGTAATAGATGATGGTTCTGAGGTTGAGGAACAACTGACTGTGCCAGGAACGGAGCCAGTGATTGACCAAACCAACTTGCAAACATTCCCAGCAGTTGAAGGACAAGTAGAGGCAGAGTTGCCCCAGCCACCTCCAGAGGGAGAAGGAACCAGCAGTGATTTGGAAGAATTACAGTCACCTGAGCCCCTTAGCTTCCAGTCACAAAAGAGGCTGAAATGAGCAGCTGAGAGGGAAGCTGCCTTGGCTAGATTAAGGAAGAAATGACAAGTAACACCTGTCTCTGTGGCTATTTAGGTCTGTCAGTGGGACTTGCTCTTTGCTTGTAGCAAATTACTTGCAAGGCTGATGACTCTTGTGTTCTGGCCCCCTTGACCCCTCTGAATGGACCTCTGCTTTCTAGCCTGTTGGACTGGACTTCAACCTGGCTTGACTCTGTGGTTTCCTTAATAGTTGTTTGTATTGGATATTCCTTGCTGCCGCCACAGCCGCTGCCGCCGCCTCCTCCTCCTCCTCACAGCAAGTATTCTCACCTCCTCCCCCTTGCTGGCAGTGAGGCACAAGTAGGGAATTGGACTCTGACACTGAGTTTCAAATCTTCTTGGCTTAGGCATGTTCCTGTACCCTTCCAAGCTCCCAGAAAGATTATTATGGAAAAGCTGATGGTGCTTCTACCATGAAGATATGACCATGAGAGATGGGCACTACATATGTTACTCTGCTGACCATTATGTAACAGAGACATGATTGGTTGGCAACATTGTAATGTGCCATTGTCCATTCGGACTTTACTTTCAGGTTTGTTTGTTTTTTTGTTTGTTTTTGTTTGTTTTTTTGGTTTTTTTTGTTTGTTTTGTTTGGTGCATGAAATCTCTGATGTGTGGGAAAGTTTGTTAATTCTGTGGTTCAGGACCAGTGTAGTTTGGCTCTTATGGTCAAACTAAGTGGAATGTGTATTCCTTATAACCTGGTTTCCTGCCATTTTGGATTTCCTCAGAAATGTGTGATCAGCAATCAGACTTACACTTAAACTCATGTTTACCCACAATGAATAATCACAAAACAAAGCATGCTGCAAGCAAAATACATAGGTGAGGAAAGCCACACATTGTGACAAGTATTTTACACCACTTAGAGAAGCACCTCTGGAAAGATATCATCTAGTTTGGTTACATATGGCCATGCAGTTTAAGAAAACAGTCCTTTTAACACAGAGGTGGGGAAGGTTACAGCTGTCATGGTGACTGGGGCAGTACGATGCAGGATGTGAGATTTATTTATTTAATTTATATCTCAACTTTAAATATGAGACGCAAAGGAATTTACAATATAAGTTTAAATGAACAAAAAAGGCTTTAAAAACTGCCGTGCAAAAGTTTAAAAAGTATTAAACAAAAAATCCAATCAAAACATTAATTTAAAGCAAAACACATCCCCACATATTACATACTAAAAAATACAGCACAGACATTGAATATCCCCATCCATCAACCAGTTAAAAGCTGAAGACTTGTTTTAATAAGGTCTTTGCCTGGAGATGAAAAGCGACAAAAGACAGCGACAGCCAGGTCTTCCTTGGAAGGCTCATTCCATAGCCTAAGAACAACAACTGTGAAGGCTCTCTCCTTTGTCCTCATCAGATGAGCCTGTGTGGATGTTGGGAAGGAGAGAAAGTGTTCCCTGGAAGATTGTAAGACAAAGGTCTTTCCACCCTACACTGTTCTAGTGCTATTATTCCACTTGCAACATCCTGTAAGATTCTGGGGTTTGTAGTTTCCTGAGGCCAAAGAGCTCTCTGACTGAAGATTCTAAATGCCCTTCCCTAAACTGCAAAACCCAGGATTCCATAGGATGTTGAAAGTGGAATGATATCACTAGAACAGAGTAGTACAGAAAAGCCCTTAGTCCTCACATTCCTTGTGATGTTGCTCAAATTTGTTTTCCCATTTCCTAACCTTGTATCCTATTACAATGAACTACTGAAGGTTGCTGCTGAATGAGGGAAGGCATTGTTTCTATTTTTGTTTGTTCTAGCAGTATTCCCCCTTCCCCCCCCTTGGGATACCCTCCAACTGTCCTGAGGTCACAGGGACAGTCCTGATTAATCTTTGTTGTCCCACTTTTTTCAGCTGCTTTTAAAATGTCCCAGTTTCAATCTCTCCTACTCCCACTGTTCTCCTTCATTCTCAATTTATTTCAATTGCTGAAAATTGAGTTCAAAGTGCAAAAGTACTTTGCACTCAAATAACTCAGCAGCAGGTACACGAAAAGAGCGGGTGGAGTGTTGTCCTTCTCAGTAGGTTCAGGCAAATATAAAATAAAGCAGGCTTTCCTAGGCTAGTGTGTTCTTCCTCAGTAAATAATGTTTGCCATCTTACCATCTGATGTTGCTCGGCCACAGATGTCCTGGTTTTCATCTGTGGAGGGAATGTAACAGATTTTTTTAAAACATCTTTCTATGAGCATCAGGTGTAATTTCTCTTGTTTTCGCCCCATATGCACATTGCACTAGAATGCTGTACTCTGTTGCATAAACACAAACTATTTGTAAGATGCCATGGTTGGATGGATTCTCCATGTCTGGAAGACAAGAGACACTCTTGCTATTTCAGTCTATGATTGTTGGAGGGCAGCAGTGTTCCTGTGAGGCTGAGGTCTGCCTCTGATCCTTGTACTTCTGCACTGCTGGGATGTTTAGGATAGAGACATGGCCCTCCAGTTGATGTTGGCCTGCAACTTTGATCACCCAGCCCTAGCTAGTGTGACTCATAGTAAGGGACAATAGAAGTTAAGACCACAGGTTGCAATCCCTCCTGTAGGACATGGTGTACATTGTGCTATCATTGCACAAGTGTGTGCGACCTCTGATGTAAATGGAGGAGAGGATCACTCAGTCCTTTTATCTATAGGTTAAATAACCTTTTATTTAATTTCTGGTGTTCTGGTTGCAATTCTTTGCTCATTAATTTGTGTATTTCCTGTATTACATTTTTGACATTTATTCCATTCCTAGATGCCTCAAGGGCTGCGTCGTTAAAGGGAAAAATAAGGACAAAATCACCTACTCGAGGGAATGGCCTTTTGTCTTTATCCGAGAGGAAATAGGGAGAGAGAGATGGCTTTTCACTAAAGAAATCAGTTGAATGAAATGAACAGACAGAATGAGCAGACTCACATAGTGAGTAACTGGTTCTTAGTATCTGTGTGCTTTTAGGTGATGATCTGGACTGCAAGGCTGTATTGGGCATGTTCATTCTTTCCCGCAATTGTGAGGTTAAGGTTTTCTTAGGATAGGCACTGCCTTTTCTGGCAGTTTGGGTTCTTTTATTAATCTGCAGGAAAGATGAAGAAGGTGAAGTAGTTGCTGACTTGGTTCCTTTTGCACAAGCCAGGAAATCTAGGGAGATGTCTGTCTGGGTAGCCCACAAAGACTGTGTTCGGTCAAAGCATGAAACTTTCCAATTTGCCCCTTTGTTCTTCCTCAGGGCATCAGATTCCTTGTAGTTCAGCAAGTCAACTATGTCATGGAGCAACTTCCTCTTCACAATTGCATCAGTGGCACAGTCCAAACGCAAGCCTGGGCTGTGGTTCACTTCAAGAAGCCAGGGTTTCATCTTCTCATCCACCAGGATATCGAACCCAAAGAGTTCAAAACAATTTGAGGTGAATGGGACTGATGGGGTTATGGCAAGCAAAGTCAGGATAATGATGTGGTTGATCCTTTTCCACAGACGCAGATCATCCACGTTGCGGCTACGCAGGTAGGCCCGGAACCGGCTGAAAGTCCACTTGCAACCAGAGCCAATGACATCCTTCTCCTTTCGATAGGAGGGTCCAAATTTGTTGATGCTAGTGTTTGTCAAGTGGGCATAAACATTGTCTAGGGAGGCAAGGTCAAACTTCTCTGTGGCAAATCTCACCAGTCCTTCTTCATATGTATAAACAGTAAGGGGACAAAAACTTGTGACACAAACATAGAGACGGAGATCCCACTTGTACCCAGAAATAAGCAAGGGGTTGCTGATGTACTTCTGCACAATGACCATACAGTCATAAACAAAGTCTTTAATGTCCTGAAATATGAGTATGCCCCTTCCACGAGACCTGTCAACTGGTTTGCAGATCCAGTAACTCAGTTTTTTTCCTGGTATTTGCCTCTCCTTAGTGTATTCTGTTATAAACTTGATGTAATCATTTGGCATAATGAAGGCTGCTGGACTAAACTCATAGAGGGTGGTTCCATAAATTCCTTTCATCCTTTTCAGATGTCTGGCTAAATAGTCCTTCCTGGTGATCCTGATGGTTTCTGGGTGGTGATTGAGCCTCTGCCATGGTTTAATGCTCCGGTGGTCTCTCATCCGGAAAGGGTGATTCTGCCAGTGTAAATTCCAGTCCTCATTATCTTGCTCATGCTCATCATACTCAATCCAGCCACGTTCCAGTAAAACATCACGGACTAATGCAGGAACACTATCATGTAGCCAGAATACGAGTGGCTTCATGGCCCTTGTTGAATCAACCCTTTCTGCTTTTGTGGAGCATTTAATTCCTAGAAAAACAAAGTTCAATAAAGGAAGAGAGGTAGGAATCAGTGGACTTGGTTGGTTTGTATTATATAAATACAGATGTTGCTTTTATCACAACCTGAAACTGATTTAGATAGAAAGTTATACAGAACAGATGGTGGCAGTATTTGTAAAGTAATATTGAAGACACACTTTGATTCAAAGCAATGAAATAAGCATGTGTTTTCAGGATTAAATAGAAACTCAGAGTGTAGTCTACATGGTGAGTAAGTCAAATGGCTCTCATCAGTGTTGATGGATCAGGCCAGGTCAGGTCAGGACATAAACATGTGTTCTCAGATCCTGGATACTAAAATCAAACTTGCTGAAGCTGGAGGACAAAAGGTTGTGCTCTCTTGAGCAAGTGAAGTTTTAAAGTCAAGGTCCTGATTTCTAGACATGGTTGGATCCATCCAGATGCCTAATGGAACTGGTTAATCACAGGGGCTTATGTTGCAGACTCTCCCAACCTCCTATGACTAAAGAACCTCTTGGACCAATGTGCATAGCCTTCCACAAGCTGACACCCCCTGGGTGTATTGGACTACAAATTCCACCACCTCCTAGCTGGTGTGGCCATTGGCTATATTAGCTGAGGTGATGAGAGTTATAATTTCTACTAAGATTGATGGTTCTTACTTCCATGCAAGTTTGCTTAAGATAGCATCCTTACAATGATTTGTGAGTAGGCTGTCTTTGGTTGGTGGCTCCCCATCACATCTGTCAATACCATGTAAGAAGGTCTGGTGCATATACCTGAAATGGGGTGGAAGAAGCAGAAGGAGTGCTCATTTGTCTCCTTGTTACTTCCACATACCTAAAAAAAGTAAAAGCATGAAAGCACATGCTCTCTGTAGAGGATTGATGCTTCTTTCCCCTCCTGACACAGCAGAAGATTTCTGATTTTGGCTTCCATAATTGCAGAACTCATATCAGGCATTACTTTAATGAGAGGTAGGGCACCTGTAGCCATCTAAGTGGTGTTGGACTACAGCTCCCTTAAACCATTGGCCATATCAGCTAGAGGTTATGGGAGCTGGAGTCCAACAATATCTGAGGGTTCTCTACCTTCTTAGATATATGGAGGGTGGGATATGTCTACACCTTCCCCAAGCTAAAAGAAAGAGTAACAGGAATGGAAGTTGTATGAACCAGCTCAGAGGTCAGAGCTGTTGCCCAAGAAAGGTTATTAGTAAGCTCTAACTTGATGACTAATGCTTCTGTGCTGGCAACACAACTAGTGTCCAGTCCTGCCACCAATACAAGTACAGAATTTGAGATTTCCAAAGGCAACTCAGTTGACTCACAGGATTTCTGTCAGGGAACCAAACAGGCATGTGCCAACTAGCTAAACCTAAAGCAGCTCAATTTGTGATGAGTTTATAGAGAATGAAGAACAAATACCTTTCTTTGGGCTCCGCAGTCTTTCTCCACTTTGAATATGCAAAAGTAAATGGAAATGGTAAATATCATGCATCAGTTTCCAAGCATATACACACACAAACACCAAGAGTGAGATAGAGAGAGCAAGAGCAAACTTTACATTAGTTCTTTCATCCATTCTACAATGGCCCAATTATAGAGTTACATCACTGCCATTATAATCTTATTAGTAAAAGTAGTAATAGACAACAGCAACAGCAGGTATCACAGTGGTTACCTCTGCAAAGGGTACTGTCTTCTGTTTCCTCAAATGTCTCTGAGACCTACACACAATATGGTGTTTTTGTGTTAGAGTTAGGCTTAGAGTCAATGGGGTGGAAGAAAGTGGATGCTGCAAAATGGCCTGGCTCTGAATGCACATTATCCAGTCTATGTACATATGTGTGTGTAATACTGTGGCCTAAATACCCAAAAGGCACCAGATCCTGTCTGATCTTTGAAGCTAAGCAGGGTCAGTCCTGGTTAGTATTTGGATGGGAGACTGCCAACAAATACCACATGTATTAGTCTATATTTCTAAGGAAGTACCGCCTCGGAGTACTCTTTGCCTAAGAAAAAACTATGAAATTCATGGGGTCACCATATGTCAACAGGTGACTTAAAGACCCATATACAGATAATACTACATTGTAGAGCAGAGCTTTCCAAACTTTTCATGTTGGTGACACACTTTGTAGACATGCATCATTTCGCTACACAGTGATTCAGTTTTACTAGCAAACCAGAGGTTAAACTAACCCCTTGTAAGAGATACAGACATAAATTATAATAACAAAATGTATAGGGACACAACATATCTCATGAAAACCTTTCATACATTTTTAAAAATATATGATTTATAAATAATAACATACATTTCCAAGATTGTAGATGGCACACTAATATGTTGTGGCACACTGTTTGGAAACCCTGTTGTTGAGACCAAACTACTTTCCATCTATTGGTGTAAGTAGATAACATAGATAGTAAGGAATAAGCTACTTATTTGCATGTTTATTTGCATACTGGGTAGAGCTGTACTGTATGATCTCTGCAACTGCTGAAATAAGTCAAGGAACAAACATGGGTGTTATGGATGTTTGTCACTAGGTGTGGTGTAGAAGGGAAGAAAACATTTTTTAAAAAATTGTGGTAGGGGATGGTAATAGGGTTTGTTAGGCCTTGTATTATGGGTGAATCTTAGGAAAAGAAGGAGACAGTGGTAGCTACTCCTTATCTGTGGGGAGACTGAAGGTCTGAACTGTTATTAGAAAAAGTAATACTTTGATATGAGAATCCTGTGCAGAGCCACTACTATCTGTCTAGTGATAGGATATACTGTAATCACTATTAGAGGTCATTCCTATTGGTTAGGAGAAAGATACTAGAAGGGGTGCCTTCATTGCAACAGACCCCAACTATTTCTGAAGAGAAACTGCAGTGCTCCCAAATTCTGCATGTAGACTTCGTCTTCCCACCTGCTGATTGGAGTTTTCATTGCAACGCATCTCAGTTGCTGTGGCGGGACTTGTTGCAACACTCTCAAATGACACTTCCCTTTTGGCAACTGCATATGGGGTTCTATGTACTGGATGGTTCCCTGAACTAACTATGAATAAGGATAAAAAGTAAAATAATTTCCTTGGCATCTATAGACTTGGGGATAGGGTGGAAAACACTGAAATGTTAGGTATCTTCAGTAGTTTGTCTTGTATCTTTTCTTGGTTGTAAACTTGAATAAATACCATGGCTATTACAACGTCTGAACTGGAATACCTGGCTTCCTGGGTTAGCCAGAACTTGAAAGAAACATATAACAAACCATAACAAGGAGGAGAGGAAGGAGGGAGGGGGAAGGAATGTGACAGTAGCTTTAAGATTAACTGATTTTTATTTTAACATGAACGTTCATGGATATAAACCCACAAATTATCCATGAAAGTCCCTGCTAAAATAAAAATCAGTTAGTCTTAAAGATCTGCCACATTTCTTTTTTCCTTCCCCCTCCCTTCCTCATTTTTATACTGCAAGAGATTAATGTGGTTCCTTTTTAAAAAGAAATAATAGATTCTGAACTTGGCCCATGACATGACACAAAGGTTTTATGCATTTGAGTGGTTTCTTTTTAGGGAGGTGGGAATGTGGCTCACTTAGAGCTTGTAGGAGTTCAGCTGCATATACGAGGCATGTTCAACTTTATAGAAGGTAAGTTCTATGAGGAAAGACTGAAGCCACTGAGTATCTGCTTTAGAAAATCAGAGATGGAGGGGGTGGGTGTGTGTGTGTGCGCGCGCGCATGCGTGCAATGTGTATAATGAAAGGACTATTTGAGTACCTGAAGGGCTGTCCCAGAAAAAAGGGTATGTACTAATTTATTGGACAGGACTAGAATTTCATGGGCTTAAATTACAGGAGGATAAATGTTGATAGAACATTAGGAGCAACTTCTTGAGGATAAACACAGTTTAGCCAATTTCTTAGTAGGGTGCTGGGTTTTCCTTTGCAGGAAGTAAAAACATCTGTCAGACTAGAGGGCTGGATTAAAAGCTACTCATACTGCCCAACATTTCACTGATGAAACTTGGGACACATATGGCCAAGCGACATCAGAGTGTAGTCAGAATGGTAAAAGCTGTCAGTGAGGAATAATAGACAAGCTAGAAGAGGCTGCAAGAGTTTGATTTTGCCTAGACCTGCCAGGAAGGGCAAGACTCTGTCCCCTCCTCTTTTCTGCCTGCTGCTAAGTCAATTGAATGCCAGTTACTTTCCTCTTTGAACATGGTTTGCAGCAACTGAAGTAAGCTAAGGGCAAAGGGAAGAAGGAAGAAAAGGAGAGAGAAACTGGAACATTTTAAAAATAGCCAAAAAAAAGTGGAACGATAGAAGAATAATCAGGAATGTCCCTGCCAAATCAAGAAAATTGGAGTGTATGCTCTCCCTCCAATTCTCTGATAAATACTTGTGCTTTCTTTTTTGCCTCTGTGTCTCTCCTTTCCCTGTTTGACTTCCTGCCCCTTCCAATCTAAATATAGATTGTAAGCTCCTTGGAGGAAGGACTTGTCATTTGCTTAAATTACTCTGTACGTGCACCCACTGTACACTGGCAGCCCTATATAGTATAACATACTATTTATGATTCAGAGTTCCTAACTTTTTATGTACCTTTAATAGCATGTGGTAACACTGTCTATATCATGAAAAGCTTCCCTTGTTGATCTCTGGGAGGAAAGGGCTGTTTCAGGCACAAGAAAGGGCCAAATTGCTTGCTTTACAGCTAATTTATTTTTTATATTTGTATCATACCTCCCCCACCCTCCTGTGTTTCCTGGTTCAGTTGCAACACTAATATCAAGGAAAATCTGCATCAGAAAAAGGTTTAAGTGCTATTTTTAAGAAGTACCTCTATCAAAACTGTCCTGTTTTATGACTATCACCTTCCTTTCCTATTACAGGCCATTTCCACACTAGACTACTATAGTGCTATTATTCCACTTTCACTATCCACTATTATTCCACCTCAAAGGCCCCTCCCTAAACTGCAAACCCCAGGATTCTATAGGATGTTGAAAGTGGAATAATAGCACTATAACAGTCTAGTGCGGAAATGGCCACAGTCTCAAAGAAGAAATCAAATCCTTAAATGCCAGCATCTATATTAGGTGACAACCGTCCAAAAGAAAAGTTTCCAAACCCTCTTTTCTCTGTAGCCATGCAAATCTGTCTTTCTTCCAGGTTACACTGGGTCTTTTGCCAAAGGGACACCGTGAGCTTTTCATGCTAAACTGAGAGGTCTTCTTCCCTCAATTCTAAACTCCCACCTTCTGAAGTGAAACTGAGAGCATATGCTTTGCAAGTTCTGAATTGCCATAGGAACCCATGATGCACTGTGCATCACACACTCTAGCATTCTGTTTCCATGTCCCTCTCAACAGAATCTGCAATGACACGCTGGCCTGAGCATGCTCATTGTATTGGGGCTAGGTCATGCTTACACATCTTATACAACTTTGAGATTAAGCATCTATATAAAGGTGGCCAGGGCTAACCCCAAGATATATTGCTGCCTGAGATAGAATAGCAAATAATGCCTCATCCCTGCCATATCCAAACCCCTAGACTGGCCAAGTTATTTGGGCAGCTGAGCCCAAAAAATGTCAAAAGTGCCCTGTCTCTTTGGAAGTTAAAATAAAACAGTAAAAAACTAAATAAGTAGAATGTGCTGCCTTTTCATGACATCGCAAATCAGTTGCCTGAGATGGAAGCTCTGGGAATAGATTACAGGCCTTAGTCCAGAGGTGTAGCTCTGGGGGGCAGGCAAAAGGAGGGTATTGCTCCAATAAGAATTCAATCTCCCAAAGAATTTTTTCCTTCAGTTCCCAATTTTCTAGCATTGTAGTAACTTAAAATTTCAGTGAAACTTTAGAAAAATAGTTTAGGCACTGAAAGAAGAGATTGTGGCAAACGTATCAAGGGTACTTACCAAGGACATGGCACTGCACCCCCCCAATGACTGGCATGGTTTAATTGGCAAATATTATTTAGCAATAGCATGTGTATTTCTATACTGCTTATCAGCTAAGTGCTCTCTAAGTGGTTTACAATGTGTTTTAGCTAATTGCCTCTAACAAACTGGGTACTAATT
This sequence comes from Iguana delicatissima, assembly GCA_948472985.1. Lineage (NCBI taxonomy): Eukaryota > Metazoa > Chordata > Lepidosauria > Squamata > Iguanidae > Iguana > Iguana delicatissima. The sequence goes on along the minus strand of CAOKZL010001923.1, from coordinate 358,327 downwards.
TTACTGGCCTGTTGAAAGATGGAAGGCTGAGTCAACCTGGAGCCCGGCAGGATCGAACTCACAACCTTGTGGCTGCAGTACTGGCATTTAACCACTGCGCCACCAGGGCACTATTAATTGGCACTATTAATTTGTGTTGATATAAATAATACCTGAGGTAACTGGGAGGTCACAGTGGAAGAGACATATTACTGACTGTAAAGATGAGGTAGCGGCCATTTCCACACTACAGTGTTATAGTGATATTATTCCACTTTCAACATCCTTTGGAATTCTAGGATTTGTAGTTTACTAAGGCCAAAGAGCTCTCTGGCTGAGAATTCTAAATGCCCCTCCTCTAAACAGCAACCTCCTGAATTCCATAGGATGTTGAAAGTGGAATAATAGCACTATAACAATGTAGTGTGGAAATACCCACAGGTGGAGACAGTACATACTCTGTCCAGAACTATGGAAGGTTTTAAAAGTTAAAACAGCGCTTTGAATGGAATTCAGAAACGGACTGAGGATCAGTGCAGTTACTGAAGCATTGGGCTGATATAAGCATAACAGCTTCTTCCAGTTAACAATCTTACACTTGTATTCTAAACTAATTGCAATTTCTGAAATGTCTTCTAAAGCAACACCAGTGCATTACAGTAATCTTGTTTTGATCTAGCTCCTAGTATATATATAGCATGCATGCACACATTTTATTGGGCCTTGCTAACAATATGCAAGTAATACCATAATCTCTATTCCTTTAGTAAAGTGGATGTCTCATATTTGTCCAGCCATTAATCCCAGAACTACATTTTATTTCTTAATTCAGAAAACCTTACAATAGTCCTTAGAGGTGGACTGCATTACATCTGCTGTTACTAATTTGGCATTGATTTTGTGGTTTGCTGATGGCCATTTTGTGGTCATATAATTCCTGATTTTCTTCCCACTGTCATACTTTTTCTCTCATATTTCCTTACCACCCCTCTTCTTGCAGTTAGTTAAGAATTGTCATTCTTTGTCACAGAGGACTGCCATTCACATACCTTTTCCCCATGGGAATGTCTGCCCTGTGGGACTGGTGCCCTTTCAGCATAGCCATGATCCTTGCAGTCATCAGGACAACATGTATAGCCCAGTTCTGCCTTCAGAAGAGGGAATCTGTTAACTTGAACTCTTCATGTCAGTTGCCTTTTGAAGGTTCAGTGAGGAATTGATGGGCTGTCTGAACTAGCAACTGCTTCCTGCTCTTTCCTGGATGCTTCAAATGAGAAACAGGTTAGAAGGTTGAAATACAGTTGCCTAGTAGCATAGCAAACAAAGAGACTGCAGACAGAGGCAAATACTTTCATTGTTAGGAACATGAGAAGCTACCTAATACTGAGTCAGACTGTAGGAAACATACATTTGGTGACCTGTGTGTGTCTAAGTATTCTATAGCCCTTTGTCTCCATCCCAAGCCTACCCCAGCAGCTGTAAAGTCCTGGGAGGGACTGGTGGTGGTGGTGGTGGTGATTACTGGTTAGGAAGGGAGGAGGCAATTTAGACAATGAAGATGCAGCTGCACTGAGCTCTGAGGGGAAGGAAAAGAGAGTGCACTCCATCTGTGAGTGCATCCTGGGTTTTTTTCTCCTTCCAAATTGAGGCCAGCTGCTTTTTCATAATCTGAATCCCTCCCCACTCTTTCCTTTCCCACCTGGCAAGCAGCAGCGGCGGCCCCTTCTGGGATTTAACAAGTAGCAGGACAGTGGGAGGCCATGGAACTGTATGAGTTGAGCATTATAGTTATGCTGCAACTGCCCCATGGGTTCTGTATTGTCAGCTCTGACTGGCAACCACTCTCCGTGATTTCAAGCAAAACTCATTCCTAGTATTACCTGAAGAATCTTGGTTTTCCATGGTGGTCTCTCATTGCTGTGGTTGTGTGCCTTTCTGACTTATGTAGACCCTAAGGTGAACCTATCATGGGGTTTTCTTGGCAAGATTTTTTCAGAGAGGGGTTGATTTTGCCTTCCTCTGAGGCTGAGAGAATATAACTTGGGCAAGGTTACCCAGTGGATTTCGATGACTGAGTGAGAATTTGAACCCTCCTTTCCAAGAATTGTAGTCCAACATTCAAACCACTGTATCATGCTTGCTCCCTGGTGGTAGTCTTTCATCCAAGTAACAACCAGGCCTAAGTCTGCTTTGCTTCCAATATCAATATCAGGACAAAGATCTAATACTATTTTGTTCTTGCATGTGTACACAAATAATTTCCATAGTTTTTTTCCCCCTCTCGAAACTGCAAACCCCACGATTCCATAGAATGTTTCAAGTGGAATCATAGCGCTATAAAAGTCTAGTGCGGAAATGGCCTGAGTCTTAGCTTATTTGGAAGCCATTAACTCTGCTTTCTGATTCACACACAGTGTTGATCTGTGGGATCTTACTTTTTTCACTCATCCAAGGGTGAGGGGCATTAAAGAGAGATGCATGTTGAGTGTACACAGCTTGTTCATCTTCTGGCTTGTTAAGTGAATATCCAAAGCTGCCAGCCTATCTCCCTGTATTTGTTTTCATCTCTTTGGAGTGCTACGCTGCACAGAAAGTTCACAGTGAGATAATTGTAATTCTTTTCCCTCTTTCAAACCCTTTAGTACTTTTATTTAACTTGGGAGTTGGAAACTGTGGCCCTCCTGATGTTGTGGGACTGCAGCTTACAGCATTCCTCACCATTGGCTATACTGGCTAGGAGTGATGGGAATTGCCATTCAACAAAATCTGGAGGACTACAGTTTCCTTCTCTTTCAAACTGAAGGGACAGGAGACATCATCATCATCATCATCATCATCATCATCATCATCATCATCATCAGTATCATCAGTTTACTAGGTGTTAGTGACTGGAGTTTTAGATCATCAATAATTCAGATTTTATTGTTGGATGATGTGGCATGTTCCAAGCAGTGTCTCTTTTTCTAATTGTACTGTTGTGATTCTGTCTATGGCAATTTCATTCAAATGTTTTCCCAGTCCATTTGGAATTACTCTCAGAGCACATATCACTACCAGAACCAAAGTTGTTTTCTTTTTCAGAGGTGGTTGTTTTTGTGTGCCTTCAAGGAATTTCTGACTTATGGTGACCCTAAGGTAAGGAGTTCCAGAGTCTAGGGGCAGCTGCTGAAAAGTTCTTATTACATGAACCGTGCCTGTAAAGGCAATGAGGTTGAAAGAAGAGCCTTTCCTGAAAACCTCTGGGTCCAGGCAAGTCCTTTTGGGGGGCATACAATCAGAAAGCATGGACATGAACTGTAAAAGATATTGGACAGAATCATCTTGGTTTATGTTGGTGTAGCTGAAGGTCACTCCAACTTAAGTAGTTTTGTGAACCTTGCATGCAGCTATCCTGAAATGGTATCTGGTTGTCTTGGAAGTGCACCAGGAGAGCTCTGTCATGCCATTCCTCTTTTGGATCTCTATATAACTACATTGTCTGGGTTTTACACCCTGCCAGCATTAAATAGGATTCTGGCCACTGTTTCTTCCCCCTGCCCCACTTATTTTAAATCCCCCAAGTTCCAAGTTTACAGGAATTAGATTCATGGCCTGAACATACCCCTTCATGGGCATGAAGTGAAAGGGGCTATTCCCATTAATCCATCTGGATTAATTTGAAAGCAATTGTGACATTCTGAGTATGGATAAGTTGTGATGACAAGCTGCAGTCAGTGATTAGAAGACTGCCTAGGGAACCCATATATGTGCTCCTCAGAATAGTAATGTAAATATAGTAACAAAGTATTTCTAAATGACTGTGATCTCTGGGTCAAACGAAATCTACCTATCTATCTAATCTACCATATATTTGAAAAGATCCACCCTCTAGAAGTGAAAGATATCTGATTGTCATAGCATCTGAGGCCCTTTCCTCACGGGGGGGGGGCGAAACGGGGCCGTGCACGCAGGGGCGGAGCTTACCCGTGAGCGGGTTGCTCCGTCCCTCTGAAGAGCGTGGATCCACCGTTCCAACGCGCCGAATTTCGGCAGCTCTCGGCAGCTCCTGGCGGCTCCCAAAATGGCGGCCGGCGGCTTCCGGTGGCACTCCGCCAATTAGGACAGAGCTCCAGCCAGAAGCCCGCCCCCAGGCAGATCTGCAGGGGCACGCTGCCGCGTCTCTGCAGTTCTTGACCGGGGGCTGCTATGGGGCAGCGCGGGTAAGTTTTATAAAAACCACTTTTTTAAAAAAATTTTATTATATTTTTTTGTAAAACCAAACATACAAATAAAACATTCCTTATTTTTTACCATACATAAATTCTTTTCCACCATCTTATATACCTTTTATAAAAAAAAAAGAAGAAAAGAAAAAAAACAAGAAAACCCACACTCCATACCTACTTACCCCCCTTCCCTTATTCTCTACATATTTTGAGGATGGTTATAATTTTACCTGTTATTGACCAACACTTACTGTACTATCCAAATGAAAAAAATACCACTACCTTATTTGTACTATCAAAGTTCAATACAAAGTTTTTAAAAAAATAAAAATAAAAACCACTTTTGAGGGTGGTTTTTATAAAACTCACAGCGCCACCCCCGGGTCTGCGCTAGAACAGTTTGAGGTTTAGAACCTCACTTTTTTTAACTGCTCTAGCGCAGACCCTGGTGAAGAAGACCTCCTGGAGAGGTCGCTCTAGCGTGGGTAATATGCCCATGTGGAAATGGCCTGATTGTCCTCATCTGTGTGCTTTGAATTTAACATGCTTTGTTTTGTGATTATTCATTGGAAATTAAACACATGCTTAATGTACGATTTAAACACTTGACTACTTAAGTATGGCTCTTTGAGGAAATCCCGTTGATACAGGAAAATTGTTTTAATAATAGGGAATATGTATTCCCTTTCAAATTTAGTTTGACCTTCTGGTTCTTGTGAAAGGCAAACTAGAGTTCCTAGTTCAGATGGTATGTAGTTTCATAACAACTCCAAGATTCTTTGTACTTTGTACTGATTCTTTGTACTGCATTGAGTATGATGCAAAAAGCCCTGTCCTACATCATTGCTCTGTTGGCATTGCTATTATCATTATTATCAGTACATATTATCTCTAGCATTATTACATGGTTCTTTACAGAATATGCCCATCCTTCCTATGCATAGTTGTGATCCAGTCCTGGTTTTTTTTCTTATTAGGAAGAAAGAAGTTTCTTGACACAAAAAGTATTTAACATACATGTGTTTAACATATGTATGTTAAACATTTAACATACATGTCTTTTTTTTAAAAAAAAGACCCTCTTATGATTATCCTCATACTATAGATAAGAAACTGAGGCTGAGGGATATATAAAACAGAAGCAACCAACCTGACTAATCTTGGAATGAGAATCAGGTCCAAGATGAACTTGCTGTCCCCCTGGACAGACTGGCACACTGTGGTATTCTGCAGCAAACGATAAAGATGAAGTAGTCAGAGAAAGGGCCTATTAACACTACACAATTACAGTGCTATTATTCTACTTTAACTGTCATGGTTCATCTTATGGAATCCTGGGAGCTGGAGTTTGGTAAGGCATTAAGGGAGCTCTCTGATGGATAATTCTAAATGCCTCTCCCTAAACTGCATCTTTCAAGATTCCATAGGATGGCAATTATGACAATTAAAGTAGAATAATAGTGCCATAGTTCTGTAGTGTGCATGACCTCAAGGTCATGGTTCCATAAGAAGATTTAGATTCCTTTTGATTTCTTGAAGTCCTAGCACTGTATCCTGTGAACCTGAAATGTGTAATAAGACCAAATTGCATCAAAGCAGGTTACAGTTGATAGCTGACACAAAGCCAAGTATAACCAGCCATCAAACATTACATGAGTTATAGAAATGCAACCTGGGATATCTGGTACATTGTTGAGAGGTGTTAATGAGCAACATGAGAAGACTAATATTTATGACATGAACACAGGTGATTTTGTACAAAATAAAAGGTTTTTCTGTTGACAATGTTTATTGATTTTCCTCCCAATTAGATTTTTTTTAAAAAAAATGAGACCAAATACAAATTAAAAACAATTTTGTTATTGGTAGCAACTCATAGAGCTTGGAAAAGACTTTTCCCCTCATAATGTCTGGAGGACTCTGGGAGTTACAATCCAAAACAAATAAACTTTTCTGCTCTACAAAATGCTCTATAAGGTCTTACCACATAAGAAAATTCCCAGGTAAATATTGCACCAATCATAATATCAGTCCCTTTTCATTCTTCTACATTCTTAATGGTTTATCACTGTAAGTGGAGTGGGTAATCCATTCCAGGTTTTACTCCAAACGGTGAAAGAGTTCTCCAGCATGCTAAAGCATATCCCCTAAAGTACATTCAGCACCTGTGGGAATTTTTTTAAATTTCAGAATAAAATCCACAGCATGTTTGCTGCTCCACAAACATGGAAGCCACCAACTGCCACTGTTTGCCGCTGGTTCTGCTGTGCAATTTCCCTTTTGAGATTACAGCTGTATTTCCTGGCAGCCCATGAGATGCGTGCGTAAAATTAGGATTAGGACTGAGGTCTGGCCTTTCTTTACGTCAGTGGGCTTTCTGGATTATAACTGAGTTTGTGGAGCATTTTGCTGACATTCAACTGGTTTCTGTATTGTGGAGCTTGCAGTTCCAGGATTGCTCTTGGATTCCAGGTACTCAGCTGTTCCATATAGGAGCATGGCCACTACCAGTACAGCTAAAAGGATGTACAGTTTCACATAAACATGTAAAAAGGTGCTGTAGCCAAAGGCGATGACAAATCCTAGTGATTCCCATAGGCGATAATTAGCAAATGCTGCCTCTTTGTGCTTTTCAAATACAACTCCATAGAAAGCTGGAAACAAATGAAAAGAAACATTGGTTAAAGTACATGTAAGAAGTTTAAACCGTGACACTAATTTATTTTTATAGCAGCCATAGTTAATACACTTTCCTGGAAAAAGGTCTCACTACAGTAAAGGTATTTTATTACACCTACTCTTTATACCAGGCAGTTGCTTTGAATCTTATCATATTCTTGCTTCAATCAATCAATGTATACACATTCTGGTTGTCACTGTGAATGACCTTGTCACCAGGCAACTAATATACAGTCAGAGATTTTAACTAAGGATGTTTAACTAAGTTTACTAAGTTAACTAAGAGATTTAACTAAGTTCTTGAGCAAGAACTTTCTCTCTCCTGCTCTCACCGCCAGTTTAGTCCAAGAACCAAAAGCATCAGGTCCTGTCTGATCTTGGAAGCTAAGCGGAGTCAGCTCTGGATAGTACTTGGATGGAAGAGTGCCAATGAATACAAGATACTGTAGGCTATATTTCACAGGGAAGAACTGAAAAAAATACCTTTGAGTATTTCCTGTCTAAGAAAACCCCATGAAATGCATGGAGTTACCCTAAGTCAACAGGTGACTTGAAGATACACACACGTGACACTGCCAGAGAGTCAGTTGTGTAGGGACGTGGGGGTGGGGGTGGATGATTCACTCTAGGCAGCAATGTTTTTGGGGTGTCATGGCCCGTAGCCTTGCCCATGAGTGCCCTGGCCTTGCCCCCACGCACCACAGCCATGCCCCACACACAGTGGCCACGTCCCTCTCATTATAGCCCCACCCCTCCCACTCCCCCACACACAGTCCAAGCTCCGTCGCTGCAGAGAGTAAAGGTTGGTGTTGGCAGAGCTCTCCTACCATTCCTCAGGCTGATTTGGGTTACGGTGTAGAACTGTGCTTGATACCATCTGGCAGCCATTGCAGAGCTCAAAGAAAAAGGTTGCCCAAGGAGGTACTGATACCTCCTTGTTCATTGCTGAAGAAAATAATTACACTATCATAACTCAAGATTACACTGCTATATGTCAACAAGGGCATCCCAGCCACCAAATCTTTCCTTAGGCAGCAATCTTAAATGCGTTTCTTTGGTAGTTGGGAGTCAGTCTTGCAGTACTTAATAGGACTGACTTCTGAACACACTTGCATTCTATTGTTAATTTTTAAGGTATTTATACCTCACAAGTCTCACAAAATTGTCATTGTCTGAAGCAGGAATTTTCAGAAAATTCCTGTATGAAAGGTATTACTTTCATAAAAAAAGATAGATTATTAGGTATGAAGCAATCCTTTGAGAAGACCTAGTGAAATAAAATCCATTTAACTTAACAAATGTGACATGTAGATTTTGTGTAAATGGAACACAGTTCTTGTATTTTCCATTAATATCCTTTAGGGGCAACCTTAGATCAGTTAGATTATACAGTCATGAAGGATCTGTATGATTAGTCACTTACTCAAAATTGGTTGCTGAATTTCAAACTCTCTTTGGAATTATTTGCTGAGGTAAGATCTGAGTAAAATTTTAGGGTTGCAACTAATTGTTAGATTGTATTCCTCATGCTGAAATCACCCTGTATATGCATCCCCAAACACTAAGATTTACTTTGAACTCTGTTCTGGAAACTGAATGGCAGGATTGATTTCTAGACTGTGAAGTACAATACAGATGAAATGTGGACATCTGAACATCTGAGGAGAACATCTTCATTAGCAGCCAGTGGCAACTGTCCATAGCAGTGAGGTGGTGAATTCCCTCTGTGTTGTAGTCCAAACTTTAGAAGATCTATCAAAGGGATTGAACCTTGCATCCCAAACAAAAAATTATAATGGGAGTATCTTCTCCTCCTCCTTAAAGACCAATTAAATGAAACAGGTGAGCTTTGTGACATCTTCTGACATGATGGGTGAAATCCCATTTGGATACTATGCTAATGCATATTCTTTACATTAGCATTCTAACACTTCTTCACATTTGCACAGGGAGGTGGAATTGACAAGGGGAGGAGAAGATTGCTGACTCCATGCTGCCTGTTTCTTAAATGGTTGGCTTCTAGTTGGGGTGTTCATGGAGCAAGGGCTATATGGAAGAGGTGATTTAGTCCCATGCTTCTTAACCTCTTTGATGTGGGGGACTGGCAGAATTTTTTCTTCAGTTCAGAGACTAGCACTGTATTTATGCCCATTGGCTACAACAGCTTTTTTCTTTCCAGGAAACCTTTCAGGTATCAGTAGCCAATGGCTCAAAGATTTGCACCAGTACAGGGACCACCATTTTTAGTAGCACCACCTTAGACAATTGTTTAGACACCTGTTCAAGGCAGCCCACCCTGCCTTGGCTGCATAGGCCCCTCTACATGCCAGGAAATTAAGAAAGAAATCACCAGAGAGCCAGCAATGCTCTCCTCTCTTCACTGCTGCATTTTTTCCCTCTTTGTCACTGCTTTTTTCTTTTTACTGCTAGTGCCACTGCTGCCTCTGTTGGCATATTTATTCCAGTGGTAGAATATACATATTAAATTGCAGCTGTAGGACAGATACCCTGAAGGCACCAGATCTTGTCTGATCTTGAAGTTAAGCAAGGTCAGGACTGGTTAGTACTTGAATGGTAGACTGCCAATGAATACCAGGTGTTGTGGGCTATAATTCAGAGGAAGGCAATTAAGAACCACCTCTGTGTGCCTAAGAAAACCCTGTGGATTTAATAAAGTCACTATAAGTTGACAGGCAACATGAAGCCACATACACACACATCTCTGTTTTAATGCTGGTGTTGTAACCTCCTGTGGTGCTTGAACAACCAATTCTTCTGTTGTGTAACCCTGCTACGGCTCTTACAGATGAAAGCAGAACTGGTCCTACTGTTAGGCATGGTGAGCAGATACCTCAGGCAGCAGATTTAGGGAATCAATAAAAGAGGAGTATTTTGTCAGCTATTTATTTTGTTATTTCTACTCCTAGAGACAGAGGGAGGTGCTAGCAGGATTTTTGCCTCATGTGCCAAAATAATTTGGGTGGACTGGGGAGGGACAAGTTTCTGCTCCTCCTCAGATAGCAAAATGTCTTAGGTTGGCCTTGGATAGAAGGCCATTTGGGGGAACCGAAGGGGGCTTTGCATTCCATCACTGGTAAGGAAACAGATCTGATACAACACTAAGTATAACCCCTATAAAGGTTTTTGTGCTGGGACTCTGATTGTTAATGGGGAAATATCATGTGTTTTGTTTTGTTTTTTACACAAAGACCTGTAGTTTAACATTTCAGAAGATGTTACATGCCCTCTCATTAATTTCACTGCTATTTTTTTCATTCCCTTATCATAGGACTTTTCAATGCTTGCTCCACATTTATTGAACTCCCTTCCAAAATTTGCAAGTTTCAAATTTCAAATAACAGGCCTATCTATAAAAAGTTCTTTGTCCAAGGCAACAAAGGAATCATGAAAGTATCTTTCATGAATGATAGAATGAGTGGAAATAATGCTAAAATAATTGCAGAAGGATACAAATATTTTCTAGTTACTTTTCTAATTACTTTTAAAGGCCATTCTTAAAGGATTTTGAATGGAATTTTTCAGACTGTTCTCTTGCCAATCTTAAAGTTCCTTCTCCAAAAAACCCTAAAGAAAATTAGCAAGTAAGTTGACTCACATTTAAAAACACTGATACGTGCAATAAGTGGTGAATTACGTTTTAAACACTGTAACCATGATAAATTGCTTCTTAAAAAAAAAAGTAATTTCCCATGCTCTACCCTCCTCTAAAAAAGATATATATTTTTTGGCCCCTTTAAAACTATCTTTATACTCTTTTGCTATTTCTTTCTGCTTTTTGTTGAAATGATAAGATAGATTATAATATTATTAATATCCTTTCTCTTTGCTTGGCTGTGGATGTTGGAAGCTATAGTTCAAAAAGTAACTTTTCTAAACCCTGCTTTTGTCATGGTAAAAACTTACCATTGATTTGTGTCTGCCAGACAGCATCAGCTATTCCCCAGATGGCTGGCAATATGAAGAATACAGCAAGGTGCTTTGGGTGAGGTTTCCAGAGTAGAAATGTTATTATACAAGCAATGTTGAGCATTGCAGCTGTTGGATGAAGAAAGAACATGAAAAAAACAGCAAAGGACATTTTAAAGTGGAGCAGCAAGAACTTGCTCAGCTGCATTAGGCCAAGGCCCACATTTATTCATCATTTCACTACCTGTTGGGACTTCCCAGATAATTCTAGAAGCAAAGAACAGTTGGTCAATCCAACTGCAGAGATAAGTAATCAGCTATAGCAGCCTGGATCCCTCCAGATTTTGTTGAACTAGAGCTTCCTAAATCTAACTGGGGATATCGAAGCTGTAATCCAACACTTCTGAAAGGCAGTATAATGGAGACAGGTGTCCTATTGGAGTTTATTTCCAGCCCTCTCAAGCCTGACTTTCACCCTTGAAAAGGAACTGGAAATTCCTCCAGTGTTTATTAATTCTTGCTGCCACTACCCACTGAATTCTGAATACCTGAGCAGTACAGCGGGATCCTGCTTAGTGGATTACCAATCTTTATGCTAAGGACCTTCCCTTCCCTCTCACCTCCCCCTTCTGAGTGAGAGAAGTCCTATCTAGCGTGTGCCGAAGGCTGGCGTGGAAATGGAGAAGAGCAGAGGTTTTACAGAAAAGCATTTATTCAAGGCATGCAAATAAACAAGACAATAATACACATAAGAGGCTCCCTCCTCCCAGGTACGCTTAAGTTACAAGTAGTTATAAAAACAGATACATTCTTTAGATCAGCCAACTCCAAAATAATAAACAGCCCTAACGCGACTAACTATCTTATTCCTAGTTACTCACAATTAGGTGCACAGGCTTAGATGGTCTAAAAGAGGAATGTGGCCAGGAGGCGAGGCATGGGGCCTGCAGCCTACTACTGGTGCAGATCCCATCTCTAGGATGTTCCTTTGTCGACTCTCTTTGTTCTCTCTCTCCACATGGCCTCCCAGAAGTTTTATAACTTCTCCCTGGAAGCATCTCGAAGCATCCCGAAGATGCTCACCTCTTTCCATTTTGATTGGTCAATTCCCACCCTGTAACCTGTGATGTTGACCCACACTAAAATGTAACCTAATCCCAACACCTCATTAACCTTGGTTTACCTGAAGAGGGAAGTATCCCCCTTTAGCTAAGTCTAGATAATGGGAAGCCCCATTATCACAACAGGTATGTTAGAATGCAATACTTCTGGGCCAGAACAAAAGCAGATCTAGCTAAGCACCTTTTTTCTCTCAGTGGCCAAACAGAAGCTTAGAGGAAACTCAGAAGCAAGATACAAGGACAATAGGTTTCTCCTTATCTTGATCCTCTGTGACAGGTATTGGGTTCATAGAAGCCACCACTCCCATAATGACTCAGTCTGAGGAAGGACATCCCCTTAGACTAGAGCAAGCTATGGCATTTGGGCCTTGGCAGCTTTCTGGAGAGATGTGCAGCCCACTTCTTTCAAACAGTGAGGCTCTCTTGTTCTGACAGGGTCTCCCAGAGAGAGATCAGTGGGGATAGCAGGGACAACGGCACTTTTTGGGAGTTCCTGTGTGGGCCTTGTTGAGGTGACTATGGCTTCTTGAAATGAGATGAGTGGGTGCAATTCATCACCCCTCTCACTACACTGTTTAATGTGGGAGATTTACCCTGAGTCAAGGAAGTGCTTGTTCAATACATGAAGATTTCATTTTTCTGTTTTCATTTACCTATGAATTTATAAAAACACCCTTTTCTTTCAAAGGAGGCCTGGGTGATATACAACATAAACAAATCCATCATTTTTACATAGTGAAAAGTATCAGCCATAAAACTGAACTAACAACATATCACAACACAGAGAGTCTCAAAGTACTAAAGGAACTAATATGTTTCAGATAATGTCCAAAACTCAACAGTGAGGAACACCCACATTCCTTAGTGGAAGGAAATCCACCACTGGGATGCCACTACTGAGAAGGCCAACCGGTGGGATCACAAGTAGTGTAACTGATGGCTTCCATAACTGTGGGGTAGTGAATCGGCTCTGGGTTTTCACCCACTATTTAAAGGAGTTATCCAAAGTGTTATTTTGGAGATAGGTTTCAGCATCTTGGGTATGTTCTTTAAATTTTGGGTTAAAAACTGAAACAGATCCATTACCACACTGACAAAGAAGCCAGCCACCGCGGCTCCCTTCCCTTTATAAAAAACACAAATTGGCCAGTACTGGCTAATATCTATAGTTTGTCTGATCCCACATGAACATAAGCCCACTTCCAACAGAAGATGGAAGGCTAGAAAAAGACTAAAAATATTTTCAGATGGTATGAGTTTAGGGTTGCCAGCATGGATCTGGCATAGGGTAACTTTAATCCTTAATGGATCTTGGAGCATGATGAGGTATCCTAAAGTTCTGTCAAGCAGAATGAAGGCACCTGTCCTCCGTGACCTTCCAAACCCCAACTTTCAGCTGCAGCTGTTCCCACTCAACATGGCTATTCCCTCACTGGTGGAGAGCAGAAGAATGTGAGTGAAGGTAGCACCAAAACCCATATGATTTCTGCAAAATCTGGATTTTATCCAGAATGTATCATAGGGAACTTTTCTCATAACTGTCTTGTCATATTAGCTGTGAGGCACTGGTGCTTCAATTTGACAAATATGCAGAGAATTCAGGGAATAGCCAGTGGGACATTGGCCATATAAATTCAAGAGATGTGGATCATCTGAGTTCACCAAACACTTCTTCATCAGTTGCTCTCTCTCCATGACATTGACCAGGTCATCACCTAGCAAGGTGGCCATTATGCAACCATTTGCTATAAGGTATTTTAGAGCAAACCTTTGTTGTGAGGACATAAAAGGAAAGGACATGGCCAGCGCTACCATTAAGTAAAATGAGGTAATTACCTCAGGTAATTGATGCTGGCTGGTCCTGGAGAACAAAGTGGTGTGATCCAGCCATACAACGTGCTCTATATGACCTAAGTTAGCCCATTGCCTTCAGGTGAGGAAAAGGAGGCAGTTTTTTGACTGGTGTTCAGTTGCCAGTCCAGTTGGCTTTTGTGGATGAATTTGGATAGCTACTGTCTTTCTCTTTGCCTGTAACCAGCAATATGGTTTGGGCTGACCTTGGCAAAGTGAGTTCTGGTCTGAGTAGCCAGAAACATTCTCACAGGTCACAGCATTTTCCTATATATGTCTACTTAGAAGTAAGTTTTACTGAATTTGATTGTGCTGTGTCACAGGTAAGAGTGTGTAGCATGACAGCCACCATTTGCTGTGGTATCAGATACGTTCCAGATTGTGCCCGCTGAGAAGTCCAAGGTTAAGATACATTGAAGCAGAAGAGGAAGGGATATCATTTTCTCAGAGAGCCAGTGTTTCTTGGATATGTTATCACAGTTAGATTGCTAACTGCTCAAAGTTGTCTTTGTGTTAAATTCAAAAGTGTTAGAGCCCTGATTGTAAAGGGCCAGAAGCTGGAAATGGGGCTGAAATCTCACTGAAGAAAACACGGTCTTTCATGAGAATTTGTAAAAGCTTCTCAGTTGGATCTATCAGCTAGATTACAGTCAGGTCAGTCTGCCTTTACAATGAAGCAGACTAAGATTTATTAGGTTGCTTTCTTGCTAGCTGGATGGAATGAAGCTAGATTTAAAAGTAAAGCAGGATTGCTAATTTGGGACAGCAACTTGATACAAATAAAGCTCCAAAATTAGGAAATATTTACAAGGTATGAACAGCCTCCATTGCCAGTGGTGTACCAAACAGGACAGGAGGCAGGGGATGATCCACCCTGGTTGGTGGCAATAAGGGAGTGTACTGTTGGCTGGGGTGGCAGGAAGGGAATAGAATAGAAATGAGTTTGGGGAGTTTGCCACGGGGAACAGGAGGTGACAAAGGTCTTTGGAATGCAACAGGTCAGTGAACGGTGGTTCAGCATGGCGTGAAAAAGGAATGGCAGAGGATAGTAATACCACATTTGTGGCTGGTGAATACAACAACTCCTTCTTATGACAAGCCTCATAAACTAAGCTGCTCCAGCAACCTAATCACAGTGTATGTAACAACATATGGGGGGAGAGAGGAGGGAGAATTTTTATTTTTAAAAAAATAGAGGGAGGACCAGCTTAGTTCAACAGGGTCTCTCCACTCTTTAGTTTTTTCATTATCTGTGTTTCTTTTCTGGTCATTATTATTATTGGCTTTATTTCATAATTATTACTGAAAATAATTTTATCATAGACAGGAGGAGGCTGTTAGAAATGTTAAGAATGATCTGTACTCAATGTCAAATATATTAGGTATACCACTCTCCAATGCTGTTGAGTATCTCTCTGAAGTGACTGAGGAAACAAATTTGAGACTTTTTCAGCTCCCTAATAATAAGAGGAGAGCACTCCATTGAAATTATACTGTTTGATCAACTACTAATTAAACTGTGGCCCTTTTTGCATGGCGTTTTTAAAGCGTATTAGGCACGCTCCCTTCCCCCTTCATGAGCTGCCATACCACATGACGTTCTGGCGAACGAGGTGCTATCACGGCCATGGATAGTGCTGATAGCGCGTTTTCTTATTTTCACCTGAAAGGTGAAAATACCTCCCTTTCACGCATCGGTTGCGTGACCAGAGGGCCTGTGGAGCTGTTGTCCGGTGTGCTTCGGGGAAGGACCCGGGAGTGGGTGGGATGTGGGCAGACCCTGCTGCCTGTCCCTCACGCAGCAACTCCCAGGGGATGCTCCGCCCAGCAGCAGGCCAGCTGCTGCCCCCATCGCAGTAGAGAACACTGCACGACACGTCGCTGCGAGATGCCACCCCGGGGCTGCGTCGCCACTCACACTCGAGATGACAGCAGCCCCCGAGGTCCGGCTGATGTGTTTTTTTAAAAAACCTGGTGCTATCGTTAGCACATTACCAACGAAGTATGAAACAGCCTGTTGGCAGGATCTATGATGCTAATGTTAGCATGATAGTCGACGAAACAATAAAAAAGAAAGAAAAAACACCGACCAATCAGGGGCAGTGGGGCGGGGACAGGGCGGGACCTGGGCATGGCCCAGGATGCCAACATGCGGACAAGGCACCAGGCAGGAACTGGTGCTCTCTCGCGAATGCTCTACTGTGTGCAGACTGCAAGGGGCTCTCTACTGGGCCTCTTGCGATATTGGCAATTTATTGTGAGGGCTCTAGTTTGTCGCGCTATCAAGGTAAGGTGCAAAAAGGGTCTGTGTGTCATGCTGCAGAGCACAAGTGTATCCAAGCCATAACCACACTAGATGAGATTTTTTGTGCTGTGAATTAGCAGCTTTTGCATGTCTATGTTCACTGATAGCTAATTTGCATACATTACTCCAGACTTCCTGTTTGTTTTATCACATTCATTCTCTTCTTGCCTTACTCTAACCTATAGCCATTTCTTCTTTCCTCTTGCTCCTCTATTATACCATATATTTGATTATGAACAACTATTGTAAGTAAAGCTTGCTTCTTTCTTTGCTAGTCATGGATGTATATATCACTGGGTGTTGAATTAGTTGTTGTACAACCCTTGATTTGACAGTTTGATAACTCTGCTTGAGAGAATATTATCTCTCACATTTCCCAGCACTTGTTTCCCAGTTGGCTTTTACATACCCAGAGCAAAGAGAACTTTTCGGCCAGTGTACTGGGAAATCTTTCCAAAGAACATAGAAGAGATAGAATTTGCACCAGCAAAGCAGATCATCACATAGCCAACAAAATTTATCC
This sequence comes from Iguana delicatissima, assembly GCA_948472985.1. Taxonomy (NCBI): domain Eukaryota; kingdom Metazoa; phylum Chordata; class Lepidosauria; order Squamata; family Iguanidae; genus Iguana; species Iguana delicatissima. Next base: position 341,737 of record CAOKZL010001923.1, on the reverse strand, counting down.
CAAGGGCACAGGTCACGTAGGACTACAGAGAAGGGAGAGAGACACAGACACACAGTCTAGCATTATACTGTTATTGTTGCCATCAACAGTTTTAAATCTTCCCCTTTGAAACTGAAGATTCCTTCTAAGTCTCCTTCTAAGCCCTGGGTGAATATTCATGCAATATTGACTTGATCAAGAAAACACTGTTCCATATTGTGCCATAAAGGCCCTGGCTTTAATATGTGCCTGCTGTGGCATGTTGTGCTGAGACAAGGATTTGGGTCATTTGCCATGCATGCTGCCAAATGCAATGCAAAACCAGTTAAGAAGTGGGGAAGTGTGGCTGCAGAAAACATATATGTAGGCAGAATCATTCAAACAGTATGGTCCATTGTATGGTATGGACCATTGCATTAAGTCCTGGCCTCTACAAGCATCAGAATATGTTGCATTTAAACAGAGCAAGTGAGGTTAGATTCCATTTTGTGAATGGAAGGGCTTCCTTCACAGATGCTGCCTCTATACCATGGAGACAAACAATGGCCATTTCCATAAGGGGGTAAATCCCCGCGCTGGGATGACCGCACACGGAGGTTGCCCACACTGCCGCGTGCACTAGAGCGGATAAAAAGGGGCGGTTCCACACCTCCAACTGCCCGCATGCAGCTGCGGGGGTGGCGCTGAGAGTTTTATAAAAACCACCTTTCCAAGTGGTTTTTTTAAAACTTGCCCACGCTACTCTGTTGCAGCGCCCGGTGAGGAACTGCATGGACACGCTAGCGCTTCCCTGCAGAGCTGCCCGGGGGCGGGCTTCCGGCTGGCGCACTGCCCCAATTGGCGGAGCGCCACCGGAAGCCACCGGCCGCCATTTTGGGTGCTGCCAGGCGCTGCCGAGCGCCGCAGATGCCGCCAAACATGTGGAGCAGTGAAATTGCACTGCTACCCACAGGGACAGAGCCTCCCGCTTCCAGGTAAGCTCCATCCCTGCGTGCGCGGTCCCTTTTCCCTGCGTGTCCCCCCTCCCGTGTGAAAAGGGCCAATCTCTATCACATGACACCCATGCAATCTGAAGTGGTAAAAACCAGGAAGGGAGGTCAGGCGTGCATATTCATGGTAATTGTGTCATCCTACCTTTTAATGACAATGCTGTCTTTTATAGACGTGTTAGTGCAGCCAAAGAACACTGTCACTAAAAGTGTGATGAGGGCAGGTGTATCTATGCCTGCTTTGGAAAAGGACCTTTGTACTGCAGATGGTTTGGGAATATGATTTTTTTTTCCATTTCATGCTTTTAGTCTCTTGAATCTGAATCCTCCTGTCTTGTATTCATTCAATAACTCAGGTGTGTGAGGCATTCCTCCTACCTTGGTGTAGTCACCAGCAAGGAATCCTTGTTCCAACCCACTGTACATCGTCAGAGGAATCAAGAGGCACTGGCGTATGTCTTTAAGATGTCGGAATGTTGCCAAGAAAGTGGACCAAAAGGATGGCATGTTCGTTTTTTCATTTTCCATTGGGTGAGATATGATTGGGTCTAGAAGCATAGCAACTAGGAACACAGCAAACACTCCACTGGCTGAAGGATAAATGGATGTGTTAGAATGAAAACAATTTTAAAATGACAAGCAATCAATTTATACCTAATTGGAGCTGAGTTACAGAGTCAGATTGGGTGGCCAATAAGTATATCTAACTTAAATCCAGCCTCTAAGACCAAGACATTTTAAATAAAATCCTTGCTTTGGGCCAAAGCCTTCAGTGTAAAGGCATATAACATGTATAGATCCCTCTGTTCAGCTCTGACATTTATGTTACAACAACTGGAAACAACAGCAAAAACAACTGTGCCATTGAATGAAAGATTAATTTTTATTTTTTATTTTAGTCCTCCTCATGTCAGAGGTTACACAGAGATGAGTATGGATGTCCATTCCTTACATCTGTCAACACTGCCTCTCAATGAATTTGTGACAGACTTTTCAGAAATATATGCCAAAGAGGGAAAATATCTACTATAAAACTATCTTTATTAAGAAGGCTGATTTGAAAGCCAGTGGGCTCCAGAAAGCTTAGGGCTGAAATGCACTTCTACAAAGAGGAAGCACCTTCCCATTTTGCTTCTTAAGGTCTGAATGAGTGATTTCAGATCGAAAACCAGAATTAACACTTTTGGACATGAAATGTTGACCCCAACATTTGAAATCAGAATCCATTTTTTTCCAGCTGAAAAAGGTATGAAAGTTTCCCCCCCGCCCAATAAACACTAAAAACAGAGTTTGAAGGCCTTAAAATGCTGTTGATGCTGGACCTCAAAACAGCTAGCATCCATCCAAAGCAATCAGAAGTGACATGACATCACTTCTGGTTGCCCAGTGTGGTGGCTGTGATGGGTGGGTGGGTGGTGTCATGGTAGTGGAAGTGGCAGGGCAGTGCTTTCTTAGGCCTCAGACTCTTCCATTCAAATGGACTCCTAAGCTACGCCAGCCATAGAGCTATTGCTGCTCAGCATCCTGCATTCCATCCCAGTGTTTTAAATGGGAAGAGATTTGTAAAAATGGACAAGGAAAAAACATGAAAAGTACTGGTTCTCCAATGCTTCCACCCTACTGGCATGAGATCAGATGAGTTTTGACTCTGTGAGGCTCCAACATTGGAGTTTTCTCATACTGAGATTTGAGTTGCCTTCTTTGGCGTTGTTGAGTTGCTTTGTCTCCTGAGTGTTACAGCTGTAGTAGGTGGCTTTAAGAATTGCCAAAATGGGAGGTTGCCTAGTCTGATTGCCTGCTACTGCAATACTCACACCTAAAGCACCCCAAACAGATGAGCATCCAAATTCTGGTCAAAACCTCCAATAAAGGAGAATCTACCATGTTCTGAGGTAGTCTTTTCCTCTGTCAAAACAATTTTATCACCATGGAGTACTTCCTAATATTTAAGTGGAATCTCCTTTCTTCTAACTGGAAATCCATTGGTTCAAAGTTCTGCCCCTTGGGGCAACATAAAACAAGCTTGCTCCATCTTCCACATGACAGCCTTTTTGGTATTGGAGGACAGCTGTTGTACCTCCTCTTGGTCTTCTCCAGACTAAGTGTACCCAGCATCCTCAACCATTTGTCATGGGGCTTGGTTTATCATTGCACTCACTCTCCTCTGGATATCTTTCAGCTTGTTGACCTCACTTTCAAATGGTGGTACCCAGAATGGATGTAGCTTTCCAGATAAAGTCTGACCAAAGCAAAACCAAGTGGTACTATTGCTTTTCTAGTCTGAATTTGGGACACTATACTTTTGTTAATGCAGCTTAGAATTACATTACCTTATTGTTTTGCTGTTGCCACTGCTGCATCACACTGTTAACTCATGTTTAGTTTACAGTCTACTAAGACCCTTAGATACTTTTCAAATGTAATGCTGATAAGCTATGTATTCTTCTTTATTTGGGCATCTTATTTTTCCTGCCTAAATATGGAATGTTATACTTATTCATGTGGAAATTCATTTTGAAATTTTGGCCCAGCAATCCAGTCTGTTAAAGCCTTTGGTAGTGCTTGGTTCCCAGCAAATACTGGGGTAACTGAAGTCTGCCATTATTACTATATTTCTTCTCTTTAAACATTTGGCAGCTTGATGTAGCAAATCATCATCCAAATGTTCAGGAGCTCAGAGATCTATAACATACTCTCTACAGTGATGTCTCTGTTCATTCCTTGTCTCTTTCAACCTGCTTTCCATGATGCAAGTCATAGTTCTTCTCACAAATATATAATACTTTATGAATAATTAGGAGTTCTATCAATGCTACACAAAATGCCCTTGCATGTTCACTCCCTTTACAAATACCTGCTTATGAACTTGCAGAGACAGTGAGAACTGATATACACAGCTAAAGTCTACTCTATGCATTTAGCCCAAATATCATAGGATAAGTATTTCATATAATAAGCATAAATGTTAACTACTATTACATATTGCTACTGAATGCAGTATGATTTTTAAAGAAATACTACATGTCAGCTGGCACATATAGTTAAATCATGTTGTATACCAGCCACCTAATAGTGCCAGATAGAAGATACCTAGTTTCTCAGATTGTCTTCCAAGAAGCAGGGCTTTCATGAGAAGATCAGACATGCAGGCAAGCTATATCTTGGCCATCACTACTAACTTGGGAAAATTGTACATGAAAAAAAAAGAGGGAGAATTCCCTACTATAGCACCAGTACTATGTCAAAATCAGAGCCCTTCACTCTTTCTATGGCTTTTTAGTGTTACGTTTTGAAAACAATTGACTCTTGTCAACTTTTTGCTTTCTACCTGTTTGGCTATGACAGCTTGACTCTGCCTACAGGACTCCTCAGAACACGATATAAAAGAGAAACCTCAGTCAGCTAAAATGCAATACTTTATTTATTCACTATACTGAAAATTTTACCATTATGGAACACAGTGAAGTATACAAAGGTCATTTCCGCAAAATCTTGGAAACATTACTTTTTGGACCATAACTCCTAGAATCCCCTAACCAGCAGGGCCAGCAACAGCAAAGTAGCTGGATCATTTCAAGCAGGAATAAGTTCTGGAAAGCACATGTAATAAATTAACAGAAAAGGAATGGTCCAAGTTTATACTTGAGCTTTTTAAAGAATAAACTTGGACCATCCATAAGCATGGGGAGCCCAGTCTCCTTTTCTGCTCATGAACTTTCAATACCATACTTCGGGGTATTATATATTTCAGTCATCAAACACTTTCCTGTATTTGACATATATGGTTGTCAGTGTAGAATTAGCTCAGGCCCTAAGATTTCAGACCTAAAACCTGAGAACTATGAATCATGGTTTGTAATGTCACAGAAGGCAGGCTCTGGTGATGTTACAAGGGGCAGCCTCTCATGATGTTCCTAAGCATAATACATGAACTATCAATCCCACCATTGCAAAGCATATACCATTCAAATACCAAGTCTAACATGTGAAGAAAATATATATGCACACACTTCTCAAAGCAATGCTGTTACTCTGAGATTATTCCCCTGTCTCTGAGGACTAGAGAAAGAGGTTCAGACCCTGCCCCAAAACCTAGCAGACCTAGTGATATAAATAATCTGTGGGAGCACTTACCTGTGTAGATTCCCAGCAGTATGTAGATTAAGGTTTCTGTTGGTCCCGAGGTATTTGGATTATCAGTTGTTGTGTTACTGCAATCTGCTGCACCACAGCATGCCAGATCCGCTTCTGAGATGTTCACTAGTCGATTTAAAAAGGAAAAGGGGTAGTTTATGAATACTCAATGTATAGGAGAAAATCTAGAACATAAGTACAAGCAGACCAAGGTATCATAACACCAGTTTTCAAACTGTGTCTCAAAGAACAGAGGGGTTCCTCAGAATTTTGGCAGGATTCTCCTCCCTAGATCAATTATGGTAGAGAGGATGCCAGAAAGAAAATCTGGGAAATTATCCCAGCATGCTTTGTACTGCACAGAGATTCCACAACAGATGGACAAGATTCTGTGATGGACAAGCCAATAGTTAATAACAATTCCCTGAGTGCATAAAACTTGATATCTCAGTTACAGAAGATGAATTCCTAGGAGGTCATCAGTGCTAGATTTATGCACAAGCTAAGGAAGGTACAATGTAGAGCCCCAGATGATAAGGCTATGCTATAACATCTCTTAAACCTGACCTGATTTTGGGCCTCAACCTGCCTTAAGCCAATTCTGCTGCTTGCCATTGCACTGGCACTGCAAAAAAGGATTTTTTTAAAAAAATTGAAAATGTCTTTCTTGTTCTAGTAATTCTGACAGTGACATAGAGCCCTCCATAGAGCCCTAAGTGTGGTAGTTACAACATAATAAAATAGGGATGAGCAATTTGTGGCCTTGCAACTGTTTGCAGATTACAACCCCCATTAGAAATAGCCATTCTAGCTAATGTTGAGGGATGATGATAACATCTGCAAGGGCACAAGTTGTCCATCCCAGTGCAAGGGCTCCATATTGTAAGGCAAGGATGGAAATAATGCAGCACTGTAGATGCTGTTGAATTGCAAATTCCAGAAAGCCTAGTCAGTTGCAAATGGTTAGGCATGCTGGGAGCTTCAGTCCAACAGCATCTGGGAGTGCACATGATTTTCTGCCCTCCATATTTGCTTTGTAATCATTACTGTTTCATAGATCAATCACTGTCCCTTTTAGAAACAGTTGTGTATTGAGATCCTCTAGTAACACATAAGTGTTAACTTAACCAAGTTACCATTGATTCGGCATTTCTGTTCTAGGTGAGATTAAAAATGGTTTTAGACCCTTAGTTTTAAAGGACTTTCTTCTTTTCTTATAAAATCTTTGTTTTCTGTGTGTAGTTTTCTAAAATATCCATTTTATCTTTTAGGGGGGGGTTTTGTGTGTGTGGGGGAGGTTCATGTAAGTTGAAGGGTACTTGCAAATATATTAAATAAATTTAATCAAAACTTCTTTTCAGATACAGCACATGCTTGAGTATTTTTTCTTCTTCTAACCTATGGTGCTCAGATGAGCCAGCAAACGCTGGTGTAAGGTTTCATTTCTCTTACTGACACAGGAGAAGAGTTCTGCATTACGTGGTTATAGTACTATTATTCCACTTTCAACATCCTATGGAATCCTGGGGCTTCTAGTTTAGGGAGGGGCCTTTAGAATTCTCAGCCAGAGAGCTCTTTGGCCTCAGGAAACTACAAAGTCCAGAATTCCACAGGATGTTGAAAGTGGAATAATAGCACTATAACAGTGTACTGTGGAAATGGCCAAGGTCCCTGAGCTGGTGAATTTCAAAATGAGTAGCCCATTCTTTCCATATAACTGGACAGGAAAAGTCAGAAAGTGACCATAAAGCCTAATGGTGGTAGGGTCACACTTTAGAAAAGTTCTGTTTTTGATTTCAAGTTAAGTTAAATGTTTACAAAATTTTCTGAGCCATGCTCCAAAATTTTTTGACATGTTCTGGTGCTATGATAGCAAGTAGAACACCAGAATAAGGTACAAGAATAAGTGTGATGTACCCAGATTTAAAATAGTGCTTGTTCCTTATCGGTGTGTCAGTATATTGTTGCTTATTTGCTGCCACTGCATATTTTTGTAAGAATTCTATATAACATTGGTTTATCTGCTAGTTCAAAGTAACACCTTAGGCCAGTGGTTCTCAACCTGTGGGTCCCCAGATGTTCGTGGACTTCAGCTCCCAGAAGGCCCAGCCACTATGGTCAATGCTCAGGGCTTCTGGGAGCTGAAGTTCACAAACATCTGGGGACCCACAGGTTGAGAACCACTGCCTTAGGCTATGAAGTTAGTGTCTACTCGGTGTTCCATTGTTAAATAAATTTCTGAATTTAATCCACTATCAGACTCCATTCATGAACCTTAAAGGGTTTTGTAAAATCCCCCTCATAATCTTCTGTATGTATCCTTTCAATAACAAATATTTCACAAGGCAAAAACTCAATGGTAATGGGAGAAAAAGTTAGATAATGGAGGAAGAAGCCCCAATCCCTTCCCCTTAGAGGGTTCATACAGAAGGAGGCTGAAAGTAGATTGAAACATGTTTTTTTTTAATGGCAAGATGCATCAGGGCAGTCAGTCAGCATGTATATAAACTGTCCAGTCACAGATGAATGGTTCAACTATGTGGCACTGAGGTGGGCAGTTTTTATTCTTCCTTCTCCAAATATGGGACCCAAGACAGCTTACAATATAAGTTAAAACAAAATAGCTAAAACTATATATGCAATAAAAGTTTAAAAACCAGTTAACAATCAATCCAATCAAAATGTTAATTTAAAACAATTTGAAATACATTTAACACATAGTTTTTTAAAAAATACAGGACACCCATTGAACACTCTTCTGGCTCAACCTATTAAAAGCAGAAAGCCCATTTAAACAAAAAGGTCTTTGCCAGCCAGCAAAAGAGAGCAGCGAAGGGGCCAACTGAGTCTCCCTTGGGATGGAGTTCCATAGCTTAGGAGCAGCCACTAAAAATGTTCTTCCCCACTTCTCACCTGTGAGGGTGGTGGGAGAAACAGAAAGGTTGTAGGACTCCAGCAGGTTCATATGGCCTTCAACTCCAATCATCCTTCACCCTAGCCTATGATGATTGATGGGAGTTGCAGTCCAAAAATATCTAGAGATACACCACTGGGGCCCAAATATATTTATGGTTTCAGATGGGGGCTTTTCATCCCCTAATCTGGAGCTGCTGGAAACTGACCCTGGATGATTTCTGTGGCAAATGAGTGCTCAACTGCTAAGCTGTGACCTTGGCCTTAGTACAGGAGTGTGCAAAGTATGCCCTGTAGCCCAAGGTTGTTTTATGGCCTTTTAACTCCTCCAGGCTTCCTGAAAGGTCATTTTCCTCTTCCAGTGAATTGCATTTCCTGAAAGCCTTTAAAAGAAGCAGTTCACACACTTTTCACAATGATTTTGGTGGAAAGGCTGAAAATAATTTTACAAGATTTCATTCATGAGGATCAAGTGTGGGTTTTTGTGAAGAAGCAATTATAAGATAATGTTAAAATTGTTTTGGAGCTTGTTGAATACTTGGAATTTCATAAAGAGAAACAGATTGCATTGATTTTCATAGATACTGAAGAAGCCTTTGACAATCTGAATGGACATTTCTTTTTAAAGCACTTGAATAACTGGATTTTGGAGATAATTTTGTTAGGTAGGTAAGAGCAATTTACAGTTCACAAACTGCACAAATAATTGTGAATGGAAAAGCGATCAAAAAAAGAGGTGTGAAATTCAGAAAAATATAAGACAAGTGTATCCATTATCACCACTGCTGTTTATTTAGGTACCAGAAGTATTGAATTGGAACGTAAGGTCTGATGAAAGAATTCAAGATATAAAAGTTAGAAAAGAAGTCTTTAAATAGAGGACATTCACAGATGATTTGGTTATAATGTTGGAAAATATTACAGGGCATAAAGGTGCTGATGAGGACACAGAAAGAATTTGGTGCTTTGGTTAGAGTTAAAATAAATAAACAAAAGACAAAGATGTTAACAAAAAACATGGACACAGCAAGAATGATTTAATGTATAAACCTGGCTTTGACACAGAGAAGAAAGTTAACTATCTTGAAGTCACTGTCTCAAATATGAATTGCTTGTTGTTCCAGAAGAGTTTTGTGAAATTAAGAAGGATCTGGTGAGGTGGATGAATTTAAAATTGTCAATGATAGGTAGAATATCTGTGATACAAATGAACGTATTACCTATAATGGTGCTTTTGTTCCAGACAGGATCAGGTTTGACAAGTGATATACCTCTCAAGTAATAGCAGAGGGATTTGTCTAACTTTATTTGGTAAGGAAAGAAATGCAGAGTCAGATTTAAAATATTACAAGATGCAAAAGAAATAAGGGGTTGGGGTTTACTGAATGTCAAATTATATTTTGCTGCTTGCTTTGATTGAAAGAATGGATAACATTAAGTAATAGAAGGTTATTGGAGCTGAAGGGACATAATTAAAGATTCAGGTGGCATAGGTATTTATAGTACAATAGAATACAAGTGAAACACAGATTTTAAGAACCATTTTGTAATACATGCTATATTAAGAATATGGAATAAGTATAAAAGTAGGTTATGTTCTAAAATGCCTCTGGTTTTCAGTACAGGTAGCATTTTATAGAAGAGGGATGATTGATAAACAAAGATGGTTAACTTTTCAAGATGTATTGATGAAAACTCAAAGTGAATATAAAATTAAAGACAAAAGCCAATTGGCGTCAGGGGAATTTTCCTTCAATTGTTTTCGGGTATACAATTGTTTGTTAGGTTTAAAATAGATAAAAAGGAATATGGTTTTGAACAGGATAAATCAGAGTTTGAAAAAATATTATGTACAGATGCTGAACATCTTGCTAAAATGTATAAGCTTTGTTGAAAATTGATGCAGAGGAAGAATCAATTAAGGACTGTATGGTTACATAGGCTAAACATTTTGGGTATAATATACAGATGAAAAAATGGGAATGTATGCAGATAGAAGGTTTAAAATATACTTTATTTTATGATCTTAAAGGGAATTTTTACAAAACGATGTATTGTTGGTACATGACTCTCAAGAGTTGTGTCTAAGATATATAAGGAGGTTGCCAATATATGTTGGAAGTGGGGAGAACAAGGATGGACTCTTTTCATGCTTGGCGGATTTGCAAGAAAGCTTAAATGTTTTGGATACAAATACATGCATTGTTGCAGAAATCTTCAAATGAAGCCATCATTTTTTTTTCCTTTTGGGACTTATGGAGATACAGTTAGAAAAAGATCCAAGAAGAGTATTGAAATACATGATCACTACAGTGAAATTGGCATATGTGCAGAAGTGGAAAGATTAGGCAATACCAGCTGCAGATGAGCGGATGGCAAAAGTGATGGATTTAGCTGAGATGGATACACTGATTGTTTTAATTCAAGATGGGTCTTTAGAAAGATTCCTTGAAGAGTGGAAATCCCTTATGGACTTTTTGAGGAAAGATAAAGATGATTTGTTGCTGCTGGATTTGATTATTAGCATTTTAGTGATAATAGGAAGAAGTGTGTAGTCTAGTAGGGAAAAAAGACAGGTTGAAGTGATATGTAGAAGTACTTTTTCTTTTTTCTTTCTCTTTTTTATATTTTGTAAATTTAGTTATAGATAATGTTGTTTATTCTTTTCTTGTTGTTAATTTTTAAAAACTTCATAAAATGTATAGCTGGGGAAAAACCCAGCAGTTCATACTTTAGATACATTCTATGCTGCCCGCACCATTTAACATCAAAAAATATCTGTAGACAATGGAGCAGAAAGAGAGCCTGTTATTTACCCCACTCCCAACTTGCTACTACACACAGAACTACAAAAAAATGCCTTACACCAGGGTAATGGACCATTATGCGAGTGTAAGACATCCACAGGTTTTGGGCTGAAAAGTTAATACATTCTAAAACAGGAGTGGGCAACTGTGGAAAGGTTAGGGGCATTACATTAGCCCTCTCAGGAGACCTTGGAGGGCTGCAACGACCCACCATACTTTTTTTTTAACAACAGAAAGTGAGAAGAAGTCACTTCCTGTTTTTTTTAAAAAGGTCTGTCCTGGGTCTAAATTGGCTCAAGAATATAGTGGGCACAGAATATGGTGGGAAAGTCCCCTCCCAGCTTCTAGAGAGCATTTATGGACAAAACCCTTTTTTCCCCAAAAGTTTTTGTTACCTCTGAGGGGCCTGGGCATCTTCAGACATGGTGAAAAATCCTCTTCACGCTCCCTAGAGTTTATTTTGGTGCATTTTAGGGCCAAACAAATGAATAAATTGGGGGGAAAAGTATTCTTTTTTATGTCAGGGGCCACAAAAACACCCCTGAAGGCTACATTTTGCCTACCCCTGTTTTACAACATAGTTAATTCCCATCTGACTACAATAATTTCAAATGACACTACCCTCACATCTTACTGTATATTTATTTATGTATATTTTACTTCGGTTCGGAGTCTGGCCAAATACCACGGATGATATAAGATTCCCCCAGATTCCAGAAGATTGGAATATCAGGAAGAAGATTCCAAAATACTGGTTGACAACATCTTTTCCAATCTTCCCTGCTTTCTGAGCATATGAGTTGCCAGCGATGGTGAGATATGTGCACTTAGCTGACCAAAGTGGTGCTCCTCCCAGCCCTAAGATCATAGATGTAGGGATGAGTGTATACCTGCCAAAATAAATAAGTAAGTACGTACATAAATAAGTAAGTTGTTATCTCTTTTAAGCAGCTATCTCCTTCAGAAAGAGATGCTAGATTTAAGCTATCACACCATCAAAGTGAAAGGAATTACACATTTCCCTTATACAGTTAGAGAGGAATGGGGAACATGTGGCTTTCCAGATATTGTTGAACTCCAGTTCCTATCATCCTTTGTCATCATTGACCATGACAAGGCACGGTAGGAGATGTCATTCAGCAATGCTGGGGAAAGGAGTTTAAAAAGGAGTGTGGGAGGAAGAAGAGGAGGAGGAGGAGGAAGAATTTTTAAAAAATTAAAATATCATCTTGTGCTAAGATTAGTGTTGCCAGGTTTTCAGAATAGCAATAAGGGACAGTTGCAATTCTTGACAAGCAGAGGGGACAATGAGGAAGTAACTGTTAACCAGTCTATTTTAATACCAAATGAAAATATTGATTTCAGTTATCCTAGTCATGTATTTCTCTGTAAAATTGACATATTGTTCACATTCATAAATAACATGGTGCCCACATTTTTGTCTCTATGCAAGGCAAATTTCTCCCATTGCAGTAACTTAAAATGTCAATCGAGCATTTGAAATACAGATTTGGCATCCAAAGAAAAGGGGCAGCCGAAGTTAACCACGAGAATGCTAACACAGCAAATATGTGAGTTCTAGATGTGAATCATTATCAATGTCTCTCTCTCTCTCTGCAGGGCTAAAAGTGTGGAGCTTTGGGGAAAATTTCTTTTGTGGGGGCAAGCTTAGGCACTTTGTCTCCCTTCGTAGCCATACCTCAGGCCCTGATCTAGACTGGACATTTCGATAACTATTTTTTGGATGAGAAGATGTTGGGTGAACCAGTCAGGGTTCTTCAGTATCCAGAGTTTGGAAGGTTGATTTAAAAAAAAACAAAAAAAAAACCTCACTATTCAATAAAATCTTTTTAAAAGGGTGATTCATTGCCATTACTTATTATCTTTGGGATTTTATTTTATTTATTTTTTTTGAAAAAGGGAATTTGGCATGAATCTTTATATTACCTGTTATAGCTTTTTTCCTTTGAATTACAAAAGTAAAATCTTAGGACTGATAAGAGAATGGTAGGACACTTGACCAATCCCATGCAAAATGCCTCTAAAAATATTCTAGAAAAGTAACAAGAAAAAGTAACTCAAAAGCATTCCTCACTGCAAACCTTCCCCCAGCTGAAAAAAATTCCCACTTGTTACTGTTACTTTTGAATGTTGACTTACTTGCACCCTTGTTGACAAGAAAGGTTATACAGGCAACTGCATTAATTGTAGCTAGTTACTTTCAAGCTCTGTCCTTACCACATCTGCCTCTGTCACTGAAAATGTCTATACTGAAACAGAAGAAACTGCAGAGCCAGTGCTTCTGAGAAGTGCATTTGTTCCCTGAGGCCCAATGAAATAAGAATAGATGAAGACAATAGAACAACTTTCCTTAAAGAGCTACTCTTTTATGACCCTGTGTGAATGCCACATGGAGAGATTTTCATGTGTTTCATAAATCCACAATATCTGTATTGTTCTTGCTGTGGGTGGAGCCTAACAGAAATGAAGGTGTTAGGGTAACACAATCTTTTTCTGTACCCTTCCCTCAAGTATAACTGCACTCAAACACCCATCATTTGATGGTGCATGTACTGGCCTTTGCTTAGTTTCAGTTGGCTTAGAGCCTTGTTTACTAAAGGAGGACAGGTTAGCCATCACCTAGGCGACACAACAGCACATGCCCTGGTTTAAGAATAGGCTGTATAATATATTTGTTTATCTATTCAGTGTTCATTTCTATGCTATGTTTCATGTCAAATAAGAGTAGAAGTGCCTAGCTGTTTTGCTGTGATGAGAAATACATGCAAAGGTGGACTAGCTGAAACACCCAGAATGCAGACTGGTGATAACTAGGTAACTGGAAAACTGGATAACCCAGGTAATTTGGTTAATCTGAAAAATGACTCTGAAACACAACTGGTACCTGTAAACAGCAGCTGATATTGGCCAGTTTATCTTGCCACTCTCCCTCCTGACTGGGAGAAAGAGTAGCAAAGAAAAGAAAATCTAGTTTTATTTCTGCCTTCTGTGTTGCATTGCCCACCATAGAATCATAGAAATCAAAGAAATGTAGAGTTGGAAGAGACCACAGGGGCCATCCAGTCCAACCCCCTGCCATGCAGGAACACCCTCAAAGCACTCCTGACAGATGGCCATCCAGCCTCTGCTTAAAAACCTCCAAAGAAGGAACTACACTACACTCCGAGGCAGCGTATTCCACTACTGGAGCGCCCTGACCATCAGGAAGTTCTTCTTGAGGTTCAGGTGGAATCTCCTTTCCTGCAGCTTGAATCCATTGCTCCTTGTCCTGGTCTCTGGAGCAGCAGAAAACAAGCCCACTCCCTCCTCTACATGGCATCCCTTCAAATATTTAAACATGGCTATCATGTCCCCTCTTAACCTTCTCTTCTCTTCACCATGTGGAATGATCTCCTCATTGAGACTGAGCTAGTTCCCAGTGGTTATTTATTTCTGCCTCAGCCACTGGGATCTCCAGAAGACCCCAGCAGACCTTGGTTGATGATGTAATTGCTTTGCATCTGACTATGGGGACATAGTCAGTTGCTTCTGCAATCCCCCACTTTCCTCCAGACATGAGTGGCAGGGGGTGGGGGCTGCAACAACAATATAGTGGTAAAGGGCTCAGCGTAGCATAGTTCTGCATGTGGAAACACTACACTATGCTGAGCCATGAAGGATTACATCCCCCATGTGGCAGCTGTGACAGAACAGCTATAATGAAGATGATGGATCACTGTCACAACAAGCGCAGAATATTTCTACACTGCTATGATATCTTTCTGACAGTGGCATTGAAATGTTCATCAAGCAGAACCTATGTGAGATATTACAGTCACCACAAAGCCCAAGAAGCATATTGGCACCTCATTAATCATGTGATGGAATAATCAGCAGTCTTAAGTGAAACCCAGAATGTGCAATTCAGCTTGACTAGATGCGTTCTATTCTGCTTCCTTCCCAGATGTTCCCTGCTGATTCCAGAGAACTCAGTAACATTTCCAGCCCCAAAGGATTTCATTTTTTATCACCATGACAGTAAGATAAGATATTAAGATTTTTTAATCATATAAAATTGCCAGGGAGACTTTAGTCTCATGTTTTCTGTACCTAACTTCCTCCTATAAAGAGACATCTGACTGGAACCCTGTTGGTTAGTACCAACTAAAGTAGATCCATTGATTCAATTGTTAAATGGTGAGTCAACACATAGCTACATCCAACTGAATGACTGGGCCTACTCTAGTCAGGACCAGCAAAGAGATTTAGACTCGTGATTGTTTACTAAGTACTCCAGCAGTTTCACACTAAGGCCATTTCCGCGCTACACTCTTATAGCGCAGTTATTCCACTTTCAACATCCTATGGAATCCTGGGGTTTGCAGTTTTGAGAAGGACCAGCCAGCCCCTCCCAAAACTGCAAACCCCAGGATTCCATAGGATGTTGAAAGTGGAATAATCATGCTATAAGAGTGTAGTGTGGAAATGGCCTGAGTTTTCTTACTGGAAGTTCCCCTATATGCTAATCAGGCTGGAAGTATATGACAATTCCAATAATTACATTTCAGATCTCTTAGGAAGTAAGTGATTGGTATTACCAGCTGGCATAGAAGTTACCCAAAGAATAAGTAATGTAGCAGCACATAGAGCCTACAATGGTCCACTTGCACCCGAGCTTCTGAATGAGGATGGGTGGGAGAAACATGGAGGACAGGATCAGCGCTGCATAGACAACACTCAGAGAGGCAACACCTAGCCCTTTTTCAGAATGGAGGCTGCTCTGTAGACACAAAATAAAATGGATACAACAGGAGTGAGCAACACACAGTCCATGGGGTACACACAGTCCCTGTCACCATTTGCAACCCCACTGTACCTTTCTACTGCAGAACTGGCAGTAGCGATGACTGCCACCATGGCTATTCTCACAACCAAAACAGAAGTGGGTCCTTCCCTTCCCTTCCCTTCCCTTCCCTTCCCTTCCCTTCCCCAAAAGAAGAGGATGCTCTGACTTGCAGTCTCACAGATCTATATGGTGCATGGGATGGACAACTGCAGATCCTGGACTAGTTCTCTGGTGACCTTCCAAAAATGCCAAAAGAAAAAAGAAAACTAGAAGTCCAGTTCTGGTTTTGAAAAACAGGTATTTTTAGAAGTTATAAAAGTGCAGCAAAGCTCTGCATTCGTATTTAAGCAGCAAGTCACACCTTTCTTGACTGGGAAAAGGGTGGTCCATGGAGCTTGGAAGGACCCAGCCAGGAGTTCATGAATATCTTTGGGAGATGCAAGATGCATGTGGCCCTGCGCTGCATTTTGCCCACCCCTGTTCTACACCCCAATATGGTGCCTGACCACATTTTACATCTTCCTGGGCTATAGAGAACTACCACAGTAATTATAGTGATGGTGTCTCCCAGAAATCCAGTGGGGCAGGCATCAAAGGATTTGTGGGTGTGGGTTTGTGTCTGTGTCCAGTACACTCCCTTGGCCCTAAGAAGAATTATTTGACTCATAGAGAGAAGAGAGAAATAGTTAGGGAAGACAGTCTTAAAGACAAGCATCTTATTTGGATGTTTGCCTTTAAGACTGTCTTCCTTAACTATTTGGGGCTTAAGTGGCATTATTTGGGCTCTAAGTGGCATTAAGGAGAGCCAGCCCATTTCATGGAGCACCTGAAAATGTTAACACTATAAAGGACAATGTAAATGTCTGTTTCTGTTGCTGTGGGAAGAGCTTAAGAATCAGGAACAAAGGTCTCTTTCTTCCAATAGCTGAGTGTCAGAGGACTTGCTTCACATGGGGAAAGTTCCAGGCTCAAGCCCTGTCATCTCCAGGAAGTGTTGGAAAAAGCCACTGTTTCCAACAATTTATTGTCAGTCAGCTTTCTTGTTAGTATTTCATGCCCCACAATTTGCAGTGACAGTCCTGTTTAACCCTCTGCTATCTCACTTCTCTGTTTGCTATTAAAATATCCCGTTTTCTTTCTCCTTTTCCCACTTTCCTCCTTTGTCCATGGCTTACTTTAGTGGCTGCAAACTGAGTTCAAAGTGCAAAAGTAGTTTGTACTCAACTAGCTCCGTGGAGCAAAAGGAGAAGAGGTGGAAATCTTAGCCTTCCCAGTAGGCTCAGGCAAAAAAAAAGTATGGCAGCCTTTCCTAGCTAATGTGGTCTTCCTCATTAATTACTTTAGCCATCATGACCGTACTTTGGTTTGCTTAGCCACACATGTCCCAGTTTTTACCTCTGACATATTGGAGACTATAGTATACCATAGCCGCCAACATGTCAGAGGTGAAAACTGGCAATGGGAACTAGATCTAAAGTATTTCCTCTTCACAACTGGGTCTCAGATTTCAAAAGGTTTGTTCCTCTAGCTTTCCTCTTCCTTCTCTTTTTCCCAGGATATAGTTGACTGGTCTACCAAAATCTGTGAAAATTAGGTCAAGGTCATATAGAGTCTCTATTTCTAGACATAATATACCAGGAAATTCCAGCTACTTGAAAGCAACAGTTACATAGGCAAGAGATGTTTTGGATATTCCAGTTGGAAACGGAAGTTCCTTTTGGATTAAATGAAAAGTTGCCTTTAAGACTGTCTTCCCTAACTATTTGGGGCTTAAGTGGCATTATTTGGGCATTATTTGTTTCTTATAAGAACCACTAAGTGAATGGAAGGGGCCAATAGTTAAGTGTTTGTGTGGTCCTATCACTTGTAAAAAGTAGGTCAGTGTGCCTCTGCATGCATGGGTGAAATGAATCAATCAAGTTTGCTATTTAGGTTACATGAGGGCTCATTCTCATTCAGATTTGGAGAAATCCACATAAGGCTGACATAGGCTGCAGGAATTTGAACATAGGTCTCACCTGCATAAATTGTGAGTATATTTTATGTTTATTTTTGTTGTTTGTTCTCATATTTATAATGTTGGGTAGTTTTACAGTGTTTGGTATATTATACATAACACAGTTCAGTTCAAGAAGCTACTGGTGAAATGGAAAAAAAATTCTGGGATCTTCCATTCTGCTAACAGTGCTGCTGATTTATTTCTCCTGATAGTGGTTTCATTGTTGCCTGAAGAAGTATCTTTGTGAAACATTGTGGACAACCTACCCACGATGGCATTTCTGGCAAACGATATATCCTTGCATCTTGTATTTTGCTTTCTTTGTATTTTTGTAAGAGGGTATATTCTTGTGAAATAGTGTACTAAATTGTAGATTGTCTCTATTAAGTGCCTGTGAAGCCTTTATTTATTGACGCTGCTGAAAGTGCTGCTGATTTATCTCTGCAGGTAGCGGTTTCATTCTTGTCAGTAGGAGTATCCTTGTAACACTACCCACAGTGGTCTTCTTTCTGGCAAAGGATGCATCTTTGCAGCTTGTATTTTTGTACCTTTATATTTTTGTTGGAGGGCATATCCTTGTGAAATATAGTCTCAAATCTGTACATTTTGATATACATGTATACACACGTGAATTACTGTTAAGCATTTAATTCTGTCCTGTGCTTGCAATTGTGGATTGTCTCTATTAAGTATCTGTGAAGCCTGTATTTATTGTCATTAACAATTAGTTGTATGTGTATTTTGATGTTTTGATGTTTATTGAGTCATATTGTGGGTATTAGCATTTTGTTACAAAACATATTTATGTACGTATAAATACCATCTACTCTATTTTATGTCTGTATATTTATATGCTTAGCAGTATGGTTCATATGGTTTAATTTTATTAGTATTAGTCACCTATTAGTGGTTGTCCATTACTTTAGTGGTTGCAAACTGAGTGCAAAGTGCAAAAGTAGTTTGCACTCAACTAACTCCATTGGGGAAAGGAGAGGAGGGGGTGAAATCTTAGCCTTCCCACTATACACAGGCAAAAGCAAAGTAAGGCAACCTCTCCTAGCTAATGTGGTCTTCCTCATTAATAACGTTTGCCATTATGACCATACTTTGGTGTTGCTCAGGCACACATGTCCCAGTTTTCACCTCTGACATGTTGGAGACTGTGGTATACCATAGCCTCCAACATGTCAGAGGTGAAAACTGGCAATGGGAACTAGATCTAAAGTACTTCCTCTTCACAATTGGGTCTCAGATTTCAAAAGGTTTATTCCTGTTGCTTTCCCCTTCCTCCTTTCTTTCCCAGGATATAGCTGACTGGTCTTCCAAAATCTGTGCAAGTCATTCTATAGAGTCTCTGTTTCTAGAAACATTATACCATGTCTCTAGAAACTCAAAAGCAACAGTGACGTTGGATGGGATGGGATCTTGGCCTGGCCCAGAAGGACTCCTACATTCTGATGGCCCTTGGACGTTTCTGGGACTCTTTTCCATTATAGAATCCACTAAAAATATAGTCCTTCTGTATTTTCTTTAAATATATCCTCCCCATAGTTAGATATGCCATCTTCAGCAAAGCACCTGAAGTCCACCTACCTGCAGGCTCTGGAGTCCTCCATAAGCAGTAAACAGAAATAAGAATCCAAAGGAAACAACTAAAATACTCTTTAAATGCTTCTCCATGTTGTGGGTCACAAGATTTTTCTTTTAAATAATCTCTCTGTTGAAGTGAATTTTTCCAATGGAGCAAATCCAGGCAAAACAGTCAGCAATGGAAGCCAGGCTCTAACTTTGCTTCATCTGTAATGCAAAGGAGTCACATTAGCTGTTTGGATCTTCCAGTGAACTGAAAACACCATAGGGAACTTGTTACTGATTCACTTGCTGAGAGCATGATATAGGATTCCACAGCTTGTATTTTTATCTGCCTAGTAGGTGCCCTTGCAACCCAATTCCAAAAGTCTCTTCCAAGAGTGAGGAAATTTTTCACATTGCTCTTTTGCTACTATACTTGCCTCCCTTCATTGGAAATAGGCAGAAAAAGACGCACAAATTTTTAATTTAATTTGGGGTGGGATCCAGTTGCAGGTTAAAGAGTAAAGATTAAAAGGTTATTGCAAAGCTCAACTGCAATAGCATGGTTGTAAACTAAGGAAGTGTGGTATTTATTAATAACCCAGGACAAGTTTGTGACAAGATAATAGCAGACAGTCATTCTTGCTAAGTAACAGCCACTGTGAATGCAAAGCACATAAAATAAGCATAGTTTATGCCATAGTAGATCTCTTTGTAACTCCAGAGGATTTAGTGCACAGGTATTTTTAAGGTCCAGAGCGAAGCCCTATTTATTTATCTAGTAGTCCTTGACTTTGGACCACACACCAGAAATATTTGTTGTTTCTTTTGTTTACCCTAGAAGCCTACAAGATTTGAGCTTTGAGAATTTTTTTTTAAAGAAGTCTTTCAATGTTAAGAGTACTCTTAAGACTGTCAGCCAGCCTGAAGCAGCTTAATTTGGGGTGTCAAGAAGAACAGCAAATTGCTAGTTGTTTAATTTCCTATTATATCTTACTGCCAAAGACAGGGAGAGGTGCTTTTCTGTCTCGCTTGCCCAGATAACATGACTGGCTTGGGGCAGTATGCATTTTGGCTGAGGCTGTGTGTGGCAGGGTACCGTTTGCTTCTCTGCCTCAGGCAAAAAAATGTTTCGAGTTGGCCCTGAATGTATTTGAACTTCACTGTATCTTGAGCTCTTGAGGATTTACCAAATGGGAAATCACTTCAGAGAACAGAGCTGCTAGACTATGAAAATGCAAGAAAACAGCAACAATGTTCCTAATATTTTGGCCCTACTGTTTACAATCATCTCCCCATCCCCCATGTATTCATACAGATATATCAACAAGTTATTCTGGAACAAACTTTCTGGCATATCACATAACCTGCCAAGCTGGGATACTATTTCATGCAAGTGGCAAAACAAGGGTCTAATACACTGAAGAGATTTGAAGTTTCGCTGTTTTAAAGAGACACACAACATGTTTTGCTGTAACATAGCAGAATGTTGAATCTGTCTCATAAATGGGAAGTTGGACTTAAGGAGTAAAGGGCCTATTGAATGAACCATTAGAGGGCAGCATAGCATCACTTTTCAAGTCTGCATGAACTTCAAAAAAGAAAAGCAACCAAATGTTTCAGACCAAGGAATGAGATAAGGTTCTCAAGAACACTTGGAACAGTTCTACCAGTGGGAAGTAGGTGAGATAATCTTCCTCTGTTGGGGTGGTAAACTATCACATTTTTAGCTGGTTTGAGGTCTTTGGGGATTGAAGTTGCTTGAAAATCAGCATATAAATTAATTTGGAGAGGTCTGAAGACTTTTGGGGGATTCTGAGAAGGGCTTCAGGGACTGCACTTTGAGGTCTCCTGGGCTACACATGACTCATGAGTTGCACTTTGTCTACCCTGCTCCAGGCAATCTGAAGAATTGTGTTGTCTCATACAAGTCTTCCCAGACGTTTAGTTATTTGGTTGAGGCCCTTCTCTATGTCCCATCACCTTCACAGGCACTTGTGGTGAGAACACAAGAAAAGGCCGCCTTGGCGGCTGCTCCTGCATTCTGGAATTGCATTCTTAAGGAGGCTAGACTGACTCCTTCCTTGCTGTCCTTCCCTAAGCAAGGGAAGCCTTTATTTTATTCTGACAGGCTTCTCAGAAGTGAGAAGTGAGAAGTGTTATTTTAATAGTGTGCTGGGTTGTTTTATTTCTTGTCTTTTTAATGGCTTTACATTTTCTATAGATTTTTTTGACAATAACTTCTGCATATATTTTTTTACCTAAATGTGTTCTTACCTGACCGTAAACAACTTTGAATTCTAGTTCTGAGAAAATGCAGATAAATAAAGCACTAATACTAAAGAGCCAGTGTGGTTCAGACGCTTGACTGTTGGACAAGGACTACAGGAAACCAGGGTTCAAAATCTCATTCAGACAGGAAACCTACTGTGTGATCTTGAGCAACTAAAACTGTCTCAGCTTTTGAGGAAAAATACTGCCAAACCCCCTCTGAACAAATCTATCCAAGCAAATTCCATGGTTGGTTCACTTTAGGGTCTCCATAAAGTAAATTAAAAAAACAACAACTTGAAAGCATATAAAAAAAATGCTAATAATATGCAAATTTCATAAAGATTCACTTTCTTTATTGGTATGAAATGGAAACTCTTCTCTATCCCACCCTCCCAGATCATTCATGGCACTCCAAGGATCCATACAAAACCACACAAGAGGCCATAAATGGATCTTTTCCATAGTAAAGGTGAAATGCAGTAGCGATGCCATATTCTGCACCTCTCAGCATTAATGTGAATTGAAGTGGAGTGTCTCTTCCACATTTTGCCCCACCCTACCAGCCATTTTTGGCCTTCTACAAGCACCGCCATTTTCTTAATGTTCATTAACGTGTCCGCATTGAGGCAGCATACAGAATATATGCTGATGGCAGCAGAAAAGGGTTTTTTTCCATAGTTCAAATAATTCTGACATATCAGGAGCACATATGGAAAAGTTTTCAAACACTTTCTAACGTGATGAATCAGTATAATAATGACTTGTGTGAAATGTGAAAAAACAAGATAGGTTCTCACCAGGTATAGAGTAGAATGTTGAAATCAGAAAACACTCTTTAAGTCTAGGACAGGAATCAGTCAAAAATTGAAAACTGGATACAGAAGCTTATTCCATGCTAAAAATATATATTACACTTCTTACAATCAGAGCACAGAAAAATTATTCTTGCACTGTGTGCGTCTGCCTTTAAGTTGCCTCTTGAATTATGGTGACTCATGAATTTCACAGGATTTTCTTAGGCAAGCAGTACTCAGAGGTGGTTGGCCAGTTCCTTCTTCTGAAATATAGCCTACAACATCTGAAATTCATTGGCAGTCTCACATCCAAATGCTAACCAGGGCTAACCATGCCTAGCTTCCAAGATTAGACAGAATTGGAGGCTTTTAAGATATTTAGGCAGTATCTTCTTATACTACAGCTCACCAAATCTCCCAGCCAGTATTGCCATTCTGGGAATTGGGGTCCAAAAAACTTTGCTAAGCTCTGCTCCAAATATCCTGTTTGGTAGAAGTTCAGCAAATTGCCATGAATAGCATGGAAACTTTTTCCTGGAAAGCAGTGATGAGATCATGTTTGATCCAGCACAGACTTAAGGGAACTAGCATTAGATTACATTTCAGGCTGTCATCACATGAGGAATGGACTGTGAAGAACGATTTCCCAGAAGTTGCCCCCAGGTGTATCTCATCCCTGGCCCTTTAGGCTGATGGATACCAGTGGAGTGAGTCATTCCATTCTCAAGGAATACCTGTAAAACATCCCATAAAATTCCTCAGTGAAATTTCAGTTAGTCTTAGGCTCTGTCCAAGCTTCCCAGCATATAAAACTGCTAATCATACCAGCACTCATGATGAAAACAAGATTGTTGACATCAATCCAGCCTGTTCTGTATCACTGTCCTGGGGCTGGATTTTCCACCTCCCTGTGAACGAGTCCCTTTGAAGGAATGTATGCATCTTTACTACAGAAGTTTGATAAGATTGAAGTGCTTTTTATTTTGTACCAAGCTGTGAATATTTCTCATTGGCCTGCAGTGTATCAGCCTTGACATCACTCATTCTTTCTGTTATGAGACCTGAAGATTATATTGCCTCTTAAGGCAGGCATTTCAGTCTCAGGTCTCTCTTGGACAGGGAATTCTGAAAACATCCAGCTAAAAGATCTGTTATGAGAGAGAATGGACAAGCCTCTATCTATCTATCTATCTATCTATCTATCTATCTATCTATCTATCTATCTATCTATCTATCTATCTATCTATCTAAATACATAGTATTTTCTGCTTTAATGTTTCTAAAGGCCATGTGTGCCATGTCACACTCTCTCAGCCTCAGGGAAAGGCAAAGACAACCTCCCTTTGAACAAATCTTGCCAAGAAAGATTCCACCTAAACACACCTATAATGCGGTTTTCTTGGGAAGATGTGTTCAAAGGAGGTTTGTCTTTGCCTTTCTCTCAGGCTGAGAGAGTGTGACATGCCCAAGGTCACCCGGTGGGTTTCTACTGAGTGGAGATTTGAACCCTGGTCTCCAGAACTGTAGTCATAGGATCACAGAATCATAGAGCTAGAAGAGACCACAGAGGCCATCCAGTCCAACTCCCTGCAATGCAGGAACAGACATCAAAGCACTCCTGACAGATGGCCATCCAGCCTCTGCTTAAAAGCCTCCAAAGAAGGAGACTCCACCACACTCTAAGGCAGCATATTCCACTGCCAAACAGCTCAGGAAGTTCTTCCTAAGGTTTAGGCAGAATCTGTTTTCCTAGTTTGAATCCATTGCTCTTTGTCCTAGTCTCTGGAGCAGTGGAAAACAAGCCCACTTCCTCTTCGACATGACATCCTTTCAAACATGGTTATTATGTGCCCCCTTAACCTTATCTACTGCAGACTAAACATACTCAGCTCCCTAAGCTGCTCCTCATAGGGCATGGTTTCCAGACCCATCACCATTTTGGTTGCCCTCCTCTGGACACCCTCTAGCTCAGCAACATCTTTCTTGAAATGAAGTGCCCAGAACTGGACACAGTATTCCAGATGAGGTCTAATCAAAGCAGAATAGAGTGGTACCATTACCTCCCTCGATCTAGACACTATACTCCTATTGATGCAACCAAGAATCACATTGGCTTTCTTGGCTGCCACATCACACTGCTGACTCATGTTCAGCTTGTGATCTACCAAGACTCCTAGATCCCTTTCACCCATGCTGTTATCCAGCCACATGTCCCCCACCCTATATTTGTGCATTCCATTTTTTTTTTTTTGCCTAAATGTAGGACTTTACATTTCTCTCTGTTGAAATTCATTTCGTCCATCGCTCACACCACAACACCAAGTTTTTTGTCTTCCAAAACGACCACTGCTGCCCCACTCCACCCCCTCTGCAAATCTCCAGGACAAGCAGGCAGCTGATGATGCTAATGGAGCGTGCGTCTGGAGCGTCCAAAACAAACTGACCACAGCTGCATTTTTTTGACCAAAGGCTGGGCAGCTCAACTGATAGGAAAGTCTATTCTTCCCAAACAATGGCCTACTTGGAAAAATGCTGGCAGCCGAAGACAGTCGCATGATCATGATTTGTGTATCAGAAGAGGAGATGGCAAACTTGAGACAGAAAACAATTCTGTTCTTTTCATTTCCCTGGCGGCCTTCTTTCCTCTATGGTGTGAGGGCTTGCTTTGACTGTTAAGCTGACGTAACCTCTCTTCTTCTGTTCTGGAATCTGTGCCTCTAATTTTTCTTTCTTTTTTTAAACTGCTACTCTTCTCTGGCCCCCTCAAAGAACTATTTATGAATAGATACTTCCTTAACATGCACCTATTCTTCAAATGCTTTGTCCAGCATCGTGCCCCACTGGTACATGTACTGAAAGCTGTGCTAGTTTTCTTGATAATTGCATGCTTTGGAGAACAGGAAGGTCAAATATTTCTTCTGTTTCCTCCAAGGGGGAAATGGAAACATTTTCAAGGATGAGGCTTCATCTATGGAGCTAGTTCCTAGGTCTTGAAGTAGGTAAAGGCACAGACCTTTGCTGTGTATGCTTTCTCATGAAGTCCAATGAAGCTTCATGCAAGGTGAATCTGATTTGCAGCCTACACAAACATTGTACAGCAATGTGGTTTGGTAGGCAGTGTTAGAAATTGTACAGAGGAATGAAGACTTTTAGGATGCAGGTACTGGGACTTTCTGGTTAGCAAGAAAAAATGATGTTACTGACCCCCTTCTTCAAGCCTCCCTCTTCTTTCCAAAACATGTTGCAATCCCTGGTTTAGTTGAGTGGAGGATGAATTTTGCCACCAATACTGGATCATTATGCATACCTTGGCAGCAATGAAAAGTATTTTTGGATAGCTTGGTTTGAATGATATACTATCTATTAGCTTTACAAAAGATCTGCTACTAATGGAGATTAAGGCTGGAATACTTTTCAGGCTGATCCATGAGAACAAACCAGTTTCAACAGTTTTAGGAAATCGTATGTGATGTTGGAAAGGCAAATATTCTGCCAGTATGTTTAAATAAAACTTCTGGTGGAGTGATAGTTGTCATCTAAGCAATGGCAAAAAGGTACTCCTAACGTTCCCTAAACTGCAAACCCCAGGATTGCATAGGATGTTGAAAGTGGAACAATAGCACTATAACAGCATAGTTGGAAATGGCTTCTGTGTGCAACACAGGTGGTTTACCGATGAGTAAAAATAACCTTCCCTCTCGATACCTTACTTTGCAAGAATGTTCTGTGCACAATGCATTTTTAACGCAAACCTCTCAAAGTTGTTTACTGTTATGTTAGGAATGATGCAATGTTTACTTTAGGAAAGTAAAGTAGTTCCAATTACTATTCATCCCTATCATATTGCAGTTTAAATATATGCCAATCACTTGGTGTTTTATTCAAAAATACCATAATCACTTATGAATTTACTTGATGTAATAAAATGCTTCACAATACTGAAATACATATGAAATCCTTATTTTAATGCCATTGTTTACTCTGCAATATTAATTTAGGTGTCTCAGTTTACATTTGATCTTTTGGGCCTTTTTTTTGGACCCCATTTCTCCAGCGTTGGAATCATAGTTCCCCTTTAGCAGGCCTTTGTTTCTAAAACAATTGGTGCATACAAATCCCGCAAGGGTCACTGAGGATTCCAAGTTGCGTTATCTCTAACATGTTGACAAGGCCATATCATGACAGCTGGTGAAACCAACCAGAAGGGGCCTTTTCCTGGCAGACTGAGTGAAGGCCTCTTGAGATAAGCTTAAATGGCTGAAGAGAAATCTGATCCAGAAAGGCAGCCATCTGGAGATCTTCCTACTGTCATCTTGAAATTACTCACTCTTGTCATTGCTACAGCAAATAAAAGCAAAACCTTTCCTTTATTCCCCTCCATTTTCACTTTTTAGTTTAGTCCATTACTATGTACTCTGGCTGGTAGAAGATCTCCAGGGTCCCCAAGGAGAGTATGGAAAACTTACTTTTTAGAGTTAGAACTCCCAGGATCTCCCAAGCCAGAATCGACAATGGCTGTGCTGCTGGGATCATCATTTCCCAGCTCTGTCATCTGTTCTTTGTAAGTCGACACAGATGAGAGGCTGACCCTTGGATCTCCATATCAGTTACTCCTGGGAGAACATAGTTCTGTGGTAGATCATAGCCAGGAAGATGTCCCACAGTGCAAAATCTAAAATACCTTTCCTGGGCTTGGTATCCTCCAGATGTGTTAGACTTTGATCCCCATCACTGCTTGACAGCCTGCTAGGTATGATGAAAGTTGTAGTCTCACAATGCTGAAGGCAGCAGGTTTGGGAAAGCTGACCTTCAGTCTCTTGCAAGTGCTGAAAAACGTGTTCTTGTTCTCTGTGCTTCTCACCCACATGGCAGACATGTACCCACCTCAACATACCTTTGAAAAGACTTCTTGCTAGCTGCAACCATGCAGCAGTGGTGATACCAGACCTCCTGATAGCAGTTTCTCAGGAACCTGCCTTTTCAGCATTTTGTGGTCTCCATACTTCAGGGACTCAGCATCATCAGCTCCTATGCTCTTCAAAGCCAGCCAGAAAGCACTGGTGTTCTCTTCCACAACTAAAGGAATATTCAACATCACAGGCTGAGTTATGAAACCCGCTTAGCTGGAAACACCCTGTAATATTCTCAGTTCCTGGTGTACACTCTTAAGTAGTTGGGACAAGAGGGAGTGTGTCACTTCAGTTTCGGTACCACTTCCTCCTTGTATAACCCACACATAGCACATAAAGTTTGTCCGTAAGTGAAGGAATAAAATATGATAGAAACAATCACGGACCTGCTTCATTTAGGAAGAAAAGAGAAAGGCAATTCTTCACAGTGTTCTTGCTTCCCTCTGTTTCTCCTGCACATTAGCCCAATTGGCTTGCTAGGTTTTCACTTTTCAGCAATGCAAGACTGAGGATGTCACGGTAGGGATAGTGTCTCACAAATGGCCAGAGCATATTTTCATAAAATCATAGAGTTGGAAGAGATCTCAAGGGCCCTCTAGTGAAACCCTCTTCCACTCAGAAATATACAAGCACTATTAAGAAATGCTGTTCTAAAATAAGAATGCTTCTTATAGAAAAGAGGTTCCTCCCAGTCTCTCTTCTTGTAATATCAATCCATTGGTTCCTGTTCTAGTCTTTGAGCATTAGGAAACAAGTTCAGTTCATCTTTCACAAGACATCCATTTAGTTGTTTAAAGATGGATAATATATCACCTCTCATCTTTTCTTCTCTAAGATGAACTTTGTGACCTCAGTAAAAAGTCCCCCTCTAGACACACACTTTCCCAAGACTGACCTTTCTCTCTTAAACTTTAGCTATGCGATCATAACTGGTGAAGCAATGTTATACAATCACCTAGCCAAAGAGACTGGGACTATAATTATAGTCAACTAAAATATTTATGTGCAATCAGTTCATAGGATGCATGTCAATACAACTAAACATGTATATATCAAAATGTACTACACAATGTTGTAGTTTGAGCATTGGACTATGGTCCTGGAGATCAGGATTCAGTTCCTTGCTCCACCAAAGAAATCCACTGGGTGACTTTGCTCTCATCATACACTCTCGGACCCAGAAAACCTCATGATAAGTTCATGTTAGGATTGCCATAAGTCAGAAATGATTCGAAGGCATACAACAACAACAACAACAACAACAACTAGACACCAGCAAGATATGAATAACCCCATCCATCTCCCACCAACTCTGTGATAGTGCAGCAGTGGCTACATTGAGCTCTATATCTTGGAGGAGAAAAATGCATCCTTAAAAAGAGTGGTGGGAATAGAAAATGAGAGAAAAGAAAATATCTATAATACTAGACTGCAAGATTTGAAAGTTTGTGTAACCTCTCTGGAAAGATGTGCAGGAAGGAAATGGAGAGTAGAGAGAAAAAGGAAGCTGGAAAGCATAGTTTATCTAGGGATGATTGGAATGTAGCAAAGCAAGTTCTTAGCTACAAACAAAGACAAATATTTGCACACAAACATTCAGACCAGGGATGGGGTCTGAATACTAATTGAAATGAATTATGTAAGTTGAAAATTTTCTGAGAAAAAGTGCAACATAATTAATTTTTTGAAAGGAAAGTGGTTTAAACCGCAATTTTGACATGAACTTAATCCTAAAATTAAGTTACTAATTAAGTTATGAATTAGTTCAGTTGGAGATAGCTCTCTAATGTTTTTACATTTACGAGCTAGGTCTTTACACAAAGTTTACTTCTCTTGAATGCTTGCAAAAGTATGCCTTGCTTTTTGTTAGTCTCTCAAGTTTAGGAGGATTGGAAGATTTAGGTCACATGAGTCAAAGTATTTTGAATAGAGTGAAGTGTGTTAAGGGCTTTTGAGATTAGTAGTTTGAAGAAGTACACTTTCTCTATCTCATCTCATTTCTCTAAATAAATAAATACATACATACATACATACATACAAAAATAAAATCTATATTGCCAAAGCAGACATGCCTTAATATCATAAGATCTGGATGATTTCAGAAAGAGAGGGACAAAAGAATCATTTTTTTCCTTTTGGTGGAGTGGATGAGAAATGCGGTTTGAAAAATTCATGCAACTGTTTTTTTGTCATTCAAAGTAGTGATGGGAACAAAAAGCAGGAGTAAAATCATGAATAGCATTTCCAAGTTTCATCCTGGTGAGGCTTTTCATGAAGGAATTTACCTTTAAATTAAATTAAAAGGCAATTTAATTTAATTGTTAAAATCCCTCTTCCAACACAAATGTAATTGAATTGGATTTTTTTTAAAAAAGTTCATTTCAGCTTTTCAACATGTAAATCATCAATTTCTGGCAATTTTTGTGGCTCTGACACAAATACAGACATCCCCAAAGTGAGCACTGCTTACCTTGCCCAAACCTGAGTAGCCAACTCAAACAGAAAAAATAGCTAGATTGGTTGAGAAGATTAGTCTACATGGCCTTATAGGCCTGGTTTCTCAAAGTTCCAAGCCATCTAATGTGCTTCTCTGCTCCTTCGACAATTTTGTTAAGATCACTCTCAGCCAGGATATTCTAGCCCTTTATGATTATGAGGTATAACCCACTAGTTCTAGGATCAAGCCCCAAGTTGCTTTTCAGTGCATCCTTCTACAAGGAATGCGTGAGGCAGTCATTTAGGGGAGGGAGCCCCAGGAGATAAGCTTCTGGGCTAGAATTGACATCAAATGCGTAATTGTTAATCTCACTTCATGGTGGTCACCTTCATCTCAGCCTGAAAATATTGCTTTCTGGACCCACTGTTACCCTGCTTGCTTGGGGCTCCCTTAGGGGCTTCCCAACGGCTGTCAAAATCGTCTCTTGTGGGGAAAATTAGCTCTGAGCACTGCTTTAGCAATGCAAAGAGGGCAGGGTAATTAAGGATCTTTAACCCAATGTTTATGGGGTCAGGCTCAGTCAGAAATCATACAAACTATTCAAATTTAAGTATTTTGTTGACATAGATGTTAAAATCCATACAATCACTCAGCTGCACTCACTCCAACAAGCATACAAGGCTATAGAAATTTAGAAAGAGGTGAAAATTGAGAGAGAGAGAGAGAGAGAGAGAGAGACAGATAAGGATTTGGTTAATACTGTACCAATCCAGAAGTCGTCAGCTGGGAGAAAACAATCTCAGCCACACCTTTTGAGGCTGAGGGGAGCTTACCAGCTTCATGGTTTGTGGATCTGGGAGAACTCTGAAAAAAAAATGAGAAAAAGGGCCTAGTTATAGAGCTGACTCATGTCCTGGGAAACACATGGTTGCAGTTTTACAAAGATGGATTTCAGCTTTGTAGTTCAAAGAAAATATAGCCAGGCATCCTTGTAGTTCTCATCCAGGGATGCATACCTCAAGGTGTCACATTCCAGGCTGTTTACATTGTTTATTTGTTCCCAGAAAGTTATTGTCTCCTGATCACTGCTGAAAATCCATTCAAATGGCCTGTGAACTATTTGCAAGATTACCCAGGATGCGTGACAGAAAACAGGCTACTCTTTTGATCTAGCTCCCTAGCTCCACTGCCTACGCGTCCGTCCAGTACATCTCTATGGCTCACTATGTTTGATATAAAATAATTAGGGCCCTCAGGACATAGTTTTTAGGGGGGTTAGGGGGGTTAGATGGGTTAGGGGTGTAACACCCCTAGAGTAGCTGTGGGAAGGGGGTGCAAAATGAGGGCAGTGATCCCTCATAAGAATTCTGTCCTGCAAATTAAGTTTCTCTTCAGTCCCCAAATTGCTAGCACTGCAGTAACTGAAAGCTTCAGTTGAACCTTTAGAAATACAGTTTAGGGATCCAAAGATAAGAGGCAGGCAGAGTTACTACAGGATTGTGAACAGAATAAATATAAAAGTTTCAGGTGTAAATGATTCTTAGCATCTCACTCTCCGCAATGCTAGATATTTAGAGAATGGAGGGAAACTTCATTTGTGTGGGCAGAATTCTTATTTGGAAAGTGCTCATCAGAATCTTGTAGGGTCACTATAAACTACATAGCACCATAACTATAGTGCTATGTTGTGGATTCCTGCCAGACTTGACCCCAAAACCCATTAACTGGTCAGCAGTCATTGGGGTTGACAGAGGTCTGTTCCCCTGTTGTTCAGGAAGCAGCTGCCTGACTTTCCCATGAATGATCTCAGACAAGAGAAGCAGAAGAAGGACCCTTGTCACAATTTCCTCCCTTGTACCAGAGATTGCTTGTGTGTGTGTGTGAAACATCAGGCAGCAGCTTCTTGATTGACAGGAGAACAAGTTCCCATCAATTCTTGGGGGCTATATTGGGATCATGAATATGCAGTAGCCACAAAAACATAAGTACCCAATATTGTTCCAACCAATGTCCTCATTTTGGCACCTGTAGCTGTGTTTTTGCCATATACCCATTCATCACACACACACACACACACACACACACACACACACCCCTCCTCAATCCCATAGACCCAAACCAGCATCTCAAAGATGGTGAGTGTTTCAGCCTTAGGCTTTGCTGATTTGGATTATTGGAATGTTCTTTTATGCCTTTTTTCTCCTTGGTTTAACCCTTGTTACATGTGAGGCATGTAATGATATTCAGTTCACAATTTTTGTATGTAGCTTCAGAAGAGTCCCAGGTTAAACATTCCAATATAGTAGAGTGTTACACCTGTTAACATTAATGATAATGACATAAGCACTGATGTAAGTGATACAGTTTTAAAAAAGGTAAAGCCTAGGACCAGTAACAAAGAAATAAAATAAATGCAAAGTGATATACTAACATAGCCTGTTTCTATGGGGAACAGTTTACTCATATAGTCATTCACAAACAGTAGCATTCTGGGGAAAATATATTTCAAGAACGCTTCATTAAAACTGAGTTAATTACATCGCTTCTCTTAATAGTTGTCACAAGGAGCTGTGTTTTAAATAAGCGCAGTGCTTTTATTAACCAGAGTCTCTTGAAATAACATTAAAGAACACAGTCCTGAAAGTCCCAGTTTCTTTTATCTTGGGTTGAAGAGTACACACAGAAAAGGAGAACAGTAGAACTAAAGGCAGCACACTTCATTTGTCTGGTTCTTCTGTAAACAAACTAGGAGAAACACAGGTCAGCTAGAGGACGTTGAATCTAATTACCACCACTTCACTGAAACACCATGCTCTTTATCAAAAGTATTCCACCTGATATATATTCATCGGAAATAAAGTTATTATGCAGTGGCCTAGCTCCGACAAAAGCATTTATGTCAGTGGTGAAGAAAGTGTGCCCCCCTGACATTCCTGAACTACAGTTCCCATCATCCCTTGCCAGAAACTATGCTGGCTAAAGCTGAAAGCAACTGCAGTCCAGCAACGTCATGTTCCTTATCCTTTGATGCCACAATACTAACCTGACAGGCAGAATTTTCATCTTGATTGCATGTGATGGACAGCTTGTATATACAAGAGGGAACTTGGAGGCCACTGCTGCAGAATCAGGATTTAGTAGTATCTGCTGCATGCTGGAATATCTAGCTTTTTCATTAGACAAATCTTGCCTACTACATCTCATTACTACCTGTGGCCACAGAGAGTTGCATTGGCTCACCACCTGTTAGTAACATATGCCAGCCTTTTTTGTTATTACAGAAGAAGAATTCAACACCTCCCTTGCATAATAACCCCCAGCTCATCAAAATTCACCTGTCCCTTTCTGCCCTGCTCAACACAGAAGCATTTGGTTAGGCCCTCTAGCCAGATGAAAGATGACGGAGGTGTCCTCCAGACCACCCCCCTGCCGAGGTTCTCCAGAGATCCTGGAGGGTGACACTGTTGTGTGTCTGGCAACAGGAACATAGCCAGATGCTTCTCCATTGTTCCTGGTCCCCACCATCTGCACGGCTGTTTTTGGGAGGAGCAGGGTCAGCAAGAGACAAATGAGTAATGAGGGATGTGACGGACCTTTATGGAAGATTGTAGCTATTGGCCTGAATGACTCATCAGATGCAATGTCTGGAGGATGAAAAGTCGCCTTTCCTTTCCCTAATCCCAACTCTTTGGGAACAGATAGAAGCAGTCATTTTTGTGGCAAAAGGAGCTACTGCAAGCATGGCATTTGTGTAAGTACTGGTGTTTGTTGGTGGAAAGGGTAAACAGATGGTGTAAACTGGAAACAGGAATCCACACCACCAAATGGGAAAATTCTGGCTGTGTTCTACTCAACAGTATGATCAGTATATCACCCCCAAAACCTTAACAGAGTACATCTGCCTACAATGCTCTGGCTATAATAAATTTACCCATGAGATCCTAATCACAGTGGGAGATAATTACTGAACACCACTGTGTTATTCCGATGGAGAAACTCTATCCAGGGGTCTACAATTTTGATATTAAAATATGATTCTGTGTGCCAGAGAGGTCCCCTAAAGAGGCACATAGGCAGGCACGGTCAAGAGACCAAAAACCAGGTCAGGCCAGTAAAATCCCCCATCACGTAGCCCCAGGAAACCTCAAGATGTGTAAACCCACGATAAACAATGGGTCCTCAGCCCTGAGACGCTGACTTGAGGGGATTAGCATGTCTGCCTGAAGCTGAGCAAATATTCCATCAGGTGAGGACAATTTAAATGAAGTCACACCACAAACTAACACAGCCAAAGATCCTGAGACTTTGGCAACACCTTGCAATCCCATAACATAAAGGAAATTACCATGGTGGAGCTTCG
Organism: Iguana delicatissima; assembly: GCA_948472985.1. Lineage (NCBI taxonomy): Eukaryota > Metazoa > Chordata > Lepidosauria > Squamata > Iguanidae > Iguana > Iguana delicatissima. Next base: position 307,723 of record CAOKZL010001923.1, on the reverse strand, counting down.
TTATTGCTCCAACACCCATTGTTCTCCCTGGGAAAGGATTAGTCCTCTGGGTACTTTTTGCTCTACAAATAGTCCCAGTTTTTGAGCAGTTCTTTGGATCACTCCCAGTCATCCCAGCAGACCATTTCTCCATCCGTTGAATGATCTCCTCATCCCTCTCCGTGCTGAGACCCACTTCTTCGCTGCCTTCTCGGACCCAGGACTTCAAGAAAAGATGCAGTATTACCCCAACTACACCCTTCAATACTCCCCTGTCCAGTTTCCTCTCTTTTGCTTCTTAATAGCTCTTGGGTGCGTGTATGACTGATTGCATAGCTGCGTGAGACTTTCCTTCAATAAAATCATTTATTGGATATTTTTGTTTGGTTTTTGGCTTGGCCTGACCCCGTAAAAAGACCCTGCTAGGTTACCCTGCCTCTTGCATTGCTATTGCTTGTGTTCTGGCTAGTTTCCATTCCCCATCATGTGGAGCATGTTGAGGTGTCTCCCAAGGGACCCCAGAAATCAGGGTAACAAATGGCTCACTGTACATAAATGGAACATCTTCAGTAAAGTGAGATGGCTAGTCCAGCCAGTGTTCAGGTGTAGTGTCTTGTACTCATTTGGGTTCATCTATGGTCAAGGCTGGACACTTTCGAGCCTTAAATAATTTGGGACTAGGACATTTAAAGGACTTCCATCTCTCATGTGATCTTACCTGAGCGTTGTGCTAAACACTGTGGAGTCTGCAGTTGCCTTCTGAAGTGCAGTTGAGTGGGACACATTACAAGGTCTCCTCTGCTGTGATGCCTGAGCTTTGGAATTTCTTTCTTCAGGAAGTTCAATTGGTTCCCTTCAAACATTTGTTTAAAAGGTTGTGTTTTGTTTGAGATTCTTGTTCTTTTCTGTTGATTTGTTGCATTTTTGTTGTTCCATCTTACTCTTGGTTTTGTAACTTGATTTTTATCACTTCTTTTTTTAAAAAAATAACTAATTTTGACACAAACAATCTAATTCACAATCATAATATACATACAGGAAAAGAAAAAGCAGAATGAAGAAAAGGAACAAGAAGAGAAAAGAGGGGAAAAACTGAATGTAAACTAAATCTTAAACACAAGACTAAAACACTAAACTAAAACACTAAACACTAACTTACTGAGACACAAAAGGGCTCTGGCCCCCAAGCCAAACTGTAATGAAAAAAAAAAAGTTAAAAAATATTCTACCATCACAGATCCCACTAAATAATCCTACTGAAATTACTAGTAACCATTGCCACAGATTGTTTGCATTACTGCTCAAAAAGTCTATAAACAGTTTCCAGTCTTTCAAAAGCATTTCCACATGACAACATTCTTCCGCATCGTCTCGCTGCAGTCTGAGTCCAGAAGGGAGCACTTCAGCAATGCCACGTCTTCCTTCCGCAGCATAGCTGGGCTTTTTCCATTGCTGCTCTACGAAAGGAAGCATCGCCAATGCACCTCCACAGCTTCTGCATGGCCAGAAGTGACAGGAATCCTGAGCAATCGCAGACGCGAAACAGATTTTTTCCGTTTTGTGAAAACTGTGCAAGCACGACGCTCCGTGACAGGATGGCAGTGGGACAGCAACGACGTCATGCGGAAGTGCAACCTGCCAACTGCTGCCATTCTATGGCAGAAATGAGACAGCGACATTGTGTGGAAAGGGCCAAAGAATCCTCATTTGGCTTATCCTTGAGGTTGGCAATTTGGGCTAACTCAGCAGCCTTAACAATCCATTCTTCCATTGTTGATGCTTCAGTCTGTGTCCAGGTTTGAGCAAACAATGTTCTTGCTGCTGATATCATGTATTGAAAAAGTAATCCATATTTGCTATCCAATTTTTTATCCATAATATCCAGCAACAACATTTCTGGTGAAATTACAAAATGCACATTTAAAATTTAATGGTTTAACATGTTTATTGTTGACCAATAACTTTTTACCCTCTTAGAAGTTCACTGCGTTTGGAAAAAGGGGCCCTCCTTTTCTGACGTCCCCAACATTAACTTGTTTTAGTCTTGTGTTTAAGATTTAGTTTACATTCAGTTTTTTCCCTCTTTTCTCTCCTTGTTCCTTTTCTTCATTCTGCTTTTTCTTTTCCTGTATGTATATTATGATTGTGAATTAGATTGTGTCAAAATTAATTATTTTGAAACATGCTTAGACATTTTTAATGACTTGTTTGGGATTAGATATCATCTTAATAACTTCATTTTACTGTAAGCTACTTGCGGTCCATTTCATGGCTTAAAAGCAGATAGTACAGTGAAAACACAGCCTTTCCTCTCCATGACCAAAGGGAAAATACTCTAGCCATTTCCTAGCCATTTCCCACTTCTGTCCTGCCGCCACAGTCATTCACATCTCCTATCAACTTGGGTCACATGGCACCCTTCCTCAAATCTTTATGTTAGTTTCCAGATCCTCAAATTCAACACATACTCTCAGTTCTTACCTACAAAAACTTCTGTGGCCTTCACCATTTTTACATCTTAGCATTCATTCGCTGGTTCCTTTCTACTCATGGCCTTTACTGCTCTAGATCAATCTTCCTCAACTCTTTGAATTGCTTTTGTTTCCATAGATTACTTTAACCATCTTCATCTCTTATCAAAATCACAAAATTACACCTAAATATATGAGATGGCATAGAATATTCTGGGAGAGAGTTCCAAGAAATTGTCATTTTGATCTTCTGCAGCTTCAAGTGCCTTATGTGGGTTGTAAATCCAGAGACACCTGTCCTAACAGGTATCCTATGCAAGTCTGACATTATATGGTGGTATCCTATATATATTCATTCTACACCCTTATTGTAAGACTTTTTTTTTTTACAGTTAGATATATGTTAGCCTAGAAGTACTCAACACTCTATAAAATGTTGTCAGCACTTCAGATCATTGCTCTCAGAGGACTGAGATAACAGGTTAGTGTATATCAGGAGGATTAGCTGGAGTTTTTAAGCTAATGATGGCATTATTCCACACAGTGGCCCCTTTTTTGCTACACAGTTACGGCTGTATGATTCTATTTTTACTGGCCTGGCAACATTCTCTGGAATCCTGAGATCTGGAATTTAATGAGGGGTATTTATCAGTCAGAGAGGTCTATTACCTCACCATACTACAAGCCCCAGAATTCCATAGGTTGCAGCCATGGCAGATAAAAGCAAAAAATAGTGCTATAACACTCTGCATTTTTGTCTGAACCGTAAAACCACTGTTCAAGATGCTGAGCCCTCTTCCCCAAACAGGTTCAGCACTTTGGACAGCTGCTTTAAAGTTCAGACTAAACTCTAGAACAGATTGACATAGAAGCTGCTAGCTACCACTAAGTCTACAAATACTTACCCTTATATAGTCTGGACAACAATGCGAGACTTTGAAAACTTTGATAGTGTCTACAGTCTTTTTAGTAAAGAGGAATCTAGCAACCTAGAAAATATTTAAATTAGTGGTGTTTGCCCATTTGTACAACGTCATTCTTCATCCATGAAGATGATAACCAGAAATCTCATCCTCATTTCAGCTGATTGTGATCTTCTCTCCTAGCTGGAGGCATTCTGTTTTCTTTCTCCTAAGTTGGTTGCTTGGAGGTAACAGCCATGGTGCACTTGAGACAGTGGACATAGGTAAACTTTGCCCTGTGTTCTTTGAAATTAGTCCTGTCAGATGCAACTTTCCCACACTTCACTGAAGTTGGACAAGTATGTATATGTACATAAATTCGTAAATGTAGATTGCATCCAGAGAGCCATATATTTTCAGGATGGACATAAAGCAAGGGGTAATGTTGCCCATTGAACTGGACTATGGTAATTGCTGATAATGGTCAAGCATAATTTAAAGAGGACTTTCATTTTCTTTTGGTCTAAGATTTATAGTGTACATCTGCTCATTTACCACTAGCAAAGCTTGAGGAAATTCTTGTTCTGGACAAAAAAATGCCAGAACCACCAGCCATAATGACTTTCTTCCAAGGTCTGAATAGCTAGAGTGGAGACAGAGAAGCTGTGAACTACAGGTTGCATAGAGGCTGAAGGAACTGGATGTGGATCCTGCTGGCCCTTCTTAGAATCTTGAGAGTGAAAAATAAACCATGTCTCATTTGGAAGTCTGCTGCTCTTTTGAATGAATTTTCTAATCCTTCCAGGAGGCTCATTCTGACTTTTCTGTGCGATGCAGAGAATTGACTCCTATTACACCAGCACTCTAATGCTGCCCTCTGCCCCATGACCAAATCTTGATGTTCCTATTTTCCCTGCTCAGAGTAGGTGAAGCTCTGCTTTGCTATCTTTCATTGCATTTCTGGCCCCATTCATTTCCAGGACTTCATGATTTGAAGGGGAAAGATTGAGTAGCTACCGTGCCAAACCAATCTGTGTGATTCATCTTTTAAAATTTCAGATTAGGACAGGAGAAAGAAAAACATTTCTTCAAGTGGTCCTCTATATTTATATTTCAGACATGGAGTACTAGTCACTGCACATCGAAGCTTGGAAGTGGCCCATCAGCAGTTAACATTTGGGCAGCAGATTGAACATGTACACAGAGGTCATCCTGTCAAAGTCCCCCCCACACCTATTGTGATGTCTATTGTTTTTCTCTTTAAATTAGAGCAATTCTTTCTAAATTTGTACCCATGTGTATACATTATCACATGCAATTTATATCATCTCTTCGGCTGATGGGCTTCCCCTTTTTAAAAGAGATATTATACATGACCATTTTGTGCCTGTCTCATCACACCTTTCCTCATTTCTTGTCACAGAATTGTCTTTTCTGCCACACACGGGAAGCTCCTCCTATCAGCTGAGATCACAAAACAGAGCACCTGTGCTCATTGCTTGGGCTGATTTTTTTTTTAAACGCCAGCTGGCAACTCATCAGCATTCTTTCATTTGATCATAACCAAGCAGCCCAAGCCAGTTCCTATGAATCAGTATTGTTTCCCTTATCCTGTTTCTTCACTTCCAGAGAATAAATGTGCTGCTTGGGGTTTTCCATCTCTTAAACATGTGGTTGGCCAACCACCAGTAGCCATCCTACAGGAATGTGACTCATTCCTTTCCTATGATCTGTGTTTTGGAAATCACAGACATTCCCACAATCATGCCTCTAGTATAGAATTCTCATCTGTCGGGTCAGGAAAGGAGGGGGCACTGCTACCCTTCATTCACACACTGGTGCTGGTGTACAGAGGTGCTGGATCTGGAACATCAGAGCCTTATTTCACAAGCACCATCTTAAAGGGAAAGAACCTCAGTGAAATCAAGTCATCTTCAGATGGACATTTGGTCTGTTGTGAACTCTGAATAATGAGCTTCATACCCATTACTGATGGTTATAATGAGATGATGATAAATGAAAAGGGAGCTCACTGAGTGGGTCTGAAGAAGTAAGTAAAGCTATAAAGCTATTGTTCAGATTTGTTGTCAGTGTTGTGGGCCTTCAAGTCATTTCTGACTTATGGCTAGCCAAAGGTGAACCTATCATGTTTTGGGGGAGGTTTTTTGGTAATATTTGTTTTGGGGGGTGTGCTTTTGCCTCCCCTGAGCCTGAGAAAGTATGACTTGCCTAAGGTCACCCAGTAGGTTTCCATGGCTGAGCAGAGATGTGAACCCTGGTCTCCATAGTCCTAGTCCAATGTTTAAAGCGCTACACAACTCTGACTCTCTTGTTCACATTGTTCAGCTTTCTAAATGTATTGCTTGTTTTTCTTTCTTCTCCTCCTTCCTCCTTTTCCTCTACTGCTTCTTTTCTCTTCTCTTCTTTTCCTTCTCCTTTACTGTTAATAAGGTTGTAGTAATGGGTTGGGAAAGGGGATTAACCCTTTGCTTCTCTGTGTAACTTCAAGGAAAGCATCCAGCAATGCTATCAGCTCTTGGAAGAGAAGTCCAGTTGGTGGCAATGGAAGATTCTAGACTGGGGATGGAGCATGGAGATTTTCATTGCAGCTGCAGTGGGAGAAGAAAACAATAACTCCCTCTCCCCATGTGTCATACTTTTGATTGCCCCATCTGATATTTACAGCAGGAAAAAAACAAAAACAAAATTCTACTCAACCATATAACTTCAGTTGACATCTTTAGGGTTGTGGGTTCCTTCTCCAAAGCAGGGCTGGAGAACCATTGACCTTCGGGATATTTTGGCCTAGAACTCCCATTAGCTCAACCCAAAATATGCAATGGTTATGCAATTTTTGAAAACAAAGATACAGGTCAGAATCCTTTTGTTAGTTTTGACTAGCGTAGATCAGTGGGATTCACCTATGGCCATTTCCACACAAGACTGTTATAGCGCTATTATTCCACTTTCAACATCCTATGGAATCTTGGGTTTTGCAGTTTAGGGAGAGGCCGTCCAGACCCTCCCTAAACTGCAAACCCCAGGATTCCATAGGATGTTGAAAGTGGAATAATAGCGCTATAACAGTCTCGTGTGGAAATGGCCTATGTATTGACTCACCATTCAACAATTAATTGAATAGGTGTATTCAAGTTGAGACTAATCAACAGGATGCCAGCCACACTTCTTAGCAGCTGAATGTATGTTTGTCCCCTTCCTATATTAAACATTAGAATAGCATCTAAGTTTTCTTGCCTCCTTCTTGTTTGTGATGATTTTTTGCGGGGGGCAGGGGGAGGGATATACTTCGTTCTTTCTGTGTCTGTAGTAAAGAGCTACAGACACAACTTTCTTCATGTATAGAAGGAATGCAGGGAATGGTGGTAAAGCAGAATCATGTGGATTAGCTTCCACAACTGCTGGAGTTACATGCCCCCTCTCTTTACCAAGTCCTGGTGAATGATCATGAGAATGAATTCTCTATGCATTCATTTTTTGTGTATTCTGTGCATTCTCTATCAGTCACATTCACTGCTTGAATGGGGGGCAGGGTCACAAGCCCAGTTACGTTTTCTATCTATTGTATTTCATCCTAGTGTGGAAAGATTTCCTACATCAGTTAACAATTAGTCGGTATGCTCCTGACAATGTTGAGAAACAGCTGGGGAGCACAACATAAGACCTATGTGGTCAATTAGAAAAGGACAACATTTCAAGGACCTTTTGACCTCTCTGTTCTGGAATGAATATACAAAAGAGGCAGGAGGTGAAACAGAAGGAATATAGCGATGCTGTGAACTTCATTATACCTTGCTTTGAAAGGCAAGCTGAGTTTTGCATTCACCCATAAGCAAATCAAAAAAATTTTCTTGGCTTTTACTGGTACTACCTGTATATCCAAGCATTTGGTATCCAATAATTCTTTTGACTCTATACCAGAAAGATAACATTTTATGTTCACTATACTGTGTGTGTGTGTGTGTGTGTGTGTGTGTGTGTGTGTGTGTGTGCGCGCTAATAGGCAAAATTAAAAGGCACAAATAAAAAGGTTGCTCAAGATCCTGCATCAGGAGATGTTATGTATAACACATTGGAACATCTCTGTAGCTACATCTTCACATGCTTTCTCCACAAGCCAGCCTACTAAGACGTGCAGTCCCCTTCCATATGGCCATTTATGTGTCACTGGAGAGTCAAGCATCCTGGGGATGCATCCAACTATTTTCCTCTAGCTTGACATTCTGGAACAGGAGTCCACAGAGACTTTGAGGGTCCTCTAAATGTACCTATGGATGATATCTTTGGGTTTTGGGGGGATTTTGGTCATTGCGTGGTCAGAATGGAATTGTGATCTTTGCAATGACCAAAACAAAAACAAAGAATTGCAATGACATATGTCTGAATTATGCCATTGTAATTCACTAATGGGGTGCTACCTGTCATGTCATGATTCTGAACCTCTTTTTATGGTATGTTTTATACTTAGGTATAAATACCCAAGTACAAAACATTGTTAGATATTGTTAGAGAACCTCTGGTCATGCTGACTGATGGCTTTGGAGTTCCAGTCCAAAAAACGGTAATGGCTGGAATCTTGTTGGGCAGTTATGAATGCCTAATTTAGAAATATGCCCTTATGAGTGTTAAAAAACCAATTTGTGACTGATTTGTATTCACAACACACATGTAGCCCCTGGTTTAGGGGATAGATATGGTCCATGAAAATCTCCCAATCCCCACTTACCAAGCAGCAGCCACTGTGATCAATGGGGGTCTGTTTCCTTGTTGTTTGGGATGCAGCTGGATGACAGTTCTACTGACCCCCTCACTCAAGCAATCTCTGGCATGAGGGAGAATTGTGACAGGGACTCTACTTCTGCCTGTCACACCAGAGACTGCTCTTGGGAGGGGAGGGGAACATCAGTTAGCTGCATACGAATCGACAGGGAAACAGACTCATCAATCACAATGGCTGCTGCCTGGGATTGGTGGGAATTGGAATGGGATTTACTGTGTTGCACAGTAACTTTGATGCTTATACATCTGTAACTCCCCCAGATTCTGACCAACTTTTCCAATCTCTGGATCAGTTAAGAAATGGTCATGTTACTTAAAGGCCTGTTTCCTTCTTTAGATTAAAAGGGGTGACTTCTCTGAAATGGGAGGAAGTTCCCCTATCCCACCCCCACCCCCCATGGACTGTGAGCATTTTAACCATGCAGACCATACATTTTCTTTTTCAGATTTGGTATTTCTTAGAACCAGCTCTGTGATGATCTAATACTATACTAAAACATGCTGACACAGTTCATATGAGAATAATCATACAGGAGAATAATAATACATACAGAAAGAAAGAAACAATACATGCCAGCAGAGACTATGGATTCCTTGTGCTGTCTAGAAAAATGTGTCCAGTTTCACTTGTATATATGTGTGCGTACATGTATCTGCCTTCAAGCTGTTTGTCAGCTTATGGCAACTGCATGAATTTCATAGCAGTTTCTTAGACAAAGGACACTGAGAGGTGGTTTTGCCAGATCCTTCCTCTGAAATATAGCCTACAGCACCTACTATTCATTGGGGGGTCTCCCATCCAAGTGATAAACAGGACTGATCCTGCTTAGCTTCCAGGATTAGACAGGTGCTGGTTCCTTTAGGACATTTAGGCCCTTCAATCAGGTTACACATTGTCAAACATTAAAATGAAGAACAGACATAGAGTGGTCAACAACAACTAGATTTAAAGAAGGAATTAGCAGTACTTATTGACTAGAGTGACAGAGGTGCTTTATTTTTGCATCAACTACCTTTTACTGTCTCACTTCCCCCACAAGCAGCAAATGTCAATGAGTGCAGCACAAGGACAGTTACATTCCTAGGAATGCTTTTTAAAGGGGCTAAGATACTGTGTTCTTAATGCATACCCACCAACATTGCACAGATGAAAACTAGGGCACAGAGAGCTCTGCTTCTGTGAGCTTGAACTGAAGCAGCAGACATTGTGCACTGAATAAAAACGTCCACCAGCTTCTGTAGGAGAATTTACACATTCATATGACACCAACAGAATACTAGCCAATGTGTTTTCATCTTAAACCTGCTTAATCTTGAGAACCTTATATTTCTTTCTCTTTTTCCTTTATTCCTCAAGATTTGGTTTAATTTTGTTTTCCACCTGCATCAAGGCAACTTGAATCTAGCTGGCTTCTGGGATGAATATTTGCCTGTCACTTCTTCAGTCGAGGAGACCAGAACGCATTCTTACTAAGCACTGTATCAAATGCTAGGCACAGAGTGCCTACTGGTGAATGTAACAAATTGGCCCAGGGATAAACAAGGCCAATGTCAAAATGTGTCCCCTGTTTCAAAGGCTTCTGATATATACGACTCCACAGTTGCTACCCTAGAATAGTTCTTAGGATATTGTACAAAATCTACATCTTCAAGGCTTGGCTAAGTGAATTGAAAACACTTTCTCTTTTAATTAAATGTTTCCTTCCTTCTGGGATTAAACAGAGTAGCTCCTTAGCAATACAATTTAGATTCTTCCCAAACAGCTAGATACCACAGAACAGGGGTGGGAAAGATTCAGCCTCCAAATGCTGGAATATAACTACTAGCATTTCCTATCATTAGATGTCCTCGCCGAGACTGTTTGGACTTGTGCCGTAGTAATATATTGAGATCTGCATGATTTTTACCTCTGTCATAGAATATGTAGGCCTCTTGTGGCAGCCTAGAGGAGTAGCTACAAGGTGGGGAGAATGAGGGCATTGCCCCTCCATAAAGATTCTGCCTCCCTATAAAAATTTCCTGCAGTCCCCACATTTTTAGCATTGCAAAGAGCATTGTGGGGCAACACTTAAAAACCATCCACATGTAGAACACTTACATTTGTCTTCCCTTGGCAATTTTGTCTGCTTCCTTGCTTTGGAGACCTAAACTGTATTTCTAAACATTCACCTGAAATTTTAGGTTTCTGCAATGCTAGGAATGTGGAGACTGAGGGAGAATTTCACTTGGGCCCTCCTCTCCCCCCCTCCGGAGCTACACCCCTATGGCAGCCATCAAAAAAGGCAGGGGGTCTGCTGACATTCCTTGCAGGATCCATAAATGATCTTGGTCTGGTCATGTGCCTCAGCCTGAGCTGGATCCTAGGGCTGTTGCACAGAGTAAATGGTAGAGCGGAAAACTAGGTGCACTGATTTGAGCATCCAAATGTAATTAGTTAAGTAATAATAAAGAAAACAACCAGAAATCACCAATCATTGAGTCTGGGGGCAAATGAAGCCTGCACTCTCACTAGAAGCCAGAATGACTAAACTGGGATTGTCATATTCTTGAAATATAATGAGATATGACCCACTAGAAAAGCCAATAATGTTAGATAAAGTGGAATGCAGTAGGAAAAGAAGGCAACCAAATGGAAGAGCAGACAGGGCTCTGTCATTTCTTTAGTAATGACTCAGGCTGAGCAATGTACCTCCTGGCAAATGGTCAAATATTGCTTTACTTCAGGGGTGCATATGGCAAGTAACAACAACATAAATGTAGGCAAGCATGGATGACCTTGACCAAGATTACTTGAAGCCAACTTGGGCAGTATGATGGAAGTAGATTTGTTCCCGGAACATTGCTGTCTGTTGCTTTGGTGCCTGGGCTCTGGATCAGTCCTGTGTTTGGCACTGGAAGAGGTCCCTTTCTCTCAGAGAATCTGAGGGCGGTAAAATCCACAGTCTGCCCCTGGGTCCAGGTATGGGATGTCAGTTTTCTCAGTGATGGTATTATTTTCTCTTTGCCTGCCAAATAGCCAGGCATTTCTCCCTGAGACCTAAAGATTAATCAGTCACTCTGACATTAGATTAGCATGGGGCAAAGCCACACATGCCTATGCACTTGAGACACACACTTGCCTTGGTGACAAAGCTGAATTCATTTGGCAAGGTAACAGAGTTGTAGCTAGTTTCCATGACAGCTGTCCCTAGTCACTGGGGGAAGGCAGTCACAGAGTCATGCCTCTTGGTTTTGCACTCATTTGAAAGAACAAAATCCACTCACAACAAGCACATTTCTCTGTTAGACCTTGTGGAAAGCTTTAGTCAATAAAATCCCTATTGCTAATCCAATACTTCTAAAGTAGTTCTGTGACTAGGGGCATTTCTGCACTAGACTGTTATAGCGCTATTATTCCACTTTCAACATCCTATGGAATCCTGGGGTTTGCAGTTTCGGGAGGGACTGGCTGGCCCCTCCCGAAACTGCAAACCCCAGGATTCCATAGGATGTTGAAAGTGGAATAATAGCGCTATAACATTCTAGTGCGGAAATGGTCTAGGACAGGGTGCGAAATGGAATTCTAGCAGCACATATTTCAAAACATTGGGGAAAATTCTATCTAGCTAACCACCAGATGTCATTGAAGCATAAGTTTGCAAGAAAGTGCCCAGCTCAGGCAGTCTTGTCCTTTGACAGCTTTGAACTAATCACAACATATTGTGCTGAAAAGCTAAAATGAATGGGAGACAAATGGAAGTTTCACAACCTCAGTGGCAAAACAAAACACATACTAATTCTGTGTTTGTGTTCTTTGGCTATAGGCCAAGCTGTAAGCAGTTTTGCTGGTCTCTCGCCACATATATCCCTTCTCCCCACAACCAGTGCAATGCCAGTGGAGAAACAATTGTACTCTGTTAACACTCCTGATAAAGCAAAAGCAGAACAGTACAAACTGAAAATTTGGCACGTTGACACCATTGCTGGCCATGTACTGTCCAATTCCTTTATGACATTGGCTGGCTTCCCTACACGTATGCAGTGGTGCAGAAGTACTGACACTCATTGTTATAGTCTCCCAGCTACACCTCCAAGAAGAGTCCAAAAATGCAGGAAGCTGTTTTAATCTGTCTGTGTGTGACGTATAGTTCACAACAATATCTTGCTGTTTGGAAATCCATTTAATGCTTGTGTGTGCGTGTGTGGTGTGGAAAGAGAGAGAGACAGATTCTCCAAGAATTACTACAAAGCTTCACAAGAAGAGCCCAAGAAGAGGTGGTACATGACACCATTGCTCCAATAACTGAAAAACCCTGACACATCAGGCCTTGAGTCTGGGCACTACTAGACCACTGCATTGATGTTAAGCATTTGACCATCTGCAAATACAGGGTGCATTTTTCAGGCTGTGACATTGCTAAAGGAATTACAGAACCCACTTTGCTCTTCCTTTTAGTGTGCATGTCAAGGACAATGACAGATGTTGTTGCTGTTGTGTTTTCAAGTCATTGCTGATTTATGGCACCCTAAAGCGATCCCTTCATGGGGTTTTCTGGGGCTGAGAGTGTGACACAGCCAAGGTCACCCAGTCAGTTTCCATTGCTGAATGGGGAATCAAATCCTGGTCTTCAGGGCCACAGTCAAATGCTCAAACCACTACACCGTGCTGGCTGAGACTGATGACATAACAAATTTGTAACCTTTTTTTTTCTTCTGTAAGTGAGATTATTTGTGCCTGAATCCTATTGGCAATTCCAACTAAAGTAGGCTAACTAAATCAATGGGATTTATATAAATGTTGAATAAATATTAAAGAGTTCGGTGGGAGTACTAAGGCAACCTGTGTATAAGATTCATGCCTTGGTTTTTATTTTTCCTATGATCAGTCTGTACACACAACTTCCTGATTCATTACTCTTTCCCACCTTTCACTTTTAACAGGTATATTCTTTTTGTTGTTAAAGAAAATCAGTACAGAGAAGTTGAAGTGAGTCACAGAGGGATGTTTTTCTCCCTGCCAGGGTGCATTTCCGTAAGACCAATTAAAGCTGCCTTTGTGATTAGTCCTGCATTCCACCATTCCTTTGGGAGAAAGATCCTGGCATCCAGCTCTAGAAGATAAATGTCTTACAAAGAATGCAGTGTGTTCCTTGTACTTAATTTCTAAAGAGAGGCACCAGGGCTAAAACTAGATAGAAAGTCACACCCTCTGACCTGACAGCAATTTCCTTTAATTCCAGGCTGGTTCAGACAGTGCGTTCAAAGGCACTGTTATTGTTATTCATCACCATTACTTAATACTTATAAAGTGCTTATTTATTTATTTATTTGTTTGTTTGTTTGTTTATTTCTTTATTTGTTAGCAACATTTATATATATTACTGCGATGGAGAAACCCTATCCCAGGGTCTACAGTTTAGATATTAAAATATGATTCTGTGCGCCAGAGAGGTCCCCCAAAGGGGCATGTAGGCAGGCACGGTTGAGAGACCGAAAACCAGGTCAGGCCAGTAAAAACTCCCATCATGTAGCCCCAGGAAACCTCAAGATGGGTAAATCCACAATAAACAAAGGATCCTCAGCCCCGAGACGCTGACTTGAGGGGTTTAGTGTGTGTGCCTCAAGTTGAGCAAATATCCCATCAGGCAGGGACCAGAAGGAACACCACAAAACACAGCCGAAGATCCAGAGACTTCGGCAACACCTAATAATCCCATCATGCAAAGGAAATTACCAATGTGGAGCTTCGTGCCCACTGCAACACCTCATTGTTCTCTCTGGGAAAAGATTAGTCCTCCAGGTACTTTTTCCCCTACAAATAGTCCCAGCTTTTGAGCATTTCTTCGGATCAATCCTGGTCACCCTAGCCGACCGTCGTTCCATCTGTCGAGCAATCCCCTCAGCCCTCGCCATGCTGAGTCCCACCTCTTCGCTGCCTTCTCAGACCCAGGACTTCAGGACAAAGTGCAGTATTATCCCAACAACACCCCTTCAATGCTCTCCCTGTCCAATTTCCTCTCTTTGGCTTCTTAATAGCTCTTGGGTGCATGTGTGCGTGATTGCGTGGGTGCGTGAGACTTGCATTCAATAAAATCATTTATGGGAAATTTTTGTTTGGTTTTTGGTTTGGCTGGACCCCGTAAAAATTGGGTGAAAAGACCCCGCGAGGTTACTCTGCCTCTTGCAGTGCTATTGCTGGTACTCTGGCTAGTTTCCATTCCCCATCACGTGGAGCACATTGAGGTGTCCCCCAAAGGACCCCCGAAATTAGGGTAACATATAGTCTTTCTTGATGAATTACTATATTAGCCAGCATCCTGGCTAATATAAATACACATGTGGCTTATGCGTTCGTATGTCTCTTTTTGAATGAGGTGCAGGAGGACCAGTCTCTCCCCAGGCAGCTGTCAAGTCCATGGAGTGTGCTGCTACTGTATCTGTTTATTGGGCTGGTTGATGCAAGGGAGGAGACTGGTCAGAGGGGAAGAAGCATCTGGTCTCAGCTGTACAATGGAAACAAGGGTGCACTCCCAGATAGAGTGCATCCTCCATTTCCTTCCCCTTGATGCCATGACGAGGCTGGGACTTGACAGCTGCCAGGGCAGAATGGAAAACAGAACTGCACAGGCAAAATGTTATTCCCCTCCTGCATGATCTAGGATCTTGGCTATTATATTGCATCTCTGTCCCTTGCCCAATCCACAAGACATTTTGCAGTGGCAGTTTTCAAAGGGTCACCTTCCTTGTAAGGAGAAATAACTGGAGAAATTTTCTTGTAGTGTTTCAATAAACTGTTTATTTGTAAATATGGTGGAACAAGAGGGGGTAGTGAGCACACATGCAAGTATTACAATCAACATTTGTGCCCAATAGCTCAGAGCCAAATTAAATGTGACCCAGGAAATCCATGATTAGGATCTCATTTAAAAACAAACGAACAAACAAACTTCCAGCTGCATCCACTGTATCCCCCCCATACTGTTCTTCTCCATCAAAAAATCTTCCCTGCCCCTGCAACAAGCTGCTATTTGCCTCCTGAAAGAAACCATGTAGGTACTGTACAAGTGACCTCTGTAGTGCAAATAACAGTCTGTGGGGGTGGATTTTAGTAAGGAAAATAGCAGGAGAATGGGATAAAAGGTTCCTCAGTCTGTATTAACTTTTTCGAAAAGTCTCTGGATATCTTGGTCGCGGATAGCCTCCTTCATGTCTTCTCATGGAACAGGATGAGGAACATATTTCAATCATCCCTGTAAAAAAAAAAGTCATACAAAATAGGGAAACCATACTCCTTGAAGGCCCAAGGAAGTGTAATTTACCTTTAGATCACATTATGTACTCCCACTTTTTAAAACCAAAAAATGTGTGTGTGTTTCTTTTAAAACTAGATGTGGGTTTCAACACAGTTTGCACAGGAGCAGATGGTGCAGCTTGTGGTGGGATGTGCTGTGGGAACAAAATTGGCTCTCAAACCTTTAAAGTTCCCAACACCTAAGTTGAGCTTAAATAGCTTTTGTAAGCCAGGAACCTCTTGATAACTTTTTCATCTTTGCAAGAGTACCAGCACCCTCTTGGCCACTTTTATCAGAGACAGAGAACTGCTGTGCTCTCTTCTGCTCAACAAGGATATTATTCTTCTCTAATTCATTCTTGAAGGAAGCAATCAGTAATTTTAGCAATGTTGTTCCTAGTGCAAGAAAGTCTTTCAAAACTAAACAATTTTTTAAAGACTCATCAGGACTTATTTTGTGCAACCTTTGCATGTGGTGTTTTTGTGCAAAAAGTTGGAGACTTATCCTGTGCATAATAAGTCCCAAACTATGAAGATTCTCTTCAGTTCAGGATTCTCCTCTTCAGGGTTTCTTGACACTTGATTTTCAACCTCTTTTTCGAATAATTTTTAATATTATTTCCTTCTATATTGCTCAAACTCCAGATTATAAAACTGTTTCTTTAGCCTGCATCTAGTCAAATGGGACCTAACACAATTTTTTGTGTGTTTCACTAGAGATGTGTTCCCACCTTATTCTCATGTGCAAGACTGAAAAACTTGTTTTCCTGTTCTTTACAAAGGCAAGCAAAGTGTGTGTTATGTGTATTTTCAGACAAAGTGCTTTCATTCACAAGACTTTGTTTCCCACAAATTGCACGGATGACTTTTGTGCAAGCTACAGTTTCGAAAAGCAGACACCTTGGATGTTGGGGAAAGGGCTTGCCATTTTGCTTTTCTGCGGGCAGCAAAAGATACCACAGAGGCCATTGATTCTTTGAGTGTCTCACTGAGAATTAGAAATCTAGGGAATCCCTAGCATCCATGACAGTGGCAGTTGGGAGGTCCCATGTCAGTGAGCTGATGAATCCACCCTTGGTTTTAGTCTGAACCTTAAAAGAGGTATCTAAGGTTTCCTACTGTTGTTATACAAGAATCAGTGAGATATCTTCAGATATTATTCCAAGCAGTGCTCCCAGGGAAGCTATCACTGTGTTGTTGCTGTTGTTGTTAATAATGATGATTTATATAGCTTTATCAGATGTCCAAATTTAAACGTACAAGCTAGGGCAATTGCAAGAGAAAAGTTATTTAGAGTAGCAGAAGAATGAAGGCGGTTTTAATAGGATTATTCAAAAGCGTTAGAACCAATTTAGCCTATCCAAAAATAACTTCAGATTAGTCAAATCAGTATTTTATAAACAATACAGAAGCATTGTATGTGTTCAGTCAAATAAAGATGGAAATTGTTTAGATTAAAAGCCTACAAATTGCTTGGCAGTTGCTTGGCAGTTCTGTGAAGATTTTAGCAAACATTTCTGGACTCTGTTCCACTGCTGATTCCTAAGAGACACCACCAGAATGTTTGCATAACCAGGAATGGAGCCCAATCAGATTTTCTGGAAGGAGCAGGGAATGGAATGGATGGATTGTTATTATGGTTATATAAGTGCCTTCTAGAAGGTCCTGGCAAAGAGGCCAGTGCAATGTGAAGGAGGAAGAGATGAGCAGCAGCTATCAGAGTACTGAGTCAAACGCAGCATAACTGGCCACTTGAGTAGCTTTTTATGTTGACTGGTTTTTATGGGAATAGTCCCCCCCAGCTCTGTCCATGGCATATAGGGAGCTTCTGCACAAGCAGATTGAATATGTAGAAGGGTCAGGAGTGGGCAGAACATAGATCTGAGTGTCTCCATAAATATCGGGGCCATTTATATTGGATTAGGAAGGTGTTCTGATTCCCATTCCTTTTAAAAATGGCAGCACAAAAGTTCCAGGTGGTAGTCCTGTCTGCTGGTTTATGTATACAATACAGTTATATCAGATTCATACCAGTTTCATGGCTCCATTCTAAAGAATCATGTGATTTGTAGTTTAGTGAGGTACTCAGATGTTATGCAAGTAACTTATGAAGAAAGACATTTAAGGATTACGTTTAGTTTAATTCCATAATGTAGACAGGTACTCATTTTTTTTACGGATGGGCCAACCGAATCCTTGAATCCTCGAATCCTGGATAAGAATTTGAGATTCCCAAATCCGAATCCCTGTGCCAAAATAGGTAAACCGAATCTTTTGAATCCACCAACCAAATAGATTGTTGGAGACGGGGATGCCTGAAAACCCGAGAGACCAGACATACAAGGGAAGGTAGTAAGTAGGTGAGTTTTTCCCTTGGAGTAATAATGGCCTTTGCTAACAATTTCAGAAATTACATCTGAGCTTGTATTCTAAGATATTTAAACTGAATATTTAATATTTCAGTTCAGTACTTGACTGGAAGCTACAGGCTTGAGATTTCAAGGACAGCTGAAATATTCCTTTGCATAGCTCTCTTGCAAAGCTCTTTCAGACACAATTCTGGGGTTTGGAGTTTTACAAGGTGTCACAGCCTTCTCTGACAAAGTGTACTGGTGCATCATCAAACTACAAATCCCACGATGCCAGAAGGAGCTATGCAAATAAAAGCCAGCTTTGACCTGGATTCTCTCTGTATTCTAGTATGTAGCCCTGTTTACACAGGCAGAAAAATGAGGGATTAATCCACATTTTCTTGACTATGTAGAAAGGGCCTTCATGTAATTTTCAATCTGGGGAGATCTTGAGGAAAAACTATGACAATTGTCTTGGCCAAATTTCTTCAGATGGAGGTTTGCCTTTGCCTAGGCTTTTGCTAAGGCTGAGAGAGTGTGTCTTGCCCAGGATTATCATTCTTTCCCTTGCTTTTTAAACTCTTTTTTAAAAAAGTATTCAAAAGATTCGAGATTGTGAGATTTGTCGATTCCCAGAACCTTCGGGATCCGGATTTGGATTTGGAAAATTCTGGATTCGTCCCATCTCTATTTTTTTTATACCTCACTACACATCCTAGGATTCCTTCGGATGGAGCAGTGGTAGTTAAAGTGGTGTAAAACTAATATAAATGTGTTTTGCTGATATATGCATATACAATTGGTACACTTCACACAGATAAATCCATCACAGCCAATACTAAACATACTCGTCAGAAGCAGGAAGAACAAACACCCACATTTCTATTTGCTTCAGTCTTGAATAACTTCCTTTGTGTATATCTGATAGGAAGAAAAGTTCATAGTACATTTGGGTGTAAAAAACATTTGGCCTTCCATTTTTTGGTTATCCCACTTAGGAAACAGACATGCTAAAATTCCAGAGGATAGCCAGATAATCTCCAAGATTAATTAAAGCAGGCTCCAATTACCTAAGAGAGCTACATGTCACTATTCTTCACTGAAGCAGCTCCTGCACATACACTGTGATAAGAGATAGAGCCTTGCACATATTTGTTTATCGGTCTAAAGTCAGCTTCAGATTTTTTTTTTCCAGAATGAGCAGCACATTGTATAAAGTGGGGGTCTAATCAGGAAGAGAGATGATAATTCTTCTTAGTTTGTAAATCCTTTTCTGGCTCACAGTAAATATGAATTCCCTTCTTCACTCTCTGAAATTCATATCATAATCATATCATTGAGCAGTGATTGTTTGATTGCTGGACTAGAGACCAAGGTTCAAATGCCTGCTCGATCATGGAGATGACCTGAGACACCTTAAGCAAGACACATTCTCCCAGCCTCAGAAAAAGGCAATGGCAAACCAGTTCTGAAGAAATGTTGCAAGAAAATCATAGTATAAGGCTGCCATACATGGAAGTTGACTTGAAGGTATATAACAATAATTCATATCAAAGGACAACGAGGGAAACATACGCCTGTGCAAGCATGCACAGGCGTACCCACCCCTGTATAGTAAACCAGTAAGAGCATAATAATATATTTTATACATTTTTAGTCAATTAGGCATGACAAGTGATAGAGACAGTTTTACAGGGAGTCTTACTAACATCCTAAGTCATTTGTAATCCACCCATGTTTTCACGCCACTTCTTCTATCTTTTTTGTTACATGCAAAATCCATTAAGGAGGGAAAGAAAGGCCACAATAGCAGTCAAATTACTTTGCAGGTACGGTTAGAAGAAAAAAAACCTGCAATTGAGACATAGTGGGAAGAATTGTCACAGGGAGGGAGGGAGGGATAAACTGTTGTGGATGTCCTTCCTTTCTCTATTACTTTTACAGTTTCAGAGCCAATTCATCACGTTCACTGCAAATGCAATCTAAAACTACATTTAGTGCACCTAACAAGCAGCAAAATCAAGCCAGCTCATTTCCCATTTTGTTGTGTAACTGATTAGATTGGAGTGTCTGATTAGTTCTGATTGCGAAATTGACTAGGCAAGAGATCAGGCATTCTCAGGTAAAATTGATGGAATTTACAGACTAGTCCCCATCATGTTTATTTGGAAGTAAACATCACTACAACCCTCTAGATCAGAGATGTGGAACTATTTTGGTTGAAGGGCCAAATGAGCTTCAGGCAAACTTGAGGGCTACGTACCCTACAGATTATAGGACCACACTGTGAACAGGAGCAACTTACTGCTGACTAGATATCTAAATCTTTATATTCTTCATCCTGTACACATGGCTTTTCTGTGCAAAAAAACCCACAACTCTCTCTTTTTTCCCAGAACAACCACATTTTGCACACAGGAACATGTTTTTGCACAATCCCTCATACTTTCTGCATGTCAAAACCACATGTTTTTCAGTACAGAATAATTCCATGGAGATTTCACAAAGTCTAAAGAATTGCGATGCTGCACTGTTCTTCTCAGTGAGGGTTTCTGAAAAATTGGGAAACCCATTATTCTCCTGGGAAATGGATAGTGAGAAATATTCTTTCCATTCCTTCAGTTAGATGAAGCCCTGCTTCCTTGAACGTTGTTCTTGTTTAGAAATGTTCTGTATCAGTACAAGGGGATTTAGGAACATGCATTGGCTGTCCTTGAGAGTTGGTTTGGAGAATGAGTTTCTGCGTTATGTCACCTCTCAATAAGGATGATGTTTTTGGAGCTATTAAAGACATGCTGCAAAGGAATACAATTTAATAAATATGGAAGACACCATTAGAAACAAAAAACAGTCTTTGATCCCCCCCCCACTGCTAAAGGGGTAGACAATATAGCCCTGCTGCCAATAGAAACATGACATCAATCATTGGTACCAGTATTTATTTATTTTTTTAAAAAAAGTTTTTCTCTTTTCCCTGCTTCCCCTTTCCCTTCTGAAAGGAAGAAGATACTCTGCTGCACTAGTCAACAAAGTTCTATGGTGTGCAAGTGTGTTCTGGCACAAAAAGAGCCATAAAAAGCTGCTAATGGGATTTTGCTGGCAGTTGCAGCTGCAATGAAAATCTTCATCATGGCTGCAAATCAATCATGTATGGATGAGGGAGCGTGGAGGATGGTTTACCTCGGGCAGCAATGTTTTTGGGGCGTCTTGGCCTGTAGCCTTGCCCTCGCACACCCTGGCCATGCCCCCACGTGTCCAGGCCACACTCCCATGCACCGTAGCCATGCCTCTCGCACTGTAGCCCCCCTCCCACCCCCCTCCCCACACTCCAAGCTCTCCCACTGCTGCAAATGTTCAATGGTGGCCACTAAACTGTAGCTCGGGTGGAGTTCTGGTGAACTGATGTGGACCACCTAGCACCAGGAAGTTGACTCCAATTTTATTAACATCAGAATCAAATAGACTAAAAGTAAACTTTTGTTAGCACTGAAAGTTGGTGGTTCAGATTAGTCTTACACACTGAAACCTGGTTAAAATTAATTGATCAGTCTCCCAATGAACCAGTGAATAACCTCTAACACATTTTGTATGATTTGTTTTCTCTTTTCATGTATGAATCAAAAATGGAAACATTTCATTTGGCTAAACTCATAAAAGCAGAATTCATTTGTAATCAGGGAGTAGGCAATAGGAATCAGCTAGATTTTATTACTACATGATGAGAAGGCTGTAAATGTGCAGTTCTGCTCTAAGTCTCAAGATAACACTCTGATTCAAGGCTCTCCACACTTTCTTTGATGGGAGAAAGAGTGATTTGGTTCAAAATGATTACCAGAACAATTGTGTGTGTGTGTGTGTGTGTGTGTGTGTGTGTGTGTGTGTACACCTTAAAGCCACCTGTCAACTATGGCAACCCTCTGAATTTCTTTACTAATTCAATATAACAAAATCAAAAATCCAGAGGAAGGTGATACTGAACATATGCTATCTTTAAGCAATTACTATAGAGTGTTAGCTTTCTTTGTTTTTGCAACAAATCTCCAGGTTAAAGGAGGCGAAGAAGTATGGGTGTGTCCTCCTGAGGCTTAGCTGCCACAAGACTGTCATCGCAAGGACAAAGGATTTCTTAGTGGAAAGGGAGGGCTTGAATCCTTCTGAACCCTTGAGGAAGAGGCCTGAGTCACACTGCATACACTTACAGGTCGCTGGCTAGGGGATCATTTATTGATAATTACGCCTTTGTCCAAAGAGAGGTTTCATTGCAGACTTGATTTCAACAGCTCAGGCCCTTGAACTCTGTTTTTGTCAACACAGATAGCTTTTCAAACTGTTGATTTTTGCTCATTGGAAACCCTTTAAAGAATTCCTCCTTCTGCAGAGAAGACTTTCTGCTACACTACCGGACATGTTTTAGATAGATAGATAGATAGATAGATAGATAGATAGATAGATAGATAGATAGATAGATATGTATAAGTTAAAAAGATGGTTGTAATGGATGATACAGACATAGTATTTGTAGTAACGAAGAATCAATAGCAAGAGATGGGGGGAAAAAGATTTTATAAGCTAAGAGGAAACACACTAAGGGCATTTCTGCACCTTACCTGATCCTGTTCTCCTCCTGTCATGATCCTGGCAGCACTTTTGCTGGGAAGTGTGTGTGATTGGAATGTTCCCCTCTGCACCCGACTGGCTCCCTGCAGAAGGGAGTGAAGAGACATGCGCCTGCCTTCCTCAGTTCAACTGGGCTCTTTCCCGTGCTGCACTGGGGAAAGAGGCGCCTCCCTCACACTTCCTGCCCTTCCACATGGCTGGGAAGGATGGGAGTGTTGTTGCGATCACTGGTGCTTAATGGATTTATTCCGTTAAGTGAATATCCCACAATTGTGACTGGAAGGGGCAAGATGGCAGCAGGACTGTGACGACATGTGCAAAAGCACGACCAGTGGACTGCTGCTATCTCATTCCCATAGAAAGACTGCAATGCCATACAGAAATAGCTAAAGACATGAAATGTTGATATATGTGAAATCTGTATAGGAACATAGGACATTTATATTTATAGTGAGTCAGACCCTTAGTCCATCTAGGCCAATATTGCCATCTCTGACTGGCAGTGGCACTCCAGAGTTCGCACAGGATTCTTTCTTAACCCTTAAGATTCCTGGAATTAGCAAATAGTTTCCCATTCAAGTGCTAACCAGCCCAATCCAGCTTAGTTTTCAAAATCTGACAAGATCAGTGTGTCCAGGATGCTATGATGGTTCAGTCACAAGCATACGCCACTTCAAATCTACTCTGAATCATTTCATGTGTATGTTCATTTTCTCCCACCTTATAAAATCTTTGTGATGTACATTTGCTAGTCATGATTTTGTTGTTATATAGAAGATGAATGATATGCGCATTATGTTGTCAGCATGTCTGTACAGATATATAAACAGAGATACAGATGATTGCAACTATTATATGACACTGTGTGAAATTAACCTAGCATAGAATGGCCCTCTGTATATGTGTGTGCGCGTACGTGTGTACTCACCTGCCCACATGCACACCAGCCTGGTGAAGCTCTGTGGACTCCAGGCCATGATATAACACAGCATAAATGCTTATATCATATGAACATATTCACCCGAAGATGCTTTGTTCTTTCTCCTTACAACTGACTAAGGGACCAACTGGAAATGACACTGAATGCATGTTTTCATCTTAACCTGCATGTTTTTCAAAAATGCCAGGGAAACAGATGGTGATTAATGGAATAATAAAAGACATGAAGGGTGAATTTAGCACTTTCCTTCCCTGCTGTGGTTCTGGTGGGAAATCCCTCTTCCAAAGCTGGTGTTTACTTTGTGGGGGGAGGGAAATTCCCCACTGTCACCGGCAGAGGGTTCTCTTCCCTCCCCCAAGTCAAACATGAACTTTATAAGAGAATTTTTTAAGTGTTTGAAAGACCTAAGGTAGGGAAGAAGGGATGAAATTCTTCAATCATGCCTGCTCTCTTTGATCTTATTAAATATTAGCCCACCAGTTCCATTTCTTTTTCTTTCCTTAAAAAAAATAAATAAAAAACCTGCAAATTAGACACAAAGTCATATTTAAAGCTACATCCAGTCTGGCCCTAACAGACCTGCCCTCTGGAATTTGAAAGGAGTGATATATGTCTTCATAAATAAGAAGAGTTAATTTCAACAAGAGAAAAACTAAACATTGATATGTACCATAATGACTTCAATATAATGTACTCATATTCAGAAATAGATCGTACAAATGGCAATCACGAAGATTTCCTAATTTTATATACAATCTGAAGAGAAACCAGAATAGAAATTTCCTAATTATCCAAGTTCATTACATCACACAGCCCTCTTTCTTATGGATAGACTCACTTCAGATTTGCAAACTTCTTCACTTTCCTATATCCATGTCCAAGTCTGTTCCCAGATTTATTATGCTATTTTCTCCTTTCTTTAATGTGGTGAAATCCATCCCATTTTGCTATTTTTTTTCAAACACACATATTTTGCGTACATGCTTTACATTGTATAAATTGCTTGAAGGCATTCTGCCCTTTGCCTCTTGGTTGTTTTCAGAGTATTTTGCACACATTTGAAATATGTGTAATTCCCTATATGTACTTTTCAAGCAGGAGCCTAAATACCCTAAAGCTACAAGATCCCATCTGATCTTGGGAGCTAAACAGGGTCAGCCCTACCTAGTTAGTACTTGGATGGAAGACCACCAACGAATACCAGATGTTGTAGACAATATTGCAGAGGAAGGCAATGGCAAAACCGCTTCTGAGCTTTTCTTGCCTAAGAAAACCCTGAGAAATTCATGTAGTTGCCATAAACCAACAAACAACTTGAAGGCATGTACACATGCACAAAATTTTCAAATGTGCGCCCCACTCCACCCCACCCCACCCCACCATGCCTGCAGCTATCTCTCAATGTGAGCCTTTGGGTATGCAAATTTTATCCAGTTTGTAAGCAGTGTAAAAAAATGAGGGCAAAGAGAAGTCCAGTGAACCTCAGACTGAAATTGGATTCCTTATATATTGCTAATCTTTACATATACACACCACTCCCTGCAAAAATGTTCAGTGCAGCTTACACTGCATATTTAGTAGAGATTACAGACATTCCAAGCATTCCAGATGCTTCTCTGTCCATTGTGGTTGATCCATGCTAAAATTTCTGATGTTTCTGTCAATGAATCCAGTACAGGAAGAGTTCCTACACTGGATTAATTGACAGAAACAGAAGAGTTCCTACACTGACACCAAAAAGCATATTTTTAAAAATGGTCTTGAGGCCCATGTCTTTACAATCATAGAATCATAGCAAAATAGAATCATAGAGCTGGAAGAAGCCCCATGGGCCATCTTGAGTCCAACCCTGCTGTATCATGTTCAATTTATGATCAACAATAATCCCAAGGGGCTTTTCTCGAGTAGTGCTACCAAGCCAAGTATCCTCCATCCTATACCTTTGCATTTGGTTGTTATGGCCTAAATGTAGCCTTTTGTAGCTAAAATGTCTTGTTTTATGGCTTCCTGACCCAAGTTTCCTTATCCCAGTCCATCAAAACAAGTGGTAATGATAGAAGCATAATGATAAAAGTCAATAATGGTAACATTCAGAAGAGAGGTTTAAAATATTATCACTAACTTTGTTCTCAAGAGAAAAAATAAGTAATTGTAGCCATTTTTCTTACTGCTATGAGAGCCTCATGGGAAATTGCACAGTTTTCAAAGACTATTCACAGTTTGGGGGGTTCTTCTGGGCAAAAATCTTGCTTAGCATGCGGAATGAAATCTGCATAGGATTTCTTGCACAGAAATGTTTTCAACTGCAAAGATTCTCAGCACAGGAATTCTCTTCACTGAGGTTTCCTAATATTTGGGAAACCCATGTCATGATCACTGTTTGAATGTTTTCAAATATTCTTTCCATCCCTAATCAAGAATTTCAGGAAGAAAATATGGGTGAAAAGAATACACAAAAGCATTTGCTGGAGTGGTCAACATCTTTAGCTCTGAGAGTCAGATCTACCCTTCCCTAGACCTGCCCAACTATCATGGCCATAATTTTGACTTACGATCCAAAACAAACTTTTCCTTCTCTTTTCCCATAGAATAAGCCCTGCATGTTTGTATCTGATTTCCCTTAGAGGGCACTGAGGCTCCTAGGGTACTTTGGAGAAAGTTCTGTTTTTCACTGAAAGCAAGGTTGAAATTATTTACAAGGCTGCTGCCAGTTCAATAAGACTTCCAGGAGCATTGTTAAACTCTTGGAAAGGGTGCGGGACAGGGTTTCTTTTACTTTGAAGAGAACAGAGTTTAGGAAGTTATTTTTTAAAAGCAATTGTTTCTGTTTCTCATTGTAGTGTTTGAAAAATAATTGATTTCATTGTGATATGGAAAAAGTAACTTTGTTACTTTATCTGTTGCGTTGCTTATTACTCTTCTTGTGCTTTCCATTGCTGGTTTCTTTTTTTGTTTTTTGTTTTTTGTTTTGGAGGTGGGAGTGAACCCCAAGACTGAAAGGAGGGTGCCATAAAACTTGAAACATTCATGTCAAAATTCCTCTATAATCCCTTTAATGGGCCATAAAAAACAACTTTTGAAAGTAAAAGCATTACTCATGACTCCAGTAAGGTTACATCACTCCTGCATGTTCCATTAACTTGAAATCCTTCATGGCACTCTTGTTATTCCAAAATGTAACTCTTTTACACATGGTTGCATTACTTGTAACTCATTATTTCTAGACTGTGAGAGGAAAGGATTGTTTTCTCAACCCAGTTATAATGATTTCAGCCATAGGAGTGGAGAATACTGCTGGGGGGGAGGGCATAAAAATGGATGTGGGAGACACACGTAGCCTATTTATTGTCCCACCCTCCCCCAAAAAAGGGTTAACATACTGTACCCCAGCCTGGACTAAAGTTAAAGGAATCTTGTATATGAATCTTATTGTTATTTCTAATGCAACAGAGAGTGTGGCACTTTAAAGATCAAGGAATACTTGAGAAAGAAATAATTTGCTTGTATCTAAGGTGCCATAAATTTCTTTCTTAATTTTGCAAAGAGATTAAAATAGGTGAACATATGGCCCAAATGGAGCGGGGGGGAATTCTGTTGTTTGGACCCAGACTTAAAGTATTTGCACTAACCAGTCACATTATTTCCATTTCTTTTAAATTGGCCTGCTTCCATCTGAAAGAATCCTGGGATCTGTAGTTTGAAGAGATACTTAGAATTCCAGAGAGCTCTAGGGTATACACATGTGAACATCAGTCACTCTCTTTTCTAGTTACCTTGGTATCTTCTGAGTACTTCACCAAGGTACAGATCCCAAGATTCCTTAGGGAGGAGCCATGGCAGTTAAAGAGCCACGAAACTGCTATGGTTGTAAAGTACAAATATACTCTGAATCATGCTTACAGCAGGTGAACTAAAATCAAAGCTCTTTTTATGGCCCTTTCACACTACACAAAAACAGTGCTATGATTCTGCTTTAACTGCCATGATTCCATTCTATGGAATTCTAGGATTTGTAGTTGAAAGAGGAGCATTTCAATTTTTTACCCTATTTATTTATTTATTTATTTGCTTGTTTGTTCATTTAGTTTAGCTCTTCTCTCTGCATTGTGCAACATTTTAAAAACAAACCATAATTTAAAAACTCTTAGTGAAAAAGTTAAAATGCC
The DNA here is from genome assembly GCA_948472985.1 of Iguana delicatissima. Taxonomy (NCBI): domain Eukaryota; kingdom Metazoa; phylum Chordata; class Lepidosauria; order Squamata; family Iguanidae; genus Iguana; species Iguana delicatissima. Next base: position 280,230 of record CAOKZL010001923.1, on the reverse strand, counting down.
CCAGAGCTCTGGTGACTCACCAAACTACAAACCTAGGATTTCATGGGATGGAATCATGATAATTAAAATGGAACCATATCACTATATTTGTTCAGTGTGAAAGGGTCCTTAGTAATAGTTAACTGAGCTCCCATTTATTTAAATTGGTCTACAGTAAAGATGGCTGAATATGGATCCAGTGCTTTTAGCATTTTATGAAGGGTCTGCAGAAAAGATCTAATGGAATACTCATTGCAGGGGGTATTTAATGCAATTGTAAATGATATATTAGGCAAATATCAGGGGAAATGCTAATTATGTGTGCATAGGAAAGATATGTAATTCATGGCTAATTAACAATGGACTGAGAAATGTATGGTCACAGAAAAATACTACATAGTCTTTTTTCACACTAAGGTTATTCTCATTTAAACGAATCAGTCCTATACATATTGTGTTGTTGTGTGCTTTCAAGTCATTTCGTCATTTCTGACATATGGCAACCCTAAAGTGGACCTACCACAGAGTTTTCTTGGCAAGTTTTGTTCAGAAGAGGTATGCCGTTGCTTTCTTCTAAGACTGAGAGTGACAGACTTGCCCCAAAGTGATCCAGTGGGCTTCCATGGCCGAGCGGGGATTTGAACCCTGGTCTTCCAGAGTCAAACACTCAAACCACTTGCATACTTATTCAGAAACAATTCTCGTCGTGTTAAGCAAGACCTACTTTTAGTTAAAGTTTGCACAAAATTGCAGCCCCATTCCTCATTCATTTATTCAATATCCCACCATCCACTTTCTAAAGTGATTTATATCCAAACATTAAAACCCATTCAGAACATAAAACAAATGCAAATAATACAATAACTCAAGAATGCTGAGATCATACCAAGGTGTCATCGTAACAATGCAGTCAGATTACATTGTCTGGGTAAGCAAAAGTAATGAAAAACTTCATATCAAATGAGCTCCCTGAGGATAGTATTTCACAAATTGGATATCATTCAATTCTGTCTACTCCTAGATCAAAAAATAAGTGATTAATTGTACTTTATTTTAATTTTAAATTGAGACATCAGCCATTTCCGCACGAGGCGAGGGAATGGCTCTGTGCCGTTACTTACCGGATATTCTGGGCATGAACCAACGCGGACTGTCCCTTAAGCCCTTCCACAGGACTCCTCTGTCTCGTCCAGGATGAATTGGAGCAGTGCAAGGTCTTAGATCCACACTGCTCCAGCTTCCAAAATGGCGGCTTCCAGTTGTTCGTGGGTCCCGACCAACCGCTGAAGCTCGCCACGCCTAAAGCTCGCCCTCTGCAGATCGCAGGCTCGCATTGGTGTGAGCCAGCGAATCTGCAGAAGTGAGCAGGAATGCAATGGCACGCTCCGAAAAATTAAAGAACGGTTTTCTACGGCCATTTCCACACCGGTAATAAAAACGGTGCAGTGCATCCTCCATGGAGGACGTCTGCACCTTGGAGCAGACTGGGTCCAGACTACTTAGTGTAGATCCTCACCTCAGTCCGCTCCAGAACGACCCCAAGTGGTCCTCCAGAGTGCTTTTGAAAGACCTGATTTTTCCAGTCTTTCAAAAGCACAGAGCGCGCCACTGAGAGCCTGCTCCCTTGTGCAGATTCTCAAGTTCGCACCAATGCGAGCCTGCGATCTGCCGAGGGCGGGCTTTAGGCTGGCAAGCTTCAGCAGTTGGTCGAGACCCACAACCAACCAGAAGCTGCCATTTTGGACACTGGAGCAGAGCAGATTGACGACCATGCACTGCTCCGGAGCAGCCTGGACCAGACCAGGGAGCCATTTCCCCGTGTGGAAATGGCCTACCATTCTTTAAAAAGCATACGGGAGGACCAGTTGGGGGTGTTTTGGAGAGGACTGAGGTGCGGATCTGAGGTAAGTAGTCCGGACCTAGTCCACTCCAAGGTGCAGATAACCTCCATGAGAGGACGCACCGGGCCGTTTTAATTCCCTCGTGCAGAAATGGCCATCTTTATTTAATATTTGAACTTTTGTTTCCAACACCAAAGTAGTTTACAGACAATTATGTTATTCTAGAGAGGCAGTGTGGTATAGTGATTTGAGTGTTGGATTATGATCCTGGAGACCAGGGTTCAACTCCCCGCTTGTCCGTGGTAATCCCCAGGCTAACCTTGGAAGTGTTATACACTCTCAGCCCCAGAAAACCCTGTGATACGTTTGCCTTAGGGTCACCACAAGTTGGAAATGGCTTGAAGGCCCATAACAACAATGTTGTTCTGTCCTCCCAAGAAATCTGTTGAGATAGCTTAGGCTGAGGCAGTGGCGGAGCTTGGAGTGTGTGGAGACGGGGTGGGAAGGGGCAGGGCTACGGTGTGAGGGGCGTGTCCACTGCACACAGGGTGTGGCTGCAGTGCATGAGGGCGTGGCCAAGGCATGCAAGGGCATGGCTAAAGGCCGGGACACCCCAAAAATATTGCCGCCTGGGGCGAATCGCCTTCCTGCCCCCACGTCCCTACGCAACTGGGTTGAAGAGATAAAAATGTCATGTTAATGTTTGGTTGTATAAATGTATAATCTCAACAACTAGCATGGGGAATGCCAAGCTTGTGGGCCAAATGCAGCGTATGACTGATTTTGATTGGCCTGCCATGTTGAACCAATCCCAACTCATTGTGACTTTTCATTTTGGGGCTAAACCAAAGAGAAAATGGTTTAGCAGTAACAGTAGCCCAGATGGCACTCATTTGTGACTCTTGCCAAGATTTGCACTACAGCAGGGGTCCCAAGCCTTCTCCTCCACAGCATGTTCCCAGTCCTGATCAGGCTTCCTGTGGCTACTAATTAGAAATGAAAAGAAATTCCCATTGGAGCAAATGCAGAATCTAGAACAGAAGGAAACACGGTGTCCTTGGAGAGTGTGCTTTTCCTAGTAGTGTTTCTAAAGGGTGCATTTGAAATGAGATGATAAAATGGGATGATGGGAAGTAGCATTCTCCCTCCTGTTTCAGTACTGATAGGTGGTGCTCAGCAGGAAATATTTCCAGTAAGTAATTTAGTATGGTAATCAAATTTACGACCACTCAGGCACCACTTTGCACAAATTAGGTACTATTATACCATTGTTAATGAGATTTCCTCCCTCCCTAACCTCCTTTGTTGCTGGTACCATTGTCATAATAAGCAAACTGAAATCAAATGACTTCCCTGAAGCCAAAGGGATTACATAAACAGTATGCTCCCAGTGACCAGTATACTATTTCACTTTCCCACAAGTAGTGAGATATTTTAGGAGCATCTTCCAACTGGGGACAGTTGCTTTATGGGAAGAAAGAAACCGAAGATTTATGAGTGTTTATATAGTTGTAATGTATATATTTTATCTACCACTGTTCTTGTCAATGCTGTAGGGGAGGTGAGCTCTCAGAGAAACTGTGTCCAGATTGTCCTTACAGCAGCATTATTTCCTTCAAAAGCACCGACGTGACTTTTCAGCTCTGCCAGGCTGTAGTTGCCAGTCCACTCTGTAAATAGATGGGGAGGTGAAGCGACAATGTCTAGGAAGTTCTCATTGTAAGGAATCACTGTAATAGTACCTTGAAAGCAGGGATGGTAACCATGTATGCTCCAACATTTCACAGACAAAAACTGGGACATGTGTGGCCAACAATGTCAGTGTGTGGTTAAGATGGCCAAAGTTGTTAAGGAGGTAGGACATACAAGCTAGGAGAGGCTGTAGCAGTTTGTTTTTGCTTGAGCCTACTGGGAAGGGCAAGATTCTATCCCATTCTCTCTTCTGCCTTCTGATGAGTTAAATGAGTGCAACTATTTCTGCACTTTGAACTCAGTTTGCAGCCACTGAAGTGAGCCAAGGACAAAGGGGGAAAGTGGGAGACAGGAACTAGGGGCCTTTCCTCACTACACTGTTATAGTGCTATTATTCCACTTTCAACATCCTATGGAATCCTGGGATTTGCAGTTTAGGGAAGGGCATTTAGAATTCTCAGCTGGAGAGCACTTTGACCTCAGTAAACTACAAACCTCAGAATTCCGCAGGATGGTGAAAGTGGAATTATAGCACTATAACAGCTTAATGCAGAAAGGCCCTAGGACATTTTAGAAGTCGCTGAGAATGTGGGATAATGGGAGAGCATGCTCTTGTTGGACTGAAAATCCTAGTATGGCCTATGGTGAGGAATGCTGGGGGTTACAATCTAAGAACACATGGAGAATTGCATGATTCCCACCCTTGCTTTAAAAGAAGCTTTCGAAAAAGAGTTCCAGCAGCCCCTGTGTGGTGTGATTCTTCTGGAGTACCTCATTAGGGGGAAGATGATTATGTTAATGATGTCATTGCACCTTCTGGAGGCTGTTATGATATCTCCACATACATCCTGCCCTTGGCTATTCCGACTAATTTGTAATTTATATTTCCAAGGTCTCCATGGGTTTTACCTTTTCAGCCGTGGATATTTTATAGACTTTTCTTAGCAACAGTAAGCTTTAGTTTAAAAAAAATCAACCAAGCTTGTCAAGTTCCAGCGCAGTTTCAAATAAATGGCTTCAGATATCATTGAATTTGGGTGATGATGTCTGGTTCTGTAGAGGCAAAATTAAGCCTGTTGTGGTATATTTCATGTAACAAGTTTCCTCTTATGTGAAGACACTAGAACTTAAAAAACAAACAAACCTCTATTGGATGCTTTGAGAATTCATCATTATTTACTACTTCTTTCCACATTGCCCTGTAACTTGGACTGTGAGACCTAATGTTAAGGACAATTAGTCAATCAGATTTCCTTGTTGGACAAACCATGGGTCATCACAAGAATGCCTCATAATCAAGCTGAGAGATAACATTTGAAAAAAAGACAATTTCCATTTTGCATAATAAATTTGCCTCTCATCTGTTGGGCTGCATAGGCAAAAACAGAGAGACCTCACCTTTAGTATATTTATCCCTACCACTTAATAGGAAATAATGATTATGATGGCAGTGACTTGAGGTGTCTGGAATACTGTTTGGGATCAATGAATTGGGTCAGTTATAGATGCTCCACTATCTCAGTGAGTCTTAGCCATTTGTTGATGTATACTGTGACGTCAACTTTAATTTATGGTGACACTGTGAATGAGCCCCCCCCCCAACTGATTCTGTTACTAACAGGCCTGTTCTGATCTGGTAAACTCAGGGATGTGTCTTCTTTTATTGAATCTATCCCCCTGCAGTACAGTGGTCCTCTTTGTCTATTGTCTTACCCTTTTTCCAGTATTGTCATCTTTTCCATTGGGTCGTATCTTACCATAATGTTTCCAAAGTATGATAGCCTCAGTTTAGTCATTTTGGCTGCTAATGATAATTCAGGCTTGATTTGCTCTGGGACTTTTTTTTTTTTTGGCAGTCTTTCAGCCATTTACAGCTATCTCTTTAGGTGGAAATGTCTCTTCACAAATATACTTTTCCCATAAATTTCTGACAAATTTTAATTAACAATGGATTCAAGCCCACTTTCTTTGCAAAGTGATCTTTTTTAAAAAAAAGATTGAGCAATATAACCTTCTAGAGTAGCAACCTATATGCAAATAATAAACAGTGATGGGAATCATCACGACTGTATTTATTTATAGGTATGTTTGTCCTGCCAAGTAATGCGAGAAAAGGAAATGGCTGCTACATCGGTGACACTGTCCAAATCTTGCTGGAGTGACGGGCAATAATAACAGGCTATAATCTAATTTTTACAGGCTCTTGTTTTTATTATGCAACAACGTAATTATTCAGCATCAGCTATAATTACACATGAAACTTCAGCTCTTCCCAGAATATCATCACTTTAAAAATGGAAACAGACAATCTTTTCTCCCCAGTTTTTTTCTCATGTGTTTACATTCTCTTACAGAATACTGGATTATAGAAGGGGTCACCCAGGGGTTGGATGCCTCTAGCAGGGCATCCCCAACTCCCTGATTGATTGATTGATTGATTGATTGATAGCCTGCCTTTCTTCCAGTATGGGATTCAAGGCAGGTTAGTGCCCTCCCTGCCTGGGCACTTGAAACATGAGCAACTTGTTAGGATTATTCTTCAGCAGATGGAGGAAAGGAATAGAGGTACAAATAGGTGGAAATTGCTTACTGTTTTTTTTCACGCTTTCCCCCTTATGCTTCCTCTCTCCACCAGTGGGACAAGGCAGCATTGGTGGATGCATAGGATTCTCACCAGGACTGACAATCAAACTAAGTGGCTTGCTAGAACAACACTTTTGCTACAGCTTCTCCCAACTTGTATCTGTCCAGCTATGTCTTCAGCCTACAGTTGCCATCACTGCAAAGCATTGGCCATGGTGATTGTGGATGACAAGAATTCTAAACCAAAACATTTGGAACACATCAAAGATAAGACAGTTCAAAAACAGCAATTGGATTATAACCTCAGTGATGCATTATAATCTCAGTGATGGCTGGTATTCCTCAGTGAGGTCCAGCATCCTACATAGCTCCTTTAAAGTTCAGACTAAAACCTGGAGTGGATTCACCATACCACTGATGTGGGAGCTATGGGAGCAATTATTTTCTTGGAAACAGCAGAGAAATAAGGAGTAGAGGCTGCATGTGAAATCACATGTATATGTGTGTGTGTGAGAGAGAGAGAGACTGATGGGAGGAGAGAAAGAGTGTATATTTTTGCAATATATGCATGTGTGTGCATTCACACAGGTATGCACACGCAGACATACACTTATGCTGAGCCTAAGTTAGTACTGTCTAGCTTTCCTGGCAACAGCTTTCTGAGTACTCTTCCATCATCTGCTGTGGGTGTCTCTCTTAACCATGTCTCTCTCCCATCCTTCGGAATGATTCTTTGGGGACTGTCCCTTCACTTCCTATGTGACCTTTTTAACTCAAGAAGCCATAGATTGAACTTGGCATCTTTGTTAACCAGTGACCTTTCTCAAAAGAGTCATAGAGACTGAAGATTTCACATAACCAAGATATCCATAGAGTCCAAATGTTTGAGGACCCGCTCAGAGAAGTGGGACAAAGTAACATTTCACTTAGAAGTACTTCAAGTTAACGTACCTGGAAACAGAAACCTGTTCACAAATCAATATGAATGGTAAAAGGAATAGGGCTGCCAGTTCAGGATCATCCAAGGCTGTGAGGATTCCAGGCCAAAATCTGAAACCTAGGGATAGTCCTCAGTAACGTCATTAAGCATTATCCATTAAGTACCAGTTACAGTAGTCCAGAGAAATCTTAGGAGTTGTTCCCAGATCAGTGTGAAATTAAAAAAAAATATTCCATCTCACTGACTTAGGGAGACATGATAAGGAACATTTAATCTAACCTACTTGCTTCTAGCCAGAAGGTGGATAAAGGGCAGAGTGGAGGGTGAGCCCTGGTACAACAACAACTGTGAGGGCAGGAGGAAGCTAGCTAAGTAAATACATAGACTGTGCAAGTCTTTGAAATTGTAGCAATGCATCAATTGAGCCTTGCAAATTTGCAGCAAGCTCCTGCTTGCCTAGCTGAGCTGGAAATTTTCACACAGTCCTTCTCTTTTTTCTGGAGCTGAGCCCACCAAAACCGGAGCATTTCCACCCTCATCTTCCACCTGAAGACGACACACAAAAACTGGCAACTCCTATCAGGCAACTCTAAAAGAAAGCTATTTTCATTTATAGACCTTGGTAAAACAAGGTATCTGCCTGAGTTATGTAAGAAATTGCTAGGTGAACACTTCTAAGCATGTTGTTGTTATGTACCTTCAAGCTATTTTTGAAATACAGAGACTCTAAGGTGAACCTATCATCAGGTTTTATTGACAGAAGTTGTTCAGAGTGGGTTTGTCTTTGCCTTCCTCTGAAGCTGAGAGACCGTGACTTGTCCAAGGCCACTCAGTGGGTTTCCATGGCTGAGCGGAGATTCAAACCCTGGTCTCCCAGTGTCTTAATCTAATACTCAAGACAACCACACTGCACTGGCTCTGAATGTCACAATCTGGTAAAAGCAGGGGGAGGATGTTACAACCGGACGATGTTACATAACAAACAGAGTCACTTCTGCTAAAGGGGATGAGTTGAGCCAGAAACTCTTTGACTAGTAGGCCAAGTTTGGCAAGTGAGTGAATGTTTCAGCAGGTATATAACCATTAGCAGGGGATCTCGAGAACAAAGCTGGATCAAGTTTGGGAAAGGAAGCAGCTGGGAGCAGATAAAGAGGGAATGAAAAGCACAGCGAACACGTGCTGTTCAGGCTCAACGCCAACTTCCTTTTGTTTTCCCCCATCATGGGCACTGATTATTTATATAAAAATGGCAGACTCCAAAATCCTCTGATGAAAGGCCTTTTATTAAAACCTGGCTAAGTACTGATCAACACATGACGTGATTTACACATAAATAACATCTGCTGAAAACCCAGAATATGCGCTAAAATACATCACAAAACAAAGAAGCCTGGGACAGGCAAAGTTTAGAAAGGTTAATTTTTGGATTATGGTTTATAGAATCCCTAAGGAAGAATGGTTGGCTGGGAGGTTCTGGTAGTCCAAAATATGGGAACTTTTCCAAGCTATGGGGATAGTCAGGTAGTTCCTGATAGGCCTTGCCTCTCTTTACAGAGGAGAGCAACAAATTATATATATCAATTCTCCTCATTGCCTGTTCCTGTAGAATTTGGCAGCGGACTGCTAACCTCTCCATAACCATAAGTACTCATTCTGAAACTGATAACATGGAATTCATGTACCATTGTATCATAGTCTTCTTTTTGTTACCTGTATTTTTCCCCCAGAAATGAAATTCCATGTAGAAAGAAAGTCCATTCTTTCCAGCTAGTGGGCTTTATGCTGCAATCCTATACATACCTATCTGGGAACTCAAGGAAATAGGACTTATTTCTCAGTAGACAAGCATAAGCCTGGTTCACTAATTTGCACACTAGATATTATGCTCAGAGTATAGACATCATTTGTATTGGTTTAGCTTAAATTACAGTTCACTGAGGAGGTGAAAAAATTCTATACCTTGGCCTAAATTTGCTTTTCTGGATTTGATTATCCCACTCCCCTGAGTTCTGAATATATTTTTTTTAAAGAGCTAGGAGAAGGGTATTATCTTTTTTCATGATGGTGGCTATGGAGTGGACATGAGACCACAGAAATGATCTTGCAGGTTGCATGTGGCTCACAGCTCATGTGAGTCCCTACTCATGATGTGCAGAGGAAAGACACATTTGGTGGAAAGGAGCAGAAAGGCCTGCCTAATTTGCATCAACAGGGAGAAACAGACTTGAGTCACTTTAATCTTTTTCACAGTGACACATAAGATATTGCATTTTAAAAGAACAAGACAGCTAAGAAATTTATCTGAATGGACACAGGAAATAATACTGCATCCAGAATGCATCAACAGGGAGCAAAGAAAAGGCTGCCTCTTTCATATGGCACAGTTATTGCACTTTGATATCACCTTAATTGCTGTGCCTGCAGTCTGTGGAATCCTGGGATTTGCAGTTTGGTGAGGCACAAGAGCTCTCTGGCAATGTCCTTTGCAAACTGCAAATCCACAGATTCCATAGGTTGGAGCAATAACAGTTAACTTATTTTGTAACTGTATAGTGGGAAAGAGACCAAGAAGTGAGAGGTGTAGGTTTTTTGTTTTTGTTTTTTTTGTTTTTTTGAAAATGTGGCCTTGAAAAGTATGGCATATCAATCCTATGGATACTGCCTAAGCCTAATCAAGTATGGCCAGAAGTTAGTATATAGTTTGTTGAGTCTTTCTCTGGGGTGGTGGGCTGGTTTCTTTCTTTTGCTTCTTTGTTTGCTTGTTTGTTCTTTGTTTCTTCTGCTTTTATGGCAATCTGAGGAGGTTATATAGGAAATATGAGTCACTCATCTTTCCTCTGGTACAATTTCTGAGTCAATTTTATCTGCTTAAAAACAGTGTTTACAGACCTTGAGTAGAACTCTATTAATAAATATAAATTTGCCCAAAATGAATGTGTTGTCACACTAGATATATGTCTTATGAAAGGGATGGAGAACCTTTTGTCTTCTGTTTTGGACTTCAGCTTTCAGAAGACCTAGTTAGGCATCCTGGGGTTATGGGAGTGGTGGTCCAAAGTTCTAGACAGCCAACCCTATATTTCAGGAGCCACCACTTTCCAACTAATTATTTTCTCCGGAACAGTTTATTATTGGGCACTGTTGGAGTGGCAGGTAGAAGACTTTACTGCTACTTTCTGGGTACTGGTGTAAGATACCACTACCTACAAAGCAAAGTGAATTTTGTTTTCCAGACCCTTTTTGATTACTGTTGCAGCAAAAACTTAATGATGGATGGTGACATTCACATTAAACACCTTTTTTTTTTTTTGACAAAAAGAAATTTATAAGCAAAAAGAGGATTCACAGGCTTGACCTTTATCTTCACATGTTCATTTCAGCCCCTGAACAGAGTCAAGACATACTGTGTTACCAACACTTCTTACAACAATTTACTCCCTGCTTCTTTTAATACTCAGGCTGTTGTTGTAAAAGTGGAATTTGGAACATTATTTTTAAGAATGACCTTATTGACCTTTGGAAGCCAACCACAAATAAGCAATAGCGGATGACGAGAGTACAAGAGGAGCTATGCTGAATTAGAGAAAAGGCCTATCTAGTGCAACATGACATTCACTCAGTGGCCATCTAGCAGCCAAGAGAAAGCCCCCAGCAACTTTTATGAATGCAACTTTATCTCATGCACTTTGTAGCTAGTCTTAAACATTGGAGATGATATCTACTTTTGTTCATTCTCAGCTATTGATGGTCCTAACCTCCATGATTTTCTCTAATTGTCTTTTAAACACTGTTCTACTAGATCATCAGTTGGGCAGCCCTTACTTTACCTACCCTTGTAAAGTATGGAAAGTTGCCAAAGTATAATCAGAAAGCTGGAGCCCAAAGGCAAAAGAGAAGAATTTTTTTTTTATTTTCCGAACAAAACAAATATATAAAATCACTCCTTTTCATTGCTTCTTGCATTTTTCTCCTCTTATATAGTCTATTACAACCTTTTAATTCTTACTAGTCAATCCATTCTTTATCTACACACACACCCACACAAAAAAAAAACCCTAATGAATCTCACTGTAACTTCAGTATATTCTAATTTTCACTTCCTTCCCCTCCTCTACTTCCAACTTTCTTTGCCACCCTTAAGTTTCTCAAATTCCCCCTCTCCTTGGGAGAGTTACCTTCTAAATATCCTTACCTTCCTAGGTATAATTGCTATTAGTTATATTAATAGTATTCTTTGGCTTCTCTTTGACTATCATTCTTAACTGTCTTATCGTCCGTCTTTACTTGCATTGTTCCCTCTATCTTAGTTCATTGTTTTGTTTTGTTTTTTAACTCTACATCAGAACCTTTTAAATATCCGTAGAGTTATGTCACAATCCAAAGTTTCTCTACTTTACTCCATTCCTCATTATTCTTGCTTAGCATCTTCCCCTGCATCAGCATTGTCAACTTATCCATTTCTCTGTATTCCATCATTTTTACAATCCAACCCTCTATTCTTGGAGTTTGGTTATTCTTCCACATTTTCGCAAAAATAATTCTCGCAGCTGTAACCATATATAAAATAATTCACCAGTATTTTTCCCTTTTGTCTTTTTCTACTTTCTGTAGAATATTCAAAAGAAATATTTCTGGAAGTAGAGGGATCTTCATTTCTAGCAGCTCTGACATTTTTTCTTGAATTTTTTTCTAAAACGTCTTTGTCTTGTCGCACGTCCACCAAATGTGATAATAAGTGCCATTATCTTTACCACATTTCCAGCACTTACTATCTTTTAGTTTATAAATTATACTTATTTTCGCTGGATCCATATGCCATCTATAAAACATTTTCAAATAATTTTCTTTCAAATTTTGTGCTGCTGTGAATTTATTTGTATTTTGCCAACTTTTTCCCCAATACTCTAATTGTATCTCATAACCAAAATTTTGCGCCCATTTAATCATATTCGGCTTAATTTGCTCCATCTCTAATTAAGAGAAGAATTTTAATGGGATAAAAGAAAATTTAATTCGATCCAGTTCACTTGGAGGTGGTTCACACCTTACCTTTCCTAGTTCCCATGAAATCCACATTATCCTAGGTTTTTAATCACCAGAGTTATTGCTGTCCATTTTCCCAGCAAGATTGATTAAATGAGCCCTTTGCATAAGAAATTATTCAATTTTTGTCTTTCCCCTTTTCAAATCCATCTGCTCATATATTATACCTATTTTTCTCAAAAAAATAACAGTAGTTCCTCATTTCCTAGAAAATTAGTTAGGTGTTGAGGGAATATCCTCCTTCTGGTTGTTCATCTGCTGTGCTGATAAGATGGGTGACGGGGCAAATAAACAAGTTCTTAACAACTGAATATTTTCCTCCCAGTTGGGCTATATTCACAGCATGTAATTCTCAGCACTATCAGAGCAGGGTAGGAAGAAGTCAGCAAGTGGCTGCTCTGTCATCACTGCCAGTGACTCAGCACACAGTCTGACCCCCGGCCCCCATCTCTTTGGTTAATATCTTGTCTAACTGCTCTGTGGTCTCTTCCTGTTTAAGAGTCAGTTCCAGAGCTTGGATGTAACTACTTACTTTTTCTAGTAGCAAAAGTACATCTAAGTAACATCATGATTACAAATATTGCCACTTCCTTTGCAGAATAACTGTAACTTCTAAAACTGCTTATGAAATTACAGGGGGCAGGCTTACTACATGATGCTGCCTCAGGAATCTGCCCCCTGTTCCGTTCTGTTCTAAGTGTTGAGGTGGTAACAAGGAAGAAAGTGTGCTTTGCGCCACAAGCCGTTAGCATCCAGATGTTTTAAAGGTAACTATTTTAATTACTTTTGAGGACAGGGAAAGTAAAAGGTTATTTTTTGAAAAATGCACCTGCAATTGTGACAGATATAACTCAAAGGATATCCTAAATTGTTACATTTGCAGTCCTTGGAACTATGACTATAACTTTATAAAAAGGACTTTCTCACTGTGAGTTTGGAATGAGATGCTGCATTTCTTAGACACCAATGTGGTGTAGTGGTTTGAGTGTTGATCAACAGCTCTGAAGACCAGGGTTTGAATCTCTGCTTGGCCATGAAAACCCACAATGTGGCCTTGGACAAGTCACACAGCCTCAGAGGAAGGCAAGGGCAAATTCCTCCCTCAGGCAAAGCTTGCCAAGAAAACCCCATGATAGGTTCACCTTGAGATCACCATAAGCCAGAAATTACATGCAGGCACACAACAGTCATTTCTTAGTCTTTCTGCAGTTCACCTAGTATGACATATTACTTAATTGACAGAAGAACAGTTGCTCATAGCTGAGAACAGAGATTTGGTTCTACAGTCAACTTTCTGCCAAAGTGAAAGACTGGCCTCATGAGGGCTATATGATAAAAAGGAAGAGGAAGATAATCCAGCTATTCTCAAGAAAATAAAATGGTTCAATAAGTTCCTATGTACAAGAATTGGAACATATAGATGAAGACGGAGCCAACTAAGCAGGGGAAGAATCTAGATTCCAATTCTTTTATTCCAAAGCAACCACAGTATTGCACATAATATTCAATTCCTAGAATTGTTAATAATATCAGGGGGAGTAATTTCATCTGTATCATCAGGTTTGGAAGTATTTGCATGAACATCTGTCAAGCATGGTTTAGATTTTTTTAAAAATGAGGTTTGGACTAAAATACAGCAAAATCACTATGTAGTTCCTTGCAATACTTGTGTTCAACACTTAAAGCCACTGCATAGGAAAAGTCTCACTACTGTAAATCCCTTCCCCACGTAATTTCATTTCACTACCCAGAAGCATCTTTTCTCTCTAACCTCACACATGCTGATTTGGATGCTATGCCTCACAGTCTGTTCATGAATTCTAAATTATATGTCTGTGCATTTCCCTTGGCAGGATTGTCTGGACTGATAGAGATCTTTTCCACTGCAGTTGCAGAGATGACTGTGGTTCTCCTTGAAAGATGGGTAGGGAAAGCTAAGTGAGTGAACACGGAGGATAATTGAGGCAACTCAGAGCAAAACAGAAACTGAAGGGGAGTGTAATGAGATACAAAGTGAAAACAAGGCCGAGCATTGGCGTACTGTCTATCCATACGGAGTAGGAGGAAAACCACACCCACATCTGTAGAAGGAGTGTCAGGCACCAAATTGTGAAAAACAGACAGATTGTCAAAGAGACAGCCTGTTCTGCATAACATTCCTGAAGAAACTGGATTAAGAAGTAGAGTGTACTGTTGTTATGATAGTGATGGTGAGCATGTTTAATGAGCACATTACAAAGTGAGTATGATGTCAGGAGGAAGTAATCTGAACTGCATCTGTGCAAGGGAACAGTTAAAAAAAATCCACCAGAAAGGAGTACTTTTTTTTTTTTTAAGAAACAAAATCAGGAGTTTTTTGAAATATTTTAACAACAACAACAACACATTTCTTGACTTGGTGGGAGCACCAGTTTGTGGATCACGATTGTACACAAAGTGAGGATAGGTGCCGTGTTAGAAGTTCCAAGTCTGCTTCTCTTTCTCAGAAGCCCATGAGGTTTTCCTGGGCTCTGATGGAACAGGAAAGTTGCCAACCAGAAGCAGCTTGGCTGGCTGGTGTGGGAGGGTCTTAGGAATAAGTGAAGGCTTCACTCAGGTCCTCTCCCAGCCCATGTAAGCTGCTTCCCCACCGTGCCAACAGTCAGTTGGCTTTGAGTGGAACTTTTAAGACAAAGAAAGGGATAAGATTATTTTTAAGACAAACAATCAAACCTTGGCTTAAATCTAACTGCTGGTCCTAGCTAACCCCTTTGAGTCAATGGGGTTTACATTAGTGTTGACTTACCAAAGAGATGGAGAGGTCAGACTGTGTGCTGAGTCACTAGCAGTGATGACAGAGCGGCCACTTGCTGACTTCTTCCTACCCTGCTCTGATAGTGCTGAGAATTACATGCTGTGAATATAGCCCAACTTGGAGGAAAATATTTAGTTGTTAAAAACTTGTTTATTTGCCCCATCACCCATCTTATCAGCACAGCAGATGAACAACCAGAAGGAGGATATTCCCTCAACACCTAACTAATTTTCTAGGAAATGAGGACCTACTGATGATGATGATGATGATGATGATGATGGAAAAATAGGTACAATATATGAGATAGCAGATGGATTTGAAAAGGGGAAAGACAAAAATTGAATAATCTCTTATGCAAATGGCACATTTAATCAATCTTGCTGGGAAAATGGACAGTAATAACCCTGGTGATTAAAAACCTAGGATAATGTAGATTTCATGGGATCTGGGAAAGGTAAAGTGTGAATCATCTCCAGGTCAGCTGGATAGAATTAAATTTTCTATTATTCTATTAAAATTCTTCTCTTTTGCCTTTGGGCTCCAACTCTCCGATTATACTTTGGCAACTTTCCATACTTTATAAGGGTAGGTAAGGTAAAGCCTGCCCCACTGATGATCCAGTAGATCACCAATACCAGTAGAACATATTTTCAACCCGTCCTAGCCCATCATTTATTTCTTCACCTATTAATTGCTTTGTTTTGCATTGTCTTTGTAGTCAGATTAATGACTTTGAGATGTGATTTACATGTCTGATTTAGTACTGCTTTATGAAACTCTGTACACACATATCTTAATAATGGTTACTTAACAGTCACTCACACACACAAATTGGTGGCAAAAGATGATATCTTATTGTAGAGGAATTAGCAGTGAAGAAAGTAGGTTAGAGGAAGATTATAAGCCCTCTACCCATGTGCAATGACCCCAGTATGCTTGCTTTAGGAGGAATAAAAGCAGGAGTGGGAATCATCTAGCCCTCTAGATTATGTTGGATTAAAACTCTCAGCTGCCCTAGTCAATATAGCCAATGGTGAGGCTTGCTGGGAGCTGAAATTCAACAGCATTTAGAGGGCTGCATAATTTCCACCCTTGAAGTAAGTTGACCTACTATACATGTGACATAATGTTTAGCTTAACCCATCATTTGCATTGCTAGGTGAAATAACAGACAAGGTCCCTGTAATTTGAAGAAAAGTTGTGCAGAAGAAGGAGTTTCAACAGGTGTTGAGTATCATAGAAGGATGCATCTGCTGAACTACCCTCTTCCACACAACTGTTAAAGGTACAGGAACGCTGTCCTTTATTTTACCTGGCAACCCTAAACTGACATTTAAAATGATTTGAAACCTGGAACTTTTTGCATTACATCTCCTAGCATGTGGCCATGCAGACTAGGAACTTGGGAAGTTGTAGTCCAAAAGGTAACTTTTCCAAGCTCTATAATGGTTCACGGTGGCATGCCACAACCAAATCCCATTTTTGCTGACCAAGAAAAGTTATCTTAAGCTTGCTTTGCCCCATGGTTGCTAAGATTTTAAATGGCTGTGGGAAGAGACCATGAGAAACAAAGGCAAGCAGGTGTCAAATCAGAGGTGGAAAAGAATTTTGTTGACTTGACAATTCAACAAAATTAGCACATTGTACCTCCCAAGACTTATTGAAAGAAAAAATGCAGTTTGCCTCAAGGGTCTGCACATTTTGCAAGTCTTTCAGAGCAGGTTAAAGAAACAAAGCATCACAAAACAACACAAATATTTTTTTAAATCATTTTATTAAATTTCAAAACAAATAAAAACATACATCTTGTTGTTATTTCACTTGCAATATCATTTGAATCTTCCAAACTAATTCAGATTTCATCTTCAATGATTTTATATCGTTTTCTCCCCTGTACTGCTTTACCATCTATTATATCGGTACATTGCATTTCATTTTCCATATTAAGCTTCATGATATCAATACATCAATACATCTCTTCACCGTTAACTTTTACATAATACCATGAATTAATGATTTCTTATAAAGACCTCCCCGCCCGCCTTGACAATTTGCCATTCCTTCTGAATTTCATCATCTGATTTCCCTTTCAGTCTCTGTGATACTATATCAGCATTTTTGTTTTCCATAAAAGTCCCCCACCATTGTTCAACTGTAGGTATTATCTGCATTTTCCATACCTTTGCATATTCAATACGTGCAATCGTTATCATATACAATACTATTCTCCAATGTGTCTTTATAATCGTACTTTCAACTAAATCTGTCATGTTCAGTAAATACATTTCAGGAATCATAGGAATTTGCACCTTCAATATTTCACATATCTTTTTGTGTATCTCAGACCAATATTTCTTTGCCTTTGGACACGTCCACCACATGTGATATATCGTGCCAACTCAATTATCCAATTGAATTGTATGACCTATATTCTGTGCCCAAGAAATCATGACTGCTTTAACTGTTTCCTCGTACATCTCCTGTTGCAACATCTCCTGAGTTATTTGAGCTAAAAGATGTGGAGGAAAACAACACAAATATTTTTGACACCTGTTTGGCTAAAATGCACACAACTGAAAAAAACATACAAAACCCATTTAAGTTGATGAAGAAACTGTTTTACATTGATTTTTTTTTTAAAAAAAATCTAATGTGCACATTTGGGCTGTGTATTAAAAATATGCATACATTTCCATGTGACAGAAAAACACAAAATTTTGTAAGCTAATACAAAACAAGCAAAAATGTTGGCAGGATTTGGGAAAATGCAATGAAATCCAGACTGAAGCTGGAATGCAGTTGGTGAACTATATTGGCTGTGGTGGTGGGAGAACCAAAGGTGCACATGTAGCAACTGTGATGGAAGCAAGGCATCCAAGAAATAGGCTTTTCAGAGCTGGCAGAATTTGATTGTCCGTCCTCACAATCATTTTGTGATCCTAGAAAACCAATTGCGTAGTGCCCTAATTGGACTCAGACCTGAGATGTTTTCACATCTCCAAGTGTACTCCTTTCTTTTCCTATGGAGAGGGGAGTCTCTTGGGAAGAGCATAGACAGACACAACTCTGACATTAGAAATTGCAGTACCCCTGAACCAGTAGCAGAGCCTTTCAGTCTTTCTGGATATGCAATCTATTGCTTACAGGTAGATGTTCTCAAGCTAAATAAATACATAAATAAGCAAGCAAGCAAGCCAGGCAAAATTGGAAAGAGGAGAAGCTGAACTGAGATGTATTCACAAATTCCTGTCCATTAAGAGGGTAAAAGAGGTAATGGTTTCTTGACAGACTAGATGCATTGATACACAAGTCCTCATCACTATGCATATAACAATATAAATCTCCTCAAAGAAGTTTCTGCCTTCAAGGAAATTGATTTTTGGTAATTTTGTTTTTTGGTATTCATTCATGGAGATTCATTTCATTACTAATAAACCAGCTATCTGAAAGACTTGTTTCTTGTCACATAATTCTATGAAGTTGTATGATCATGGTCACAATTTATATCTTTCTGTATGCTATTACCTTCCATTCCATTCCTAAGACTGTCTCTAAGTGCCTGTAGCTTTAATTGCACTCCATCAGTGCATGTAAAGAAGCGGACTTGTATCCACAACAGCTGCTACTGGGAGGAAAAATCAGTCTCAAAGGTGCTGCTAGATTTGTTTTCCTCTTCCACGTTCCCCCTTTTTCCTTTCCACCCTTTTTAGACTTCAGCTCCCAGAATTCCCCAGCCAGCATGGTCACTGGTGTCCATGCTTGGTCTGGGCTGGGGAGCCAGGAGAAGCTGATGAGACACAGGTCAAGAAGCAATGTAATTAGTCAGTTTACTATACAAATAAGAAGCAAATAATGGTCCCAGCAATGTCGATAAATCAGAGGCAAGCAATCTAAACACAAGTCAAAGGCAAGAACAACAGGCAAGGGAAGCAAATGGAAGCACGGGAGAAATGGTCAGAATCACCGACAAAAGCTAGAGGGGAAAGGCTTAATTCTTATAGCTTCCAAGATCAGTGCAGCTGGTGCTTGATTAATTGCTGCTTGGCATAAATTTGCTGGGAGCGATGTAGGAGGCACTTTTAGTATCTATGCTGAGCGAAGGTGGGTATTGGTAAGTCATTCTCCGTATCAGAATGAGCAGGGCTTCCTGTTCTCTCTGGGGTGGGTGGTGGTACTGTCTGCTCTGCAGATTCTGCTGTAACAGTCTCTGTGCCAGGGCTCAGAGCAGGTTCTGCTGTCTCAGACTCTGAGTCTGAGTCTAGGTCATGGAAGCCCATGACAACTGGGAGTTTACATCTAAGAAAGTAGCTTTCACAAGTTCTGCTTTTGTGTTTGCAGTCCCTTCAGTTCAACAAGACTCTGAGTCATACATATCTAAACATCTTGTCTGAATGGGTCAAACATCATGCTGATGGATGAGGGTGTACTGTAGATAGATGTGGCGGGCTGCATTTCCCTCTGGGAACTCCAAGTCAGTCACTAGTAGATGCAAAATATTACTTCAGAGAAGGCTGAAAGACTTTTAATAAGATGTCAGTTTGATTTCAGGTATCTGCAGATGA
Organism: Iguana delicatissima; assembly: GCA_948472985.1. NCBI lineage: Eukaryota > Metazoa > Chordata > Lepidosauria > Squamata > Iguanidae > Iguana > Iguana delicatissima. The sequence goes on along the minus strand of CAOKZL010001923.1, from coordinate 260,796 downwards.
AAGATGGCCCATCGCAATGTGCTCTACTGATAAAGACACAACCACCAATATCCAAAGACAAGCCTTGAGGGAGAAAATCCTCCACAAAAGACAAGAACTGCAGATAGAAGTGAAGGTAATTGTGCTTGATTGAAGGAAGTGGTACTATTTCGAGCAGAAAAATGAAAACATAAAAGAAAAAATGTATGTTCGGCTCAGGGCAAGAATCTGGAGAATGTATACACAAATATAGAGGGCAGTTAATCTCCATTAAAAACCAGAGGCAAACAGAAAAGCAACTGAAAGAAAACAATATCACATTTTACTCCTGTCCTTAAGTGAAGCTAGTCAATACATTATTTCTCTTCTCAGCCTTTGGATGGGTAAGAAATTAATTCCAGTTTGTTTTTGATGAGAATCTATTTAAATTCTCCAACTTCTGTATACTAGGGATGGAAATAAATTCACATTTAAAAAAAATTCAAAGACATGTAAGTAATTGAAGCTGGCACATTTGCTTTTTTCCTGGCTCATGGTTTTGAGTGCTTAATTCTTGAAAGTCTGGGTTTAAACCCCTGTGTGTTAATCAAGTTCATGGTACTAAATTAGGATTGCTACTTGTGGTCCTCCTTCCCAGGAGACTTCTCATTTTATACACCTATACAGTAGGCAGCTAAATAACATTTAGTTATGTCTCCTAATGTCACCCCAAAGCCTACCTTTTGGGCAGTGCAGCTCCCTCTCCAACACAGCCACTTCCATGTTGTGAGAGGCGAGGGAAATGAATTGTGATGTATCCAGCTCTTTTTCTGAAGCTGGATGTGCTGTGTCTGCTTAAAAGGCATGGCTGGAATTTACTAAGCGGTTACAAATGTGTATGCATCTATGACTGGTTCATACCCATGATCCTTACATATTCACTAGTGTGGGGAATATGCAGTGATCAGGAAGCAGCTGACTGACATTTCCACACTCCCCGCACCCACAAACATTCTCCAGTGTGAGGGGAAATAGAGACAGGAGCCCTGGTTCTGACTGTTGCACTGGAGATGGTTCAAGAAAATGGGTGGAAACCACAGTCAGCTGCTTCTCAGTCTACAGGGGAACAGACAATTGTTGCTTGCAGTGGCTGCTGCCCAGTAAGTGAGAACTGGGGAGGTTGAGCTGGGAGACACTATTTAGCTATGTAAGTAAGGTGGTTATGCAGCAAAGAAGCTGATACAGAATTGTGGCGTAGGTTTTTATGATTGGGGGACTTTGGGGTATTGTGCACAACAAATATAAAAGCAATTGTGATGGTGTGAGTCAGCCTTACATTTTCATAGTTCATGAACTGGATGTCAGTCAATTTCCATACTCAGAATAGCTGTATCTATTGAAGTTGACTGGTACAGATGGGAGATGAGTTCAGTTCAGTTCAGTTCAGTTCAGTTTGAAGAATTTGCCAAAAATTCTGCCTTTTTTTCATTTTCATGACCTAAAAATATTGAGGTTTAAAAAAAATTAGATATATGAGAAGGAAAAACTGACATATTCTTTCTTTTCTTCTGTATACATAAATTCAGATGGATTATTTCTCCTCTTTTTGCACAAAGCTAAAAATTTGGCCCATTGTTGCTTCTCCAAGGTGTGTGTTTCCCTAAATCCAATTGTTAGTCCCCCAGGTAGAGAACACTCATTGCATAGAAATTACCTATGTGTTTACTTGTGTAGTTTCCATAGGTTCAAAGGTATAGTTTGGTTGAGCTTTAAAATTAGATTTAGATCATGTTCTTACTGATGAAGAAATGTAGGTGTCTAGAAGACCCACAGCTACTCATAAGGAAGTGATCAAGCTAAAAAAAAAAAAAAAAGGCTGAGATCCTACACTGAGATGGAACATAACTTTATGCTGGTGGATTGTGCAATGCCACTTTATAAGTGAGTTATGATGTTGTGTATCCCAAAGGTACATGCATATCTGCATGTTCATCAATATTCATGCACAACGGCATGCAACCATACACAATGCATATCCATGTACAAACATGTATGTTGCACATATGCATCTGTTTGCAAGGTGCAACCATGCACATGTCACCACATATGGAACTCCCTGTCTGCAGTCCTGAATTGAATACGGCCATTCCACATTGGATAAAAATGTCCAACTGCCTTTGAATGGGCACTTACACATACCTAAGACACCAACAAGATTCCAGCTAGTGTCTCTGTAGAACTGGTTCTTAAGGAGGTATAATTTACCTAAGTGACACTCATGATTATAGGGAAAATCTTGACAGATCAGACCAAATGACCATTTAGTCTAGCCTTCAGGTTCTAAATGTGGCCAGTCTCTTCAGAATTTGTGTCTGTAGCATGCTGCACCTACAGAAGCCACTAGCACACCACTTCTAGTCATTTGCTTCTTGGGAATTAGTGTTGAAAGGCATGCTGTACCTACAGAGGTCTCTGGCTGAGACAACCACTTCAGGTACACACTACTGGAGTGTCCTGGATTCCAGGATTCCTAACCTTTGCTTCCTGCCAAGAGAGCCAGCAGTGTGGTTGCCTACTCACCGTAGTTGTACTTGATATGGCTTTACTTGATAAAAAAACACCCTCAGCTGTTTCTTTGCCTTTAAGGATTCCCTAGTATCACCCACTCTAGACTACAGTGGAAGAGACATTGGAAGATCATGAAAAACCAGCCATAGTACTCACATAAAGATCAAAAAAGGCAAATGATTACAGACTTCTTTGCTTCCTCTCTTCCATAAAAGTGAAGTTGTATCTATCTTGAAGAGTCGGGAACACTGGATCTCTCCTAGTTAGGAACAAAGAACAAGGTGCTCTTGTAGCCTGTTCCCTCAATGGCAGTCTGAGCCAGAGGCCACCACAATTCCACAGAGGTGTCTATACATATGGTGTCAAATGTGAACCAGTTCTCATATATTCTCACCATGATATTAACACTCTGTTCCCAAGCTTGTGCCATCATTCATCTATCAAGCACTCAGATCTAAAGCAATAATAAAAACATTTTGGTAGGAGTCCTTGTAAAGTGTCCCCAAGTTTCCTTCAACTTCTCTTGACCTGCAAGAACTGATAGAAAGTGAATCTAATTGATGGTGCTGAAGCAAAACAAAGCCAGCCAGAAGACAGACTGTCACCATTCCTTACAATAACCACACATTTTATACACTTGATCATGACATCTGTGGTTGTGTATAGCAATTTGTCTGCCTTCTCAAACAGAAGTAAACTGTTGAAAGATAAACACTTGTGGTACAATTCTTCTGAAATAATTTGGAACTGGACTGGTCTATCATTGTGTTCACAGCTTGCATCTAATCTCATCATTAAGTTTCAGTTTTATTTGTGGGTAACATCCTTCCTGGCAATCTTACTGCACTATGAAGAATACAAAAAGAGCGCGCACGCACGCACCACGCACGCACACACACACACACACACACACACCATTCCTTTTTCTCATTGATCCTTTGAAAAGCTGCACTTGAAATTTTTATAGTTTAAACTAGACTAGCAAAATGGAAATATAAGTATCTCCTCTGGTTTCAGCAGACCACTGGGAAGTCATTTTTATGGACTAATCTTCCAGAATTCACTAGATAGCATAACAAGTGGTTCTAAGGGTTATGACTTTAAAAAGTAACTTATCTAAGCACTAGGTTTTAGAATCCAATATTTACATTGGGGCTTTCCAAAATACACTGTGCCTGTTTTTATTTATGTTTTCATGTGAGCAGATCAGAGTATGTGGATGACCCAACACCACTTAGTATAGCCTTTGTTTGTGATAGCTTCTTCAAAAACTGCTGTGCTTTAATGTTATAGTAATATGGGGGGAGGTGAGATAAAATGACCTTTTAGATGTTGAACAGCAACTCCTCTATTCCTCACCATGGGCTCTGGTTGCTAGGGGTTCTGAGAGTTTCTGTGCAACAGCATCTGGATGACAGCATGCTTCCCATGAGGTCTTGACCCAGATGATTGTCTTTCGATAAATCCCAGAATGCACTAGGTAAGGCCTCTGCAACCAATAAGAGTGAACTATTTGTTTAGCTGGACGTTACTGAACTGCTGGATCATGGCCCCCATTTCCACGAGGCTGGTCTTCTGACAAGGGATGGCCTGTACCTTACAGCCATCAACCGAAATGTTTTTGCGGTCTCACAAAATGGACCAGGAGGTCCTTAAACTGAGTTTGACTGGGAAGGGGGACAGTTGTATTCTGGGCAAGGATTCAGTGAGTGCTGCAAAAAATAGCCCAAATAATATAGATAGGGCAGGCCAAGTAGAACTGGAGACTAACAGGGAGAGGGAAAGTAACTTTAGTACAGGAATTCCACAAAGGGCACATCGTCTCAAATGTCTTCTACACTAGTGCACAGAGCATGGGCAATAAGCAAGATGAACTGCAACTCTTAGTACAACAAAAAAAATATGATGTAATAGGTATCACTGAAACCTGGTGGGATGAATCTCATGATTGGAATGTAGGAATAAGGGGGTATAACTTATTTTGCAGAAATAGACCAAACAAGAAAGGAGGAGGGGTAGCCTTCTATGTCAAGGATGTTTTCACCTGTGAAGAAATCCATGACTTAAATCTGGGAAGCCAAGTTGAGAGCATCTGAGTAAGAATTAAGGGAGCGAGAAACAACACGGATGTGATTGTGGGGGTTTGCTACAGCTCTCCGGGCCACCCTGATGACTTGGATGAGGCCTTCCTGGAGCAGATGGCCACACATTCAAAAAGGAGAGATGCTGTGTTAATGGGAGATTTCAATTATCCTGATATTTGTTGGCAGTCAAAGTCTGCAAAGACTGCAAGGTCCAACAGGTTCCTCACTTGCCTTGCAGACAATTTCATGGTCCAGAAGGTGAAAGAGGCGACAAGGGGATCGGCCATTTTAGATCTAATCCTGACCAACAGGGATGACTACTTAATACCTTCTTTGCCTCAGTTTTCTTCCAAAAGGATAGAAGTACCCAACCTGGGGCATGGGGAGCTGGTCAGGAAGAGAGGGAAATGCAGCACAGAATAAGTAGAGAAGTAGCACAGGAATATCTGAATAAACTAGATGAATTCAAGTCCCCAGGGCCAGATGAATTATATTCAAGGATATTAAAAGAACTGGCAGAAGTCATTTCTGAACCACTTGCAATAATCTTTCAGAACTCTTGGAGAACAGGAGAAGTCCCGGCAGACTGGAGGAGGGCAAATGTCATCCCCATCTTCAAGAAGGGGAAAAAAGAGGACTCTAATAATTATCGCCCAGTAAGCCTGACATCAATTGCAGGAAAGATCCTAGAGCAGATCATTAAACAGTCAGTTTGTAATTACTTAGAAAGCAATGCCATCATCACTAAAAGCCAGCATGGATTTCTCAGAAATAAGTCATGCCAGACTAACCTTATCTCTTTTTATGATAGGGTTACAAGCTTGATAGACAAAGGGAATGCTGTAGATGTAGCATATCTTGACCTCAGTAAGGCCTTTGACAAAGTTCCACATGACATTCTTGCAAAGAAGCTAGTAAAATGTGGGCTGGACAGGGCTACTGTTAGTTGGATTTGTAATTGGTTGACTGACCACACCAAAAGGTGATCACCAATGGCTGCTTTTCATCCTGAAGAGAGGTGACTAGTGGGGTGCCGCAGGGTTCTGTCCTGGGCCCATTGCTATTCAACATCTTCATCAATGACTTGGATGAAGGAGTGTAGGGCATGCTGATCAAATTTGCAGATGATACCAAACTGGGAGGGGTTGCTAATACATCAGAGGATAGGATCAAATTTCAATAGGACCTTGACAGATTGGAGAGTTGGGCCAAAGCTAACAAAATGAATTTCAACAGAGAGAAACGTAGGGTCCTGCACTTGGGCAGAAAAAGGAAAGTCACAAGTATAGAATGGGGAACGTGTGGCTGGATAGCAGTATGTGTGAAAAGGATCTAGGAGTCTTGGTAGATCACAAGCTGAACATGAGTCAGTAGTGTGACGCGGCAGCCAAGAAAGCCAGCATATGTTTTGTTCAGTTAGTCAGGTACCTTGCACTAAGAATAATCAATGGGTCTGTCGTGTGGGGGCAGGGGGTAGGGGGGTGACTTGCCCTGGACAGCAATGTTTTTGGGGCATCCCGACCCCAAGCCACACTCCCACACACCCGAGCCGTACACCCTAGTCACACCCCCACACATGCTGCCCATGCCCCCATGCACTGCAACCATGCCGCCGCACACAGTGGTCATGTCCCTCATGCTGTAGCCCCACCCCCGCACCCCCCTCCACACTCCAACCTCCACCACTGCAATGGGTACCCAAAGTTTGAACAAACTGGAGAATATGCATACGTGTCAGGAAAAGGGATCAGCACAATAGATTATGCTTTAGTTTCCAATTCCATCTATAAACATATAGTGAAATTTTCTGTGACAGACAAAGCTAAGAGTGATCATTTACTCTTCTTCCTTAGCCTGGGAATCCTTATTGATATCCATCTAAGGCTTTAACAACAGTTCCGCAACTCAGCAGTGGCTATAAGTCAGAAAAGGCTGAGATAGTCAGGCAATATGAATATTAAAATATTAGTGTCATTGAACTCACCAAGATACAAGGAGCTTAAACTGTCACAGAAGCACATGATGAATATGTTGTCCTGGAAAACTGCTTACTTCAACTTTGGCTGAGATTATAAGAAGCACAGAAACAAGTTCTTGCACTGTTAGATATAAGAGGGTAGCTACAGATTTGGATAAAGAATGATTGGAGGCAAGAGATCATTTGAGGAAATTGTATCTTAAATATAGGAAAGACAACTCCCACACCTTGACTAAAATCTATTTTATTACTAAAAACATTATAAAACATTGATCACAAAGGGGGAAATAAGATATACGTAATGATTGACACTGTTAACTTTTTCCCTACAAAGAAATACTAAACAGCTTTGGGTCATTGTCACACTATATTAGTTAACTTTGAGATATCAGTCCAATGTAATATACCAGCACACATATGGGAAGCCTATTTTTCTGCTTTCTTCAAACACTATGAAGAGCTTGAACCTGAGTCATTGGAAGAAATATGCACCACTTCTGTGAAAACTTTGGTTACTCCACATTGGCTCTCTGTAACTCAACATGAAGTTAAGACTCTAGTTTCCACAGTGAAATCTGGCAAAGCACCAGGGTCAGATTTAATCATGCCTGAACTCTTAAAAGCAAATATTTCATGGTGGGCAACCTTGCTGGCAATTCTTTTTAAGGACAGCCCAATTACCTGATAGCTGGTCTTAAGCCATTATCATTCCTATATACAAAAAAAGGAGACAATAATGACCTTACCAACTATCATCCTATAAGCTTTTTATCAGTAGTAGGTAAATTATATAGCAAATTTCTCAATAATCAACTTACAGAATGGACTGAGACAGAAAAAAATGTTAGGGATGAACAAGCTGGTGTTGGGAAGGGCAAGTCAACCATAGATCACTGTGTAGTCCTAAATCATCTGGCCAAAAAATATTCAAGAGCATATAGCAATAGCTTATATATCATCTTCATAGACTTGAAATCAGCATTTGATTCAATACCTAGAGGCAAACTGGGAGCCAAACTCCTTCCTTTCTCTATTGACAAAAGATTACTTAGGTTAATTATGAAGCTATAGAGCAATACCGCAATACAAGTGAGGTGGGGATTACAGCATAATCTTACTAAAATCATCCCAGTTAAAAGAGGTATCAACAAGGATGTGTTCTTGAGCCTGCATTATTTAATTTATATTTTAATGCTCTTGCTGCATTTATCTCTTCAGAGATCTTTCACCTTTCCAAACTGGCCTTGGTTAGTATCCTTTTACTGTTATATGTGGATGATGCTGTTCTCCTTTCTTTCTCTAAAATTGGCTTGAGGAGTTTTTATGGAATATTGTGAAAGCAATCAGTTAATTATTAACTATAACAAATCTAAAATCATGGTCTTTTCCTAAAAACACTCTACACTCAATTGGGTCATAGCTGGCCATAAAATAGAGCAAGTTAGATATTTCAAATATTTGGGGGTTATTTTGGCCCTTTCCACACGGGGGGGCCTGAAACGCGGCGGAACGGGGCGGCGCACGCGGGGACGGAGTTTACCTTAATCCGGGTGGCTCCGTCCCCATGGGGAGCAGCGTGCTTTCACCGGCCTACACGCCGCCAGCGTCCAGAGGTGCCCAAAATGGCAGCTGGCGGCTTCCAGCGGCGCTCTGCCAATCAGGGCAGTGTGCCAGCCGGAAGCTCGCCCCTGGGCAGCTCTGCAGGGATGCGCTTGCGCACCCCTGCAGTTCTTCACGGGGCGCTGCGACGGGCTAGCACGCTCTTGTTTTAAAAAGACCACTTGAAAGGTGGTCTTTATAAAACACGGGGCGTCACCCCCGCGGCTGCGTGAGGGCGCTTTGAGGTGTAGAACCTCAGCTTTTCAAACCGCCCTAGCGCACCCCGTGGTGTAGACGACCTCCTGGGGAGGTCGTTCCAGCGTGGGCTATATCCTTGTGTGGAAATGGCCTTTGTTAGAGTTTCCAGGGGCCACGCTGTACTCTGAGGACATCAAAGGGAGAAGCGAGGCCCACACGAGGGCAGCTACATAACTTCAGGGCTTCAGGCCAGGCAAATAAGAAACCAGCAGAGTCAAAAGAACAGAGTCCAGGCCAAAACACATATTGTCAAAAAACTATCCTACTGTTTATTGCATACAGCGTAGTCGTTCACTTGTAGCATACCGGTATCAGAAAAACAGAACAAAATCCATTAGACTTCTCTGTGCCTAGGCGTGACACAGAGAGGAAAAATGCAGGCTGCAAAAAGCACACCAGACAGAGGAGAGGGGGAAGAGAAGAAGAAGAGAAGAGAGTGAGGATTCTCTCACTGAAATTATAGGCTCTGTGTGACTGCTTAACCAAAACATTCCAGCATTCCCACAGAGGGAAGCCAGGTGTTTTCTTATCAGCTGTCTGGGTCACACTGTCTTGCTAGTTCCAAGGTTGCTAGGCAGAGCAGAGACAAGACAGACATCATGTACAACTCTTTAGACAGAGGACCGGAAGGCCTAGGATCTTAACATATTTTCTATGCATCTTGTTCCTGGGCTTTACACTGGGCAACTGCTGTACAGAATGCAACAAGCAGTGGCAAATCAGTTGTCTGATTCCTTTATACCAAAGGCAGAAAACTGATCCCTGATGCAGGTAAGGTATTCCAGGCTAAGGTCCTTCCTTAGTTACTGTTTGGTATCACAGTGTGGATCCTGAGTTTCTTGTCAATAGTGGAACAAGTTCTTTCTGCATTTCCTAGAAAATTGTTTGCTGTGCCAAACTGTGTCCCATCAGCAGTCTTACATTTTGAGGCTGGGTGTACATTAGTTGAAGGTACTGCATGGAAATGGGCCTTAGAGTATTGGTTGAAACTTATTTTTGCAGGAGCATAGCCTGAGTATGTTTATTTGATGCAGAGAGATACTCACATTACTCACCTTTTTAAAGCTATGAAAGAAAAACTACAGAAATTGGGCCTCTCAGACACAATCCTTCTCACGTTAGGGCAAAGTTGATCCTTGTACAATGGATTAAAGACATTGACATCCAATACTCTATATTTGGTGTGTGTACTACCTGCTCCTCCATTAGTTTGGGTTTGAGGTTAATCCAAATGGGAGTACAAATTAGCTAGAAAATTTAGCAATTGCCAAATACCAGATGATGTTCAGCAAAGCTAGATTCAGCATAATTCAATCTGCTATATTAGAAGGACATTTTCAATTAATTGAGTACAAGGACTGCTCCTGTGAAGAACAACTAATAGAATCTTTACCTCATGTACTTTTCTATTGTATATTATATAAAGATGATAGATTAAGATTAGTAACAACATCTCTTAGGCAAGTTCCCAAGCAGACGGTTGGAATGGTATCTGATATATCTGTTAGAGGATACCAAAAGAAAAAAAAAGAAAAAAAGAGTAAGAGTAATAGAGGAGGTTGCAAAGTTTTTTTTCTGCTGCCAAAACTTGAAGGGCCATGGCACACAAATATTAATAATTTAAGGATTTCCTTTGTCTTAAACATCTGAGGTGTCATATGGGGTCATAGCTTCAGGAGGTATAGGGATACCCAAAGTTGTATATTATCAATAAAGCTGTATGGTTTTAATATAAATTTATATATTTGGTTTGTTTAAATCACAGTATTTTGTAACAGATTTTAAACTTATTTCATTAAACTGTTTCTGAAATACATTTATCTGTAATTAATTATATGCTGCTGTTTTATTTTAATACAGATTGTTTATATTTTAAAATATAGTGTGCTTCCAAATATGTTTCCTTGTGTGTAGGATGTATGTAATTATTTTATTGCCTCATGGTTTCTTTAACTGCCATAAAGTCTTGACAGACTGACTGGATTGGAATTTGTGAATATAATTCAATTCAACAGTTCTCTTTCTAGTCTTCCTCTGTAATTTCCTTGTTCAAGGACGGCAACCTGTAAATCAAGTGGATGTAGCTCTGATGTTATGAGTGATGTTATTGACCCCTGTAATATTGCTTTCACAATGGAAAGCACCCAATTTAGCTGGATGGAGTCAAAGTTCATCAATCTCTTCAAAAGACTTGCCCAAATACAGACAGACATCATCTTTCTAAATAAATGCAAACAGTAAGACATCATTTCTAAGGAACTAAAGGTGAAAAATCCGCTATGGACAATATGTCAAACAAATTACAGAGGCAAATTGTGCTACATCCACTCCAGGAAACTACTTAACTTTCTCATCAGCATCTTATACAGCAAGCAAGAGACCATCAAAAAAGAGATCTCAGATTTGAAACTACATATACACAATCACCAGCCCTCTACACAACAGAAGACTGGGCAGAATTTTTCCAGAGAAAGGAAAAATAGCTATGTGATGCAGTTTGCTTCTCTAAAGAAAGAAGAGAAACTCTCTTTTACTACAGGCCTCAGTGGCCCACAACAGAAATACTACCAACTTGGACAGTAATATTGTGTACCTTTCCAGTCACCCGCTAAGTCAGGCAGAGGAATCTGTCCTCTCACAAGGCCTATTCCTCTGCCCCTCTAAATCTACACATATGATTCAGTTCTGTGGTGACCTGGAGGCTTTCTTCTGCCATCTATGACTCAAGGAATACTTCAGGGAGAGTGACATGAGCCAGGACAACTCACAAATCACTTCAGTCTACACCACATGACAGTGGTCACTGCACCAACGCACAAGGATATGTTTTCTTCATGGACCCTTCCATAAGGCTGGAACATGGAATTGGATCTCTACATAGAATGCTTTTGTGGTCATGCCTAAACTGAGATAATCAACAAGAGACACAATTTACCACACAATCTCTGCCATATGGAATGAGATGTCACCTCAGAAATAATTATTATACAGCGGGCTGACAAAAGGGGAGCTGTGGTCATCATGAACAAGTTAGACTATGTACAGAAGGCTGAGAAGCAACTGTCCAGTATCACATTTTACAGAATCTTTTCCAAATATCCCACTGAAGGATCTGAAGGAACTACACAAATTATTCAGAGAATTCTCCACTTATGTACAGAGCTGAATTCAAATGGACACCCCTGAAGCCCAAACTAGGAATCTTCTATTTACTACCCACACAAATGAGGCAATCTAGGAAGACCTATTGTCTCAAGCATTAGAACCCTGACTGTGGGGACTTTATTCTCAGGTGATATGCCAACGACATTTCAAGCTATGTGTAGGATGCAACTGATTTTGTGAGGAAAATACAGTTCATCCACAACCTCCCAGAAAACATCATCCTAGTTGCTGTGGCTGTGGATTTCCTTTGCACCAACATCCTACACCAGGAATGGACTACAGCCACCAAGAATACCATTCTCAATGAAGCTATAGTACACCTAGCTCCCTAACTCTGCCACTTTATACTATAATTATCTTACTTTTGGGAATAATATGTCCCTCCAAGTCTGTAGCACTGTCATGGACACCCGCATGGCACCACAGTATACAATCATCTTCATGACTGGCCTAGAAGAATATCTCCTCAGCATGAGCACCCAAAAAACTCTCTACCTACAGTTTCTTGATGACATCTTTGTACTTTGGCCACATGGGAAACAATCACTTTAGAAGTTTCACCAGGATTTCAACAATTTCCACCCTCCCATCCACCTGAGCCTGAAACAATCCACACAACAAATTCACTTTCTTGACACTAATGTGAAACTGTACGATGGACTTCTAAGCACCAGCCCTCTATCAAAAGCCCGCTGCTTGCTAAACATACTTACATGCCTCCAGTTTCCACCTAGAACACACTAGCAAATCTATTGTTTACAGCCAAGCCCTCTGCTGAAACCACATCTGCTCAGACTCAAAACATAGAAACTCAAAACTCTTGAATCTACAACAGACCTTTCTCAAACAACAATACCTAACTTAGGAGGTAAAGAAACAAATTGACAAGGCAAGATTAATACCCAGGAACCATGTACTACAAGACAGACCCAAAACACAAAATGACAGAACACTGCTGGTCACCTATAGTTCTCAGCTGAGACTGCTTAAATACATCATCAACAAGCTAAAACTAGTTCTTGAGAATAACACAGCCCTCTTACAAGCTTTGGTAGACAGGGCTTTCTTGACCTACAGACATCCTCCAAATCTTAAACAACTACTTACTTACTACCTGGATGGGTAATATAGGGAGAAGATCCTGCCTCAAACCCAGATGCCAACTCTGTCCACATATGTACTCTGGGAACAATATTACAGGGGCCAATAACCTCACAACATCAGAGATATATTTACTTGCTCTTCCTCCAATGTGATATATGACGTCCTGTGACAGCAATGTCCCTCTACACTCTACATTGGGCAAAGAGGACAGTCTCTACACAAGAGGACACAGATCTGACATTAGGAATGGCAATACTGCAAAACCAGTTGCAGAACATTTCAGCTTCCCTGGACACACAGTAAGGGATTTACAGGTTGTGATCCTTGAACAAGGAAATTACAAAAGAAGACTAGAAAGAAAAAACTGCTGAGTTGAATTACATTTACAAATTCCAATCCATTAGCAAAAGTATAAACAAAGACAATGGCTTCATGGCAAACTACATATATTAATACAAGAGTCCTCACTACTGCACCTGTAAGAACAGGAATCTTCTCAGAGAATATTTTAAATCCTGGGAAACTGACTTTTGGAAAGCAGATGTATTGCTTTCACACATCAACACTAACTGACTATTGCAAAGATCTGAAATATCTATACCACCTTAAGCAGCCCTTTGAAAATGTAGGGCAGGGCTCGTGATTTGCATCTTTCTGGGTCCTGTTACATTCCATCCCACACTGTGTAAATATGCTTTATACTTGAGCATTTATTATCACTCTGTATTGCATCTAAAGAAGTGGGTTTTTATCCATGAAAGCTCATGTGAAAATAAAAACCAGGTGCTGCCACAATTCTTTTTTTTCCCCTTCCTCCTCTTCTTCCTCCTTTTTATATTAACAGAGTATTCAATTCTCTCACACCCCTTGTTTTCATTATATCAAGCTTTTGTTCCCTTTTAACATCAGCACTGGAGAACAGGGAACAGACAAACTACATTATCCCAGTAATTAGCCATCTCAACAGCATAGCGGTATCACAGTGGCAGTAATGCTATGTAACAATTTGCATAAATTAGTTTTTGAGTCCCAGGAAAGCAATTTCTATAGCGTTTAGAATGAAAATAACTGCTGGGGAGGGCCAGGCTCACAGCTATTGTTTATTGTAATCAGACTAAAGAGAAGAATGGAAGCAGCCATTAAGACAGTGCTATGTGTTTCATTAGCAGAGTTGTGTTTAACTCCTGCGGTCAGCTCTTCCGTAGCATGCAATTGAACTTGCTCACTTGATGCTGTACAGAGTTGTGTCCAAGGATGAAAAAAAAATCTGTCACTCCTGTTCTTATTTAGAATTGCACCAGCTTTCTCATCCCACCTTGCTTTCACACCAGGTCAAAAGTCTCTTCCCCATTCCTTCATGAACATTCGTATTTTTGTATATATTTTTATTTCAAATGTTGATATTTGTATGCATTTTTCTGTACTGTTAGCTTCTATTGACCAAAACATCTTAATGTATGTTTTTCACTTATATGGATGGTTTTGTATGAATCATTTTTTGTCACCAGAACATATCATACACTTTGGAAATGTAAGCTTTCTAAAGCAACATGTGCTTCACCTGTAGGTATGGCCCTGGATTCTCAACTCAAACTCCCATAAAATAAATTTTAGGCACTAGCATGTTATCATTTGTTTAGTGACCTATTCATTGTTCTTGCACAGGAGCAAATGAATTTGGGTAAAAAGCTAATGCTTCCTAATAGGAGACCAAAATACACAAAGTAAACTTAATTACCAGTTTCCCACCTCTATAAATGGTGCGATCCACATTTTAAAATGACCTTGGAGAGAAAGGCAATAAAAAACAAACAAAGGAAGAATGAGTAATATTAAAAGCTAGGTCTAGCAAAAAGCTTCTGATTATAGGTTTCCTCTTTTTTAAAGAAAATGACTTTCCATGTTTATTAGAGATTTTTTAAAAAAACCTTTTCTAAATCAAATCCTGTTCTGACCATCATAAAGGACTTATAGGACACACCAGACAGCAAAGTGGTCAAGGATTTTTTTTTTATTACTGATCTCCCAGAGCTCAGAAAAATTTCTTTTTTTGTGACAAAATTATGTAATGACATAGACCACATACTATTTAATGATATATTGAACCTTAATAAATGGCAGGTGAACTAAAGAGATTGTGTAATGATGTATATCTGGTATATTCATCAAGGAGGGGAAATATATGGCCCTCCAGATATTGTTGGACTACAGCTATCATTGTCTTCACCATTGGCAATGCTGGCTGGGGCTGATTAGTGTTGCAGTCCTTCAATGTCTGGAAGGTCACATATTCTCCAACTTGCTATAGGCAATAGTCATATATTTTGTAAATTTCAATACGCTGATGCATCAAAGCATATGTTAGCAAGGAGGGTGAAAATGCCACCTTTACTATAAAAGATAAATTCAGGTTAAGGTGTGAAAGGGAGAGGTGAAGTCCAATGAGTGATTTTGAAAAATTTAAAATCTCCAGTCTACCTACTTGGAAGCATCCATTGACAGTCCATAGGACTTCTTCAGAGCAAATTTGGGATTTAGCTGTGATTTGTTTTAGAGTCTTAAAGTTGCTTGATATTTAAATGGAGTTTCCCTAAAAGTGAGTACAATGGGGGTGATTTCTAAAACTGATTATCATTGTTTCAAATGGACCAACAGGGTTCGTGTGAACAAGCATCTGGTTATATAGAATTTCATTTGGCTCTAACTATATTAAAATGGTCTATGCTGTTCCCACTTTCATGGCTGACACCATCTCCAACTATTACTGCAATTATTTTAATAGACATTTGGGGAAAGTGAGAGAAGGAAAGTCTAAGGCTCAATATTACAGAAGCTGTGTGGTGTCTCTTTGGCCCGAACAAACTACAAAATGTTATGTCGCCTTTGGCATCCCATCTTCCACCAAAATACCTAGGAGAATGTAATGTTGAAAAGAACAGTAATTAAAAATATAAGATATACAAATATATTTTAGGAACAGCTTGTTGTATGCCAATCACCTTATGTTCTCATAGCTTTGAACCAGGAGCCATGAGACTTCCAGTGAAATGGCATATGTATATGTGTGTGATATATATGTATGTGTGTGTCTTTTCTTGTAAGAAAGCATCTTGGATATTTCTACCTGCCTGCTACAAACAGGGCAGAAATTTTGTGTCTTGATCATATTAAATGTTAATGAATAATGACACCAGCCCACACAAACATCCATAGCAATTTTGGTTGTGTGTGTGTGTTTTAAGACCTATAAAGAATTCAATATTATCCATCAATCTGCAGATTGGCTCTTTTTTGCACAACCACCAAAAATAGTTTGCAAGAATGCTTCAGAGGAATAACTGAATAATAGGTAGCATTTTGCTCCTTAAATGGGAGAGGTCAGAGAGAAAGATTAGTCGGTGGAAGCGGGTGGCTCCCCTGTCATTGGTGTAGCAAATCCAGTCCAGGTTTCAGTGTGAACTTTAAAGGTGGTGTCCAAGCTACCATACCTACTTTGGGGTTGGATTCAGCACCTCGGAGAGCTCCTTTAATGTTCAGACTCAAACTTGAAGTACATTCATCACTCCACCGACATGTGAGCCATTAGCCTTCACTGAGTTTAGTTGCATAAGCTGAATTTGTCATCATTTTATTTATTTTTATCAATATATTTCCCTTTGATTCAACTTGTTCCTGAAAACATATACTTATTCAAATCTAAAATATAAAACTGGAGGCTTCACACATCACTGTATTATTTATTGATGTCCTTTTCTATGGCCAAAGTTCTTTTATAATGTTTACTCACAAGTCAGTCCTAAACAGCAAAATCCCTGCTTACCTGTTTCCTGCTTGCAAGTCCTATCCACTTTGTTGTTTCCAGATGATCCCAGCTGAGGGGATTAATGAGCTAATGACAACCCCAGTGTCAATTTCTCTTTCCAGAGGAATAGGAAGAAGGTGAATTTTAATTATTTTTTCCTTTTAATTTCATAGAATGGATTTTTTTTCTTGTTTTTAAATCGTAAAACAGCACTATTTTACCATTTAAAATTTAAATTTGAAAATGAAAGGAAACAAATAATTAAATATTTCCCTTGTTGAAGGAATGACCCTGGGACATTTAAGAGAGGCTATTCAAAGTAAGGTTAAGAGGCTGTTTGTCACGGATTCCCAGCCACAATCAACATGATGCAGTAAAGTGGGTGCAACCTGCAAACAGGAAACTTTTACCAAAATGTAGAGTAATCTTTAAAAATGTCAAGAAAGAGCATCCTGCAGATTCCTGTTGGACAAAATGGTGCTGCACCAGTGTTTTACTCCTTCTCTTGAATTTTTGCTAGTGCCCTTCAGGTGCATTGAACTGCAACTCCCATCATCCTCACCACTACAGCGTCCAGTCATGTCTGGAACACATATCCCTTCTCTAGGAAAACTCCCCACCTCCCCAGAAGGCAGCAAAACAGCTTTAGGAGAAGCACAGCCAGCCTCAGCACTGAGGCCAACTGCTTATCCTGTGTCCACCTCACTGATCTTCTGGCTCCCATCTACTTGAAAATACTAAAAAGTATTTATGTAATTATTTAGAATCATAGAATTGGAAGAGACCATGGGGCCATCCAGTCCAACCCTCTGCCATGCAGGAACCCACACCAAAGCGCTCCTGACAGACGGCTATCCAGCCTCTCCTTAAAAACCTCCAAAGGAGGAGACTTCACCACACTCCAGGGCAGCATATTCCACTGCCGAACAGCTCTGACCATCAGGAAGCTCTTCATGAGATTTAGGTGGAATCACCTTTTCTGCAGCTTGAATCCATTGTTCCTTGTTCTAGTCTCTGGAGGAGCAGAAAACAAACCCGCTCCCTCCTCGACATGACATGCCTTCAAATATTTAAACGTAGCTATCATGTCCCCTTTTAACCTTCTCTTCTGCAGACTAAACATACCTAGCTTCCTAAGCCACTCCTCACAGGGCATGGCCTCCAGACCCTTCACCATTTTGGTCGCCCTCTTCTGGACACATTCCAGCTTGTCAATATCCTTGAAATTTAAATGTAATGAAATGTAAAAATAATATAATCAGAAACTGGTTTTTGTATACTGAAACCAATGCCCATGATAATTCTAGGATCTTGCCAGTTATTTCCTAGATAATGCATAGCATTGTTCTAATCTGTGGAACGAAGAGCTATTCGGTATGGTTTGCAACTGTCCTACCTGACATTTTAGAGCCAATTCCATTGCTTCAAGGAACATTATTTGCAGTATCAGGTCTCATAAAAAGGTACCAGGTTGGCTGGAGGTTAAACAAACTTGAATGGCTACATATGTGGGGGCATTGGGAGAGGGTTTGCGGTGCTGAGAAACTGGGCTCTGAGCTATCCTTAGCTAGTCAGGCAGTGACTGGAGGAGGAGGAGGAGGAGGAGGAGGAGGAGGAGGAGGAGGAGGAGGACCAGAGGCAGGTTTTTAAAGGGCTGTGTGATCTGATTGGAACCACTGAGGGGGGATGGATCCCCCAGAAAAGAAGTGCCAGAGATGGGATAAGCAGGGGTTGAAGAAACTCACAAATACTCAAATCTGTGAAAGTCAAACCCACATATGTGGAGGGACAATTTAATTTCAGATGTATTGTTCTACAAATCATACAGATAATACAGTATATGTTCTCAAAATAGACAAATGAAGAGTTATCATGCAAGTCATATCATAAATAGGGGTTACAGGTATAAATACTAGGTATTCCAAAATGACTGGGGGAAGAAATCTGAACTTTCCCACATGTCTAAAAGACTTCTACAGCACCAGTCATTCACTAGTCAATGTTAGCTTAATAGAATTAAAACAAACACATCTGTCATAACTGGCTCAACAATGTTAACAAGCAAGTTGAGTGAGTTTCTCACTCTATGCCTCATTCTCAGAGTTTATCTGGAGTGATCTGACTTTTGGAAAAGCTGTGTCCACTGCACTGCCCCCAACCCACCAATACATGGTTTGGTGTTATGGTGACAGTGGGCGGCTCCAAACTATTTCCATATGGAGCTGGCTTTCATGTGATACAGTTCAAAATGGCAGATCACCCCACACAGGCTGACAGCACACAGCTGGCCTGTTTGTCTGGTTTCCAGTCATCTGGAATATATTATGGAATATCATTACAGTGTTCATTACATGTAGGTGGGCCACTTGATCCTCATTTGGAAATCGAAGAGGAAAGAATCACAGAGAATAATGGTTACTGCTAGCTGGGAGATCTGTAGGCGTGAGATGTTACAAAAATGGGCCGGTTACTTCTGGGGATTGGTCTTAACCAGACAGAGCATGTGAAGTCCCAGCTTCAACCTCTGGCAAATCCAGGTGATTATTTAAGGGAGAAGCAATAGCAAATGTCCTGAAAAGCTACTGACAATTGACTTAGCAAGGCCATCCCCACTGTTCCTTTTGGCCAATGGTCTGTGTGGTTAGGTCTTCTCTGCTTTTACTGTAGATAAAAGACTCATACTCCAAAGCTAGCAAGACAAAAGATCACCATCTATTGTTCAATGGTCAGTTCTAACTATAGTGTGCCCTCCTTGTATGTATGTGAGGCTTCCATTGCACAAATCTCCATGAATACTGAAATTTGTGAATGTTCACACCCTATTATATTCAGTGGCAGTGATGCATGCCCAGAACTTCAGTGTGTCTGCGTGCATATCGCTGTCGCTGTGGGGTAAGAATGCAACGCTTCTTGTGAACTGGAAATTGTGCACATAGAGGTCACTGTTAAGGAGGGCTTACTATACTTTGGGCATGCACAACCATGTATTTTACAGACATGTATTTTATAGACATCAGCTCACAGAAAATGTATTTTAGAACATATAGACAATTCATACTAATATATATCTTATTTCCCCTCTTTCTTCTTTTTCTTTCTTTTCTTACTTGTTCCTTTCTCATTTTCTCTATATTTATATTTTAAAAAACCAAAAAAATGTATAAAAGAAAAATGAGGGGGCAACCAATCTGGGGTGTTATGAAGAAGAAGAAAATTGTTGCTCAATTAATTTCTTATTGTATTGGTACTTCTGGGGGCAGGGAGAAGGAGCTGTGGGATTTTCTGCCTCATTTACCAAAGTAACTTGGTAGTATGCTTCTTGGCTTGGGTGGGTGGCTGGAGGAACCATTTGTTGCTCTACCTCTGGCAACAAAATCTATTTTGACAGCTGTGTAGTAGATGGACCAGTAATTAAATGGTCCAGTGATTACATGCAGTATAAGGCAGCTAATTTCACCTGCACTAGGTTTCAATCTGAACCCAAATTTGAACCTAAAAATATGCACTAGGTTTTAATTTGAGCTATTCCTATTTGGGTTCAAGGTTTAGCACTTTGAACAGCTCATTTAAAGTTCAGACCAAAACCAGAATAGATTCACCATTTCACTACCAATGAATGTTGCATTTCTGGATTTGGTGACAGCTAACTATGTACCACCACTTCAGATCAGGCCTTAACCAGTTTATTTAGGTTTCTGAAGAGCCATACTATGTCCTTTCTCAGTCTCCTTTTCTTCAGACTAAACATAACCAGTCCTTCCGACCTTTCTTCATAGGCTTTGTCTTCCATACTTTAGATCATACTTACTTTAGATCATACTTCCACACATAGTCTCTATGCTAATGCGCAGAGCATGAGAAATAAGCAAGATGAACTCGAACTCTTAATACAACAAAATAAATATGATTTAGTAGGCATCACTGGAACCTGGCAGGATAAGTCTCATGATTGGAATGTAGGAATAGGTGGGTATAACCTATTTCACAGAAATAGACCAAACAAGAAAGGAAGAAGAGTAGCTTTATATGTCAAGGATGTTTTCATCTGTGAAGAGATCCATGACTTAAATCTGGGAAGCCAAGTCGAAAGCATCTGGATAAGAATTAAGGGAGTGAGAAACAATAGGGATGTGATTGTGGGAGTTTGCTACAGGCCTCTGGGCCAGCCTGAGGGTTTGGATGAGGCCTTCCTGGAGCAGATGACCACATATTCAAAAAGGAGAGATGCAGTGTTAATGGGAGATTTCAATTATCCTGATATTTGTTGGCAGTCAACTCTGCCAAGACTGCAAGGTCCAACAAGTTCCTTGCTTGCTTTGCAGAAAATTTCATGGTTGAGAAGGTGGAAGAGGTGACAAGGGGATCAAACTATTTTATGACCAACAGGGATGACCTAGCTGATGAGGTGGAGGTGGTGGGATCCTTAGCGGGGAGTGACCATGCTCTTTTGGAACTTGTCATTCAGTGGGAAGGAGAAGCCAAGTGTAACCAGACACGTATCATAGACTTTAAAAAAAGCTGATTTCTGTAAACTTAGGGAGTTACTTGCTGAAATCCCCTAGTCAAGAATACAGAAAGACAAAGGGGTTCATGACAGATGGGAGTTTCTTAAAAGTGAGATACTGAAAGCACAATTTAAAACTGTGCCAATAAGGAGGAAAAATGACAGGTATCTAAAGAAACCAGAATGGTTGATAAAAGAATTCTCAGCTGAGCTTAATGTTAAAAGAAACATGTACAGGAAATGGAAGAATGGTGAAACCACCAAAGAGGAATTCAAGCAAATAGCCAGGAGATGTAGGGAGAAGGTCAGAAAAGCTAAAGCACAGAATGCCAGAGACATTAAAAACAATGAAAATGGGTTTTTTAGATATGTCCACAGCAAAAGGAATCATAGAATCATAGAATCATAGAAATGTAGAGTTGGAAGAGACCACAAGGGCCATCCAGTCCAACCCCCTGCCATGCAAGAAAACCCTCAAAGCATTCCCGACAAGTGGCCATCCAGCCTCCGCTTAAAAACCTCCAACGAAGGAGACTCCAGCTGGATGGCCACTTGTCGGGAGTGCTTTGAGGGTTTTCCTGCATGGCAGGGGGTTGGACTGGATGGCCCTTGTGGTCTCTTCCAACTCTACATTTCTATGATTCTATGATTCTATGATTCCTTTTGCTGTGGACATATCTAAAAAACCCATTTTCATTGTTTTTAATGTCTCTGGCATTCTGTGCTTTAGCTTTTCTGACCTTCTCCCTACATCTCCTGGCTATTTGCTTGAATTCCTCTTTGGTGGTTTCACCATTCTTCCATTTCCTGTACATGTTTCTTTTAACATTAAGCTCAGCTGAGAGTTCTTTTATCAACCATTCTGGTTTCTTTAGATACTTGTCATTTTTCCTCCTTATTGGCACAGTTTTAAATTGTGCTTTCAGTATCTCACTTTTAAGAAACTCCCATCCGTCATGGAAGGAAATGATAGGGTCACTGCACGGAGAAGATGGCCAATTACTAACAGGGGGAAGAGAGAAGGCAGAGCTACTCAACACCTTCTTTGCCTCAGTTTTCTCCCAAAAGGATAGAAGTACTCAACCTGGGGGTGCGGAACAGGTGAGGAAGGGAGGGAAATGTAGCACAGAATAGGTAGAGAAGTAGTACAGGAATGATGAATTCAAGTCTCCAGGGCCAGATGGATTACATCCAAGGATATTAAAAGAACTGGCAGGAGTCATTTATGAACCACTCGCAATAATCTTTGAGAACTCTTGGAGAACAAGAGAAGTCCCAGCAGACTGGAGGAAGGCAAATGTCATCCCCATCTTCAGGAAGGGAAAAAAAGAAGAGTCAAATAATTATGGACCGGTCAGCCTGACATCAATACCAGGAGAGATCCTAGAGCAGATCATTAAACAGTCAGTTTGTAATTACTTAGAAAGCAATGCCAAAATCACTAAAAGTCAACATGCATTTTTCAGAAATAAGTCATGCCAGACTAATCTTATCTCTTTTTACGATAGGGTTACAAGCTTGATAGATGAAGAGAATGCTGTAGATGTAGCATATCTTGATTTCAGTAAGGTCTTTGACAAAGTTCCCCATGACATTCTTGCAAAGAAGCTAGTAAAGTGCAGGCTGGGCAGGGCTACTGTTAGTTGGATTTGTAATTGGTTGACTGACTGAACCCAAAGAGTGCTCGCCAATGGCTGCTTTTCTTCCTGGAGAGAAGTGACTAGTGGCATGCCACAGGGTTCTGTCCTGGGCCCAGTGCTATTAAACATCTTCATCAATGACTTGGATGAAGGAGTAGAGCATGCTAATCAAATTTGCAGATGACACCAAATTGGGAGCGGTTACTAATACCACTGAGGACAGGATCAAATCTCAAAATGACCTTGACAGATTGGAGAGCTGGGGAAAGCTAACAAAATGAATTTCAACAGACTGTAATTGGTTGACTAACTGACTGACTGACTGACTGACTGACTGACCGTAAAGTCCTACGCTTAGGCAGAAAAAATGGAATGCACAAATATAGGATGGGGGATGTGTGGCTGGATAGCAATACATGTGAAAGGGATCTAGGAGTCTTGGTAGATCACAAGCTGAACATGCGTCAGCAGTGTGATGAGGCAGCCAAGAAAGCCAATGTGATTCTTGGTTGTATCAATAGGAATATGGTGTCTAGATCAAGGGAGGTAATGCTACCACTCTATTCTGCATTGGTTAGACCTCATCTGGAATACTGTGTCCAGTTCTGGGTACCTCAATTCAAGAAGGATATTGACAAACTGGAACGTGTCCAGAGGAGGGTGACCAAAATGGTGAAGGGTCTGGAAGCCATGCCCTATGAGGAGCAGCTTAGAGAGCTGGGTATGTTTAGTCTGCAGAGGAGAAGATAAAGAGGGGACATGATAGCCATGTTTAAATCTTTGAAGGGATGTCATGTCGAGGAGGGAGTGGGCTTGTTTTCTGTTGCTCCAGAGACTAGGACAAGGAACAATGGATTCAAGCTGCAGGAAAGGAGATTCCACCTGAACCTCAGGAAGAACTTCCTGATGGTCAGAACTGTCTGGCAATGGAATATACTGCCTTGGAGTGTGGTGGAGTCTCCTGTTTTGAAGGTTTTTAAGGAGAGGCTGGATGGCCTTCTGTTGGGAAATGTTTGATGTGTGTTCCTGCATGACAGGGGGTTGGACTAGATGGCCCCTGTGGTCTCTTCTAACTCTATGATTCTATGATCACTTTTTTGGACCTCTTCGGAGCCTCTAATTTCTTTTTGCCTTTTTTAATATGTAGTACCCAGAATTTCATTTGCTTCCCCAAGGCTCAACTCAAGCAGTGCATTTTCTTAACAGTTGTGAATTGCCTTTCATCTGGGAAATGCAGATCCAGTTGTACAGCAACTATACATTCCTCTCAAGTTATTGCTTGTTGTTTGTTGGTGTGTTCCTTCTAGTCATCTCCAACTTATGGCAATCCTAAGGTGAATCTGTCATGGGATTTTGCCATTGCGTTCCTCTGAGGCTGAGAGAGTGTGACTTGCCAAAGCTCATCTAGTGGGATTCCATGACCATGTAGGGATTCCAACCCTGGCTTCCTAGAGTCCATCCAACACTCAAACTACCACTCCATGCTAGCTCATCATGTAACTGCACCATGTTAATTTTCATGTGGGCACTCACAGGTTTGAAATCACGCCCCAAGAAAATCAGACTCTACCTCATAGAGAAAAGGCTAGAGGTAATTACGATAGTGTGTTATGTAAATATTAAAGCCAACCACAGAGCTTTTAACAACCTTCAATTAATCCAACACTGTATTTCCAACCCACAACCATTACAGTTAGGCAAGGCAACACAATAAACATAATCAGCCGCCTCACATTATGCATGCATTGGCCCGTGAGATTCAGAAAGGCTGAGATTCTCAAGGACAAAGGCATGTAGTAAGCCCCAGCATCTCATTTTGTTTTCTCTAGCCATCTTTTGTAAAATGCCATGGGAAACATTCTAATGAGTTTCTCCACACTGCTGAAAGTGGGGGAGGGGAGTGTCTGTCAAACACAAGTCAGTGTTTCTATCTATTTTTCTTTTTTGTTTCTTTCCAGGGAAGATATTTTCTCTACTCTACAAATTAGTGTTCCCAAATCAAGAACAGGAAAGCTGAGAGAGAGCACACTTGAATACTTACATAATATATGTGGGGAGTGGGGGAAGAGAGCATTCTTTGCTTCTGATTTATTCCCCCTCCCTGTCCCACACAATCGCAGCAACAAAGCATACTTACTGTAGCTTAATATGGAGAGCACATATGCTGTCAGTGAATTACCAATGCTTTATCATAAAGCAAAATCTGGAACTAAATCCTGGGCCTTGTCTTTGCTGAAATAAGTCATAGTTACTTATTCTTGCAGAGATTACAAAGGAATATTGATATTCAAGGGTATGTTTATCTGATATGCAAGTAAATATGGCTAATCCCTTACTGAATAATCATTTGTGGCAATGGGCATATAGTTACATTGGGAGCCGATTGTCTGAAGGGAATGTTACCACACTTCTGTATCCTAACAGAAATTCAGGAGACATGGGGAAATGACAACATTGTTCTCACCATGTGGGTGGTGCTATAGATAACTGGTTCCCCACATGTTCATTGTGGTAAATTACCATGTGATAAATGATTCATCCTGCATCATTTCATTGCCAGTTCTGTATGAAAAGCAAACCTCACATAATGCAGTCAAGACATCATTAAACAACTTATTTTCCAGTACCGCTACTTCAATCAAATTTAGACACATATGGGGCTGAATCCAGCATTAGTCCTACCTTTGTGTAGGTCAACTGAAGTGAGCAAGCTCATTAGTCATAACTAATGTAAGCCCTATTGATTTCATTGGGTCTATTTTAAGTAGGACTAATGCTGGATTTTGTGCAAAGAACCCAGTGCTCATATTCAAAAGTCTACACACACTCTGTGTTTAGACTTCTAAATACCAGCATTGAGTTCTTAGTACAAACTGTGATAGAAGGACCATGTGGTCTGCTCTACACTTCTTCCATTTTGTAGGAAGTTCTGAAGGGAAAATGTAACCTTGTTTGGCAAAATGTGGATATGGTTTTCAGCATGCTCAGGAAAACTGCCTATGAGTGTATAGTCATTTAGAACGGAAAGGTCATGGTGATGGTGCATAAACAAATAATATCAGCTACTCTGTTATGTGCTGGCCAGATATCACAGATAAAATTTGAAGGCTAGTGTACATTTGGCAGACACCAAGTGTCATGGGCCAGGAGTCAGCTTCTCCAGGTGAACAGCAGCCTTGAAGGAAGACAAGCAGACACAAGCACATCAGGAGCTAATCAGGCTGGGATGAGAGCCAGCTGACTCCAGCCTTTGTGAGGAACACAGAGGGCCATGGCTTGATGTTAGAAACAACATGCGTGTTTGCCGGCCCTTGCCTTCTTGTGTTCTACAGATTCCTTGCTTGCCATCTGCTTACCTTCTCTGACCTTTGGACTGTCTGATCTTGCTGCTTGCTGTTCCTGACGTTTGGACTGACACTGCATTTTGCGTCTGCTTCACTGACCAAGTGAGCTTTATTGGACTGCTAAGGTGTATCTGTTTGCCTGCTGAATAGCTTGGCACTCTAGTGCTTGATAATGGACAGCCAGCACCTACAACACCATGACTCTTACTCCTCCTGTCTAGTCTGCAGTGAACTGATAGAGCAGCATTTTTGACACCTGTGTTTTTCTCTCATGTCAGGATGTAACAACCATTTCTACGGGAGAGTGCACCTTCAGACGAAGGGTGGGAATCATGAGGCTCTTTTCAGCTGTGACTAGAATATAACTTCTAGCATCCACAGCTGGCATTCACAATGGTAATTAATGGTAATAGTTGTATTCCAGCAACTTGTAGAAGGCTATATGAGTCTTCTCATTCCAGTTTTAAACATATATAGAGTGAAGTGGTCACTAACGAACATCAATGGTATATAATTTTATGTAGGAAGAATGTTTTCACATTAAAGCTCCTAAGTATAATGACTAGAAACAGAATTTCATGTTTAAAATATAAGCTATATCATGTGGTCTAAGAATCTGAATGTACATTTGTGGGCAGGGAAACATAATATATCCATTGCCAAAATTTACAGAAATGAATATATTGAAGCTGTTGGAATGTCAATGAAGACTAGCTTCTGTCTGTGTGAAGTTATTAATATTTTCAAGAGGCCATTCAAACCTCTTAAAACCCACTTCAGTTTTTTTCCCCCTAAAACTGGAATAATAATTTTTTTCAGGCAAATGTTAACTGATATGTTTAATGTGAGCCAAGGTTAATTAATTAATTTGTGCTTAATATGAAAACCCACTATCAGTGTCATAGCACAGGCCTAGGCACAGCTTGGAAAGTTGTTTTAAAAAGCATGAATCCAATTACATGCATCACTTAGGAACCCAGAACTTAAGTGGATGGTTTCAAAGTACCATTACGTTTTTTCTTATTAATAGAGAGTTCCCAAGCTCTCGTTCTAAGAAAGTGAAGTAATAACCTCTAATCAAGTGCACTTCTCATCACAGAATATACCTCCATTTCACAAATATATCACTTTGATACCACTTTAACTATGAGGGCACTATCCTACAGAATCCTGGGACTGGTAGTTTAGCATCTGCTGCCAGGGAGTGCAAAGATAGTTGCTGTCAACTTTTTGTGTCTTATGTCACACCAATCACTCTGTCAAAGAACCTGAGTTCCACCATCAGAGAAACAAAGTATTGGGATTAAAGCACCGTGGAAGGGGGATGGACTGTTTCCCTTATATCACAATTCCCTCCCCCAAACTTGTATTGCTTTGTGATATTTGCCACAGAAGGGAAACTGCTATTGGTGTCAATTGCAGTGTCTTTCCAGGGGGCAAAAATGAGCTTATGTATGTGCCTGGTGGGGGGATGATATTTTCATCAGGACCACAGGAGGAAAGATGTAGTGACTCCCCTGCAGAACAATGTTTCACATTTGTCAAGGATCCCATTTGTGCCCTGCAGCCTGGAGCTTGGTCGGAAGAGCAGGGCTGTGCTGTGTCTGTGTTCTCCTGTTTCATCTGGTGCTTGAGTGGCTTTGTGGGGCATGGTTTGTGAGGGACAGGACTAAGGCAAACTTGGGCTTCGCTCAGGTCTACCATCTGAACAAATAGAGAGCTGTGCATCCCATGTCTGACAATTCATTTTTATCCTCTTCTTGGCAATATGGGCCTTTATTGTGAACAACATTAATGCTCATATAGTTTAGTCAAAGCTTTGACTGTTGGTGTGGATTGGTGTGTTTGATCACCAGGCTGGATCCACTTATGAGAAAGGCTGGGCCGATCCACTCAAAAACTGCATGCCAGCATCCTTTAAGGGATCTTGGGGTGAGGCCTAGTGGCTTCAATCCAGCTCAGAGGAGCCCTGCAAGATGGCGTCACTTCCAGATGGCATAAATGAACCCAATTCCAAGTTCACACTGTGGTTGAATCCATCATCTGTTCCATTCCTGCAGTTTGACCAGCAGATGGACTGAGGGGGCATCAGTTGCCAGACAGGTCAGCTGATTCATTGGATCCAGTCCCTGTGCAGAGCCAAAACTGCACTGTAATCAATAACTAAATAAATTTTAACTAATAAATTTTAGCCTTTTCTTTCCAAGAAATACAGAGTCATTCTTCTTCCTTTCTGACCTGTATGACTCATGCTTCATTTCTAGGGGCAGGGTGTGATCACAGTCTGGATTGGGGAGAACCCTTGACTATTTTTTTTTAAAAGCATTCTATGTGCAAATGCTAATGAACAGCAACATGCAGCTTTGCCCTGAAGGAATGCAAGAAGTAAGTCTGTGAGGCCATTTCCACACTAGAGTGTTATAGTGCTATTATTCCGCTTTCAACATCCTATGGAATCCTGGGGTTTGCAGTTTTTGGGAGGGGCCAGAGGCCCCTCTCGTACATGCAAACCCCAGGATTCCATAGCATGCTGAAAGCGGAATAATAGCACTATAACACTCTAGTGCGGAAACAGCCTGGGTGAATCATGTTGAGGATGCTGAGGATCAGTTTTCCTTGTCACTCTTTGGACTATGGCCACACTATAGTCTTTCCTACAATCAAAGGCTCTGCACTGTGTGGCTTCCAGTTGTTTCCAACTTATGGCAACCTTAAGGTAAACCTATCTTGGGGTTTTCTGGGGCTGATAGTGTATGATGAACCCAAAGTCACCCAGTGGGTTTCTGTGGCTGAGCAGAGAATCGAACCCTGGTCTTCAAGGGTCATAGTCCAATGCTCAAACCACTACACAATGCTGGCTCTCTGGTGCCCTCTTTACTCTGAGCTAAATAGGGCATTTATTTGATTATTACCCTTTTCAGGCAGGAAAATGGGGAGAAGCTAATAGGCACTGAATGGAATGTATCAGTTCTTGTCCTATCCTCTGGAGGAGCAGAAAATAAGTTCATTCTGCCTTCCA
Source organism: Iguana delicatissima (assembly GCA_948472985.1). Taxonomy (NCBI): domain Eukaryota; kingdom Metazoa; phylum Chordata; class Lepidosauria; order Squamata; family Iguanidae; genus Iguana; species Iguana delicatissima. Next base: position 231,773 of record CAOKZL010001923.1, on the reverse strand, counting down.
CATGATGGCCCTTTAGAGATTTAAAGACAGCTATAATGGTTTGAGCATTGGACTACAACTGTGAAGATCTGGGTATGAATCCCCACACAGCCCTGGAAACCCACTAGGTGATCTTGGGCAAGTTACACTGTCTCAGCCTCAGAGGAGGGCCAAACCTGCTCTGAACACCGGGTTTTCTTCTTGTCAAGAAAATCCTGTGATAGGTTCACCTTATGGTCTCCATAAGTTGCAAACATCTTGAAGGACAACACCATGTCATATTCTCTCTTCTCCAGGCTAAACACCTCCAACTCCTTCAGCTCTCTCCCTTTTTTAAAAAAATGTGCTTGGCTTCCAGCCCATTTGGCTTCTTAGTCATCCTTCTTTGGACATATTTCTGCCTGTGAATGTTCTTCTTGACCTGTAATGTCCAGAATACAATGCAGAATTCCTGGTGACATATGTCCAAAACAAAGCTATAGTATAACAAAAATCAATCAATCAATCAATCCTATAAAATCTTTAAGACATTGCTTTTCATGAATTACAATCCACTTCAGAAGGATGAAACATAATATTTGAGCCTCAGATATATATGCAAAGTCTACAGAGATGTGGGAATGGGATTATTAACATTGACACTGTTAATAGTGAATAAAATTAACACTGCTAATAATTAATAATACTGTAGTTAATCATAGTGTTAAAAATACAAGTATCAATAATATGATTGTCATTTTCTGGATTTCCTTTCACCCTCCCAGCCATACATTGTGCGCACATACTCGAAGTTCAAATATTTTACTCCATGCATGTAAAGAAGTTGATTGTAATCCATAAAAGCTCACGTGGAACTACTATCAACCTTTTTTGTCGTAAAAGTACCATGCTTCCCCCGCTCCTTTCAGGACAAAACACTACAGCCACAGCTAGGTTAAACCCATAGGTTTGGAACTCAGTACATGGCAACTGAGGCACTTTTCATTTCAGGAAAACAGAAATCAGCCATAAAACTCAGGGCCTGATGGCGATGTGATTAAAGCGAAATAGCTTGTCTTCCTTTCTCAAACATAATGATCACTGCCTTGATCAAATTATGTATCTTCCTTCAACAGTCTGCAAATTAAGTGTTCTTCTGAGACATCCTTATAGAGAAAATATGTATGCAGACAACTTCTCAGCTGTTTGGGGAAAAAACACACCCTTTTAGTAATTTTCCTCATTGGATACTGATATCATAATACGAGGTAAAATGACTCCATGAGGTATTACTATTGTAAATAGGCAAGAAATCACATGAAACAAGAACAATTTGGGCATGTCTCAAATTAGTATGAATTTATAACTCAAGATGAATTAATTGTTCCTGCTTCCCAGTCAGTGCTGCCTCTGAGCCATACACTACCGTGTGTGTGTGTGTGTGTGTGTGTGTGAGAGAGAGAGAGAGAGAGAGAACGAACATGAGTGTGAGCAAAGAGGCAGAAGCAAGAGACAGGATCAGATTGGAAGGAAAAATATTTTGCCAACAACCTTCTGTGTAGAGGGATTCCAGTGCCAGAGCTACACAGAAGTAGGAGTCATTGTAGCCTCTGAGAGCGTTTTTCCCCATTGGTGTTTTAAAGCTTTGAAAATGTACAGCATCTTGCTAAATGGTGATTTTCTAGAAATTCAGTTGACATATTGACTCATTAATTAAAAAGTAAAGCAGATACTTTAGTCATAAACACAAATACCCTTTTGAAAACATGGCTTTGTGGGCTTGCCTCTGTCACCCCCCCCCCCTTCCTTTAAACCTGTAGCAATTTTGCAGTGTATGTTTGGACATTCTCTAATTGAGGACAAAGAGAAGGCTCCTTCCAGAATAGATTTTGTGGTCATTTTCTTCTCATTAAAAACCAAGGGTTTAGGGGTCATCAGGCTCATCTCCATACAGTGGTGATTGGTAGCTTCCATATTCCTTCCGGCATTCTTAAAAAGCTCTCAATGATAAGAAACTTTTTGGGGGTGTTGTGGTAACAAAGATGTACTGCAGCTAAATGCTCAAAAGTCAGGAAATAGAAAGTTCAGGTAATTATCGAGAAATCACACAAAGCCCAGATAGATTTATGTGGTCCGTTATGGATAACTGGCAGCTTTTTCTTCTCTTTTTTTTTAGATTTACAAGTGTGCTTGTGAGAGCCTATACACAGATGTTGCCTGTTCATAGCAAAGACAAAACAATAGAGAGTTGCAAGCCAAGTTGCTACTGAGTTATAGTACACTGTGTCCTGATTCCTCCCTAGGCTTCTGAAGTATTTTGGATTTGGCAAAGGACTTCAACTAGTTCTTCCCGTTTCTCTATTCCAGGGATATTTCTTGTGCCTAAACAGCAGCATTGGGACCAGCTGTTCTTTGCGTGTGACTCAACTTTGGCCTTTACCATGCAGTTAGAGATGCTGACTAATCCTCAGGTGATTTAAGTAAACTCATATGAACAGTCTTCCCAGCCCAAGGCTTTCCATATATGTTGGAATAAAATTCCCATATTCCAGGTCAGCATGGGAGTTGTACCCTGAGTACTAGGTTAAGGATGAAAGAAAAAGCAATTTGAATTTCAAATAAGATGGGCACTTAAATATCACAAAATATAGGAAACTAGAGTAGATACCCGGTGTTGTATGGATTTTATTTTCTCTTAGGTAATACTTGTTAGAAAGATTTGAGACCCTGTGTCCCTAATTCCCCAAACTTTCTTGTCCAGTACCTGTAACTTTTCCTCATATTCCCCATCCAGTCTGTATTCAGAGTTATTAACATACAGAAGTTGGGTTCCTGAGGGAATACACTGCCCTCCTCCTTGCTGCTAGGCCTCATCTCCACAGCAACCAGCTAGGCCCAAGAGGTCTCTGGCTGAGAATTCTAAAGACCCCTCCCTAAACTGCAAACCCCAGGATTCCATAGAATCTTCTCAGGCAGCCAATCATCTGAGCTCTTTGCCTGACACAGCCAATCATATGAGGTCAGGTCTTTGCCTGACATAGAGAAATCACAAACGTTGACTTTTATATATTAGATGGATCCTCAAAAAAAGAAGGTATATATAAAATCTGTAAAGAGCCAGTGTCGTATATGGTCTGAGCATTAAGCTACAGCCCTGAAGAGCTGGGTTTGATTCCCTGCTCAGCCATGGAAACCCTCTGGTGACGCTGGGCATGTCACATACTCTCAGCCCTAGAAAACCCCATGGTTGGTTTGCCTTAGGGTTGCCATAAGTTGGAAATGACTTAAAGGGACACAACAACAATATAAAATCTGTATAGGTGTTACCCTGATTTCTGGGGTCCCGGGAGGGACACCTAAATGTGCTCATGATGGGGAATGGGAATTAGCAGAGCACAAGCTAGCAATACAAGAGGCAGGGCAACGTAGCGAGATCTTGAACCCAATGTCTACGGGGTCAAGCCGAGTCAAGGAGCAAAGAGAAGTAAATTATTATTGTTTTCTTTATTGATGTACAACACAGTCAAACACGTGTATGCAAGCACACTCACACAGAGAACTATTGAAATAAAGGTAGGAGTTGGATAGAGGGTTTTTAAGAGGAGGTTTTGTATGAGAAATACTACACCTGTCCTGAAGCCCAGGTAGTCTGAAGATAAAGGTCTGTAGAAGAGGAGATTCTCAGCATGAGGAGCTGAGGGAAAGGCTCATCGAATGAAGCGACAGCAAGGCGGGATGGAAGCCAAGAGCGGTCTGAGCGATCTGAAGAAGCGCTCAAAATCAGGGGGTCTTACAGGGGAAAATGTGGCCCTGGGCTAGTCCGTTCCCGGGGAATACAATAGGTTTCAGATTGGAGACAAAGCCTCTGAAAGGTCAACATTTTGCATGATTGAGTTATGACAGAGTTGTCAATAGAGTAGCCAGTATGCAAATGCAGAGTGCTTGACAGTTGAGTATTCAGCTTGCCAAGCAGATCTATTGTAAGCTGCATGCATACATAATGTGATCTTAAGAAGGTACTTGCCTTGAAGCCTCCTAAAGCGGCAGTCCGGCAAATACTGGCCAGCCTGGAGTGGTTTTGAATAGTTCAGCTATTTTCGGCTGTGCCTGTGTGCGTGCTTGTCCAGGGGCCTCGCAGGCACATGGAGAGGAATGGGTAAAGAAGGCCAAATTATTGATATCAAGTGATATCTAATATACCACAAGCCCGGACTAGAAAACTATGGTAACATAGGTCAATTTATATGTATAGGTGCCGATTTTGAAATTGTAGGCATTATTTAAAATGCCCTGCAAATAACCACAGAGTGGAACACTGTGACTTGCTGAGTCTGCTGCCTAGTTTCTAAATGTGGATGGACAACTTTAAAGTCTCTGATATCAGGCATATCTTTGTTTTATAGCTACATTTGGGTGGGCTGCATGATGCTGGAACTGGAGCTGCATCTTCACCAACACTGCCCAACCTCTTTTTCCAAAAAAATTCTAGAAAAGGTCTTAGGCACATTCTGTAACACATGGTGTGGGGGTGGGATTTTGCCAGGTTTTAAGAACTGCTGAGCTGTTTTAGTCACTTTTAGTTCTGAAAAATGGCTCCTGCTTTGCCATCCCACTCTACAAAAAGGAGAATTGAAAGACATTGAAGAAAACTGTTTATGCTAGAGTTATTTTATAAGGACCACCTATACTATTTTATAGGTTGCCTGCTTCCTGTTTAGCAGCTCATCATCAAAGGGAGTCCAAGGAATCATCATGTAGATGTGTTCTAGATTTGAAAGAACCTGTGTTTATTGCTTTTCTCTTAAGTCAGTATTCCCATTCAGCTTTTCCCTAAGGTAGATTCAGGACCTTAAATACTATTTTGAAGTGGCTGGAATATGTTAGCCCAGGAGGAAACAAGAATGCTGTAACTAAGCATGTACATGGCTATAGCAGGAGGTATGAGTGGATGGAGATCATAAATGCTTATGAAAAATGGTTCAGAAATAGGGTAGGATGGACTTCCAAAGCACGTCCTAACTGTCCCAATGAATCACTGCCACTGAAATGTGGTAGCCTCTTTAATCCTTTAACTTTTTGTTGTTGTTTTTGTTACCATGCGGAAACATTTTAGGGTTGTTCCTGCCATTAACATTATTTACAATTCTGAGAAAGCAATATTGCTAGTTTTACAGTAGCCAAATAGATCTGGCTGCACCCTCCCTCAACCAACCGAATGCTATCCAAGGTAATCTGTCAGACAGAAGCATGTTTATTATGGGCCTAATTTTCCAAACAAACCTTCTCCTTCTGCGTGACCAAATATGGCAATGGGTATTTAGGCAGTGTATTATTCCCTGCAGATGAAACTCTCTTATACTAGTCAGTTAATCAAATTTATGAGTTGAAATAACAATCTCATTTTTTTTTCTTGTTGATGGCATTCAGAATAAAACCAAATGAAAGGGAGAGCAGGCATTCCAGTAATAAACCTACAATCTATTTTGCCTTTCAGAATTTAACTACTAGTGCCAACTTATGCAATCTATTAATTCCCCCCTACACACACTTTTTGGAAATGCAGTGTTTAGGATTGAATGATTGCAAAGAGACCTGTGGGATTAATTTTTGCTAAGAAATTAACAACATTTCCTGAGTCTTCTCACAAAGAGATTACAGGCTATATTTACACAGCTGTTTTCCTCTCTTTATAGTGGTACTGTTTTGACATAATGATAGCACATTTGCCTGGGAAACCATGACAGACCTAATTAAGGTAGAATGCTAGTAGCATTTATTTATTTATTTCTATACCGCCTATCAACTAGTGTTATCTAAGCGGTTTACAATGTATTTTTAGCTAATTGCCCCCAACTCATTTTACTGACCTGCGAAAGGATGGAAGGCTGAGTCAACCTTGGAGCCTGGCAGGATCGAACTCACAACCTTGTGGTTGCAGTACTGGCATTTAACCACTGCGCCACCAGGGCTCCATGTCTGATTTCTGATTCCATTTGATGTCTGGTATAGCCATACTACTAGGATCTGGCAAGCCTGTAAATTTTTATTCCCTGCAGCACCTTGGAGTGTTGGTCCAAAGGTCCTATCATACTACATCTTATAGCACTATTACTCTACTTTAAGTGCCATGGCAGCATGCTGTGGAATTCTGGACTTTGTAATTTAGTGAGGTCGAAGTGGTCTCTGGCTGAGAATTCTAAATGCTCTTCTCTAAACAGCAGATCCCAGGATTCCATACAATGTTGCCATGGCAGTTAAAGTGGAATAAAAGCATTATAACAGTATATTGTGTTAGGGCTTGGGTGCAAATTCTCAATTAGTGACAAAGCTCATGGGATGACTTTGGCCTTTTCTGCACTGGGCGAGAGAATCGCCCCATGCCGGTACTCGACCTGTGTGCTCCATGTGAGGGTCCATGCTGGTCTGGAGCAGTCCATGGCCGCCGCTTCGCACTGCTCCGGGGACGAAAATGGCGGCTTCCAGTTGGTTGAGGCTCTCCACCAACCGGTGAAGCTCGCCAGCCTAAAGCCCACCCCCGGCAGATCTGCAGGCTCACACTGGTGTGAGCCTGAAAATCTGCACTGGAGCGCAGCCACGGAGTGGCGTGCTCCATGCTTTTGAAAGACCTGTTTTAAGCGGTCTTTCAAAAGCACACTGAACGACCACTTTGGGTTGTTCCGGAGTGGGCTGAGGTCCGGAACTACACAAAGTAGTCCGGACCCAGTCTGCTCCCAGGTGTAGACGTCCTCTCTGTAGGACGCTCTGCACCATTTTAAAAACCCAGTGCAGAAAAGGCCTTTGGGTCAGTCAATGTGCCAAGTGAAAGTAGCAGTGAAGCCATGTACACCACCATCAGTTCATTAGAGAAAAGGCAGAATGTAAATTAGTAAATTAAAAGGAAAGCTGTAGAGCAAGGGTTCTCAACCTTTTGGTTCTCCAGATGTTTTGGCCTTCAACTGTCAGAATCCTTCACCATGGACCAGGCTGACTAGTGTTTCTGGGAACTGAAGTCCAAAGCAGCTGGAGGAGGAAATGTTGATAACTACTGTTCTAGAGAGTAGCAAGGTGGGGCATTTGGCAGGTCTGCAAAGGTTCCCACCAGTCAATCTCTTTATACAGAGTGTTCAAGAACATCAAATGCAGCCTAGAAAGATTCTCTTTTATATGTCTATTGCTTCTTCCAAGGTAGGAAGGCCTGGAAAAATGCTATCACTGAGGCCCCACAAAATCCTGGAACCAAGAAAGTAAATTAGTGAATAAACATATGGGCCTTAAGATGTGTGGGCAGGGGTGTTCAGTTGTCTTCTTCCCTAAATCTGCAATGATATGTTCCTCTTTCAATGAAAGAGCACAATTGTGACAAACTTGTGCTGTACAATGTTATGATTGGTGGGGCTTGGCGAGCAGAGCAACACAAAAACCCCTACACGTGGTGAATGACAGACTTGGGTCTAAATCAAGTTGTTAGTCCCAGTGAATTTATCAATGGAAGCTTTGTAAATTAAAATGTATGGAAATTCCATTCATTCAAGAGTCTTAGCCTACTGCTAACTAGAATGTGTATTTAATTTCTCTTCCTCATTCCAACTAACAGTAACAATATCCACATTTTCTCAACATTGCATGAGAGAGGTTCACATTCAGTAGGGCTTGCCTTTGAGCAGACATTGCTGTGTAAGAGTTCTTTATTATTGCCGTGCTCATGGGAGAAATATTCATATGATTTTCACCTATCAATTACAATTTTTGTATTTCCTTTTCTGTCACAGGCTTCTGTTACATCCTCCTCTGCCATTTACTTTCCCTGCTTTTCAGTCTTAGAAGAGCAAAAGGAGGACAAATATATGTACCCATTGACTAGCTCTTTCATGGCTCTTACATCCATGAAGGATCAAAATGAAAGCTCATAAAAATCACTCACTTACCAGAGCTTGTGCAACCTCAGTTACCATGGCTATTTACTGCAGTGATGAAGGACGCTCTTAAAGGAGCTCTACTGAGCTTTAACAGTTTTACCACCAATGAGCAATAATATCTAAGAGATGCTTGGAGGAGCATCAAAGACATACAAGTGACCCAAAGAAACAAGATGCAACAAAGGAGCATATAAATTCTGGAGATCATCTTTGATGGGCTATAGGAACTTAGTTCTAAAGCTTTCAGCACAAAAATGTAAAGTATCTTTTCAAGAAAATAGCTTTGATGTGCTCTTTCACCTTTGAGATGAGCAAATACAAGATTTTGGAATTATCTGCCTTGATACTTTTGCAACTACTTTAATAACCACCAAAACACATACCACCTTACTTCCATTAGAACTTTTTTCCCTATGTTGGCTATTTAAATTTCTGGTTCAGTTATATTCTATTTCAGTGCAGGATAAGGTTGCTGAACAAATGCCTCACCAGTATTGCCCCTGGCATCTCCAACAAATAAGCTGTCATATATCCACACACATCTACTAAGTTGATAATTTTAGTATTCACAATCTGATATTTCCAGCTCTTATTACAGCTTTTAGTTCCATTATATAGCCTTGTTCTTCTGTTGACATGCTTGGAACAACATCATCTGAAGCCAAACTTTTCTAGAAAACTTGTCACATTCCTTTATATATCGGAGTTTCACTTTTTGATGGCTGGAGGGCAGAGGTGAGGAAGAATAATGCTTTCCATCTGAATAATTTATTGGGGTCATTCAAAGTGAATGACCAAACTATATTGTTAAAGATCTACATAGGGGATTCAGCCTAAGGTTGAAGTCCTATCCTGTTACACGGCTTCTAATACTGATTACTTGGTTATTATTACTTACTGCCAAGTTGGCTTTGAGTTAACAGCCCTTTTTGCATGGCATTTTCCATGCGAAAGGGCGCCTGGAGCATTGCATGATTGTGAGGAACGATCTGCACGATGCACTCACAATCGCGCAATGCTCCAGGATAGGGCAGGCGCCAATCGCGTACCTTTTCATTTTCGGCTAGAAGCTGAAAATGGTACGTGATTGCACATTGCTCCCAGGCCCCATGCATACTTACCTGGCATGCGGAGCCTCCAGAGCCACACCGGTCGCACTTCCTGCCCCAGCGCAGCCTGGGAAAGTCCCAGGCTGCGCTGTGGAAGAAAGAGGCGGGGCTCTCGCGCAAGCAGGCAGTTCATGAGGAGCCGAAGGACCCTGGACACAAGAGCCTCTCGCTGGAGGCTGCTCGTGTGATCCCTGAACCCCAGCGCCAGAAGAAAGTAAGGTGCAGAAAGGGCCAACATGATCCTGTGAATGAGAGACCTTTGTGAGTCTCAGTCATCAGTCATCCTCTGGTCTTGCCAATCCAGTGCTTTGGCTTCCTTGATTGAATCAATCCACCTGTAATGTAGTTTTTTTTCCTTACTATCATGCACTTTACCAAGTGCTATTATCTTTTCTAGTGAGTCATATCATCTAGTGATATGTCCAAAGTTCAATAGTTTTGGTGTAGTCATTTCAGCCTCTAGCGAGAGTTTGGGCTAGATTTGGTCTAGGATGAGCCTAGTGTCCATTAATTCATCTTTTTGGTGTCCATAGTATCTGCAGAGCTCTTCTCCAATGCCACATTTTAAATTATTTTCTTCAAAGTAGCCATCTTAGCCTTCTCTTCCATGATACATAAAAGGGCAAGTGTCTGTTAAACAAACTTCAAACTTTACAGTGTGGGCCAAAATATCTCACAAAGATAGTTTTCAATTTGACATTTTCAGCACTGCCAAGGAAGATTTTACAAGACTTGCTATTTTTTTTATTTTGCTTTTATGTTAAAGTAATAGCTACATTCACAAGATAAATCATACTTTACCTTCCCTTAGTCTCAATAGGACTTCAACATGCACTTAATTCCACTTACAGGCAGTTGATAATTGTCAAAATAGTCCAAACATTATATTGCGGAGTTGCTTTTCAGTTTTTGATTTCTATGGTACTTTTCTTCAAAGCCTACTTGGACAAATAAAATATTCTCTTGTGCACTGACGCCTTTCCAGATGAGATTTTTTAGTGACAGCTTGAACGTGTTAATCTTTTGTATTGCAACTTTCAGAATCCCTCAGCAGCAGGAAGATTCTGGGGGTTGTTGTCTTAAAAAGTAACTTTTCCAAGCTCTATTTTACTGTGCAATTGCCTTGCCTCACACAGAGAATTTTATAGGAGCAGGATCCAGATGTTATTATAGTCTTCTATTTCTAACCTTCATGTTTTCCCAGCCCTTCTTCCAATTTTTTTCCTTCTCACTGTAAACATTCATCACAAAGGGAAAGATGGAAGAGTTGCAAAATGTTTTTATACTGGTAGTTCTATGAGCCATCCATCTGTAAGCACATCCTTGTTCTGGTATTCAGATGCTAACCTGAAAAATGTAAAGAAAAAAAGCAAATTTATTTCTCATCTCATCCAGTAATCATTTGGATTACTGGTATGTTATCTGTAATAATATCCACAGTATTCAAGGATGTGCAGCAACAGTCAGAAACAACAAAAATGTGCTGTAACAATACCTCATATGTCTTCTCCTTTCTGGATTGCTTGAGTTAGCCTTAATAAAATTCACTTTTTAACCTAATTTTGCTTATACTTTCATACAGATCTTTTTTCTTTTTCTCTGACTCTCTGGCAGTTTCTAAATGCTGTACCTTAGACCAACCATAGAAACATTTAACTTCTGCCAACCATAGAAATATCTGGTTTGTGGAGCAGATCTTCACTGCTATCTTGTATTCAGGAACAGCAGTGGGAGTTGCCACCTTTTTAACTGATCCTGATCCATAGACTTAACTATTAGCTTGACAACTACAGAAATTTAGCAAAAGAAAACTTCTCTATCAGCCCCCTCCCCACAGCTTCATTACCACTCAACTCTTCACCAGAGTGGGCAAAGTCCACTCCTTCTGAATATTTCCACCAGGAATTGTTATTTTTAACTGCGGGAAAGCAAAGACCTTTTTATCCAGGTTATCTTTGGCAAGTGAACTTGCTTGGTTGCAGTGAAAGGGATTTTTAACTGGATAGGTGTCGTACTGTTTCTTCTTTTGGAGTGCTTTTAAATGGTGTTTTAATTTTTATTCATTTTATGTTATAATTTTATTTGCAACTTTATTGTAAGCCACCTTGAGAGACATTTGGGGGAGATAGGAGGGAGATAAAATCATTCCTATTTTTTTTAAGAGTCTGTACACCGAAGCATTTAGGCAAATATGAGGCTTTCATCTCATGCTGTTAACATCTTTCTTGCCCACCTCCTTTTTAAAAAATGCGGACAGAATGAGTGTTTTGTCTACTTAGACCGTAGAATAGAGCAATTAACTCACCTGATGTCTTAACTGTCAGGGTAGAAACAAAATATGACAAAGCAAAGGCAGTTAAATATGGGCCTGCCATTTAATCATCTTTTGAAAAGCTGATGATACTGTGGTATATTATAGCTAGCAAATCTAACTTGCTTACACTCAGACCTACTAAGCCACGTGTCTCTCTAGGACAGAAGTGGGCAACTTTTAGAGGTTAAGGGGCTGCACTGCCCCTCCCAGAAACCTTGAAGCCTAGCACATCTTCCAGAAAAAGAAGTTTCATGTTTTGTTTTGGGTCCCCAGATTTCCCCCAAACACCCTCTAGAGCAGTGGTTCTCAACCTGTGGGTCCCCAGATGTTTGTGGACTTCAGCTCCCAGAAGCCCTGAGCATTGACCATAGTGGCTGGGGCTTCTGGGAGCTGAAGTCCACAAACATCTGGGGACCCACAGGTTGAGAACCACTGCTCTAGAGGGCATGCAGCCATTTTCATCATGTTTCCCTCCCAGACCATTTTAGTTTACTCTCACACCCCTTAGAAGTCATTTGAGTTTTTTAAAATTCACTTGTGGGGAGCTGATGGGCACAAAAATGGCCCTTGCAGCCATATGCAGCCTATGGGCTACCTTTTGGCACCTCTACTCTGAGAGTTTAGGCATAGCCTGTATTTGTGCCATTTCTTAGATGTCCATCTTAGCCACACCCTCTCTCTGTCTGCTTCTTTAAGTCTGTAGTTCTCTCTTTCCTCTGTGTTTGAAGAGTACATGTTTGCAGAACTTCTCATCATGAGATGTTATACAACCTTTAGTATTTGCAAGTAAACCTATTTCTTATTTGTTTCTCTACTTGTACTTTATTTTCCTGTTAGATCCTTGTGGAGGTGGGAGGGTGACATGCAACTGGTTGTTGCTTATTTTCTGCTTGCAAATACTAATTCTTCTGGTTGTGAGATACACGATGTTCTTTTACCTTCCCCAGCACTATGGGGAACTACCCATAATTGTCCTGGCCTAAGAAGGACAGAAGAAGAGGCAGGCATATTCTGCCTTAAGGGCTTTTCCGCACTTTGTGGGGGAAACGGGGCAGTCCATTACTCACCGGACTGGCTTGTTTCCCCCTGACGATCCATGACGCTCTGAAGCAGCGCGCGCCTGTGTTACACATTCTCTGGCAACAAAAATGGAGGCTTCCGGTTGGTGGAGGCTCTCTCCACCAACCGGAGAAGCTCGCCAGCCGGAAGCCCGCCCCTGGAAGATCTGCAGCCTCGTGCTGGTGCGAGCCTGCAGATTCATACTTTAGTGCAGCGACGGACTGCTGCACCCTGTGCTATTGAAAGACCTCTTTTAATCGGTCTTTCAATAGCACGGGGAACCACCAGTTCTGGGCTTTCGGGAGCGGGCTGAAGTCCAGACAAACATCAAGTAGTCCGGACCCAGTTCGCCCCCAAGTGCAAACGCTCTCGCCGGAGGGCGCTCTGGCCCATCGCTAAAACAAAGTGCGGAAAAGGCCTAACTAGAATGTGAGGTGTTTGCAAAACTGGTAGATGGATGGATGAGTTTGAGGTTTGTGGAATCACTGGGAGGCTGAAGGAAGGTTTAGGGGTTTGCTGCTGCTGCATTTGCTGCTTGAGGTGGTTCCTTTGCTCTGCCTAAGGCTGGCCCTGGGATGAAGTCTTCCAAATGACCTTGAACATCAAACTTATCCATCCATCCATCCAGCTTTGCAAAGACATCACAGTGATTTTTAGAAGCAGATATTAAGGATGGCAAGGGAGCATCTACTGGGTTTTTGGGGGTTTTTTTACAAATATATTTTGCATATTTTCATTGCAAGGTTAGGACACTTTGCAATGAAGGGAAGCATTTATAATCCTAAAATTATATTTAAAAAATCTAAATATAGCATTAAAAACAGGAACAGCAGAGCGTAAAACAAATATTATAGAATTCAAAGCAGGGATGGAAATTCACAAGTGTTCCATCCTAAAAATGCTGGAAGAAGTATGTGTACTTAAAAAATTAAAACTCTAAATGTAAAAAGTTCCAGAAAAGCAGTTAATGGACTTCTGCTGGCACTAACAAGAGCAAAGCAAAGGCTGCACAGGACTTTCTCTGGGCAGGTCATTCATAACTGGAGTGACAACAATAATGGTGGATGGTGCTTCCCATATCAGCAGGAACATGGGTTTAGTCTGAGCTTTAAAGGAACTATTTAAGATGTTAGCCACACTGAGGGTGGTAGAGGTCAGCACTTTGGACAGCTCCTCTAAAGTTTGGATTAAAACCTAGAGTGGTTTCACAATCTCACTAACATCAAAGTCACCAGCCATCACTGAAATAGATCTCCTCTGGCACATCATTTTTGGCATGGGCTATCCCGTGAAGTTTGATGATCCAGTGTGATTTCTGGAAATGGAAAATAGGATACCCTCTCATTGTACTTCCATTGTTTTTTGGGGTGGTGGTTGAAATAAAATCACTATGAAGTTTTTCTTCTCATGCAATCAGTACAGTTGCTGATAGAGTACATCATATGTCACTTAAGAATGTTATCCTATCTCCATTTACATAGGAATAAGTCTCAGTGAAATCCCTCGGACACATGAGTGGGTGTGTATAGGCTTGCACTGTTCCAGGAGGATCCATCTCCATAATAAAGGCACAGAGGGATAAAAAGATAATTATTTCCTTGCTCTGTATTAGGCAGGGCTGTATGTGTATTAGGACATAACACAGCTTTCAGGAAGCAGCTGCTTCCATAAAATGTAATACTCTCCCTTCCCTATATGACACCCAATGATAAGAGGATGGGATTTCCTTTTCCTTGGCTACCACTCAGCCATTGGACACCAAGGACAGTTCTGCTCAGAGCTTGGAGTATTGGGGAGGGGCATTATTTTGTTAACCAGAGCTCTGAATCCATGCCAAACATTGCCAGACTTTCAACAGCTCCTGATCTCCAATCTCTTAAGTGGAGCTAAGGGAAGGAAGAAACCTCATTAGCTGCAATATTTGTTATGTACAAGCTGAGCAGGCATGGGCCTAGTTAAGAGCAAAGTATAAAGTCATTTTTCCTCCTTTTTTGAATCAACATAATACATTATTCTTTATATGTTATCTTCAAGCTGTGGCACTCCTGACAGGAATACAGAATACCTGCAGAATGTGGTACTGGTTGCAGATTTCAACCATTTGAGCACCAACAGCTTTTTGTTATTATTATTTTTAAAGGAAGGTTTCTGTCTCTTCTTTACCATTGATCAAAATAGATTTGAAAGTGAAATCTTATATATCATTTAGCCATCCTCATTATCTTGCATGGTTTGCTTTCCTTCTCCTGAATAGCAAAATCTGGCTTATATTGAATAGTACAAATGGCAGAACGAAGTATCTCTAATGAGCGGAAATTATACACATTTGCCCATTTGCCTATTTCATGACATTTGCAGAAGTTGGCTTTTCTCGGTGGAGAATTTTAATTTGCTTGAACACAAAGTAGATGTTCCCTCTCACATGGGAAATAAAAATTAGAGCATCTTTCTTAGCCTACTAGATTTGCCAAGGTCAAGTAATTGTCTTCAGGCACACAAGACTGCGCTTAGACTTGCTGTCTTTATAGATGTCCTTTATTTCAAGCTCATTGGAAACCCAAGCTCATTTCTTCTTACAAAGTTGCTTTAAATGTGTAAATATTATGTTTGAAGTGCAGAGGCATTTTGATTAGCAGTGAATTCAGAATTCTGGCGTAGCCTTTACTACTCAAAACCAATGAACATAAATTGTTATGTATTGATGGGGGTGGGAGAATACCACTGTATCATCCTATGGTGATATAGATTCTACGTGTGATATGACAGGTTGTGAATTCCACGTAAAGAGAACACTTTTTGGCAAAGGATATATTATCCCTGTTGATTTTCACAACATCAGAGAGAGTGCTATTCTACACAGTTAATATAATTTTAACTTTCATGGCTCTAACTTATGGATACCCAGAATTTGTAGTTTGATGTAAACATTAGAACTCTTTAATGGCAAACACTAATTACCTTTCCAAACTAGGTTTCCATAGGCTAGACCCACAAAAGTTAAAGTGGTGTGAAACTGATGTAACTGTATACTTTGGATTTTGCAGTCAGCATGGAGTTATATGGCTTCTTGCATTACAGTGAGTTAATTTGAACATAGGAGGGTGCTTTAAAAAGACTGAATCAGATTATTCATCCATCTAGTTTATACTTCACCAGCCTGATCTGCATCTAGTTTTCTGGACTGCAGCTCCCATCATCCTGAGCCTTAGTGGTCATAAGAGTAGTTATAGAGGGCAATAGGTTGAGGAAGACTGGTCTAGCCCAGTCCTCTGTGTTCTACTGGGCAGTAACTTTCCAGCGCAGAGATATTTTCTCTAAAACAAAGAAAAGAAACTGGAGACTTAAAAACCCTCCATGGAGATACCTTCTTTAAACTTAAAAACACTAAACCTAATACCACAAGCTCCACAAAGTGAGCTATAGGACCTTCCCTTGGCCTATCTGACCTATTCAAGATAGCCATTAAAGGGGATTAAGGCCATTTCCGCACTAGCCTGCTATAGCGCGATGATTCCACTTTCAACATCCTCTGGAATCCTGGGGTTTGCAGTTTCGGGAGGGGTCAGGTTGAAAGCGGAATCATCGCGCTATAACAGGCTAGTGCGGAAATGGCCTAAGCAGCTTGTGGAATCTATCTATACCTGCCTTAACAACCCTTCTGAGAAATGCTGCCCAAGTACATGTACATCATCATCCAATCAATTTCTAATGAAAAGAAACCCAAATCCTCCAATCCTATTTATCTTGCATTGCAACTCTGCATATATACTGGAGAAAAACTGCACAGTAAGAGGAGGAAACCAGAGGAGAAATAATCCTTAACCTTTCTCTGGGTACTGGAAGAAAAATGAGTCTTGTGTGTGACCAAATGCAGGTGCCACTTGACAGCTAATTCTGAAAGGTCAGCATACATATTTAGTTCTGACACAGCAGCTACCTTTTCCCTTTCTTACCCTTGCTTCCATTTAAAAGACGCCTTAATCCACCCTTGAAGAGATTTGTATAGTGGTGTAAGCACTTAATTTACGCCCACCAAGATTTGTCCACAGCTGAGTCAATGCTGCCAGAGCGGCTCTTTGTTGCTTTTCACTGCCACGCAGTACCTCCATTCAATGTCACTGTTTATTTTAGAAACTGATAATTTTAATGGTCATTTGCATAGCTGTGATTATACAAGCTATGTGGGAGAGGGTCAACAGAAGTAGGATGGAAATGAAATCAGACGCAGACCTGGACATCTGAGTTTCATTGCCTACTCACAGGGAGACCAAAATCCACTATATTTAAACTAAAACGGAAAGCCTGGCTGGTTTCATGTTCAAGAACTGCTCATTTCACTTTGCTTTGTTGCTTCTAGGCATCAAACGTTGTTTTACCAGACTAGGTGGTAGCTGCTGTCTTCCATGTTGTTTGGGATACTGAGTCTGAGCTGACCAGAGCCAAAGAAGTTATCCAGTGTCCTAAACCCTATCCCAACCTTTAATACCTTGGATAGCACTCCCTCCCCCACTGACAAGATGATGATGATGACGACTGTTACCAACTGGTGCAGTTCACTGCATGCCTTTGTGGGACACAGCAATCTGATCCCTCTTTGTCCAGGTAATATCAAAACCAGCACTATATCACCAAGTACCCAGGAAGGGACTGGCAAGGGCACTTCCTACATTTTCATAGATGAAGAGGAAGAAACCAGCCTAGCAATTTTACAAAACTCTGAACAATTTGTTATAATCATGGTCAGATGAAGCCAAGAAAACAGTCCTCTTACTTTTCAATAATCACACTCCTTCCCTGCAACCAGTCACATAGGCACATCCAACACAATCCCTGAATGGCACAATACTGGAGGTACGGTAAACAAAAATTCATAAGTAAAATTCATGTGCTGGAGAGGAAGGCTTATAAGTGGAAGGTAAACAGTTTGAAGCTCTGGGTAATGGAATTTGTTTTGAAATGTAAGAAACCTGTGGGAAGGAAGATACAGCATTTAGCAGTAGTTAACCATTTCCAGACTTTTAGGTTGTATTCAGCAGGATCTGTGGTTAGTTTCAAGTTTGAAATCACACACACACACACCACACATCTGGGAGAGTGTGTTCAGAACAAAAGTGAGGAAGAGAGCAAATAGAGACTGAATGGTGATTTCTTCCTGGTTCCAAATATAGCTATCAGATGGCACCTGAGCATGAGCATAAGCAAAAATTTTCTGCCTAAAGGCCTCTTCACATGATGGCCTAGGTGGGTGACATGAGCTGTTGAGGAACTTCACTCAGTGTTCTAACCACTAGTCTTTTTCCAGTGCTTGCCCATGTGCACTGAAACACATCTGAGTCCCTTGCAAAAACATAAGAGAGAAATCTCTTCCTTATCCTAGTATTTCACGAGGATATTATCTCTATGTAGCTGGAACCTCATCTAACGTTAATATATTTTCCATAAACATTGCTTTGTCTTACTTTAGAGACTTCTATTGCTTTCAGTGAAAAAGAGGTGTGTGCATGAGTATGTGTATATGTGAATGAAAACTGGGACCTGTGTGGCCAAGGTGTATCAGAGTGCAGTCAATATGGCAAAAGTTATTAATGGGGAAGGACACACAAACTAGCAGAGACTGCAGCAGTTTGTGCTGGTCTGAGCTACTCGGAAGGGCAAAAATTCTGCTCCTCCCTCCTCCCCACCGCTCTGCTGAGTTAATTAACTGTTAATTAACTGTTAATTAACTGTAGGCCCTTTCCGCACCGGGGTATTAAAATGGTGCAGAGCGACCTCTGACGGAGGTCTCCTGCACCGTGGAGTGGATTGGGGCGGACTATTTTTCGTAGTTCCGCACCTCAATCCGCTCCAAAGCGACTGGAACTGGTGGCACAGCGTGTTTTTTAAAAACCTCTTTTCAGAGGTTTTTAAAAAGCATAGAGCGTGCAGCCCCATGCAGCTCCGTCGCCATGCTCCAGTGCAGATTTGCAGGCGCGCACTAGTGCGCGCCTGCAAATCTGCCGGGGGCAGGCTTTAGGCTGACAAGCTTCTCCAGTTGGTGGAGAGCCTCTGCCAGCCGGAAGCCGCCATTTTGGATGCCAAGGCCGCCATTTTGGACGCCAGAAGACTGTGGAACAGCGAGATCACGCTGCTCCGCATGGCGACGGACTTACCCAGCTGCCGGTAAGCTCCGTTTTAGAGTGTTTTCCCCCGTTTCCCCCTCCATGTGCGGAAAGGGCCATAAATGACTTTTCTGTTGGAATGCGGTTTTCAGGGATTAATTCTGCCAAACTGAGACAGTTAGAGAGTGTGGAGGCCCATTTTTTTTGAAAAAAAGTTTTTTGTTAAGATAGTTCTGAATTGTAGCTGTAATGCACTGTCAGATTGCCAGAGTCACAATTTGCCACAGATGTTTGTACTCCCACAACAGGGAATGAGATATTTGCATTACACAACCTAGATTCATCCCCCAACAACCTCCAACACTTGTATGAATTTCAGAGATGTCCAAGATAGGCATTGGAAGTGCCTTGCACGTAAGCATATGGGAGAACAGAAAGGCAGAAACCACACGTGTATTTTCTTCATATACCATATCTGGCAGCCTCTCCCATCCTCAACCCAGCATCCATCAGGCATATTGGATTGCAATTGGTGTGGTTTTAATGTTGTGCAATGCCATTTTAAAGATTTGTATATGGTCTTTTAATAAATTGTATTTTTAATATATAATCTTTTAACCCAGTTTTATAAATTGTTTAATCACTTTTTAAATAACTCTCATATTTATACTTTTATTAATGATGTTTTTCTGTGTTGTTTTTAAAGATGTTGTTAGCCACCTTGAGTCCTGTTAATGGGAGAAAGGTAGGATACAAATGAAGTAAATAAATAAAAATAAATAAATTCCCACTGCCCTATTAGCATAGCCACACTGCCAGCAATGATGGGAGCTATAGTCTGACATCTGAAAGATGC
This sequence comes from Iguana delicatissima, assembly GCA_948472985.1. Classification (NCBI taxonomy): domain Eukaryota; kingdom Metazoa; phylum Chordata; class Lepidosauria; order Squamata; family Iguanidae; genus Iguana; species Iguana delicatissima. The sequence continues at coordinate 212,463 of CAOKZL010001923.1, read as the reverse complement.
CAGGTTAAAAAAAGTTGATCTGTGCCTTTAGATCAGAGGTGGGAAATTGGAGGGGTGAGGACCAATTTTCACCTCCACAACCTGCTGTGGCTGTGTCAGCATGCTCGGGGCACACCAGAAGTGACATTGCATCACTTCCAGCCACCCTTGTGGCCATTTTTTGGCCAAACTTTTCACTGTTTTGCAGTTGACGAGACCGGACGGTCAGAAGGCAGGAAATGTAAGCTGCCACATAAATGGCCAATTGTAGGTGACTTAGGACAGGTTGGGGCTCAAACCAGAAAATGCATGGGGAAAATAGCTTTCTTCACTGTCTTTCAGTAGTTTTGAGGATCAATGAGAAAGTTGGGGCCCACAAAAGTGAGGCCATATGTGAGTTGGGTTGCGGACACACTTTCTCCACCCCTGCTTTAGATTAAGTCACTGATAAGGGCCTAGAGCAACAATGTTAAAATTAGAAGGGAGAGTTTAAAAAGGCACATGGTATCACCTTCAAGACTAAGGCTCTTTTTGCACGGCATTTGCCATGCAAAAGGGCGCCTGGAGCGTCGCACGATTGTGAGGAGCGATCTGCACGACACACTCACAATTGCGTGACGCTCCAGGGTAGGGCAGGCGCCACTTGTGCACTTTTTCATTTTCAGCTTTTAGCCAAAAATGGTGCGTGATCACGCATTGCTCCAGGGCCCCACATGCACTTGCTGTGCGTGCGGAGCGTCTGGAGCTGCGGCGGTTGCGCTTCCTGCCGCAGTGCAGCCTGGGAAACTCCCAGGCTGTGCTGCAGAAGGAACAGGCGGGGGTCTCGCGCTACTTGCTTGGGAGCAGGCAGCTGGTGCGGAGCTGAAGTACCAGGGACTTCTGGTAAGGTGCGGAAAGGGCCTAACTTTTACTTTAGCACCAGCTTTACTGAATTAAGAAGTGGGTTTATATCCATGAAATCTTATGCTAAAATAAAAAAGCAGTTAGTCTTAAAGGTGCTGCTACACTCCTTTTTTTCCCTCTCTCCCTCTCTTCCTCCTTTTTCTGCTACAAGAAACTTAACATGTCTACTTCTTTGAAAGCTGCTACAGGGTTAAAATTATGATGCTCATAGTTTTCATCTATCATGGAGTTTAAACAGCAAAAGTCCCCTACCATTTTCTCTTTTTCAAAAAGTGTCATCAGTCTACACATGTGTTGCTTTAGTTTAGGCCATTTCCTCACTATACTGTTATGGTGCTATTACTCTACCTTCAACATCCTTTGGGATTCTGGGGTTTGCAGCTTACTGAGGCCAAAGAGCTCTTTGGCTGAGAATTCTAAAGGTCCCTCCCTAAACTGCAAACCCCAGAATTCCACAGGTATAATAGTGTAGTACAGAAATGGCCTTAGTCATAATCTGTCCTTGGGACTAGTTGCTTTGAAAAACAAATATGCTGTAGAAAGAAATCATTTGGAACAGGGATACCGAAAAGTCTGGCTTTGCTGGAGAGGGAGCCATCAAAAACAACAGCCCTCTAAACCAAAGAGTCTCTTATTGTACAAAGTTTTCTATCCAATATGTCCTTGAGAGATGCAGTAAGGTAACTATAAAAAAATTAAATGCTGTTACAACTGTAGAACCAGATCTAGTGAATGTGGTTGAGAAAATAATGTCAAATTGTTCCTCAGCAGTAGAACTCACCAAGGACTTACTGTGAAGTTAAAAAGGGAGCACTGCAAAAAAAGTGTGGGATACATATGTCCTCAATGGAAAATCAGATAAAGCATGAAATTCATGGGGTCACCACAGGACAACAGGTGACTTGAAGGCACATACACAAACACATAGGGCTTCCTGTCCACTCTTCAGAACAATTCAAAACCAGAGCCTGGAAGAAACTAGTTACAAACAATTAGTTACTTACAATTATTTGCCTTTCCAGCGACTAGTTATAACTACAGTATGTGATTGTTGTAACCTACTGTAGCTTGAGGTGATGAGAAGGCAGAGGCTAGGAGAATGTGCTTTTTACTACAGGACAGTAGTAAAAGCATAATTGTAGCATTTTTAAAAAAGTAACTAAAAGCAACAGTTAGATTATTTTAAGGAACTGAAATGTAAAGAGCCACTCTTTTTTAAAGTTGTAACTATAACATACTTCTTTGAACCCTGGAATTATAATGCCTATTGCCAGTCTGAACTAGGGCGGGCCCATGCAATCAATTGCTGAAAGGTGAGTCAACATTAGATGAATCTCACCAATTTACTGCATCTACTCTAGTTTTGACACCAACAGGATTTAGGCTTTACTGTAACTAAAATGGACCCTCCACATTCATGAGGGTTTGAGGCGTGGAACCCTAGTGAAAGTGGAAAAATCAGGAATAACTCCCCACCCCCACAATTCCCCTCTCATTCCTTTCCAAGGCTCGGGCGCTAAGGCCAGAGGCAAGGGAGTTGGTGGGGTGGCTCCACAGGAGAGAAGGAAGGAGCATGTGTGCCACCCTCAACTGCTTTACCTTTTGCCTGGGTATGAGTTCTCAGCACTGGGGCACAGGCAAAGCAATGGGAAGGGAGAGCTCCAGAGAACATGTGTTTTCCCTTGCCCCATTGCCTTAACTTTTGCCTCGGCACCGGTTCTCAGTGCTGGCGCTAGAGACAAGGGAATGGGAGGGGGAGCTCTGGAGGGCACAAGGAAAGCCTGTGCGTGTGTCTCCACTCCAAACCCCTTATCTTTTGCCTTGTGTGAGTTTTCAGCACTGGGAGAGAGGCAAAGCAAAGACCATCTTAAGTGAAGAGAAAATGTTTATTAAAGAAATTACATGTCTAATTAGCTAGAGAAGGATGGATTCTGCTGGCTATATCTAAATGACTAAGGCAAAAACAGCAAGGAGAGGAGGAATGAGAGGAACTAAAGGCAGATATGAGAATATCAATGAATACATGTGGAAGCAATCAATCAGACAACATAGCAGGGGACCTTATCTACCTGTCAGTAACTCCTCTGCCCCATGTCAAGAGATGTGACAGACAGTACTGGACCTCTGAAGACAAATAATCAAACTGGCAAGGCACCAGCTGAACAACAACCAGTGGTACCCCCCCCCCACAGGGTTTGGCAGAGAAAGAAAAATAAAAATGCTTAGCCTTCATTCTGAAGCATATAAAGTTTTTTTCAGGAGTAGGTGTGGCAAGGGTGCAGCCTTCCATGGTCTCGCACAGGGGCCAATGTAGCTCCCTACCTTTCCACAGTTACCTCTCCTGCTTTATGGGGTGTGTTGGGCCGTTTCCGCCCTACACAACATCCTGTGGAATTTTGGGGTTTGTAGTTTACTGAGGCCAAAGAGCTCTCTGGTTGAGAATTCTAAATGTCCCTCCCTAAACTGCAAACCCCAGGATTCCATACGATGTTGAAAGTGGAATGTGTACAGCAGAAATTACCTTGATGTGCTGAGGCACACTTTATCGTCAAAGTTGTAAAAAACGGCAAGTAGACTATGCATCCATGGTAGGCACACTGTGCAAGTGCAATTGCACTACTCTACTTCCCCATGTTCTCCAAGTGGCTTACAATACAACATTGGAAGGTGTTCATAAAGCACCCTTCTTTTCCTTCAAGGACCCATCAACATAGCGCAAACCACTTCATTTGTTCCTGTTACAGCAAATGAACGCGGTTAGTCCTTTGGAAATTTTCGATGATGAACATCACAGATAAAAGGTTTCTGTTTCTGCCAGACCAGCTGTGGCTTGGCATCCAGCCTTGTTATGAATTTTATGCCCAAATTATGGTCATTAACAATGAATCTTTTGGCTCATGATATTTTCACAATATGATTGAAGTAATTGCTTGTCCATGAATTCAAAGTTTGCTTTATTCTGTTTGTTTGTTTGTTTCTCTCTCTCTCTCTCTCTCTCTCTCTGTGTGTGTTTTGTCTTTGAAATTAGAGGGCAGCAGGGAGTTATAAAAGCAAAGCTGTCAGCCCTACAAACACCATTCCCCATCCTCTTTTCCTGCCCCTACTCTCCAAGTCTGTGTTTTTCAAATATCTGCACATTGGCATTTTTATTCAAGCGTCAGTACACCCTTTATAAAAAGGGTTCAAAACTGCCCTTAAACTGGTACAATGGCCCTGAAGGAAAGATTATAGGAGATTCCAAAATGGATTTAAACAAAAGTAGTGGTTTCAAATTTCTCCCTTCTCGGGTCCTACCCACATTGTGTATTGTTCTCCTACACAACTGATTTTTTCTGATCAACTGCAAGGGAGATGGACTTAAGTGACAACACTAGTATACACATCACAGATGGCTTGAAAGATAAACAAATGGAAAACTGAAAGTGAAGAGGCAACATAGCAGCCACTAACTCCTATAATTTGCATTATTCCTTGAGGGCTCTCTGTTGGTACTGGTGTTTTGTAGCACATTCCTCAGACAGCAGACAGTACAAGCATTTCCCTCGTTCATTATCGAGAAGAGAAAAGAATTGTCCATCATCTACTAGAGGGAAATGCCGTAACTGGAGGAGTGGCAGTTGGGGAGTAGGAAGGCTTGTAAATCTAGTGCCCATGAATACAATTTTCAGATGGTGCTTTTGGCAGGTGGCGTTCTGTTCTTCTGTCAGCTTCTGCAATTCACTTTACATGCACATTTAGTTATGTCGTCAGATCTACTGTCAGTCCTCTAACTCAATCTCCCATTTTATTTCCTCAGTGGAAGATTTATAAACTTGATTTCAGGGAGATTTCATTATATGAGTATCAGTCTATCAGGGACTACTATGCCACAGAGCTTTAGTAAGTAACTAATCACCTAAAATATGTTTAATAATTACCATGGTCTCAAACTATCCTAGTTCATCTTGGGCAGTCAGATTTTTCAAAAACCTCTCTCAGAATCAACCATCCTCCAAAAGTATAGATTTTCAGGAAGCAGCGACATTTATCACCCCCCCCCCTTTTAAACTATATATACTTGTTACAGCTGAAGTTGATTTCCTGAGTGAACATTGCAGCGAAATTGTTAATAAATCTGAATTTAAACAACTTTCTTGTTTTACTCCCCTTAAATTATAGTGATGCTAAAAACCACCACTCTGTCATTGTTAATTATGTATAACTTACAAGGGGAAAATATTCAAATACTATATATTCAAATATATTTCCACTTTCAACATTTATAGCCTCAGAATGAAACATGATGTTTTTACTGTTGACTACTACTTGCAGAAGTACATTGGATGATTATAGGGGGTGCTGTTAATTATGAAGAATGAAATTGGGTAAGACAGAGATCCTTTTTCAGCTTTCCATTCTCTTCCTCAACATATTAATGAAACTGCAAGATGAACATTAAGAAAAAGAAAAGCATATAATTCCACTGAATGGGTTGTTGTGTGTTGCAACAATACAATAAGAAAAAATACAAAGAAAGTAAAATAGCAATCAACTTAATAAAATAACCAATTAGAACCAATTATATTTATAGGTCCAAGGCCCGTCAAAATAAAAATGTTTTTGCTCCCAGCATTTCTTTACGACATGAGTGTGTTGGAGAACTTGTCTAGTACCTGCTCGTTTTCCCTAACTGTGGCCTTAAGCCTCATTCCCCTGCTGAGCTTTGACTGTGTACTTGCCCCTGGTGGCTCTGATCTTTCGCTTGCTGGACTCAGCTTGTCTACAACTGGATCTTCCAGTCCACAAACTCACTTTCAGCTTATTTGGAGATACTGATTCCTAAGATGGAGAACACGAAAGCCTGGATGTAGAGGTTGTCTGACTGGCTGACTGGAGACTAGGAGTCATTATTCTAATCTTATTTACATTTTTAATTCAAGGCAAGGAAATTGTGGCCTGTAGGCTACATGCTGCCCCCCCAGCTTGTTTGTGACGCCTTAGGGCCCCTGCCTATTGACTTTTTTTAGAAGAAAAATAAGAGATTAAGATAGAAGGGGTTCAGCCCTCCAAAGTCCTCTTGGGCTAAGAGTCCCAGAGTGAAAACTGGAAAAGCCTCTGTACCTTTAATGGCTGTGTAGAAAAGGGAAATTCAGTAGGTGTTGGTTGTCACCAGATTGCATGACAAGCAACACCTGCTGAAATTCCCTCTTCTACACAATCATTAAGGATACAGGAACTCTCTGCAGTTTTCTCTCTGGCAACTCTATCTTTTGAGGAGTAGGGGCAGAGCCTCTTAACCCTGGAGGATTTAAAATGGTAGAGTGAGAAGAACCGGTATCTAGTGTGACAGAGATTATGAAGGAAATTAAAAATTTTGGCGATGCAGCAGGGTTGAAGATCAATAAGGATAAGCCATATTTAATGGTAAAGAATATGTCAGTAAGAGAGAAAGAAGTAGTGATAAAATTGACAGGCTTCAAGATGGAGAAGAAAGTAAAATACTTGAGAATTTGGTTTACGGAATCTAATAAAGATCTATTTGATAACAACTATGAGACGAAATGGAAAGAAATTGTTAAAGATTTAAGAAGATGGAATAACTTAAATTTATCTATGTTTGGTAGAATTCCAACCATTAAAATGAACATTTTACCGAAATTCAATTTCCTTTTCCAGAATTTGCCAATTATAACAAATGATAAACCCTTCAAATTATGGGAAAAAGAAATATCAAAATTCATTTGGGCAGGAAAAAACCCAAAAATTAGGTGGAAATTGATGACGGAACAGATGACTAAAGGAGGCTGTGGAGTACCCAATCTTAAATTGTATTATTACGCTAATGTGATGACATGGATACAAGATCGGATAACTTTAAAGGACACAAGAACACTCACAATAGAAGGGGCCAACATGAGATTTGGGTTCCACACCTACCTGTGGTACGAAAAAGAAAAGATTGATAGAGACTTTACAAGTCACTTCGTAAGAAAATCTTTAGTTAAAATTTGGAAAAAAGTAAAAAAGAGTACATACAGTAAAATTCCGCTCTGGATATCACCTCAGGAAGCTTTCTTTGGACAACGGATTGACAAAACCCAAGATTGGCTTCGATATAAAGATTTAATAAAACAAGTTAGTCCGGACAAGATTTATATTAAGACACATGAAGAACTTGCAAGTGACGATGTAAAATTAAACTGGTTCCCTTATCTACAGCTCAAAGAGAGACTTATAATGGATATCAAATTAGACTGAATATCAATGCAAAAATCCATTAATGAGCTAGAAACAATAATATTTCTGAAGTCCAAGCAAAAAATATAATACTTTTATAAATATCTCAATGTGCGAAAATTAGAGGACAAACCTATAAAGGAAGTAATGATCAAGTGGGCCAGAAATGTACAACGTGATATTTTATTAGAAAATTGGGAAGCATCATGGAAGACTACAGTAGAATTCACCAGGTTGCAAGACTTAAAAGAAAATTACATTAAAATGATGTAAAGGACTTACTTAACGCCAGAGAAAATTGATAAGATATACCATACTGGTGAAAACAAGTGTTGGAAATGTAAAGAGACACTTGGTACATTCTATCATATATGGTGGACATGTCCAAGTACAAAAAAATTTTGGTTGAAAATACATGAAGCCATGAAGGAAATTTTCAATGTGATGTTTCCCATGATACCGGAATTGTTTTTATTAAACATGACATTTATGTTTGATAAAGCTTTTCAATCAAAAAATACCAGAGTCATACTATATCTCGTAACAGCTGCAAGAATGATCTTTGCAAGATTATGGAAGACAAATATAGTTCCGGACATAGAGCAATGGGCACAGAAAGTTGCTGATTATAAAAAATTTGATTTGTTTTCTATGAAGCTAAAAGGGAAACAAAGGGAACAGGTTGAAAAAGACTGGTTACCAGTGAAAATTACATGAGGAAATATGGATACTGGCCTCAGGTGAAAAATAATAATAATTATAATAATAACAATAACAACAACAATAATAAAAAAATGCAAATCAGTCGAAGAGTAATGAAACGGTGGGTATAATTAATAAATACAATTTAGATGGAGTGATGGGGAAAAAAAAACTTTGTGAAAACAGTAAAGCCATGCAGTGTGTATGATATTGTAATAGATGTGAATATAAATAATAATATACAAAGTAGACAAAATATAAAATGTATTGATTTGAATATAAGTAATATGTAAATTCTATTTTTTTGTAGGGAGTTTCTTAATATTGAAAATGACGTTATGAGCAACTCTGGGTAATTGGTAGGAAGTTATGGTAAAACTAAAATATATCAGTAAGAAGAGATGCAGAAAAGTATAGTAATGTATGTAATGATTGAACCAGAGATGTATAAATGTATACTTTATTAATGTTTCGTTTTTAATATTTGTATATATACAATAAAAATAAAATAAAAAAATAAAATGATAGAGTGAACCACTGATTTCTGTACTACATGCACACATATTGTGTAAAGCCATGCTAGGTGGCCCAGTCAAGTTCTACATCCCCTTTATTACAGTGTCTCAGTGTTCCTTTGCTATAAAATGAAATTAGTGTTCCACAATAAGAGACAAGAGTACTATCTATTTCTGTCCATCATAGCTCCAAGACTGTGAAAGCAAACAACCTGAAACTTAGCCTGAGAGTGTACATCTTAGGGATTTGTGTAGGGGAGGAGAGTTTCCACATATTATAATTGACCCTCTACATTCATGGATTTGATTATTTGTGAGTTTCTCCAACTCTTCCTCCACACTTCAAGTGTTTCTTTTCCAAGGGAACCTTCCCTCTCAGCAGATCCTATCAGACCATGCAGCCCTTTAAAAACCTACTTCTGGTCCTCCTCCTCCTCCATCACCAGCCACTGTCAGGCCAGGTAAGGATGACTTGCACCCCAATTCTCAGCACCACAAACCCTCTCCCAATTCCCCTCCACACCCAAGGATGGAGAGGGGCAAGGTAAAGGAAGTATAGGGCCACCATGCTGACTCTCCCTTTCCCTCTCCTTTCCCTCATCTGGTTTGGACCATTGGTGCTTGCTTTCTCCACCATGCCTCAGCTGCCTTCCCACACACACACACACAATGCACACACAGAGACACATTTTGATATTTGTGGTTTTTCCATTTTTGTGAGGGTCCTGTGCCCCTAACCCTAGTGAATGTGGAGGGCTGATTGTAATTTTAATTGCTTAAAATCTGTTTTTTTCTCATTGCTGGCATAACACAGGCCCTACTTCCGTACAGTCCAGCTCCCTGATAAGCTATAACTGTTCCTGATTCCAAGCGTGCGTGTGTGCATGCATGCGTGCACAAGTGCAAAGATATGTATATGTAGATATTGATAGAGAGAAAAACTCCTGATGTCTCATATGTGGAGGAGGAGAGTGAGAAGAGCAAAACACTGAATGAGCATTTCGGTGGGTAGTGGAGGGAAAGAAAAGACAGTGTTTTTTTTTTTTTTTTTAAAAAAAAGAGCTAATATTATTGTGTAGTAGGCTGGGTTTTACTTGAATTCTGTTCATGATACCTGGCACTCATTTACAGGATCAGCTAACTTGAATTCCAAGTTTTCATTAGAAAAGAGAGTAGTCTCTAGCATTTCTAGAACCTGTGATATGAGACAAAAGACGGAGTCACCATTCTGTCCAATTTGTTTACAAGAAATCTGTTACTGCCTTTCAATCTGTTTACCCATTGACTGCAGTCACACTTATGACTGACATATTTTTGGATCTTAGAGATTTCAAACCTTACAGTGATCCATTGATGTCTGCACTACATATACACTCTTTCATGTTCAGCCAAGCTAACTGGCATTGCTGGTAAAAGGTTAAAGAGATAGCCCTTGATTCTGAATGCGTGAACAACCAAAAGCATTTTACATTTTGACTGACTGGGACTGGCATGTTCAAGTTGGTGTGTGTATGTAAAAGTCCACTTTCTGAGTCACTTTAACTAGCTGTTATCCAACCTTGTTGTTGTTGTTTGCCTTCATATAGTGAGCCTAAGGCAAATCTGTCATGAGGCATTCTTCACAAGATTTGTTCAGAGGGGGCTTGTCCTTGCCTTCTTCTGAGGCTGAGAGAGTGTAACTTCCCTAAGATCACTATGTCCAGTCATTCAAGAATAAGTCTTCTTGACCTCAGTGACTGCACACCTAACAGACTTTTTAAAAAGAAAGTAACTCTTTCATGACTTGTACAATATGCAGTGTAAATTTCTGTACTGGGGTAGTGCACAAACAGAGAAGAGATTCTTGTTGCCTGGTAAGTGTGGAAAGGACAGTTAAGAGATGGAAAGAATAGAACAGAACTAGAGTAAAAAGAAAGAAAGAAGCCAGTGTGATATAGTGGTTTGAGTGTTGGACTGAGACTCTGGGATATCAGGACTCAAATCCCCACTAGGCCATAGAAAACAGCTTTTCCAGCAGCTTTTAAAAGCTTTTAAAATGCCCCAGTTTTTCTCTCCTTCTAACAATTCTCCCTTTGTCTTCATCTTATTTCATCTGCCGCAAACTGAATTCCAGATTCAAAAGCAGATCGTGCTCAGTTAACTTGGGGGGTGAGGAGAGGAGTGGGTGGAACCTTGCCTTTCCCAATAAGCCCCAGCAAAAGCAAACTGCTGCAGCCTCTCTTAACTTGTGTGTTCTTCCTACTTAGTAACTGTTCTGGTTTTCATTTGTGACATGTTGTAGGGTACGTGCTTGTGATTTTATTCCACCTCCTCTCCCCTTTTCCTTTTCAGAGCACATTACAGGGTGCCAAAGATCTGTGAATCATGAAACAGACCTATCAGCAGTATCAAATCATTGCTGATCTGTATTTGTCAGTAAATTAGATGTTCACAGAACCTGACAAATGGTTGGTTTGTTTCATTTCCCCCTGCACTTTTCTCTTTTCTTTCTTTTTGCCCCCCTTCCCTCCCCCCTTCAAAAGCAATAACAAGTCCGTGCTGACATTTCAGGCCAACAGTAAAGATGTCCACACTACTGATTGATACCAGGTGCATTTTAGACCTGCAAAATGAATGCACATATGGAGATATATGCCTTTTATCACATTTTAGGCTTTACACCTTGTCCATGGAGACAAATTTTATGGTGTAGGCAATGAGATTTTTATAGAGTCTGGGTAGCCTTCAGCTTAGAAATTTAGATTTATACACTACCTAATTTTTACAAGTGTTGCGTGGCTCAGTGAGTGGTTGCTAATAAGAAACATATGCTATCAAGGTACACATTCATTGCATTTACCTTCCTAACCTGCTTTATCTCCACAGAAATGGACAGGGTGACAGCATTTTCAAACCAATTTTAAACATTTTGAATCAGAATTCCAGCTGTAATCCTTTGTAAGTTTACTTGATAGTAAGCCAAATTTAACTGGGGGACTTACTTCTGAGAAGAGGTTCACACTCCCATTTCTCTGAGCAGCAAGCAGTTCTGAATTATTTGTCCCAAACCAGTTCCTTGTTGTAGAAGAATAGATAGATAGATAGATAGATAGATAGATAGATAGATAGATAGATAGATAGATAGATAGATAGATAGATAGATAGATAGATAGAAAAAGCTTATGATGTTTTTGTAATATTTGTAAATATATAGGTTGAGAAGGCACATAAGACTAGCAAAGCTGCATCATCCCCAAATCCCTCATAGCTAACCAGAAACAATGTTATTTAGAGTACATTGGGAAGAGACTAAATAATGCATTAATGCTAAAAAAGAAGCAGCCCCTGCTGGACTATTTAAATATCATTAGCATAGAAAGCTGCTTCCAGTCTGGGGGATGGAAGGAATATTCACAAATACTAGTTTCCAGGTCATAAAATGGTATCTTGACAATTGGGAAGAAAAGATGGTATTTGTGCAAAAAAACCCACAGGTGTTTGTCCACAGAATAGTTTCCCTATAATGCAAAGCATTGGGGGAATACTGTGGAGAAATATTTATTTTCTCCCTCAGCAGAAGAAAACTACAGTAATTATTTTTCTTCACATGTTAGGACAAAATAATCAAGGCTTAATTCTCTCTTCTAGTCCATGAGCCACTTTCCTCCCTGGAATGGCCCATCATCTTAAAGTGCCTATTGTCATAATACTGTAATAAACCCATAGCTCAGTTTCACTGGGCTCCGAGGATACACATGAGATTATCCTGTACAAGTTAATCACACAACTGTAATTTTCTGTGGAGAGTAATCTGAATTCAACTTCCTTTCAGTGGCTCTTATACAGAGGCCCTGAATCATGTCTGGGTATTGGGCAACACCAGTGGCAACCTCCAGGTCCTCCTGGACTGCAATATCCATCACCATGAGCCAGCATATTCTATGGTGAGGAATGAGGGGAGTTACAGTCCAACAACACCAGTAGGACCACTAACTGCCCATCTCTGTGTGCAGTCTCCACTTCAGTGGCACAAAATGACAGTCGTAAAAGCTGACAAATTTTCTTTTATTTTTCTCATTGAAGAATGTTGAGAGTGAAACATTAGGTGAAAAGTTCTCAGAAGCATTGTTTTAATAGACAAAGTGGAGTTGAATGGATTTAGGAGACAGGCTCCTGTCTCATTAATGGTTGTGTAGAAGAGGAAATTTCATCACTATAGCTTATGTGACTAGAAACTCCTGCTGAAATTCTTGCTTCTATACAGCCATTAGGCCAATGGTTCCCTAACTTTGGTTCTCCAGGTGTTTTGGACTTTACTTTCTAGAAGCTCCAGCCAACTTGGCCAACAATTAGCATTACTCGGAGCTGAAGTACAAAACATCTGAAGGACCAAAGTTTGGGAACCATTGCATTAGAGGGACAGAAGCCTTTTCCTTTCCTTTACTTGGCAACCCTGTAATGGAGAAATAAAGTGGATTTCTGTTGTATGGCTGTTTAGCGTACAGTAAATGGGGGGGCGCAAAGGGAGGTAGAGTTCCTTATGTCAGATGGAGATTAGTGCTGCTCTTGTAGTCCCTACCTATGAGCATCCTATGGCTATAAACAATCCCTCTGATGTTCTTTACTTTAATAGTTTCTTGAGTAAGGAATGTCTCTTCAACAGTTTCTTGTCTTGTGGCATTTGTTTATTCATTTATAAATATTTATCAGTCACTTGCAACTGAAGATTTCACAGTGGTGTGCAATAGTATCAACCCAGACATAGTATTTACATTTCTGTTAAATACGTGGTAGGGGCAACTTCTCTGGGAAGGCTCACAAAAATAGGCAAGTCGTCAACATGCACTTAGAAATAGAATTTGTGGGAGCATGTTAAATATCAGAGAAAAGCATCTTCCATGTAGTTGGTGGCATCCTGCTAAAGGCACTGCTCTGAACAACTGCAGAGCAGAATGCAAGAGTGTGAAACATCACCAAAAGTCCTTCTCCAGATGGCCTCAAAGACTCCATGGGACTACAAGGGAGAAGGGGAGGTCTACAGATGAACAAGTGTCAAGTTATTTAGGGCTTTATATACCCTCAAGAAAACCTTGTTTAATTCCTTTCCCTTACACAAACTTTGTGTTTTTTCCCCTACGAGGACTAGCAAGCAAATGTTTCTTGAAAATACAAGAGACGACAGGCACTATAGTTCTTACTGCCAGCTACGTTTGTCATGCAAGAGGATAGCTGCTGTGAGCACCCTGTGCATCTTAATGGTGACTGTGCCTTAATTTATGGTTGCAATCACACTTAAAACTACCTCCATGGCAAATAGCTGGCAAAAACATATGTGCAGGTTGGCTCTCCTGCCTGCTGGTTGGTGCAGACAAGTCTATCCATTCCCACCACACAGGGAACCTGTGCTAGGATTTCAATTTCATTTGCAGATTGATTTTTCTGCTGTGCTGCTCTAATTGCTGCTAGGATGCAGAGCTTGCTTTTCTGGTAGTAACAGAAGAACCATGCAAATGTTAGAGTTTTGAAATCTTTCTAGCATTGGATCTTCTACGTTTAACTGTGCCTATACAATAGGAAAGAAAGAAAGAAAGAAAAAAGAAAGAAAGAAAGAAAGAAAGAAAGAAAGAAAAAAAGAAAGAAAGATTCTGTGAAACCATTTAAGACATTTGGAAAAAAGAAAAAGAATATAATGAAAATGCTGTTATATCCCATGACAATAAATCCACACATTCAGTTTGGTAACAGACGTTTGCAACTGATTTTTTGTTGGTGACGGTATATCTTCCAGAAGAATTATTTGGTACCCACATGAAATCATTTGAGACTTTCATCCTTATATGTACAAAATGTGTTAAATATTAATTCTCTCATTTGACTCTCTCAGAGTGTATTTTCCATTGTGCATGTGAAGAGTTTCCAAAGCAATAAACACACACATAAATGTACAGCAGGTATTTTTTTCCTGCTCTAAAATTGAGAACTTCATTTTATATTTAAAGATCAAAATAAACAAATAGTAATCATACTTGATATGCTCAGAGAAATTATCCTTTTTAATAATGTTGCTGGGAAGAAGCAGCTTTGCATGAGAGCTACTCAGAGTTAAAACACTTTAAATGCACCATTATTTTAGCAGGAGATATTTGAGCATGCATTTCCCTTTCCCCCTGAAATCAATAAGACTAAGTGCAATGCTATGAATTTCTACTCAGAAGTAAGACCTATCAAATTAAATTACATTTACTCTCTCAGATTGCAATTTATTGCAGATTTTCTGGGAGAAACTCCCACTGAACACAGTTGGGCTTACTTCTGAATAAACCACCTACACAGGATAGTACTGTTAATAGTGTCTCGTTTTGTTCATTGTTTCCCTTCCCCCATCCAGTCCCTACTTTGCCATTTTTCTGATTTGTGAAACACTGAGTATTTTTCTCTGCATATCAATAAATAAGTGATCAGGTTATCAATATTACAGTTAGCCCTCTGTATCCATGGATTCTGTAGCCAAGGATTCAACCAACCACCACTCAAAAATATTTTTAAAAAATCCAAAAAGCAAACTTTTGAGTTGTTCAACATTTTATATAAGGAACACCGTTTTACTACATCATTGTGTATCATGGGACTTGAGGTTCCATAGATTTAGATATCCATGGGAGATTCTGGAACCAAGCCCCTGTGGATCCTGAGGGCTCACTATTTACAGGTCATGTACTACAAGTTCAAACTCCATTGCTTTGGTGATTTGTGGCATGTGCAAAAGGCCAGCAATTCCCCGTCCATTAAAGGGGACACCAAACATTGGCCCTCAATGACATGTGATACTGGGAGACCCATTTGAATGAAACATGGCTGAAGAACAGTGACTCTCTATCTGTTGTTAGATTGCAACCTCTGTCATCTTTCACCATTGCCTGTGCTGGATAGGAGTAACGAGAGGTGCAGTACCACAACATCCAGAGGCTCCTAGGTTAAACATCAGTTTACCCAAATAAAAAGTGAGAGTCATGATGTTGTTGGACATCAACTCCCAGCATTCCTTACCATTGATTGCTAGATAGGACTGCTGGGAGCTGCAGTCCAGTATCATCTGAAAGGCTGTATTATTTCTGCTTCTAACCTAAATCATGTGGGGCAGGTGTGGGAAATTATAAAACCTACTATTAACCACAATGTATATTTGATTTCTCTACTTCATTCCAGAGAGCTAGTGTGGTGTAGTAGTTTAAACACTGGACTACAACTGTGGAGATCAGGGTTCAACTCCCTGCTTGACCATGGAAAACGTACAAGGTGACCTTGGGTGTGTCACACACTTTCAGCCCCAGAAAACAACTTGAAAACAACTTGAAGGCACAGAACAACAACAAAAATGGCCAGATCCCCCTCTCCTCTGGGATGCACTGCTGACAGGGCTGCCAAATTTGATCTGTTTTCATCAGACTCCCTCCCAAAAAGGCGACTGGAAGTGACAGCGCATTACTTCCTGACACTGTTTTATGAAAGAATCCAATTAAAATACAGTAAGTTCTGCTAAAGCACATGTTTTTACCATGTGAATTGGCAATAACATGATTAGTTAATAGAAGAATACTGTTTGCAGAGCACGAATTCTCAATTGACTATACTGTGAATCCATAGTGAGCATTCAAAATTGATGCCTCTTCACATCTCAGCTGCAAACTGACAACCCCACCTCCCCTCACTTAGCTGTTCAGTTCGTCAGCCATGTGAATCTGAGAAGTGAGGGACTGAAAGAAGGTGGATGGAAGTAGGAGGAGGGAGCATGTGTGTGCCAGAAATGAGATTTTAAGCCAGGACAGGAGTGACAGAGGTGGGTGGAAAGAGGGTGAGAGTGGGAGCATTTGCAAGCCAGGAGTGAGATTTCAAATTGGGACAGGAGTGAATGAGGTGGATGGAAGGAAGGAGTGGGAACATTTGCAAGCGATAAAATTTTCAGCCAGGACAGGAGTGAGTGAGGTAGATGGAGGGGGGCAGTATTCATGAGGGATGAAATGCTAAGCTGGGATAGGAGTGAGTGAAGTAGATGTGACTAGCAGGAGGGAGCATTTGTGAAGGTAAAATTTTAAACCAGGAGAGGAAAGAGGGGGATGGAAGGAGGGGGAGAGAGCATTTGCAAAATGGGGATGAGATTTTAAGACAGAACAGGATTTTAAGACAGAGGTAGATGTACGGGGGGGGGGCATTTGCAAGGGATGAGATTTTAAGCTGGGACAGGGATGAGTTGTGGGGAGGGAGAGGGAGCATTTACACAATATTTGCTGCAGCAAGTTGAGGCTTGTTCATGCTAAGGCAGAGCAAGTGTTATTAGCTGTTTAAAGTATTGGAAGTCTCTTCACTTTTTGGGGAGAGGAGGCTTCAGAGGTTTTGAGGACGTGCTTTACTCACCCTTGCCATAAAGACTTATTCTCATGTTTTTCAGTGGTAAGAGTCACCATTTATGCTTATAATTAACATTTATTCATCCAAATTTGTGGCAAACTAAATAAATATCTTAGCTGCCAGTAATATTTTTTGGATCTGGACCTAACCCTATTTTCCCCATAAGTCCTGTTATTTTTAGAGCACTATCTTCTATAACACAGGCTTTTTAAGGAGAAAAAACATGTTACAGACAAACATACAGTAGAAGTATTAGGGATTCGGGGGGGGGTCTGTGTGAGACTGTGGGTGTTTTAGCATGTTTTTGGCCATTTCTTCATAAGTGAAGAATGGCTGAAAATTGCCTTGCATTTTTTAAAACTGGGGGAGGACTTTGGGGAACTGGCAGGGACAGCAATGTTTGCAGTTTAGGAGCCTGGTCAAAATATGCAGCTGAATAGAGTGGCAAAATCCTGAGGTGACAGACAGGGACAGTATCATTACAAACTGTAGGAAAAGGTGTGCATGACTTTTTTAATGTCAAAAACTCCTTGAAAATAGAAAAACAGCCCAGCAGACAGAAATTACTGCCCCCTAGGCCACCTCCATTTGTTAGCTTTTTACTTGTAGAAGGTTTTCAGCACTCAGAAATATGACACATGACAATTGTAAGGTAAGACAGTCTATCTTAAAATTCTTCTGCAAATATAAGCTCAGGTCTTTCCTGTTTTAACTGGGTCAGAAGATGCAGCTTTGAGCAAATGGGTCACCCACTATCATTTATGGCTTGGGACAGATTGATAAACTCCAGGCCTGTAGCCTTCTTTTACTCTGATCAGGTGAATGTGTATGCCACAGGGCTGTGTGACAAGACAGTAATGGAATGGTTAACTTCATCATGGGATGTCAGAGAGGTCAAACATGGGGAAAGCAGAGTCTGGAATGTTTGCTATGTTTACTTTGTAAGTAAAGCCAAATCCCAGAACAGGGATAGGTTTTGATTAAACTCTGCTTGGTGAAGTATTTCAGCTAATCTGTTTTCTTGTTAAAAATGCAGCTTCAACTGAAATGAGTCATTAAAAAAGATCAAAATAAGCCTGAATGCTACTATTGTTGTGCTTTTGTTCCCTAGGTCTGCCAAAGCACCCTGATCCTCTCTTTAGATACAAACAGATCCTGAAAGTACAAACAAAATACAAATTGTCTTGCTCTAATGGAGCTGCACAGGCTTTTTCTGTGGGTTGAACAGGATAGGCTTTAAAAAAAAAACTATGTTGCTGTTCAAAAGCAATTCCTTTAAAATAACCTGTGCCAACATATTATGAAATGAAGGTACATTAACACAAATGTTCCTGTGGCAGAACTGGCCTTCAGCAGGTGGCGAGGGGGACTTGTAGGATACCTGGGGCCTTTCCACACTGCAAGATTTTAGGGCTATAATTCTACTCTAACTACCATGGCAACAACTTATGGAATTATAGAGCTTGGTGAGGCCCTAAAGCTCTCTGACTGAAAATTCTAAATATCCTCCCTAAAATGCAAATCCAGGCATTCCCTAGGACAGAATCATAGAAGTATAATAGCATAATGTGAAGGTGCCCCTACACTAAAGCCATGCTTGGTGCAGGAAACTCAAAGTTAGAACATCTTTGGCAGATGGCTATTCAGCCCCTCCTTGAAGACTTTCAGCAAGGAAGAGCCCACCATGTTTCTTGGTAATTGGTTGCTTTCTTGACCAGCTTTTACCATTAAGAAGTTTCTTGTATAAAATACACTTTAATGAGTAGCTAAAGGAGTGAGATCTGACCACTGAACAACAGATGGAGAATGTTTATCTTTTCAGCCTTGGGAAATTAAGACCATTTCCTCCCTACACTGTTATAGTGCTATTATTCCACTTTCAACATCCTGTGGAATTCTGGAGTTCATAGTTTACTGAGGGCAAAGGACTCTCTGGCTGAGAATTCTAAATGCCCCTCCCTAAACTGCAAACCCCAGGAGTCTATAGGATGTTGAAAATGGAATAATAGCACTATAACAGTATAGTGTAGAGATGGCCTCAGTCTTTGGCAATGGTAAGAGCACAAGGCATCCAACCATATTGACCATTAGTTAACTTCTGTATCTGATGGATGTAATTTAAAAGAATGTGTGTCTAAAAATATCAAGGATTTTCCAATATAAAAGTGATATGTTGTAATATATCCAACTAAAGAGGGTAATCACTGAACATACCCACATCATATGACACAGGCAAGCATTATCAGTATTAATACTTACTACGTTATGCAATACAGTATTAATGGCATGTCTTTTACAGATGTCAGCTTCAAGGAAATGTGGTTTGGAAATATGGCCAGCTTATATTAATGTTTATACCCAGCCTATGTTCATATCTGATACAGTCATAGAATCATGGAATCATAGAATCATAGTTGGAAGACACCACAGCAGCCATCCAGTCCAAACTCCTGCTATGCAGGAACACCCATCAAAGCATTCCCAACAGGTGACCATCCAGCCTCTCCTTAAAAACCTCCAAAGAAGAAAACTCTACCACCGCTCTGAGGCAGCATATTCCACTGCCAGACAGCTCTGACCATCAGGAAGTGCGTCCTGAGGTTCAGGTGGAATCTCCTTTCCTGCAGCTTGAATCCATTGTTCTTTGTCCTAGTCTCTGGAGCAGGAGAAAACAAGCCTACACCCTCCTTGACACGACATCCCTTCAAATATTTAAACATGGCTATCAAATCATTGATGAAGATATTGAGTACTGAGCCCAGGACAGAACCCTGTGGCACACCACTAGTCACTTCTCTCCAGGATGAAAAGCAGCCATTGGTGAGCACTCTTTGGGTTTGGTTGGTCAACCAATTACAAATCGACCTAACAGTAGCCCTGCCCAACCCGCATTTTACTAGCTTCTTTATGAGAATGGCATGGAAAACTTTGTCAAAGGCCTGACTGAAATCAAGATATGCTACATCTACAGCGTTCCCTTCATCTATCAAGCTTGTAACCGTATTGTAAAAAGAGATAAGATTAGTCTGGCATGACTTATTTCTCAGAAATCCATGTTGACTTTTAGTGATTATGGCATTGCTTTCTAAGTAATTGCAAACTGACTGTTTAATCATCTGCTCTAGGATCTTTCCTGGTATTGATGTCAGGCTGACTGGTTGATAATTATTTGGGTCCTCTTTTTTTCCCTTCTTGAAGTTGGGATGACATTTGCCCTCCTTCAGTCTGCTGGGACTTCTCCTATTCTCCAAGAGTTCTCAAAGATTATTGTGAGTGGTTCTGAAATGACTTCTGCCAGTTCTTTTAGCATGTAGTTGCATAGGGATGGGGGGGCGATGAGGGCGGTTTGCCTCCAGTGGCAATGTTTTTGGGGTGTCCCAGCTCATATCCACACCCCCATGCACCATAGCCATGCCCCACATGCTGTCACCACACCCACATGCCATAGACCCTCCCACCCCCTTCCATGCACTCCAAGTTCCACCACTGAGTCCTTCCCACTTTCTTCACTTCCCCTCCTTCTTTGTAATCACACTGGTTAGAATCCGGTAAAAATATAAAAGGAGTTTCTTGTAATGTTCAATTGAAGTTTACACTCTCAGGACCGGCCTTACCATTTATTAGGGCTAGGTTGTTGTTTGAAGCAGTAGATGTTGGGAGGCAGTGACAAAGTGTTAAAGGACAGATCTGTATCCTTATGGACAATTCTGTGTCTCCTAGGCTAATCTCCCTGCTTTCAGATGTGGTGGAGGATGTTGTTTCATCATCATTGCTGAAGAAAAAATTAACTCCCAGACATTTTGCACATGGAAGGAAAGGGGATTCAGATTATTTTCCACTAGGCAGAAAAAAATAAAATGAAATCTTGGCATGACTATGTGGCTTAAACCCATTAGATCTTCTTTGTTCTCTGGGCAACAAAGAACCGTTTTCTGTGCAGTAGTGTTTCAATATCTGAAGAACATTATTATGTATTCTCCTAATTCTCTGGGCTAAATTTAGGCAGTCCTTAGAAACTTTATTCAGAGGACTGGTGCCCCATTTCTCTGATCATATTTTGCTGCCCTCCTCTGAACCTATTCCATGTTTCTATATCCTCCTCCTATCCTCATGAAATTGAGCTATCTACCGACATTCATTCATCCACTGCTGCAAGCAATTGTCTGAAAACTTTCATAGACAAAGCACTCATGGACTCATAAAGCTGGAAGAAACCTGAAAAGTTGTCTAACTCAACTCCTGTCAATATAGTAATCCACAACTAAAGAAACCCTGAGTTGTCTCCATCCAATATCTGTTTAAAAACCTTCAACACAGAAGACTCTACTAGACTTTCATAGAGGTCTTCTATTTCTTGTTTAGAACTACTGCTTCTGAGGGAAGCTGTTGTTTTGGAAACAACCCTTCAACATTTGCAAAGCTTTTTTCTTGTCTCCTTTTTCTGTTAGGACAGTTGGTTATTAAAACCTTTCTAATAAAGCACCTATGGAGACCAGTTAATGATGTACAGAGTTCTCAAGGCAAAGAGGGATTTTTCAGCCCTCATAGTACAGAGTGGGTCTTCCTCTATCTGTTCATGGAGGGTCGACTCTGCAGCAAGCCCCTTCATACTTGCAGCTGGGGGAAAAAAGAGCAAGGTTTCTTTGCATGGTATATATTTAACATAACATCTAGTTCAACTCTCAGACTTGAGAGTTCTTGAAAAGAACCTATCCATGTTTTAATAATTCAGTATGAAGATGTGCTTTCAAGAGTAATTAAGGCATACTCAGTCAGCTCTGAATACTGAGAAAATATCTCCCTTTTTAGGATTTAGAGAGGCTGTTATAGCAGATGAGTCCTAAAGCTGATCCTATGAAAATTCTGCTCAAGGTTATATTGTTGCTGATGATGGTGGTGAAGGTGATATTTTGTCTCCTTGTTTTGACAGAATTGATATTCATCTGGCATGGCATATGCTCCAGTGAGATAAATGGTCACTGTAGACTATGATGGCTTCTGAGCCACTCTCAAATTAAAACTATAACATGAAGTGCCAACCCAAGGCACTTTGGCCCCTGAGGTGGAAATTCCAATGACCCTCTAGCTACCCAGTCTGGGAAAACAATTAAATAATAGATAAAGTTGGGTGGTGAATTTCTGTTCCTTTAATAGTTCTCCAAATCAAACAGTTGTGTGACAGGCCTCACGCTGACTAATCATAGAGTGGGTTTTAAACATGAACATAGTATCTTTTAATGCAGCTGAATTTGAAATATTTTAACCTTGTATTATTTTTGTGTGAACATAGCTTACTTTCATCAATTATGGGTTTGTTTAGCAGTGGTAGAATTTTTAAATGCTAAGGTATTGTAATGACAATTGTGAGAGATTCCTGTGCCTTAAGAAAAAAAATTTCTCCCTTTTCACACTTTCCTTTTTCTCTTTTTAAAATTTCTTTCACACTTTCAATAATTTATAGTTTATAAATTCATACTTGCAGGAGGAAGTTGCTCATATCCTCTCAGAACTTGATGCCATAGTTACCACAAAGTCTGGGGAAATGTTGAATGTTCCATCTGGTGAAGTTTTGGGGGATCAGTTTCAGTTTGTACAGCCTGTTGATGCAGACCAGATGTTTGAATCCGTCTGTCCCACCCCATGGGTCCGTGCCCATCATGACTAATATGGGTGGGCCCAGGGGATGGTCAGCACTATAGCATGCCAGGGACAAGTGTTTCCAACCTTGAAGTGGAGTATGGGACACCCTTTCCTGAAGAGGACCTTCTAGGACCAGAGGCAGAATCATAGAGTAGGAAGGGACCACAAGGCCATCTAATCCTACCCCCTGTCATGCAGGAATACATAATTGCAACACTTCTAAAGATGCCATCCAATGTCAGCTTAAATGGAAAGTCCACCACTTTCAGGGACAGCCTGTTCCACTGTTGAGCAGCTCTTAAAGTAAAAAAGTTCTTCCTAATGTTTAGGTGGAATCTCTTTTTCTTGTATTCTATTGTTTCATGCTCTAGTCTCTGGAGCAGTAATAGCAATAGCAGTTAACAGTTACATTTCTATACCATTTATCAGTGCAAAGCACTCCCTACGTGGTTTACAGTGTGTTTTAACTAATTAGCCCCCAACAAGCTGGGTACTCATTTTACTGACCTATAGAAAGATGGAAGGCTGAGTCAATCTGGAGCCCTGCAGAATCGAACACTGGGGGTGCAGTACTGGCATTTAACCACTGCGCCACCAGAGATCAACTTTATAGAATCATAGTGTTGGAAGAGACCACAGGGGCCATCCAATCCAACTCGCTGCCATGCAGGAACCCACATCAAAGCACTCCCGACAGATGGCCATCCAGTCTCTGCTTAAGAACCTCCAAAAAAGGAGACTCCACCACGCTCTGAGAAAGCATATTCCACTGCTGAACAGCTCCAACCATCAGGAAATTCTTCCTGAGGTGCAGGTGGAATCTCTTTTCCTGTAGTTTGAATCCACTGCTCCTTGTCCTAGTCTCTGGCGGAGCAGAAAACAAGCCTGGTCTCTCCTTGACATGACATCCCTTCAAATATTTAAACATGGCTATCATGTCCCTTTTTAACCTTCTCTTCTGCAGACTCATCTTTAAATGTCTTCAGACATTTAAAGATAGCTAACATGTCACTTCTCAGTCTTTCCTTCCCCAGTCTAAACATATCCATCTCCCTGAGTCATTCCTCATAAGGTTTGGTTTCCAGACTTTTGATCATCTTGGTTGCTCTTCTCTTGACACATTCCAGCTTGTTGATATATTCTTGAACTGTCATGCCCAGAACTAGACACAGAATTCCTGATAAGATCTAACCAAAATAAAATAGAGTGGGACTACTACTTCTCTTGATTTGGATGCTATGCTCCTATTGATGCAATCCAGAATTGACTTGGCCTTTTTGGCCACCACATCACAGTATTGACTCATATATAGTTTGTGATCTACTAAGACATTTACATCTTTTTCACATGCACTGCTTTCAAGACAGGTGTCACCCATCTTATATTTGTGTATTTCATTCTTGCTGCCTAGATGTAGTACCTTACATTTATCTATGTTGAAATTCGTTTTGTTAGTTTTGGCCCAGTTTTCCAATCAGTTACAGTAATTTCAAATTCTAATCCTTCCTCTGAGATACTAGCTATTTTCCCTAATTTGGCATCATCTACAAATTTCATAAGCATGTCTTCCTTTCCATCATCCAAGTCATTTATGAATATGTTAAACAACACCAGGCCCAGGACAGAACTCTGAGGCACCCAAATAATTTTTTCTTTTCTGTATGAAGAGTAACCACTGGTGAGCACTCTCTGTGTTTGGTCTGTCAGCCAATTACAAACCCACCTAACTATAACTATTATCTGGCCTGCAGTTCACCAGCTTGAAAGAATATCATGGGGAACCTTGTTAATCCTTACTAAAATAAAAGATATACTATATCCATAGCACTTCCCTGATCTATCAAGTTTGTAAACTATTTAAAAAGAGAGAGAGAAATCAGATTAGCTTGGTATGGCTTGTTTTTTGAGCAACCCATGCTGGTTCTTAATAATCACAGAATTCTTTTCCAAGTACACACAGACTGGCTATTTAATGATTTATTCTAGAAACTTTCCTGGTATAATTGTCAAGGTGAGTGGTCTGCCTGCTGGGGATGCTTTAGCTGGAGATCCTGTATTGAGCAAGAGGTTGTATTACATCCTGTACACTTATAAAAGTAGGTACAAGAGTAGTTACAAAAACAGTCTAAATCATATTCAACCAAGATTAGAAAGAAAACATAAGCTTTAATGCAATTAGCTAAACGTTCCTATTCTACTCACAATACAGTTGGTATTCTGAGTCTTTGGATATTCATGGGACCTGGGAATCAACCTCCTATGACCAAGCTTACTTGGGGACAGTGAGGCAGGCAGCACTTCCCCTATCTCAGTATCAGTCTTAAAATTCTCTCTCATACCTCGTGGTGCCATTTTATAACCCCTCACTTGGAAGCATCTCCAAGCTGTTACATGTCTCACAGTCCTCATAGGGCAATTGTGTCTTGTGATCTCCATAGCTCCTTCATGATGTTGACCCCAATAAATGTAATCTAACTCATCATATCATTAATTCTTTGTTTACTTGGAGGAGAGCCCATATCCCTCAGTTGTGTTGGCTAGATCATGGGAGAGCCGATTAACACATACCAACACGAAGAAAAAAGAAAGAAAAAAGAAAGAGGACAGAACAGATTAATCATTTTGAAAAGCAGGCCTTGGGAAACTCTGGAAGATCATATATAGAGAGATGTTCACATAAAATAATTCTAAGGAGTCAATTTCTTCAAAAGAATGACCTTCAAATGCCATAATCCTTTTCTTAGCACATCTCAGATGCTTCAGCATTGGCCAGAGCGGTTACAAGTGTAACATGATAAAAGCAGAATGTTTAAGATTCCTCCCTTGGATTCACTGGACTTGTAGATGCCTTAAACCC
Source organism: Iguana delicatissima (assembly GCA_948472985.1). Lineage (NCBI taxonomy): Eukaryota > Metazoa > Chordata > Lepidosauria > Squamata > Iguanidae > Iguana > Iguana delicatissima. Next base: position 187,266 of record CAOKZL010001923.1, on the reverse strand, counting down.
CTCATGAATTATGCACCAGCCATCCCTGCCAAGAGACAGCTCTAAAATTTTAATTTATTGCATTGCCTACAATCCATTTTTTTTTAAAAAAAAATCCATCTAAATACAAAACCCCAACACCGAGGCAATATCAATATGAATGAATTGCTTTTTCCTACCTCATTCTCTAAAATCTACTTGCAGATAGATCTATCAAGCACACAAAAGAACTGTTTTAACGGAATGTTAGTCCTTTCCATATAGATAGTCCTCTAATATTATGGTCACTTACAACTACTGACTCTGATCACAGTTGAACTTAGGTTTCCAGGTTTATCACAAATACTATGTAGATGGAAATGCAAAATGACTCTCAAGCAACTGAAATACATATGCTCATTGTACCTAGCTACATTTGTTTTCTCTTTATGCGTACAAATTTTATCTGTTTTTTCTTTGATTTTTGATATAGTTATCTTACCACTTTGTCAGTTTAGCTTGAGAGTTTGTATTGTTTTCTTGCTGCTACCAATGGGACTGTTTTTTTTTTTGTAGCCTTCATGTGTGGGAGGTGAGTGCGTTGAATTTTGAAACATAAACAGGTCCTTTCACACTATACAATTATAGTACTGTGATTCTACTTTAATTGCCATGATTCCAGCCTTCTGAAACCTGGGATTTGAAGTTTAGGGAGTGGCATTTAGAATTTAGAACTCTTCTGGCACCTCACCTAACAACAAGCAACAGGATTCCATAGGACGTTAGCATGGGAATTAATGTGGAATCATAGTGCTATAACTGTATAGTGGGAAAGGACCCCATCTGGGAGGAAAGTTTTAAGCCCTTTACACTATTTGGGTCCTGATCTAGATTTGGGACCACATAATTCATACTAGGATCTTCAACTGTATACTATGTAATTAATGTATCATGTAACTCAGCCCCTGCACTTGCTGACAAGAGTTACAAGGGTTATGCAGATTCCTTTGCAGTGTTTTTCTGAGGATTTGCTTTTTTCTTTTGGTTACCATTTTGGGGGCTTGCCTGCATCATTTCCCCTGTCCTGCTGTTAAGGTTTTGAAAGAACTCTGGTTCTAAGAGCAGTCTAGAGTTACAGTACTTCCAAAAATACCCAGCCTGCATGTAGTCCCTTTCTGTAGTACCTTCTTGTCTGCTGTGTCTTGAAGGGGGTGGACAGGAGAGAACATCCAATATTAGGCTACCAAAAAGTCATAAGTGTTGTCACTGTTCAGCTCACAGATGTGCAACTGCTGGCAGAACAGCTAGCCAGCAATTCCTAACCTAATGCAAATTATAATGGGATGATCAGTGCTTTATTCAAGTAGAACTGAAGGATTGGACTTGGTATGCAAGGATAAAAATGTAATTTGTGCAAATCAGGACTGGTCAATAGTGGTCTTCCAGATGTTTTTCACCTACAACTCACATTAGATCTAACAAAAATAATAAGTTTTGAGGGACTATGAGGGTTGCAATTCAAAAACAGCTGGAGAGCTACAGTTTCCCACCCCAGCTATAGATGCTAGTAGTTTTTTTGCAAATAGAAAAAAAAACCTTCTACTTACAACCACTCCTCAGCATGCCCAGATGTTAAGAAAGGAGTAGGAATTGTGTGGTTCACAGGCCACACAGAACAGAGAGGGGGCTCCTGTGTAACTTGTGCCTCTGCCTCATTTATACCAATTTTGTCCCCAAATGTGGCTTTCAGCTGAAAAGTTATTCTGGGGCTTGATTTTGTCTTATAATGTCATTTCAGCCCCATCTGAAAACTGCTGGTGTGATGTGCTGATGTGATGTTTGTGTAGCCCACAGGGGATCAGACGGAGCTGAAATTGCCCTCTGATGCACTGTGCGTGCCTACCTCCGTGCTAAAGGGAAAATGCTTTTGTGTGTGCTCATTCTCAGATATCAGCCTGAGCTGTTCACAAACTCCAAGTGTTTGGAGATGTTGGAGGTGAACAGAAGGGAGGAAAAGAAGGTGACCATCAATTGTGTGGCCAGTGAGAAACAAATATGGTGAAAGAGAAGTTAATCTGGAGGACCCTTTTCTGCCCCACCACAACCCACATCTGAGGGCTCATTGTCTACATCAGGAGGACTGTCATTTGTGCCAAATGGACATGGGACAAGCTGGTCAGGCCTCATCTGGTGTATTGTGTTCAGTTCTGGGCACCTTGCTTCAAGAAACAGATAGACAAGTTGGTGCAGGTTCAGAAAAGAGCAACAAGGATAATAAGGGATATGGAAAACAGGTATATGAGGAAAGGTTGAAGGAGCTGCGTATATTCAGTTTGGTGAAGAGAAGACTGAGGGGTGACATGATTGCACTTTTTAAATACATGTCACAGAGAGGTAGTGGCCTGCTCCCTGCTACCCCAGAGAATAGTACCAGATCTAATGGATTTAAGGCCCTTTCCACACGCGGGGCGGGTAAACAGGGGGGCGCACGCAGGGACGGAGCTTACCGGTAAACGGGTTGCTCCGTCCCCACGGGGAGCGTGCGTTCGCCGCTCCAAATGGCGGCGAATTTCGGCGGCGTTCGGCAGTGCCCAAAATGGTGGCCGCCGGCTTCCAGCAGCGCTCCGCCAATCAGGGCAGCGCGCCAGCCAGAAGCCCGCCCCCGGGCAGCTCTCCAGAGATGCGCTAACGCATCCCTGCAGTTCTAAATGGGGCGCGGTGACGGGGCAACACGCGCAAGTCACATAAAAACCACTTGAGAAGTGGTTTTTATAAGACTCGCAGCGCCACCCCCACGGCCGCGCGAGGGCAGTTTGAGGTTTAGAACCTCCCATTTGTGAACTGCCCTCGCGCGCCTCGTGGTGTAGAAGACCTCCTGGGGAGGTCGCCCTAGCGCGGGCAATATGCCCATGTGGAAAGGGCCTAAGTTACAAGAGAATAGACTTTTACTGAACATTAGAAAGAATCAATCACTTATAGGTGGGATCATCTTCTCTTGGCATCTTCAAAAAGAGACTGGATAACTACTTGCTGGGGATGCTTTAGCTGGAGATCCTGCACTGAGCATGGGACTGGACTAGATGGCTCATGAGGCCCTTTCCAATCCTATGATTCTGCTATTCTACCCTTACTTGTTGGATGAAAGAAGGAATTTGGGCAGAAGTTAAAACACCAACGCTGCTCAAAATTCTTCTACAACACTATTAAAGTCACCTAGTAGATAGCTGAATGGTTGACTGTCCCTTTCTCATATGAAGGGAAGAAAGAAACTACTCTTTCTTCCTTTCATAGGAGAAGGAAGAAGAAGAAGGAAGTGATCTTGGCAGTTAGGAAGGAAACAAAAAGACAAAATTCAAAGACATTTTCTTAGGTCTTTGGAAGGGAGAGAAAACACCAGTAACCATCTATATGTCTATATATATACATCTATATTCAGCCCCTCCCGAAACTGCAAACCCCAGGATTCCATAGGATGTTGCAAGTGGAATAACAGCACTATAAAAGTCTAGTGCGGAAATGGCCTAGGTTTGATAAGGAGTTGTAGTCTAACTTCTGGATAGCCACATTACCAATCTTTTTTCAAATTTTTTTCAGTTGCAACACTTTAATGGGACACCTTTCTGTGCAGAACATGACATGTAATTCATTCAGTCCACAATTGTAGCCACAGCAATAAAGAAAAAAAGCCTGCCCAATGTATCATAAATATCACTATTGGGAATCTATAGATGCATCCATGCTGCATCTCTCCTCATGAATGTGTCCCTGGAGGGTGCTTGAGGAATATATCCTAAGGGGAAGCCTGTTAAAATCTGTCCGGGGACCGGAAATAATATGTGTGAGCATGGCTGTAATGTGGCACAACATACAAATCAGATCCTTTGTAGACAGCTGCTCCGCTGACTTTAAAAAAAAACACTGGAGGACTCATTAAATTAATTGTGCAGAAAATCTTTCTGTGCATAAGTATCGAAACATCACAAATAACTTCATGAGGTAGCATTTAGCATGCTACTAAGAAAATAATAAATAATAGAGTGCATAGAAATGCCACCAACCAAGGATTTTCACAACATAACATCATCACCAGTATACTAATGTATTTTTTTATTTTTATTTTTTTTGCATGTTGACATGTCTCTTACCCTTTATTCCAAGAGGAATTGGTGTTTTTGATTCAACTATGTCTTCATTGTTTTCTTGGCTTTGTTCCAGAGAGTAAAAGGTCCATAGTCTTGGCGTAAGAATTACTTCTTCTTTGAGGAAGGATGAGGACTTTGCCCTGTTCAGGTTGCAGATACTGTTTGATGTACTTAAAACGCAATTGGTGCCAAGTAATTGCATTGCAAAACAAGGTGAATGCCAGCAAGGCCCTCAGCATGATATGACGGAGTTGCCAGTGCCAAAACCATATCTCTCACATCCTCTGCCAGGTACAGAAACAAGGCGCACTCTTGGGTTTTATTTGCTGGCATATTTCTTAAAATTATGGAGCTTTACTGACTTTTAGTCAATACTGCATTTGAGAGTAAATCTATTTAGCATTAGTTCCAGAACTGTTTTAACTCTGCTGAATGTGTCTCCAAACAATGCTAGACACACCAGAGCCTTTTTTTCTGCAGACCAAAGCCCTGCAGCTTGTCTGCATTATATGCCAAGAGTCCACAGGTGCAGCTCTTCCACCGCAGTTACAAAAGCGGTCCCCATTTAAACTGTGTCTCTGATCTGTGATATATGAAACCCACCTGCTGTTTTGTGGTCCCAGAACTGAACCTCTGTTTACACATATAAACTCAAATAGCAATTCAGTTAAATCTTCTTAGGCATTAAATGGTCAATTGGTTCATTGCACTGATTAATGCTTGCATCTATCATGAAACAGCAGGTCAGGGACTGGAGAACTGTCAGAAAAACAAAATTGGTTGGAAAGCAGAACCCATGTACTACTGTATTGTAGGGAGCATGAAGGACTTAATGAAGGCTCACTTGTTACCAGTCACACACACCCTGCTTGCAGTCTCTCAACTGGCTTAGCACCCCACCCACCCCTTAGCTTGCTTTGCAAGCAGTGTGTGTAGTAGTTCAACATAGTAGTTCAAAGTGAGCCCCTGTTAGCAAAAGGAACTGATGAAAGAGTGGAACTCCCATTGAATTAATGGAGCTTGTCTTTAATTTGGAAGCGTCAAAAGAGCAAGTCATCACATAATGGAGTGTCAAAAGATGGGGGCTTCCTAGGTTCACTTGCAGCAGCAAGATAGGTATCTTGCAACATTGAGAAACTAGCTTTGGTTATTGCCTTTATTTCAACTGTTACAGTATTATTATCTTGTAGGCAATTTATTCAAATAGTTATTTCATCCTCTGACCAAAAGACTGCTCCAGGACACATAGTATTTATATTTGTGTGGAACTCTTACATAGCTTTAATTTCCACTTAGTCACTCATCCAAGTTCTTAGCAGGACCAAATGTGCTTAGCGTAAGAACAGCTGTTGTACCTCATACTTTCAAATCATGCCTGGAGATATGGATTACACTGTTACAAGCAGGTATGGGTGCAGGAAGTGTCACGGTGGAATTATTTAAACATTAGTATCTACGTCTCATTTTTCCTCCATTTTGGGGGGGACAAACAACATGTTTTATAGGAAATTCTTGACAGCCTTTCCAGTATTTTATTGTTTTTTAAATAAAGCTTAACTTGGAGGACTGCTTATAGTAGAATCATAGAAACATAGAGCTGAACCCAAAAGCCAGCCAGTCCAACCCCCTGCTAGTATGCAAATCATCAGCTAAAACTTCCTTGAGAGGTGACTGTCCAAACTCTATTTAAAAATGTCAGCAGCTCTTCAGAGGGAAGCTAGAATGGCCCCCTCCTTACAGTCCTTCTGTTATCAGGCAAATAATTTTTCTGTTCTGATAGGCTTTAGGAAACTGGTTGCTTAGAGAAGAATTCTAATAAGTGCTACACTCTCTTAAACCAAATTTTCTCCCTCCACACTTTGGATGAATATTTTAAATTGTTTCTAATGTTATTAATAGTTATTTAATGTTAGTGTCAGTTTAACTACATTTAACTACATTTTAACAACAATCTTTTGAATGCCTTTATCTGTTTCTTTTGCATTTGTTTTAAATTGGAAGCTGCCTTGGCTCCTGGTTCTGTGGGGAAAGACAGACTATAGATAAAGCAAATGAAAGAAAAGTGAATGAATATCAGCACAACTTTATTAAAAATACATCTTGCCATCACACTTGGAATACTGTTTATAGTTCTGATCACTGCTCCTTAAAATATATGGTAGAAATGGGGATGCTACAGAGAAAACCAGCTAAAAGTATCAGAGGATTGAAGGAACTCTCCACAAAGAAAAGTTGCAATGTTTGGGACTTTTTAGATCAGAAGACAAATGAGCTTTGAAGACAGGTGAGAAAATAAGGACATGCTAGGTCACTGGCGTACAGATGGGGGCGTGATGAGGGTGGTGCGCCCCAGGTGGCAATTTTGGGGGGGCACCCTCTACGACATGGCCACACCCCCGCAGTGATGCAGCCATGCCCCCACGGCGACGCAGCCATGCCCCATGTGACACGGCCACGCCCCCACGTGATGCGGCCAGGCCCCTGCCTGCCCCACCCGCTGCCCCTCCACTCCAAGCCACGTGGCTGTGCTAGGTGTATTTCAAATCATGCATGCTGCAGGGAAGGGAGACAGGAAGAATCCCCATCCCCTGCAATAACAGAACCCAGGGCCATCCACTGAAGCTGAATGATGGGAGGAGGTGTAGGGTAGACAAGATCAAATAATTCTTCACACAACGTATAGTTGAACTGGAATTCCCTATTACAATATATACTGTTGGATACCAATGTGGATAACTTCAAGTGGGATTAGATAAACATAGCAATATGCTAGTCATGGTGGCTGCATGAAAGGCAATGTGTTTATAAAAAGGTGGATGCTACTGCACTCACAGCCTCCTTATGAGCATCCCATAAGTACCTGATTGGCTGGACAGGACTAGGACCAGCTGTCTCAAATGGAAACTGAGAGCATTGTAGTGGTTCTGTTCTTTATCTAGTCTGGGAAATGACTTTGGCACTATAATGCTCTGCAGAACTCTGTTTTGCCTCCCACGCTGTATACATGAAACTGCTAATTGAGATCTTCTGGAGATGTGGAATAAGGTATTGTCAGTGTGCTGATAACACCCAGTGGTACTCCTTTTCATCTAATTCAGGAGAGGTTGTTAATGTGCTGAATCAGTGTCTGGGATCAGTAGTGGATTAGGGCCAATAAACTGAATTCAAGACAGACAAGACTGAGGTACTGCTGGGTAGTGGTTTGTCTGCCTTGAAAAGTGATGTTTAATCAGTTCTGGGTTCACAGTTCACAGCTGGAGGTGGCTTTTATTTCCAGCCTGAGCACTGCATACCCAAGTGACATCTCTGCCACAGGGCTCCTTTCACTGATGGCAACTAATGCACATGTCAGTGGTGGCTTCTCCTGGACAGCAATAACCTGTCTAGCATTAACTACAGATTGGACTAGAATCATAGATTCATAGACTTTAAAGGAGCCTTACGGGCCTTCAACTCCAACTCCCTGCTTAATGCAGGATCTCCAGCTAAAGCATTCCCAGCAAATAGCTGTCCAGCCTCTTTTTGAACATGTCCAGAGGAAAAGATCTACCGCTTCTCTAGGCAATTGGTTCCACTGTCAAACCACTCTTACTATCAAGATATTCCTTCTAATATCCAACTGAAATCTACATTCCTGTAACGTAAAACCATTAGACCTGGTCTTATCTTCTGGCACAGCAGATAACAGCTGTGCCCCCTTCTCTCTGACAGAAAGGTGTTTAAAGAATGCAAGAAGTTTTATATGGGCTTGTCTTTAAATGTATAATGGACAGCCCTAGAGTCCATTTTCTTTTCAGTTGAACCAATCTTGTTGAAATGTTGACAACCAAGGGAAGAGGAAAAGCAGGGGAACCGTTTTTCTCTTGAAACACTGTTAAGGTTTAGGCCAGCCAGGAGTAGATTGTTAACAAAGTGAGCTGAGAGAGTTCGAGGAAAGTTTATGATGCGATACAAGTGTTATCTGAGGCCATTTCCGCATGGGCTTAAAGAAACGGTGCAGAGCATCCTCCAGGGAGGACGTCTGCACCTGGGAGCGGACTGGATCGGGCCTATTTAGTGTAGTTCTGCACCTCAGCCCGCTCCAGAATGACCCAAAGTGCTCATCCAGCGTGCTTTTGAAAGACCGCTTGAAACAGATCTTTCAAAAGCACGAAGCGCGCCACTCCATGCCCGCGCTCCGGTGCAGATTTGCAGGCTCGTACCAGTGTGAGCCTGCGATCTGCCGGGGGCAGGCTTTAGGCTGGCGAGCTTCAGCGGTTGGTAGAGAGCCTCGACCAACTGGAAGCTGCGATTTTCGTCCCCAGAGCAGTGCGGAGCAGCAGCCATGCACTGCTCTGGACCAGCCTGGCCCCAAGCATGGAGCCAAGAAGTCCGGTAAGTACTGGCACGGGGCTATTCCCTTGCCCCATGCAGAAATGGCCTGAGAGAAATGTGAAGTAAAATCATCCTGAAATAATTATGTGGTTGTAGGGAGTCTTGTAATAATAAAATTTTTATACCTTTTCTGTGTTAACCTGTTTCCTGACATTCTTGGTACTGGGCACTTAATGCATCCTTAGAAAATTTGCGGGTGAAACAATTGAGGTTGGACAGGATGTTGTAGTGGAAGGAAGAAGCAGAAATCTAGCACTTCGTATATAGAAGAAAAAACTTCTTATAGACGGTTTCTTAGTCCAGAACACAGTCATTGTTTGGTGGACTGGAACCAATAGTACAGAACCTCTATTTCCAGTTCTCAAACAGCACTGACTGTTGAACCATTTCTAAGTATAATTTCAAGCACTAAATTTTAATTTTTATTGTTCAGTATTGTTTGGTGAGAGGCAGTGTAGGGTAGTAGTTTGAATGTTGGACTACAATCCTGGAGACCAGAGTTTGATTCCACACTTGGCCATGGAAACCCACTGGATGACCTTGGATGCATGACACACTCTCAGCCCCAGAGAACCATGTGATAGGTTTACTTTATGGGTTGCTGTAAGTCAGAATGACTTGAAGTCACACAGAAACAACATTGTTTGGAATCAAGGGCTCTGAAGCATGGCCTGTTCTGAGGCTGGCATTCATTGTGTGGAGAGGGGCCAGTTATTTTGAAACAGTTATTCTAAAGCTTGGGTTAATACATGCTGTTGGACTTTAAGTCCTAGAAGTCTCAGCCAACATGGCCAATGGTTGGAGATTCTGGGACTCAAAGACCAACTCAAGAAATAGGTCTGGGAGAGCCAGTTTTGGGAACCACTCTTTTAACTCAAGGGCTGAGTATGCTTATGTATCACCTTGCTATTTCACAATTTAACTTTTCACTTAGAAAACTATCACTCATATTGTCTGAGTGACATATGTACACATTAGTGTGGTTTCTGCGTATGTATATCTCTCTTAGGCAGGGCAGAGGGGATTATTCATTAGCTCATTGCATCAACTTCTCCCTGCTGGCAGCAGTCAAATCATAGCAGCTTCTTCCAGGGCTTAGTGTCTTCTTGGGGTGCAGGGAGGACACAGAACTGCATGGGCAGATTGTTATGCTCTGCCTGCTTGGTGCAGAATTTTGGTCTAAATTTTAGTAGAGCTTGGAAGTAATGCATCACTCCTTAAAAATGTTCTGAAATTCAGCTTTGAATCTCTGGTTTTTATTTTGACTGAAAGATTAGATATAGTCATAAGCATCGTATCCACCTAAGAAGTTGATTAAATTCATACTTCACATGTGTGATCCATTTTAAGAGATGGATTTTTGTTTGATGCACAAAATAATCTGTGAGCAGGTCAGGCTCTGTCTTAGGCGAGATAAAATAGCTGTTTCAGGTAGCAAATGGTGAGAAGCAATAATGACATGTTGGAGGACAATGCTATGTGTGCCCCATGTACTGTACTGTGTGCTGTGAAAGGTAGCCTAGTTCCTTTATGTATGGGCAGAATGCCATCTCATTTTATCAGTGTTAAAATAAGATTCAGCTTCCAATCTGGCCAGGTTTTGTATATCCAGTTGTGGTAGAGGAGTGTCACCTTGTCCTGCACCTCATCCAACCAAAAAGGTTTAAGCTATCTCTCTCTGGGTAAAACAAGTTAAAATGATAGTGCTTGTATCAGTGAAGGGTAGTCTATTATTATTATTAGGACTCAAGGATGCTAACAACATATTTAAAAACAATACAGATTAAAAACTATGCAAAACCTCAATAAAAGTATAAATATAAAGGTTATTTAAAAAGCAATTTAACAAATTATAAAGTTAAACAAATCTGGTGGCACGAGAATGTTTTCAGTTGTCAACAGAAGGACAGCAAGGAGGGAGCCAACTGGCCAAAATTGCCCAGAATACATGGTTAAGGACCACATCTGGAACTGCATAAACGCCAGCTGTCCTGATTTAGCAGGGTCAGTCCTGATTAATCCTGTGTCATCCCACTTTTCAGCTGCTTTTAAAGTATCCCTGTTTCTCTCTTGTCCTCTCACTTCCCCCTTTGCCTTCAGCTTACTTTAATTGCTGCAAACTGTGTTCAAAGTGCAGAAGTAGTTTTCACTCAACTAAGCAGAATGGAGAGGAGAAAAGAAGATGGGATCTTGACCTTTCCCATAGGCTCAGGCAAAACCAAACTGCTGCAATAACCTCTCCTAGCTTGTGTGTTCTTTATCACTAATAACATTTGTCATCTCGCTCACACTCTGATGGGTTTTCATCTGTGAAATGTTGGAGGGTATGGAAGGAGGTGTTTAAGAGTGCCTGTAAACTATATATAAATTCATCTGATCTCTTTGGAAACAGGGAAGATACATGTGGTAGAAAGGAAAACAATAAATGAATCTTTTCCAGGGTTCTGGACCCCTGTCACTTTGCAGAGGTTGCCTCCTTTCCCAAATTCAATAGCCTGATAAAACCTCAGCTTCTCCTGCAGCTGTACTCCTCCCACATCATCCTTTGCAATGCCATTATGGGAAATTTGCATGATGCTGAGCAAGTAATTGGGACATGAATCAGCTCTGTATTAGCATTCTGCTGTTTCAAGCTTTTAAAGAAACACAGAAATAGAAATGGCAAAAGAGAAGCAGCCTTAAGTTCATTGCTGAAAAAGATTTGCTCATACCCAGACCCAGTGCTATGAGTGGGGAATGTACCACTGCCCAATGCGAGCAGATTAGCTCTATTATAATATTCTAAAGGGGCAGATGAGTTTTTTCTTTAGTAGCTGAAGAAACTCTAATCACACTAAAAAGATAGAGAATTTGGCAGAGCCAGCATAAGAAGGCTATGCTCCAGAAAGGAGATAACTGCTAAACTTTGGCTGCACACTTTCCAGTATTCATATCATTTGCTGGAGAACCCAAGATGGAGGATATAGTTGCATTCATGTCTTGCTGGTGGGTTTCCCACAGGCAACTGGCTGGATTGAAGTAGATAGATACTTGGTCTGATCCCACAGCACTTTTCTTTTGCTCTTAATCCACTACCTCTCAAACTTCCCAAAACATAAGTGAAATGACCTCAGTTCTTGATAATACTACTGTGTAAATTTAACATGCTGTATAAGTTAAACAAGCTATTTGGTGCTTTGTTTACATGAGACACAGCGGACACTTGGCCAGTTGTCTGAGTACTGCCTGTTATGTTGCATATAAATCTGACGGTGCTCTCTTCCCAAAAGTGGATCACATCCCTAAAGTATGAGTGGGAAATCTTTGAATTTCAATGCAGCTGCCAGACACTTCAGCCTTTCCCTCTCTTCCTGCTGCGGTTACCCCAAAAGGTGGGGAACCTTGAGGTCTCCAGCAGTACCCATGCCTCTGTGAAAAGGTATCTCAAAAAGGAAGGCCTGCAAGAGATGGGGTAAACGAGGCCCTCCAGTTTATCCAGGATTTTTTCAGTTAAGCAGACTCAGTTAATCCAGTCAGCCTTGAGAAATGCAGCAAGGTAATGATTTTCCCCACATACCCAGACAAGGAAATAAGGCTGCCTTCTGCATATCACCACAATAATCCTCCAACTATATCTCTGCCAGTTGTAAAATTCCAAGCAAATCTTTTTCTAAACAGAGGTTTGTTGACTGTTTCAACAAAAGATGCACCTCCTGAAAGGTAGAAGCTGGAACAGAACAAGTGTTACCTTCATCTGATGAACATACTGATGTCATTGAAGCTTCATGGTGGGGGAAGGATGGTCAGTCATGCAGTCTAGTGATCAGTGAGACTGGCAAGGGTGGAGTTGTGACTCAGACCTTGGGAAAGTTGCTACCTGGGAAAGTAAAAAACTTACTTTTCTAAGCTCTGAGGGAACTATCAGAACAATAAAAGAGGAGTCTTCCTCATCCTACAACCCCTTCTTCCTCAGCCAATATTTTGGATTATAATACACTAGGAGGCCATTAAGTAGCCCAAAGCTGATCGGCGGAGGGACCTCATATATAGGTATAGAAGGCTAGTCGAAGCTATTGGGGATTTTTAGACTGACTAATTTTTAGTATGTATTTGAACAACTGGAAAGCCAGCGTAGTGTAGGGGTTTCAGCAGTGGATTATGCCTCTGGAGAAGAGAGTTTGAACCCCTACTTGTCCATGGAAATCCACTGGCTGACCTTGGTGAAGTCACACTCTCTCAGCTCCAGAGAATGGCAAACAGTGGTTCTCAACCTGTGGGTCCCCAGATGTTTGTGGACTTCAGCTCCCAGAAGCCCCAGCCACTATGGTCAATGCTCAGGGCTTCTGGGAGCTGAAGTCCAAAAACATCTGGGGACCCACAGGTTGAGAACCATTCCCCCTCTGAATAGGTCCTGCTAAGAAAACCCCATGAGAGGTTCAACTTAGAGTCACCATAAGTCAGAAACACCTTGAAGGCACACAACAAAATTTAAATAATTATGTCAAAATATATTTAAAATGAAATGAACATGGAGTTTCATTTACTAGATTTCTCTGAGCAATTACCATTCACATATACAAGGCTCTGGGTCTATACTTACTGTATAATTTGTGTAATTTGGTATACAATTAGTACATTAAACTTACATAGGTTTGGACAAGGAGCAAAGGTCTCAGTGCAATTGCTATACCAAGCTAGAGTAGATCCATAGCTGAATGGTAAAATTACACTTACCTAGATCCCATAGATTCACTGGATCTACTCTTAGCCTGGCACATGGATTTAGATCTGAAAATTTCAAGTGTATGAAGGATTCTTAAAAATCTGAGAAACTAAGAATGTTTATTCCTACTGGCTAAGTGATTATTTGTTAGCTCAGCATCTAATACTCACTAAAGAAGTGTATTCTAGAGAATCTTTGCCCAGTCACCATTCAAGAACAAACTGGAAAACTCAACCAGATGGATTTGGTTTGGTTCAATTGTGGTTAATTTCAAAATCAATATATTATCTCAAATGGTAATGAATACAGCTCACATCAGTAGATATTTTGTGGGGTGGAGGGGCTTGCCTATCTTCAGTGGTTGCAACAGAAATTGATTTCAGTGATCACTCACCCCTAGAACAGGGGTAGGCAACTGTACAGGTGCTGGGAGCCAATTTTACCCCTGCACCCCCCTTTGGGATCCAGATATATCATAAATGACATTCACTCTAAACAATTACAACACTGTGATTCCACTGTAACCCTTGTGATTCCATCCTGTTGTTGCAGGGTGAAATCCTGGAATTTAAAGTTTAGGGAGGGGCATTTAGAATTCTCAGTCACCAAACTACATATTTCAGAACTGCATAGGATGTAGCCAGTTTAACTGGAATAATAAAGCGCCGCTGGTGCCCACTTTCAACAAATTCTATAAAGAAAGCATAGATTCTGATAAGGACCAAGATATTAGCCTGTCAATTAAGATATGCCATAATTACCATTGTCTTCCCTCCCAGCACAATCTAAAAACAACCAGCTATGTTTGGGATCAGGATCCTGCATTTTTTACTCTGTTTTCTAGGTGGCTGTGTTCTGCTTTCTGAAATTACTTTCCCTTCCTGCCTAGAGAATGTTTAGCCATTCCTCACAGACATGGAGGGCTTCAAAGCAGTGGAGTAAAGTAATTTTAGTTTCTTCAGAGGATTTATTTTCAAAGGGAGTTTGCAAAGTTTAGAGTGAACAGAAAATCTGCTTGGGAGTGTCTCTGGCTGGCACTGTGCTTCAGCTCATCTCTGTACTGATCAGTAGGTATTAGCTCTTGTCTGTACTCTTATTAGTTAGTCCTCTTTAATTTGTCCTTTACAGAATCCCATTCACTGAAGTTTCCAGTACTCTTTTGAAGACAGTGCAGTTCTGCTCCGCCTGCCCCAAATTGGAGATTTTAACATTCTAAATGTAGGAGAAAGCAAAGCTAACATATTTATCTATCCAGGCAGATGGCTTTGAGTGTATAACTCTTAAAAATCTGGGTTTGAATCCCTGTATATACAGCCATATTTATGGTGCCAGATGTTGGGGAATGTGAGAGAAAGTAGTGTATCTTACAAGCAGAGTAAGTATCCACAAGGAGAGGGCCAGCAACAACCAGTCCCCTGTCACACAATCTGTCAGTTGGTCTCGTAGAAAAATAAAGCAGACCTAGTCTTCATTGCAGAAATGTATGAAGTAAGTTTATTTACAAATATTAAAGAGTTTATAATATCTCATGGTGAAAGGCTCCGCAGTGTGTGCTCTTCAAACATGGAGGAAAGAGAGAAACGGCAACTTCAAAATTGACAAATTCTAATAACAGACTAACTGATACAGGAAGAGAAAATGTGCAGCTAAAATCAATGAACATGAACAAAAGATATACATAACAGCAACCAAATACAGATATACTGAGGTTGCTACCTCTAACACTGATTTAGGGTCACCATCTTTTGTTTATCATTTTCAACTTGTTTGTGGAAGACAGGCACAGCAACACGGTCCTTATAGTGCTGGGAATAGCTGGACCTATTTGCCCAGTGCAAATGGGTGAGGATTTCATTCAATTTCATTTTATATGAACTTACCAAAATTTGCAAATTTCTTCAAATATGGGAGAGAAACTGCTTGAAAATAAAAAAATATTCTAAGGTGAGAGGAAACCAAAGTGAAAGAATTGTCCTCACTATCTTCTAACGAGGAAATGGCAGACCCTTTTCACACCTTACCTTTTTGCCGTGTTGGGGTGCTGGGCTCTTGCGAGCGGCCTCCAGCGAGAGGCTCTCGCATCCCGGTTCTTTCAGCTCTGCAGCTGCTGCCCACTTGCGTGAGAGCCCCGCCTCTTCCTTTCGCAGTGCAGCCTGGGACCTTCCCGAGGCACCGCATGAAAGGTAAGCATGCGCGGGGCCCTGGAGCGATGTGCGACCACGCACCATTTTCGGCTTCAAGCCGAAAATGAAAAAATGTGTGAGTGGTCCCTGCCAGGCCCTGGAGCGCCGTGCAAATGTATGTGTGTCTTGTGTCTTGTGGATCGCTCCTCACATGTGTGCGACACTTGAGGGGCCCTTTCGCATTGAAAATGCCATGCGAAAAGGGCCACAGTTTCCACTGCTTGGAAAAGTATGAAATAGTGTTGAAATAGGATTACATCTGACAATGTTGGCTGCAGCCCATGAAAATCCATTTATTAACCTTTAAAGTAATACCCTGCTAGGTTGTTCTACACCGTAATTATCAGTGACACGCAGCTGCATGATCACATGAGATGCTGCTGTCATGTTATACCAGCATATCATACTACATATCACAGACACCTGCACTTACTTAAAATGAGCAAAGGTAATACCTTCCCATCCTGTGTATAATATCACAATTCAAACTTCAAGTAAGAATAAAAAGAGATTGACAATCAACAAAGTATATGAAAACAGACTGACCGAATGTACACACATCTTACTGTAGCTGAATGGAGACTTGAACCAGGATCAATCAAGTTCCAACCTGACTATCCCATTTGCTATATAACACCCACCCTCCTGTACCTGAATGGCTGGCAGGGCATAATATTTTCATACCCTCCAACATTTCCTCCATGAAAATAGGGAAATGTATGTCAAGGTTTGTGGTGGTAGCTAAGTACACTTGTCCACATCTTTATCTCCCCTGCAAGATTTGCCAGCTTGACAGCCTGGTACTATACTGACCCCCCACCCCTATACACTAATGGCTGTTACTTGCAGACATTCAAATCCTACTGCTTTCTTTTTTTGTTCTATTCCTTTTATTCAACAATAATAACATAAAAAAAACAAACATCATGAAGTTACAAAAAAAAGAAGAAAATAACCATACATCCCCACACTATCACATCTCACATATCATATCACATATTTATCGCTAACCAGTTTTCCATACTGGCTACTTACACAAAGAAAACATGCAGTACAAAACTTCTCAAATAACCAAATCAACCATGTAAAACAAACACTCAAAAATAGTTAAGACAAATCCAGTCTTCCTATATTTTCCCTTCCTGTTTTCATCAGTGATTCTCTAACTGGCATTTATCAACAATAAATTCTCAAAAGAAATTTATTTCTGAGAAAGAACTCCATCTTTATTTATCTTTCTAATTGCTTACATTATGAAGGTCTATTTCTAACTCAAGGTTTTATACTTCATTCCTCTTTTCTGTTTTCTCTTATGAGTGGTCTAAATCCCACTGCTTTCGATGGCAGTTTCTGTCAAAAGATGCAATGTATATTAAAAGTGTATATATCATGGTACAATTCTCTGAAGTATAATTCTGAAGGCAATGTTTGGCCCTTAGCACTCAGCATAGCTTTCCTTTCAATAGAAAGGGATCTTTTTTAATAGAATATCTCTAAGAGGGAACAAAAACATGGGTGTAATTTATTATGGGGAGGGGAAGGTCATGAACTCAAACAAGTTTTATGAATCTGGAGAAGACAGGATAATAGTATGAGCTTAGCAAAACAGGACTCCACCCTTGTCTCCTGCTTAGTTCAAAGATATGAAAGATTAAACAACAGCCAATCCCATACCTTATTTCAGGGCTACAGTAATGGGATTTCATGATAAGCAGAACTTTACTCACAGAGAAAAGTGATCTAGGGGAAACGGACTTTTAAGTAATCTCCAATGTATTAGCTGACTCAGAATCTGGTGTCTCAGAATCTGGTGGGTAAGTTTGAGAGGAGGGAGATGGTCAAAAAGTGTTGTGAAACCAACCAAGAGAAAACAAAATTCTGAGGATCCACTCCCTGAAATCAGTGCTGTGAACACTTAATGTAATCTCCATGCTTCCTTGGAATTTTGAGGATTTTTTTGTTTTCAGTAAAAACAGCCTGAGGTGATAGGATGGAAGAGGTCAGGACACATCCACAGAAATAGCAACAGCAGCTGTGAGCAGTAGTAGTAAATACTGGCTGAGATCTTCCATGAGCATAAAGTTCAATCAGACAGAACTCTACTCCATTTCACCTTTTGCTTCTCACAGGACTTACCTGTCGCCTGGAGGGTCACCATGGCCATTCAATGGCTGGTGCAGAGTGAAAGTTGGCAGAGAATAGGGATGTAGTGTCTGCCTATGTCCCTATAGCCAAATGCTCAATGATGAGAAAATCCTGCAGAGGTCTCAGGGGATGATATCATCACTGTATTTCTAGCTATGGTGGCATAGTCAGATGCTTTCTTGATACCCCCAGTTGGATTTTTTTCGAGTGGACAGCAATAGATTTGTATTTGGTCTCAAAATATGATTTTAAAATGCATCTTTTGTCAGTGAAGAGTGTACTGGACTGTTTTAGAAGTACAAATGTGGTGCATATTTAAGTGTCAATCCAAGTACAGAATTAGGTCAGTTTATGTTAGAATTCACAAAGATCAGCCAATATCTTGCTTTATTCTGCCACAGTTACACGTTCTTCCACTCTGTACACACTCAATGTACCTGTTGTCAGCTTGAGCATCCACCCTTGGCAATTCAGTGGCCATGTCAGAAGATAAGGGGGCAGTTAAGGAACAGTTGGCTCTGTTCCTACAGCCAGCTGCAGGAACATTATATCATTTTCCCAGTCTTCCAGAAGACCTCTGAGAGATGCAGGAAGAGGCATGCTCCTGACTGAAGCTGGCTGTAGGAACATGGGAGGCTACTGCCTGGTTGCTCCCATCTTCTCTGCATATCCCTTAGGCCACTGAACAGCCAATGGAGAGTGCCAAACCTGAAACTAGGTGGGTGGCTCAGAGAGAAAGTTGTGCCAGATGGAGATACTGAATTCCTCTATCTGCATGACCAAATACTATATACGCAGGTGAAATTTTCAGTTGCGCTTGCATCTGTCAGTAACTGCAGACCAGCCCTCAGCTGTGTGTGGTGACCCCATTTCACAACCTTTTGCCTTCCTGAATTGCCTCTCTTCTAAAAGCCAGAAAGGTGTCATAAAGTAAAGTCATAATACAATGGTCCTTCAAAATGTAACCTCTGAAGCCAGCTTTTCAAACTCCTGAAACACCCTGACACTCTCCCCAAATCCCCTCATTTATAATTTTTTAAAAAGTGATTTTCAATTCAAAAATCATCCCCACCAACCCCAAGGAAACCCTTGAATTTTGACCAGCTAAAATGAAATCCATTTTGAACTTTGAAGAAAAAGGTGGGGCATAAATAAAGCAATGCAATAAAGCAATGTAAGATCTAGAAAGGACATAATGTACTATTGGTGCTCTGGTACAGCCTATAGCAGGAGGGGAAGCAGGGATGCACACTGGCCCCCTGCATTTTTGCCCTCCCCTTTGTCTATTGGCATCGGCAAGCTTTGCGTGCCTATACTCTCTGTTAGGTTGATTGCATCACATTTCCTCAGCATGTTATGGCAACTCCTTGTGTGTTTCTAAGTTTATCCACACCTACTCTCTCATAGCATCATGTAGCTTTACTTTGATCCTGGGGTCTCACTTCTCTCTCTCTCTCTCTCTCTGACTGTCCTCCATGAAGTATGGGTGATAAGAACCTCTCTAGGTGAGATGCTCCAACTGCCCTGAGGCTGTGTAATTCTTTTTTTTTCCTTTTTCTTATTTTCCCTCAATAAGATGAACCTGTGTTGATTATACTCAAGTCTTCATGAGTAAAACTGTCTGTCTGTCTGTCTGTCTGTCTGTCCGTCCGTCCGTCCGTCCGTCCGTCCGTCCATCCATCCGTCTGTTACAAAGAAGACTAAGGGCCTTTCTGCACTACGTTGTTATAGTTACATTATTCTGCTTCCTATGAAATCCTATGGAATCCTATGGAATCCTGAGGTTTGCAGTTTAGGGAGGGGCATTTAGAATTCTCCACCAGAGGGCTCTTTGGCCTCAGAAAACTGCAAATTCCAGAATTCCACAGGAAGTTGAAAGTGTGGTATGGAAAGGTCCTAAGTTCAGTTTCTTTCTCTGCTAGACTTTGTTGTGGGAGTGCAGCAGACAGGTGAACTGTTCAGCATTTTCCTAGAGTGGTAATTACTCCACTTGACAGATCCACTGCAATCTCTCACGTTTCCCAACATTATCTTCCTGAACCATGTTTGTAATTTTTGCTCCAATACAGCATGCAGAAGCATAATCATGTCAATACTGGAACCATGATAATTTAAGCCATTACCCAAATAGACTTAGGCCTTTTCCTCACTACACTGTTACAGTGCTATTATTCCACTTTCAACATCCTGTGGAATTCTTGGATTTGTAGTTTACTGAGGCCAAATTGCTCTCTGGCTGGGAATTCTAAATGCCCTTCTCTAAACTGCAAATTCTAGGATTGCATAGGATGTTGAAAGTGGAATAATAGCACTATAACAGTGGCCATTTCCGCACTAGCCTGTTATAGCGCGATGATTCCACTTTCAACATCCTCTGGAATCCTGACGTTTGCAGTTTCGGGAGGCGCCAGCTGGCCCCTCCTGAAACTGCAAACCCCAGGATTCCAGAGGATGTTGAAAGTGGAATCATCGCGCTATAACAGGCTAGTGTGGAAATGGCCAGTGTAGTGCAGAAATGGCAATATTTGGCAGGGATGTGAGAGAGGATCTTTTTGGTGAGTGCTACCAGGAGGTGGAAGCCTCTTCCAAAGAGCAAAATAGACCGGTCCCTTACAGCCCACCCCCAGTCTTTTACCATCAGGTGTTCAGGTGGGGTTCAGGCGATTGACTGGTTGCTGAGGAAAAGGCTTTTCATGGGTGAATGCATCACTTTTTCAATTCATGTAGTTTTAAATGGCTTTAACAATTTGTGTTTTAATACGATGCACTTGGCAAAAGAGTTAGCTGTAACTTTTTAGATAATCTGATTGAATGTTAGTTTTGGGAGAAAGGTGGGATATGAGTCAATAAATAAGGAATAAAGTCCCAAAGTGGAAAATGATATTTGCTTTTCCTTCATCTGTAATTCAAATGCCTATGTTATGTTGAACATCCATTAAAAAGCCTACAGAGAGCCCGTTTAATTTAATATTAAAAACATTCATAACTGGTATCATGAATATATCTAAACAAGGTGTGGATTTAATTTCAAAAACATCAGTCCCTAGAAATTCACACTCCCAATTTATTTATTTTTTTAAATGTGATTTTGGGGGGAAATTTGCAGAAAGGCCTCCCAAACATACCGAAACACATTAAAAGAACCATAGAACCCATTTTACTCTTAAATGCCTCAGTTTTCTTCTGGAGTCTCTCCTACAAGGTCACCTCCTGTTGCCATTTTGAGAGAGCCAGCAGAGGAACACAGAGGTGTCTGAATTTGCTGTAAAGGGAGCAGTGTATAAGCAGGTTTCAGGGGAGAAATTGGTCCTTAGCCCTCATACAGTTGTTCACCCAGGTTAAAATAAGGCACAGAGGAAACTTTTTTACAGACTAATTGTGCTTGCTGGTTATATATCCTTTATGCTTTGTTTTAGTGAGGAAAAGCTTCAAGGAACTTCTGCATTTGGCTGCAATAGTGGGCCTCAGTATGGGGGGGGGGTAAAATGAATGGAAGGTCATAAAATTGGGGGAGGGAATGTATAGAGACCCAGAAAAATGGACAGAGGGACCACATGCTTTAAGGAGTCCTATTTCAATCTGGATAGATTGTAAGCAATGAATGTTACCTGCAATGTTGAATTTAGCCTGCAAATAACTATACCATAATTGCCTCTAGAGCAGTCATCGTTATTTTTGGGGCCGCAGGTGGACTATAGTTCCCATCACCTGTGACTATGGTCTATGCTGCCTGGAGATATTGGGCACTGCAGTTCACCAAATTTTGGGAACCAAGGTTGAAACCACTGCTCTGCAGTGTGTATTAATCTTCTCTGCCCATGAGCATGTACAGTAATGAAAAAGAAATGAGCAACACAGAAAATGACAAGATCCTGCCCTGTCTTCTTCATCTCTCTTTGTTTGTTTACAGAAATAGTGAGAGGGAGAAATTCTCTATTGTAGTTGATCATTCAGCCACTGTTATTAAGGCTGAAAACTACCCACAATGACCAGATCTTCCATTGTTCAACCTTCCACTATCCAATGCTTTGCTGCTCAATCTTTTTCATGATGGAGGAATACAAACAGCACTGAGACTTTGTTTATTATCTGTCTGTGTTGATACAGATCTCATGTTCTTTTTACACTGCAATCTGCAGAGTGTGCTGTGTAGGCGAACAGCTACGTGCTCACAAATTAACGGAGCAAATGTTATTCAAGCAGAAAGAGTGCAAATGTTTGTAATGTTGGTCTAGAAACACAACAGTGCACTGTGTGTAAATAAATGTAATCTTTGTAAGGAACAGACACCAGTGAATTTATTTGAAGATCTTAGCTAGTCAAGTCTGTGGAACTGGCTCAGTGTTTATTTTGTACTATCAGTCTAGATATCGATTGTTTTGATATCCCTATACTATGGCTTTGCACATTGTACTAAAGATTTTTTCTGTTCTTTGAAATAGTGTACTCTAGATGTATGTGTACCACCATCTGTCAAAGGTCCATGACTAGTAAAGTAACAGTAGCAGTTAAACTTCTTCAATAGTAGTAGCCCCATACAGATGAGCAAAAGCTGCCTGGTGTTTGATAACGACATCAGAGTATTGAGTTTTGTTTTTGTTTTTTAGTATATTGCCCCCCCCACATCTCAATCTAGTTGTACTCAAGCATATTTATGTGTAAACAGATGTGCCAAATTGTGAGAGGAGATGCAGATGTTCACAAGGATGGCTATTTCATTTAAAACACCTCAGTGTAGAAAGTATCAACTCCTGCATTTATATTTATGCACACAGATAAGTCTCCAGCTTTGTACCCAGTGGATACTCACAGTTACCAGGCCAGTGAAGGTTGTTTGTGCTTGGAAGCATCTTTTATACAGAGGTCTCTGTGATGGGAGAGTAGAGTGCAATGAAATGGGCTGGAGTCCACAAAAATCTATTGTAAAAAAGAAAAGAAAAATCTTAGTCTTTAATGTGTCACAAGGTTCACACACACCACTTCTCTGGGATTTATCCATTGCCAGTAGAAATAGTGTAAATATAAAATCTTCCTTTCTCTGTAAGGTTTTGCTACAGTTGGGTGACAGTGATTGGTCTTTTCTATGCTGGGCTCACACACACCCCAAGTTGCTCTGGTGCGTTATTCTTAGGTTTTAGTCAGCTTTATTTAGCAAAATCTATGTTTCACATTATTTTTAAAAGCAACTGATCATTCCTAAGCTTCTCTCTGCTCATTTCTTAAATTAATATACTCAATTGGACCCGGGAGTTGATTTGACTCTTTTGCATAGCCTAAGGCTTATGTGATTCATGACTACTTGACTTGCACGCTAATGCGGTTTCTGCAAAGCTCAAAAGAAAACTTTTATAAAAGGATCTATCGTTTTCCATAAGTACAGGACATGTACCCCAACTGGCCAGGTGTTCAGCCCAATGGGTGTTATTTATTAACCATAGGAACTCTGGAAGATCTAGCTCAAAATATACAACAAAGGATATCTTGTAGCCCATCCTACCTCAAGGGGTTGAAAGGACAGAGCCCTGTTTGTCCCAGCTTTCTGCAGGAGATAAGTACCAGGGGCTGGTTGTGACTATTGTGTTTATCACACTACTTGTAGTAAGAAGTATGCACCAACCACAAAATTTAGATCCTGATTTGGATTCAGTAAATGGTCCAATTCACCTTGGAGCAATTTGGAGCAAATCTAATTTCTAAAACCTAGTCAAATGCATGCAATTGGTACTCAGATTCAGGAATCTAATGCATACTCTTATCTGTGAGAAACTTTGCTTATGCCAGTCTTTATCATGTGCAAGACTATAATTTCAGCACCGCTAGACTGATATTTGTTCATTCCAACACCTCCCCCCCAAAAAATGAACGATACATAACTCTCATTGAAAAATGCTTGTGGCTAGTTCACCACTGACTGCTTCATCTCTCTCAAGTGGAGGATGAGCAAATATGTCCATTTTTGTTTTTTCCTGAATTCAGTTTGTTTAAATCTACACACAGATTGTTCTTTCTGTATTGAATATGAAATTTTTCAAACCTAGGGTAAAATCTTCCAAAATAAACTAAAACAAGTCCCCTGCTCCACTGCTTCCATCAGCCTGTTGGGCCCAAGGCCCTCTGGCTAGGCCCTGTATTACACACTCACACCTTTCAGTTCAGCCTGCTCTCACACTAGCAAACATATTTGGGGGGTTAGTTCGTGCTGTTGCATTGCTAGGTTAGGCTGCTCTGTATGCCGCAGTCCTGTGAGAATAGCCAAGGAACGTTAACGATGGGTGCTTTGTTCCCTGCGCTGTCTGGTATGGTGGGGGGAGAGCAAAGCCTGGTTAGGGACCATCCTCTGCCGTTTCAGGCAGGTAATGAGATTTGGCCAGGAGCTTATCATGCACCTGGCCCATGGGTGCCTCAGTAATTGGCGTCTGAGGTGGGATAGCCCCCTCCTGCCCGTTTCGGCACAGTGGGTTGATGGATTGGCAGCCTGTTTTGCCACTCGCATACGGAAAGCCTATATAATCTGTTGGAACAAAGAGAACCCTACTCTGTCGTCCACTTTGCCTCTCCAGCAGAGTCAGCACGTATGTATGCTTCTGTGCTTTTCATTTTTCTTTTTACTTCTTTGCTTAATAAACTGCATGCTCAAAGATCAGAACTGGCTTGGTTCTTGCCTCCCAGCATCTTGCACTTCGAACCTTGCACGGCCGCCCAATCCAGGGAGGGTCATGTGTGCTACACAGACAAAGTGAATAGGGACAGACATTCCCAATCCATGCAGAAAACTATGTTGGACCTGCCTGCCGTGCAGGTGTTGGAGAGGAGGAGCCTCAGAAGGAGAAAGAGGTGACAATCCTCATTCAGCACTGCAAACGTAGTTGAACAGAGAGGGGGTATAAATACTGGTGTTTAAGAAGTAAGCACTGAAAACTGTGGTCCTCAGTAGAAAAATCTGTCAGTTTTGCTCTCATTCATGTTATTTTAAATCTCAAGTTAATTTGATTGTGAGTATGAAAAAATTTGCTAATCTTTGAACAGTTCTGATGAAAACCTCCTCCCCCCTCCTCCTTCTCCATATCCCACCTTTTTCTTAGTTTGGATCTCAAAGCAGTTTACAACAGTTAAACATAATTAAAAAATTAACAACATTCAGAAGTTAAAAAGCAATCAAACCATCATTAAACAAATTAAAACAATAGCAGCAACAAATCAAAGTCCCGCACGTTATACAAGGCCTGTTCTCCCTGAAAAATATAAAACGTTTTATCTGCTTTCAGAAAGATGGTAAGGAGGATACTGGTCCAGTCTCTGTGGAATGAGAGTTCCACAGCCTGAGAGCGGTCACTGAGAAGTCTTCTTTTCTACAAAATGAACTGAAACAACATTCTTACCTACTCCTATGCTCAGGCTTGAAGATACATCTTTAGTACATTTTTTTCTTTATAATTCTTCATAATATTTATATACCTGTGGTTCTTAACATTTTTGGGGTCATTGACCACTTTGAGAGTTTGAGGTAAGCTATGACCCCCTCCAAAAAAATAAACATAAAACACAATTTTGAAAGTGACAGAAAGGACATCAACATCAACCTGCTTTGAAACTCAGCCATGGACTGCTAAGGTTCATGGACCACAGATTGAGTAGACTTTATGCCTGTACTTATTTGTATACAACCAGGCGGAGGGGTGGGATATGGTACTTATCCAGCCCAAACAGTTCACTGCAAAACGTCCATGCCATCCTCAGGCAGATGACTCCATACAGTTAGAGTTGCTAGACTAGATCTGGGACAGGGCTTCTGTAACTCTAATCCTTAACAGATCTTGGCACAGGGTAAGGTACCTCTGTCAAGTGGGATGAGGGTACGTGTCCCCCCTCACCTTCCAAACCCAGACACAGCTATCCCATCCCAACATGATTATTGGTTTACTGATGGAGAGCAGAGGGAGAGGGCACAGAGGAGCACCCAGGTCTCTTTTTGTTGATGGATGCTCCTCCCTTCAGCTTTCCACTCTTCCAAAGCAATAGCTGTTCTCATACTGACCAATCAATAGTCTGTAAAGGCCTAATCATATATCTTGTACACAATGCTTACACATGCCTAGAATGAGGGAGCTGAACTCTCTTCTGGGCATCAGTGGTCCCATGCCAACTTCCTCCTAAAGTCAAGCTCCAGCACCGTTTATGCATTTACTTTTCCCCCTTGAAATCCAAATCTTTCTGTTCTCGCATAATTTTAGGCAGCTTATTGATGGGTTTTGGATAAAGACAGGGGTGTAGGTATCACAGGGGGAGCAAAATAAGGATGTTTCTCCTCCAAATAAAAGTTCTGCCCCCCCATAGACAAAAATGAAATTTTCCTTCAGTCCCTGAATTTGCAGCAAAATACAGAGAGTAGAACATTAAAAATCATTTACATCTAGAACTTTCATATTTGCTGTGCTTGCATTTAGTTGATCATTTTGTCTGCCCCTTTTCTTTGGATGCCTAAAGTGAATTTCCAAATGCTCAACTGAAGGTTTAAGTTATTGTAATACCAGAAGTTTGTAGACTGAAACAAGATTCCATTGGGGGATGTGATTCTTGTTTGGGGACACTGCCCCATTTTGCCTTCCCACGTAGCCACAGGCTTGGGCGAATACTGTATCCATCTGGGCTAATTGTATAATTCTGTGCTTTAGAAGGATGAAGACGCACATAACACTATTAAGAGTAGGAAATCCAGTAGGGTTTACTATAAAGTGCCCTTATTGTTTTTACCACAAACTTGCCAGTTGTTCTCTAACTAAGATCTAGGAAGGGAAAATCAGGTTCTGCAAGTTTCAAGCAGAAATCAGTGGTGAATGGCTCACATTTGTTGGCCTCTGTTACGTCAACAAGACACACCCCACTCTCTCTGATTGCCAGAATAGTTTTACACTTTAAAAACAGCTTCTTTCTTTATTCAGTGGCAGGATGAATGCATAGAAATTTGTACACACATTCATGCCGAGTTTTGCTTTGCTTTTGTTTCCTAAGGCAGGCAGCCTGCCAGAAGTATAGGAGGAAGGGTCATTGACAGCTGAGCCAATGTTTAATTCACTGATATTTGCTGGGCTGTCATTTCAGTTGTGAAACTGGGCGCCCACCTCAGCTGAAGAATGTGCTGTGAGTTGTTTTTGTATTACAGCACTCTCCATTCTATTTAAAAAATAAAATAAAATACACAGCAGACTGAACTGTGTTTTATATCAAAGTTAAAGAGAAGTTCCTGATATGCAAGACTGAATCATCTGGATGAATATTTTTTAGTGTCATTTAGATAGGTGCTATGAAAGTAGGTTGCACCCCCTCAGAGATTACAGAAGTAATATTTTTAACTATTTTAACTAATAATTATGTCTGCGTGGACATCGTCTAAGATTCAAATGGAATTTTTTTCAGCATGCTCCGTCTCTAAAATGCAGAACACAGCAGGGATACTTCTTAGTAGTCCAAAGGTTACAAGACTGTGGGAGTAACAGTTCATACGTTCTGCAGATCTCCCTCAAGCAATGCTAAAAACTAATTATTGGAACTCATAGCTTGAAAAAGTTGGTTTCTCTCTCTTCTTCTCTCTCTTTACTACAAGTGAGCATGCTGACTGCAGGATTCTGGGAGACATAGTAATTTTTCCAAGGTCTGGTTGGATCCAAATTTAGCCTCATAGAACAGATTCATTAAAATCAATGGGCCATAACATAATTATGATTCTCTCTCTCTCTCCCTTTCAAGACCAAAGGTGCATCTAGTGCAACTTTCGTTGGTGTTCTATATTCCTCTGGGAAAGCTACAAGCAGTGTATGAGGGCAAAAACCACACTATGGCTCTCCAAACAACTGTTATTCAAAGGCACTACAATACTTTTTTGAGAGGGATTGACCAAAATGACACAATATCCTACATTCAGCTGGACCATAGATTTATATAAAATCCTTACAATACCAACACTCCTTTTCTAAATTTGTAACCATGAAATCCACTCTTTCACCAGTGACATTTTCACTGGTTTATTCATCTTGAACCAGAGATCTTTCCTGATTGTGCAGTTCCTTTGTCTTCATCTACTTTAGGAATTCTATCTCCAACCCACTTGTCATGGCCTACAAATCACAAAGTGGGCTCATGGATATCTAATTAGAAGCTGATATTGCCACAGCACCAGAAAGACTAATGAGGAAGGACAGGCTTAAATGCAAGCATCAATTATACTGGAAGTAAGCAGTTCTCTGCTCAATTTTCCTATAGGGGAGTGACAGAAAGGCTTATACTGGAGTGTGAACTGAAAGACTAAACCAACAGTCAAATCTCCTTATCACACTACACTGTTATAGCACTATGTTCCACTTTAACTGACAACGGTAACAGTCTGTGGAATCCTGGGATTTGAAGTTTAGGGAGGGACATTGAGAATTCTCAGCCAGCGAGCTCTTGGACTTCACGAAATTACAACCCCCAGAATTTTACAGAAGGTTGCTGTGGTAGTTAAAGTGGAATATAATGCTATACAAGTATAGTGCGATAAGAGCAAGGAGAATCAGGTGAACACAGTTCAGTGCTAGAAGACATAAACAAAGAAGCATACAAAAATGCAACATTCTGGTGCAAAACATCTTACATCTTTTTCCCCACCCTTCAGCCTCCTGTTTTAGTACAGCCATCACTTTAAACAAAGACATTTTAGAATTACAACACAGGGATAATAGACCTCAAAAACAAGCACACAAGAAACAACTGACCAAACTGAAGAGAAATGACTGACCCCACTTCTCACAACAGGGATTAGAATAATAGCCTCAAAAGGAAAATATATCCAAAACTGGCCAGCTGTACTGTACAAAAGCAGTAACCAGTGAAAAGAGAGTTAGTTATCTTCAAGTCATTGATCTTAGCATGAAGTTTTGGGTTTTTTTTAACCTGAATTGGATGTTGTTGAGAAAGGAGAAAAGATGTCTGTGTGGCCTATAAATGATGTTAAGAATGTATTGATGAGGGAGAGGGGAGAGACCACAAAGAATGCTCCAGTTGCAAACAATGTAAAAGTTTGATAATTGTTTTAAAAGTTCAAATATATAGGCCTAAATTAGGAGTGGAAATCATGCAACCCTCCAGATGTTGTTGGATTGCAAGGCCCAGCAGCTCTAGCCAGAATAAGGCAACGCTACGAATTGCTTCCTATAACATCTAGAGGGCTACATTAGTCCTACCCCAGCTTCAAGCCTATTGCTAGTACAATTTGTTCTAATGCTAATCCTAACTAGAGTAGACCTATTCAGCAACTGCTGGGGTAACTGAAACAATGTAATTTACCTACGTGTGAATTTATACCTCAGCAATCACTAAATGGGTCTTCTCTAGTTAGGACTGGCAACTGGGATCAGATCCTAATGCTTTTCGGAGTCAGGCTTCTCAAACATCTCATGTGGTAAACTGACAGTTCGTCCCCTAATGTGCCTGGGATCAGTACTATATTTGTGTCACAGGCTATGGGCCTTTCCGCACTTTGTGGGGGAAACGGGGCAGTGCATTACTCACCGAACTGGCACGCTCCCCCCGACAATCCACAATGCTCCGGTGCAGCGCGCACCCGCGCTACACACTCTCCGGAGACGAAAATGGAGGCTTACGGTTGGCAGAGGCTCTCCACCAACCGGAGAAGCTCGCCAGCTGGAAGCCCGCCCCCGGAAGATCTGCAGCCTCGCGCTGGCGCAAGCCTGCAAATCTACACTTAGGGCAGTGACAGACTGGGGCGCACTGGGCTATTGAAAGTCCTCTTTTAATCGGTCTTTCAATAGCATGGGGAACCACCAGTTCTGAGCATTCCAAAGCGGGCCGAAGTCCGGACAAACATTAAGTAGTCCAGACCCAGTTCGCCCCCAAGTGTAAATGTCCTCGCTGGAGGACACACTGCCCTGATTTAAATATAAAATGCGGAAAGGCCCTATAACTCTTCCTTTCCAGGAAACTTGTCACAGCCCATCAGCCAATTGCTTTGGGACCAGCACCAGTCAACACACCACCACTTTGAATAACACTCTTTTCATATTCTCCAACTGTCCCAAATTGGCAGGGACTGTCCTGATCCTCCCACTTTTCACCTGCTTTAAAAATGACCCAGTTTCTGTCTCCTCCTGCCACTTTCCCTCTTTATCCTCACATTGTTTCCATTGGTGCAAACTGAGTTCATTGTGTAAAATAACTCAGCAGTGGGAAAAGGATGATGTAAAATCCTGCCTTTCCCAATAGACTCAAGCAAAAGCAAATTGTAGCAGCCTCTCCTAACTTGTGTGTTTTTCCTCGCTTATAGCTTTTGCCATCTTGGTCACACTTTGCCGTTGTCACAAGTGTGCTGGTTCTCATCTGTGAAATGTTGGAATGCACGCTGTTCTGGAGCATCCTAAGTCACATACTTATTGCCAACAGGACTCCAAAAGGCTGGTGTAGCAGGACTTACCTTTGCAGAAACCTTGTAATATGAAATGAATATGAGCTTCAGCAACTTAATACTATGAAACCAGGCCAGATAAGTGTGAAGAGGACTGTTTTCATTTCCAGACAATGATTATTCAAAAGCTTTAATAATACAACAAAGTTTAAAGGACTGGCACATGGCAGTCACTTGTCACTAATGATCCAATTTGACTTGTTTCTTGAACTATAAGAAGAAAAAACATCTTTGAAATATTGTTTTGTTTTGTTTTTTCAGGTGATTGGCATTGTACAACCCTGGGCTTTGACCCACAAGCTAATGACCATTGAAAACAGTTTACATTACACTGAACCAATAGGACGAAAGCAGGATATTGCTATGGCCTCACTAGATGGAAGGTAATATCACTGTGAATGCCATACAGGGGGCTGGGAGGGGATAGGGGGAGGAACTGGGGGAAAAAAACCCAGAAAGCTAGCAAACTAGTTTCATTTTCTTCCAGCTCTTGGGCTTATTACCTAAGAGAAGAAGAATGAACTCTCTTTCACAGAGCTATTGTGTAGATGAATGTGATTGCAGTCAGACTGCATCCTGGCTAGAAATGAGTCATCCAACAAATATTTACTAGTGATACACCCAAGTGAAATGCTTCACATTCAAGTTCAGGACGGGCATCCAGATGCTCTCAGAAGAAAGGAAATCAATGGACTGAGGGAGGGGCAGTTGTCAGTTCGGAATGTTGTAAAGAAAAAAGAACAAAGCAGAAAAGTGGGACAAAAAGAAAACAGAAAAATAATAAAATGCAGAATGCTGTCTCAGTTACTGGAGCATTTGGTGGGTGTGAATGTCCAACACAATTATCGCTTCCCTTCAACCGCCATTGATTAATGAAACTAGAAAGATGCATCATCAGTTCATAATTTCTTTTGTATTTCAAGAAAGTGAGTTCAGTCCAAAAGGAGAAGGAAGAGGAAGAGGGGGAGGCAGCATTGGTGGCAGTAGTTGGACCTTAAACCAGCAACAGTTCCAGCATTTATGCATTTATTGCATTGTCACCTTGCTCTTCCTTCAAGGAAGTCAGAATACCATTTTAGATTCACAACTCCAGTTGGTTAATCTAAGAGACAGTGGCTTTAGCAAAGCAACCCTGTAAGCTGTATATCTGAACAAGAAGGGAATCTTTGATTTCTCACTTCCAGTCTTACATGATAGCTACTACATCCTTTTTCAGAATAATCTCATTTAGTGATAGAACCATTTTGAAGAGGGAATGGTAAACTGAGGCCCAGGTCTATTTTTGTACTACCCAAAATAGACCGCCAATGAGCCCTATTGCCACACCAACCATTCCCTCTTCAAGAGCAGTGGGCTGGCAATTAGATGGCAGTGGCAGAGAACAGTTAATTTTCTTTAACAAAGCACATTTGGCCATGGGAGCTCCAGTTGCCATAGGGGCCTCCAGCTTTAGCTCGTAATCAGACAACTGGTCTTTCCCACAAGTCACTGCTATATCTTCAGAGCCTGGAAAAATTACTTTTTGGTACACTGGTTCCCATAATCCCTCAGCCAGCATGAGCAGTAGCCAGGATGCTGGGAACTAGAGTACAAAAAAGATCTTCTGCAGGCTTTGTCTATGCAAACAGAGAGATACACCAGGGGTGGATTTTACAGAAGCAATAGACCAGAAAGTATATTTTCTGTATGGATTAATTC
Organism: Iguana delicatissima; assembly: GCA_948472985.1. Lineage (NCBI taxonomy): Eukaryota > Metazoa > Chordata > Lepidosauria > Squamata > Iguanidae > Iguana > Iguana delicatissima. Next base: position 155,610 of record CAOKZL010001923.1, on the reverse strand, counting down.
ATGGAGTGAATTTTATAGTTCTAAAAGCCTATGTAGAAAACATACACTACAAATAAATTGCCAGTCGGTCCATTTGAGGTATGCATTTAAGAATTTATTGTGTCCAAATGCAATTGCTGCTTCAGGGAATCCGCATATATTAAAACTGTAGAAAGAAATGGCTTATCTTCCCCAAATGGTCAATTATTATTTACCAGAAAAGATAGGAAACTGATATAGCTAGGAGCAAATAAAATAAGGCACTAAAGAGAGACAATTCCCTAGCATAGTGGGCAAGGAAGCACTGGCCAGTGTTAATAAATTCTATTTGATTTAAATGTAAGAGTGATTGAGCTGCAGATTCTGAATGAAATGAAGTGGATTCTAGTGGGGTATTCTAAATCAGTGCAATTCAAAGTGGTGATCCCTTGACCTGCCCTGGTCCCTGAGCCATTGGCTGCCAGTGCCTGGCAAGTTACCAGGAAAGAAAGAAACAAGTGTACCTCAAAAAGAGCAAATTTAGTGCCAGTCCTTGGCACATGAAAAAAGTGTAATTGCCAGCCTCTCCTCTACCACATCAGACAGCCTGAGGAGCATTGTGCTAAATTAATTTCTATTGATGGCCAGTGAACATGTATGAGACAGGAAGCCAACTTTGAACATATATACTAGGAACCTCTACTCCCTGATGATTTCTGGAAAGAAGTGGCTAAACAAATTAATCCGTTTCCAGGCAAATATGGGAAATGGTATTTCAAAGTGTTACTATTTAAATATACCCTGGCTATTTGGAATGTAGTGAAGGAACATAATGAACATTGGTTACTCAGTGGAGGATCTTGCAGAACTTACGGTAAGATATGGCAAATCCAAATGTAGATAACCAGATGTTAATTTATGTGAGCACCCCAGGAAGAAATGGTATATCCACGTCATGTCATAAAAGAGTTTCCAAGAAATACAGAGAAATAGTTTGGTGCTATATGCAGCAAAACCCCTTCTCTATAATCCTGACCAAATAGGGAGCTTGAACCCTTTTCAACTATGGCTGTCTTTTCTCTCCCCAAAACTCCATAGTTCCTTTAAAGTCTGAAGGAAGTTTCCGTTAACACAATTGTCCATGAGTCCTAACTATACAGAGAGACTCAGAGCTAATCCATGACTTTTTACTGCTAAAGATGAAGGACAAAATGGCATCTTTCTGCATTTCTTGTACAGAAGACAACCAGTCTGGCAGCAGAATCAATCCTGGCAATGGATTGGTATCCTCCATATCACTGAAAGGGAGCAAGTTAGCTTAGGGTGTAGAGCAGGTATCATGGCAGACATGACTGAGCTCTACCTACTTTGTACTTCCTAGCAACTACCCAAAGACTGTGTCACTCATCTTAGTGACAAAGCAGAGCCTTTGGACTACAATTCCCAGAATGCCCCAACTAACTTAGCTACAATTTGTAACTTATCCAAGCTCTAGCAAACATGTCAGACTCATCAAGAGACATATAAGTTGCAAGACCATTTCTAGTACATTGAAGTTGGCACATACTGTCTTGAAACCTTTTATATTCATTCTCCATTCAGATGTTTGTGTATCTGCAGCCCTATTCAGACATCTGCCTGAATATATGGATTGCTAAATGGACAGTACAGATGTGGGCATGCCATGTCAGGATTTTGCCAGGCCCTGAAATCTTAAGATTAAAACGTGAGATCTAGGAACAACCCCTTATGATGTCACAAGAGCCAGCAACTGGCAGTGTCATTAAGCATGATAGATTAAGCATCAACCACAGCTGCACAGACTATCCCATTCAAATTAAAAAACACCAAATCTGACAAATGAGGAAAATAGTTATATTTACTTTTCAAGGCAGCACCTTTGCTCTGACATTCCTCCCCTGATGCTGAGACTAAGGGTCAAGGCCTGAGATCTGGGAATGCTCGTATACACATAAACCCTGCCTTCTGAATACGCCACACGTCCGGGAGTATTACAGACTTTTGTACCTGGAGTGCAAAGTTCTACAGTGGGATTTGTAACATTCAGCAGGCAGCAATTACAGAGCTGCTGCAGCTGGAGTACTTGTCAGGGCAGGGTTCCTTGATGAGCTTTGTAACCACATTCAGTCAAATGCAGTTCTAAACACTTCTACAAACCTCCATACTCAATGTATGAAGGTATAGTATACTTCCAGTTGTGAGGGAACAGTAGCGGTGGTTGTGCGTGCCCATGTCCCCACCCTACCTGTTCAGCAATCTGTGTACTCAGGTGAATTTTTCAGCCAATGTCCAGTCACACCTTAATGCACAGGGATAGAAAAATCACCATATGATATTCTGACTGGAATTGGTTGGTGTTCTTAATCCCCTATACTTGTTCCAAGAAAACTTGTTATTAACAGACTTCCTGTAACACCCTTTGAAGATTCAACAGTGGAACCAAGGTCTACTGTCTGCTTCATTCCCAGCATGCTGCCTGCTTCTCTGTTCCTCCACAGCTGAAGCTGTGCCTCCTTGCCTCATAGCTCTGCCATAGCAAATAGGCCCTTGAAAGCCATGTTTTCCTCACCTTATCTTTTTGACAGTTCCAAGAGCTCTGTAGGCCAAGTACACTTAGCAAATGCAGAGGGTATTCCCATCCAAGAGAGTCAGGAGACAGAACTGGTAGCCCAAGGCTCCACAAACTCATATCGAAAGTGAAGGCACAAGTGAAAATGAGGAGTCTATAAATATCTCCTTGACAGGTTTAGTTTATCTGAAAGAAAAGCTCCTCTGGAAGAGCTTTTTCAATACGCAGAGGGGGACTGGATTTTTCAAGATTTATGCACCATATATAATCATAGTTTCACACTTGTCCAGCCTGCTCTTCTTTGCCATGTTAAAAGAATAATAATAGTAAACAGTAATAATAGCATAACACATTCTCTTCCTAAATACAGAATAATCGCTCTGTCTGCTCAAGTTCCTTTTTGTAGATATATTATATATGACTGCACAAGCTATGGGGAGAAGCAAGCCAAGACTTTGTAGAAGGCAATGACTGCAGTTCATTCCTTGTCCTGGATTGACCTATTAGATCTCTACTAACTAATGAAAGTGAGGCAAATGATTTCTTGCTTTCAGAACAACAGCATGCAAGCCGAGGAGACCACCCAACATCACATCTCCAACTGTTCTGATTTGGCAGGGAGAGTCCCAATTAATCCTCTGTCATCCCACTTTTTGATCTGATTTTATAATGTTCCAGTTTCTCTCTCCTTTTCACACTTTCTTCTTTGTGCCCAGCTTATTTTCAGCTCCTGCAAGCTGAGTGCAAAGTACAAAAATTGTTTGCAGTCAATTAACTCAATGGGGAGGGGGAAGAAGAGGAGGGGAAAAATCTTGCCCATCTCAGTGGCTCAAGGAAAAGCAAAGCACTGCAACCTCTCCTCACTTGCATGTTCTTCCTTGTTAATAACTATTGCCATCCTGACCACACTGTGAAGTTGCTCAGCCACATGTCCTGGTTTTCATCTGTGACACATTGGAGGGCTTGAAATGTGGAGAGTTTCCATAATACCATGGACCAGCTTAGTGGATGCAAGATTTTGCCTTCCCAACTGAAGCTGCACCTTCCTCTAAAGGTCTCTCATAAACATACTGTGATGAACAGAGAACAGATCATGGAGGAATGGGGTCAGGGAAAGCCCCCAGTAGAAGAGGCAAAAGGACTAGAGCCCTCCCCCTTCCAAGCAACAAAACATTGGCTAAAGGCCTGAGGCCATTTTGGACTAGATTGTTATAGTGCTATTATTCCACTTTCAACATCTTATGGAATCCTGGGGATTGCAGTTTAGGGAAGGGCCTTGAGCCCCCCCTCCAAACTGCAAACCCCAGGATTCCATTAGGTGTTGAAAGTGGAATAATAGTGCTATGACAGTCTAGTGCGGAAATGGCCTCAGCCTCTCAGTGCTGATTTGCAGCAAAGACCTCAATTTTGTCTTCAGCTATGAGTTTGGAGCCAATGATAAAGTGGCCAGGAGAGGAGTGTTTTGTACCACACACAAGTGCCTTGCAGCATTCACCTGTGCAGTAATTTTGAAATAATGCAATTTTAAAGGCCTTGGGACAATAATTAATTATCTTTTTAAAGTAACTCCCCAAGTTTATTTAGCTGTGCGGTATTTTTTAAATAACGAAAAGTGACCATCTTGGTTATTTTTTATTAAAAAGGTAAATATAATGAGAACTAGCTATTTTTAGGGCCTTGGAGCTATACTTCAAAGTAACTTCCCAAAATCAATGCATGATATCCCCAGGAAGAAAGAAGGAAGAGGTATACACAGTGCAAGCTGAATTTCAGTTACAGCTGTAAGCAGCCAATGCCTTGGCCATAGTCTTTCTGGGCCAATAGCCAGAAGTCTGTAAATTAAGTAAAGGAGAAGACTTTTCGGATTTACACTGTCAGTTGGAACAGGGTCCCTGTTTATAGGATTGCCAGACTTTTCATATTGTCTTGCGTATTCAAGTGTTCTATATCTCATGCATATCAGAGCAGGTTAAATGCAGAACCTTATGAACTGGTGTGGGCTGCATACTGATTTACTGTTGCTGCCAAAATAGCTGCTGCTTGTTATTGTCTCCTTCTCTGGCTGGAACAGGCAGCCTGAATATCACACATACTGCATTTATAATGCCACATTAAGCCCCAGAGAAGGTCATCTTCATTCGCAGATGCTGTTGACAAAGTGGATGATCACTAGAGATGTCGGCTTTGCAGGGTGCTAAATAGATTTGAAATAATTGTTTTATTAAAGCCATGTTTCAGAGCTGCCAGTCATTTCTTTCCCTGGCAGCCCTCCAAATTACAACACCTGGCAATTAACACTTAGCCACCGATATCTAACACTTTGCAAGAAGCTTTCAGCCTACCGGCTTTCTTGGCAGCGGTTGGGGGTCACCTACTTTGCATAAAAGGGAGCTGTTTGACATAATCTTCACCATGGAGATACGTTCTTCAAGGACTTTCCATTACCGTTCGGGAGGCTGCATCCAAATTAAGTCACATGTTGGCCTCACTTGTCCCAACTGAACCACATCATTTGCAGAGGCCCTTTGTCCAATCCCTATAGCACATTACATAGCTCCCAAGCACTTAACACTTTCTTTTTGAATCATTGGATTAGAGCAGGGATGGGAAAAGTGTGACCCATGAGATGCGTACAGCCCCATGGGATGCCCCCCCGGCAGGGGTGACTGATGTCTTCCATGTCAGTAGAGTGGTAGATCTGTTTCATGTTCTAGTCTGAAGTTTTCTCCAATGACTTGAACTGCTTTGGGAGATAAGTGTGAGCAATGTGAACAGCTCCTTCAGAGTTCAGACTAAAATTTAGAACAGGATCTCTGCCACATTGACAGGGAAGCTGCCAGCTGCCACAGCATCCTCCAGACCTCTTCCACTCCACATGCTGGGCAAAAGTCAATGAAAAATTGGGCTACAGAATCCATGTGGGAAATGTAGCTGGGGCCCTTTCATACTATGCAATTATAGCACTATAATTCTACTTTAACTGCCATAGTAACAGCTTGTGGAATCCTGGGATTTGCAGTTTAAGGAGTGGCATTTAGAATTCTTAGCCAGAGAGCAATCTGGGGCCTCACCAAGTTGCAAACCACAAATTTTCGTAGGGGCAACCATGACAGTTAAAGTGGAACCACAGTGCTGTAATTGTGTAGTGCAAAGGGGCCCTTGGTATTTGAAGGCTGTTTTGGAGGCTGGTGTTGTTTTGGGGCCCAAATAGCCTTTTTAATTGCTTTTCTTCCCCAAAAGAGATTCTTTCTCATTTGAAACGTGCAGATGGGGCTGAGGGTAGGGAAATGAAATGTTTAAAAGGAAAATCAGATCTTCCAAGACTGTTATGGCATTATTTGCCATTTTTGAGTTAACGTTTCGAGAGACATGGGGAAAATCAAGTGGAAATTGTCCGATGTCCAGGGGGAGGTAAAAATGGCCCCCGGGCCCTCAGAAGTAGCATAATGGAATGGCTTAAGCCAATAAATGATCACACATTATTTTACAACAGTAGTTGGAATCCCACAGTCCTCCACATGTTGCAGGACTGAAAGTGCCAGTAGCACCATGATCAACAGTGAGGAATGGTGGGAGTCACAATCCAACAACACCTGGGGAAGCATATAGTTTTAAAAATTTGAAGCAGTGGGAGTGTTTTCTGAATTGGTAATAATTCTCATATAATCTACAAAAGGTGTTATTTTTTACAGATGGGTGGCTTCAGTTAACTGCTTTCACTTGTTAAGTAACCAGGTGATGTGAGGAGAGATCTGTGGCATGAGTTGAAAAGAAGATTTTCAGTGGAATGTGTGGAAGAGGTTAATAGCAGGGAACATGCTTGCTTTGTTATCTTTTCTCTTGTTATCTTTTCTCTGATCCGCACACATTGATTGCATTGACTAGAAGGTCTGAACAGAGCCAAGCTAACACTCATGCAAGTTGCCTTGCATGGACTCTTTTGGTGCAGTCAAGAATCCTATGACCTGGCCTTGTAGAACCTCTGTTCAGACTTTCAGATGAATGCACTAAAGTTGGGAAGGAGGAGTAGGGTAGTCAGCACTATTCTGATTCCTTCTTCTACTTGTCAATAGAAGACGTCAAAAGAAGATATATTCTGGATATCTGATGCAGTCTGCACTTGACACATACTAAACATATTACTTAATGCTTACATGCTAATCACATGCAGTAAGTACTTAATGTGCATCTTTCCCATGGCCTGTTCAAGCAAAACAGTAAGTGGAAAAGAACAAGTATACATAGCCCAAATCTATTTTAAGACATATCCTTCACAAATGGCTACAGCCTGGATGAAGCTAAGCAGAGGAAATCCGTTCACACCCAACTTCCTGATTTGTCACTCTGCAATTATGGTTGATGTGACTCTGTCCAGCTAGAAACATAGAAGGATATATCAGACATAGGCAGTTTCTTCTTTGGCTCAGCCAAAACAGGGAGCGTTTTTTACCAAAACTGCTACTCAATATAAAAAAAAGAAGTGCTGACTTGAAGAGGCAGCTCAAAAGGGATAAAACTGTTCTTGGTATAAGTGCAGAAAGTTTGAAAAGGATATTTTTTTTTGGACTACTGTGCCAAGAATCATTACCCAGAATATCCAATGGCCATAATAGCTAGGAAATATATACTGACAGCTGGTGGCTTCCATATCAATGGGGCAGTGAATCCATTCCAGGTTTGGGCAAGCATTAAAAGAGCTATCCAAGGTGCTGAACCTAGTCAGTTGCCACTGGAATTATACTCTTCAAACAGTAATCTTCCCATGCTCTGGACAGGTGGCTAGGCTCCCCTCCCCTGACAGCTGTTCAGATTTTATACACAGACATACAGACACAGATGCAGACACATATATATATATACATATGTATGGTCCCAACATTCCTCTGCTCTGATGCCCATTCACATGGTCACCACACCACCATTTCTAACAGAAGGAGAGCAGTTTGATGGAAGAAATATGACCTTCTCCATGAATAGACTTTCATGGTGCCATCACTGTGTGAGGATAGCATCACATTTATAGCATAATCTCCAATTGATTGGGCTCAGCTGAGATGGAAAAGAAGGCACAAGAACCACACTGGTCTCTGAGTTCAATTCAAGTGCTACTGTTGACCTTAAATGACTTGGGGCCAGGATATCTGAATGATCACATCCTCCCACATGACCCTGCGAGAAATCTGAAATCTTCAGAGGAGGTCCTGTTGTGTGTTCCAACACTTTGTGAATTTAGGTTGGTGGGTACTTTGGTGGGTGACAGGACTTTCTCTATAGCAGCACCTTGACTGTGGAACACCCTACTCGAGAAAGTGAGGCTGGCCCCATTTAAGCTTCCAGCAGGCAGCCAAAACAGTGCTGTTCTACGTGGCATTCAATGTTTGAAACTGCTGTTTTAAAATTAGATTCTAGGATTGCTTTTAGACTGCTTGGGGGGGGGGGTAAAAAGTATTTTAATGTGTTTTAAAAACATTTTTATCTTTGTATTGTTTTAATTGGTTTTTATTTGTTCATCACCTCAGGAGCCCTTGTAGGCTCAGAGGTGATACAGAAGTACTTTAAACAAACAGTTAATAAATTTCATCATAGTACTACCCTAGAAGTATGGCAGCATGCACCATCACTCATAAAGGGGATCAAACTCCTCAGGAGTGTACCTACTGTGGGGTAAAAATGAAGGCATTGCCTCACCATATAAAAATTCTCCTCCTCTGCTATGAAATATTCCTATAGCCCCTTCATTTGTAGCACAGCAGAGAGAGATTGGAAATCATTCATACTTAGAACTCATACTCGCTGTGTTCATATTCCATTGCTGTCTTTGCCTGCCCCTTTTCTTTGAGAGCCTAAATGGTTTTTTTAAGTGCTCAGCGGAGGTTTTAAGTTACTTTAATGCTAGAAAACTGAAAAAAAATTGTAGTCAATCCCAGTGCTGCTACAAAGAAAGAATTTCCTTGAAGCAGATGGCACACAATGTTGAAGGGAAGTTATAAGCCAGGGATAGGCAGTTGAGGTGGGTTCAGAGGCCAATTTTCTGCCAGTGGAGCCCTCCAGAAATTGCATGGACTGCCAAAACGGAGGGGGAAAAAACCCAAACAAAATGCATTTCTGGTTTTTTTAAATAGTGCATGGGTGTCCTACTACTGATCAAGTAGGTCAGTGGTTCTCAACCTGTGGGTCCCCAGATGTTCGTGGACTTCAGCTCCCAGAAGCCCTGAGCATTGACCATAGTGGCTGGGGCTTCTGGGAGCTGAAGTCCACGAACATCTGGGGACCCACAGGTTGAGAACCACTGAAGTAGGTGAATTTCTACTGCTGGAGACCCCCAAGATAGGCAATCCTCTTCTCTCGCTCTTTCCATTCTTCTTCTTCTTCTTCTTCTTATTATTATTATTATTATCATTATCATTATTTTTGGCCAGATAACAACAACAACTGTTACTACTACTACTACTACTTCTACTACTATTTTGTTTATATCCTGCCTTTTCCCCAAGGCTAGGGGCCTTTCCACCCTATACTGTTATAGGCCCTGCCTAAGAACTGAGTATTGCACAAAGCTGCAATTCACATTTATGTGATAAGTCAGTTTACGATGACATAAACACCTAGCAGGATGCCCACCATAGACCTTAACAATTAGAGACCCAGCCTGCATGAATGCTTTTAACATCTTAGGTGAATGCAACAATTCCCACCACAGAAATGGCAGCAGATGGGATCTGAGACCAAAAGGCCTTCTTATTGTTCCTTTACTTCATTCAAAGAGAGCACTTGGAGCAGGATTTCTGCAGAAGATCCTAATGTTTTGGTGGGTACCTTCAGGAGAATGCAGTCCCAGTTTTGTAGGGCTTCATTAGGCAATCTCAAAGTAAACAATAGAGATTAAAGAGCAAAAATGTTAAAAGCCTAGGAGAATAAAAGAAGGTTTAACTAGTAACAGAGCAAAAACATTGTGAACAGTAGGCAGATTTTCATAGGGATGCAATTTGTTTTAAAAGATTTTACAAATCAAAACTCCCTGATAAGAATTCATTAGATAAAATATAAAGACTTAAAAATCATTAAAAATCATTGACATTAAAACTCCAAGTAAATTTGTCAATAATGCTCACATATTGATTTCATTAAGTCAAATAACTCTCCTACTGTATAGGGAATCAAGTTCAAGCTCACTGAAAAGTGTTGTTTCCCCCCTGCCCTGTTCCCCAGCAGCCCTGTTTTTCTAAGAAAGAAAGAAAGAAAGAAAGAAAGAAAGAAAGAAAGAAAGAAAGAACGAACGAAAGAAAGAAAGAAAGAAAGAAAGAAAGAAAGAAAGAAAGAAAGAAAGAAAGAAAGAAAGAAAGAAACCATCAAGAATGAATGGTATCAAATTATAAACTGAAAAAAATAACATACTTTAAAGCTAATTTTTGCAATTTCATTTTTAGCCAAGGCAACCTAAAGAACATGGCATGGGAGTTTGTGAGGTTAAGGATCCTTCAAGATTTCTTGGCTTACTGGTGGGGCCATTTCCGCATTACAGTGTTCTAGTGCTATTATTCCACTTTCAACATCCTGTGGAATTCTGGTGTTCGTAGTTTACAGAAGCCAAAGAGTTCTCTGGCTGAGAATTCTAAAGGTCCCTCCCTAAACTGCAAACCCCAGGATTCCATAGGATGTTGAAAGTGGAATAATAGCGCTATAAAAGCGTGGTGCGAAAATGGGATCCCCTTCAATATGGTGCCATGACAAATGTCCAGCTCACCCAAATCAAGGGTGGCTCTGAATTAAAAAATGCCTCTGCTGCACATAGTATGTAGCACACTTATGATAGTTTGCTGGTGAAAAGTCTGCTCAGAAGCATTGCCTAGTCACGTAAAGATGGGGGGGGGTTGATGGGGGTGGTTCACCCCTGTGAGCAATTTGGGGGGGCATCCTGGCTCCTTGCTTGCCCTCCTCCACATGCTGTATCCCTGCCCCATCCATCATAGCCCCACCCCATCCATTGTAGCCACACACCCACACTCTGTAATCACGCCTCCACATTCCAGAGCCATGCTCCCACACACTGTATCTCTGCCCCGTGCACCGTAGCCACACCCTTGCACCATAGCCACACTCCCACACACCATAATCACGCCCCCTCTCACATCCCCTTTATGCACTCCAAGCTCCGCCACTGGCATTACCCAGTTGTTTTTGCAGAGAAATGCAAACTCAAAGTTTCGCTTTCAGGCATTTTGGTTTGCAGCATTGCATTAAGTCAGGTTGTGAAAAACACAGTCCTCCACATGTCATTAGATTGAAATTCCTATTAGCCCTGGCTAGCTTAGCCAAAGGTAACAAATGCTGGGAGCTGCAGTCCAACAACAGCTGGAGGGCTCCTCTTTGCCCTATCCTTTATTAAGCTGATGAGTCAGAGGAAAATTGCAAATAGATGAATGAAAAGATAAGAGATAATGATAAGAGAGCTAGGACTTGCTGGAAAGAAATTAACTGATATTTGATTATCGCTCAGTTTAATTCATGTGAAAAAATATATTTCATCTTTTCCAAGGTCTCCGCTATATTTTTTTTCTCTTGAAAGGGAGAAAGGGCAAAACCTGAAGAGAATTCCCATTACTTCTGCTGAAATCGCTACTTATAGGAAAATATAGTAGTACTTCTGAATTGCAATGAGCTTGTACCAATTTGCATGGAAACCATCTGGAAGCAAATTGGAGGTGGCAGCAGAGGTAACCGTGATTCTGAGAAGCAAAGAAGCATAATATGTCCAGGACCATTTTTTCTTTTGTTTTGTATTCTGAAGGATGAATTTTTCCAGAGCAGAGCCAGCCCACACAGCCTCAGCCTCTTGCACGGAGCTGTCACCATGATCGAATTATTCTGTGTGAAGTGTGTGACATCTGGAGACATACCAGAGCTTCAAAGTGACTTAGGCACTCGGTGAACCATACAATCCCTGGTTCATGAAGACTGCCAATACTTACTTGTCTCGAGGCTGCACTCAAACTAAGAAGGAAGGGCTAACTGAAGCACAGAACATTTTTACAGTGAGCTCAGTTGTCAATTGGTACCCTGCGCAGGTTCTCTGAATGACAATATTTTGCTGTGATTCATCTTTGTGCATGATTCAAGATTTTACCTTTTGCTTTCCTAAAGAAGCATTTCACTGAATCTACATGCCCCATTTTAAGACAGAGCTGTATAAAATGATGTTTGGTGTGAGAAAGTGGTGAAAGAGAATAAGCTGTACTGCATGCCTCAGTATCAGTTTTTCCTCATTCCAGTGAAATCAAGAATGTCAGAGTCAAGGAAGGTTGAGAAAGTGTAGGCTTTTGATATTCAGAGCAGGGGAGAATGACCACTGGTTTTGGCACACAAAAAGGATTACAGAAATATATAGATTAGCTGAATGGTGGAGGTAGGTGTCTGTATTGTTTGTGAGACGATTAGGGGATAATGTGGGCTGCTCAGAAATTTGAGACAGCAGTGAAGGGGGAGTTAGTGACTGGCAGCAGTAGTGAAGTTAGTGGGATTTGGGTTTGCCATATTAATACACCCTAACATTTCACAGATGAAAACTGGGATACATCTGGCCAAGCAACATCAAAATGTGGTCAGAATGGCAAAAGTTAATAAGGATCGCACAAGCTAGAAGAGGCTGCAGCACTTTGCTTTTGCCAAGTTTCTTGGGAAGGCAAGTTCTCTCCTCTTCTCCCCCCTTCTGAGTTAACCAAGTACAAAGTACTCTTGCAGCACTTGCACTACTTAAAGAAAGCGGAGGACAAAGAGAGAAAGTGGGAGGAGGAGAAATTGTGACATTTTAAAAGCACCAATAGAGTGGGATGGCTGAGGATTAATCTAAATTGTCCCTGTCAAATTAGGACACTTGGAAGGCATGCAGATGTGAGAGGCTGAAACAGGGTTGGATGGGAATGTTAAAAAGAATAACCTTCATTCCAACTAGGAGCTATAGGGGACAGTTCTATCTTTTAGCTTGTAGCTGTTCCGGGCTTCTTAACAGGCAGTCGGGGTGTATTCCATGGTGATTGGCATCTCCTGAGGATGCCATCTCTTAACAGGCGGTCCAGGTGCCTCTGGATTCCTTGCACTGCTTGTCGGGGTAGTGGATACTGCTTTACGTGTACAGGCACTGCTCCTGGCTTTAACTCGACCACTACTGGTGGAATAAACCTCTCCATCCCAGGGGGGTTATCCTCAGCCCATACTCCTGGCACATTAAAAACCTCCCATGACTGTTCTTCCATGACTGGGAGTGTCCAATGCATTCTCCACTCCTCCTCTTGTGGATATGAAAGTGTTAAAAGCCTTGCCTCTTTCGGCCCATGGAAGAACACTTCCAGGGTCCCATCATCCTCAAACGACATCTCCGCTCTTAACTTAGACAGCAAATCCCTTCCTAGCAAGGGCACAGGACAATCTGGGAGGTAGAGAAACCGATGCTGTACTAAATGTGATCCTAGTTGACACGACCGTTGCTTCAACATGGATCTTTCTTCCACCGCTCCTGTGGCTCCCACTACTCGTACTTTCTGCTGAGTGAGTGGGGCAATTGGGTAAGTAACCACTGAAGTGGCGGCTCCAGTATCTACCATAAAGTCCATATCATGGCCCCCCACAGTGGCTGTGACCATGGGCTCCCTGGGGCCGAGAATTAGGGGGCCCGATCTGTCTCATTCGAGGAGCTCTGCCATTCCCACAAAGTAATTTTCGTCATAGGTGTCCACCTCTCCCGTGCCGGGCGCTGGCTGCCAATTTACTCGCCCATCCAATCGTCCTCTCCCACGTCCTCTCTGTCCTATGCCACCCCCTCCATTTGGGCAGTCTCACCGCCAGTGTCCCTCTCGTCCACACCAGGCACATTGATTCCTTCCCAGAGATCCTCTTCCTCTGCCTCCTTTTCCATCGCTTCAACGCTGCCAAGTCCCTCTCTTATTTCCCCTCCCGCCGCGCTGCTCTACCAGAGCTGCTGCCAGCAGTTCTGCCTTCTTGGTCATTCTCCGCTCTCTTTCCTTCTTCTCTTCTTGGTCCCTATTCACAAACACCTTCTGCGCAACTTCCAACAATTCCTGCAAATTCTTCCCTGCGAAACCTTCCAGCTTCTGTAACTTCCTCCTGATGTCAGGGTAGCTCTGAGTCACAAACGCCTGATTAACCATCTTCATACACTCTGGGGCTTCAGGATCAAAGGGGGTATATTGGCGATAGGCATCCAAGAGGTGTTCTAGAAACGCACCGGGAGTCTCAGTGGCTTCCTGCATAACCTTGGTCACCTTTGTCATGTTGGTGGGTTTCTTCATTCCTACTCTCATAGCCTCCAAAAGCAGGGTTTGGTATTGTAGTAATGGTTCCATGCCTGCCGGCCCATTAGGATCCCAACAAGGATCTTCTAAGGGTACCCTCTCCCTGAACCAGACCTGGGGGTTGGGGTGTCCTTGCAGGGTCCTTTCCTGGGTTAGCCGCTCCATCTGTTGGATGATGTGGCGCCTCTCTTCAGTGGTAAACAAAGTTATCAGCAATTGCTGGCAATCTTGCCAATTGGGCATATGCGTTCCCATTATGCTAGAGCACAATTCCACAATCTCGTGGGGCTTCTCTGTGTACAAAGCATAATGGGTTTTCCAATTTAACAAATCAGACGTGGTGAAGGGTCTGTAAACGTAGGCTTGTACTGGTACAAAGCGGGGCTCCTGTTCACCCTATTGTGGGTTTGGGACCATCTGAGTGAGCTGTCGGAGTGGATACAAACTGGTGGTTGATTTGGCTCGTGTTGGGTTAGCTACTGGGGAATCTGCCTTAGGCGTGTTGCCGGTGAGAAACAAACATATAGCCTCTAGGGTTCCAACAGAATTTTTGAGCGTGTCACAATAAGAGTGCGCTGTGTCCTCCCAATCAGAACCTTTAAGGGGACTGGCCGGACTGGTAGTTGCCATCTGAGAGTAGTCTATGCTAGTCCCCTGAGATGAGACGGTGCTGCTGGGAGACGCCGTTGCTCCTGCGGCGTGAGGGGCGTGCTCCACCTCAATCCTGGCCACCGCTGGCACTGCTGCTCCAGTCCCTAACTGCTGATCTGGCCCCGCCTGAGGCGGTGTATATGGTGGCAGCGGTGTAAAGCCTAAGAATGGGACGAGGGGGGCCGATGGCTCTGTGGGTTCCTCTTCAGGAACTTCTAACACTGGTTTTAACTTTTTAGCCAGTTTCTCCTTCCTCAATACCAAAACTTTTGCCTGTGACTCCTGGCATCTCCGTAACCATGGTGGGGAAGAACGCACTACAGTGTCCCATGAATCTATATAAGGGAACTGGTCTGGTTGCCCCGGATTTCCCACTATCACAGAATACACTTTGCTGATCTTATCACTTTCTAAAGACCCCTCTCGGGGCCATCCTACATTGAATGATGGCCATTCTACTTCACACAGAAACCGCAACCATTGAGGGCTCATGGGGGGGTCTCCATAATCTCCACTAAATCCTTTCTTAAAGTTTTTCAGCATACACTGCAGAGGGGTGCAACCCTTGCTTCCGCCACCTCCCATGTCCTCCCACCTAAGATGAGACAGACACAATAGGGGAAGGGAATGGTCGGTGAGTAAAAGGGTCTCACCGACCGACACACGAGGAATAGAACAGCACACGCACGTGTCACTGGCTGGTATCGCCAGACAATCACGGTCAATAGCCAGAACCGCAGCAACCAATCACCGCACAACAGTCACACACTCGCACACACAGTCCCTGCCTCCCGCCATCCCGTACCACAAAGCGGAACAGTTTCCTTAGCGCTTTTACGGCTAAGTACTAGTGTCCGCTTGGGAGGTGATCAGGCTCCCCTTCCACCCTGAAGCGAGTGGGGCGTCTGGCCTCTAACCAGATTCTACTTGCCTAGGTCTTTTGACAGCACAGCGGACCACGAACCACTTCTCCGAAGATGATGATTGCCAAATCGAACACAGAGGAAATTTTCAGTGGAGGCAGGGCCCAGTTTCTATACTCTGCTTCCAGGAAGAAGGTTCCCTCGGTTCAGCGCTTGCTGTTTGGGTGCCCCTAGCGCAGGCTCCCCCATTCCGGCAAAAGGAGGTAGCCGGTGGGCTCAACGTGGGGCTCGTGCGCCAAGCCCCCCCCCCCCCCGGCAAGGCGACTCAAGAGCAGACAAAACGCCACCTCGGTGTCTCAGCGCCTGCAGCGATCCAAGTCACGGCGCCATTTATGTTGCAGGAGCCCAGAGAACACAGAGACCACAGAGCAAGAAAAAGAGTAATTTATTACACGCGGGCTTTTGGCTGGATGTCTCCAAAAGACCAAAAGCCCTGAATTCACAGCTCTTTTATAGACAAAGTTCACAGCATACACAAAGATCACAGGCAAAGATCGCAGGCATGTCTCGCTCTGCCCCTCCGGGGTCACAAATACCACATGCTGTTACTAGCTAATTACCCCCGCACTCAGACCCCGGAAAGTGCTTATCTACAAGCTGCAATTACCGCAGCCAGTCAATAAACGACACCCTGGCTACGTGATCAACATCCTAGCTACGTGATACATTGGCTTTTGTGACCTTTTTACCCTTCTTAAATCTTTCTCCGTTCCTTTGACCTAAGCCCCCAGCTTCTACTTTATTTCGACTTTATTATTTCTAATTCATACCTATATCATAGCTACATTCACCTGCCAACCAGCTAGTACCTACAGAATGGGGGAATGTTGAAAAATTACATTCCTACCCACTAAGTATTCACTGTTTGAAGAATCTGGACCTCTAGACGTCTGTTTCAAAACAATAGTGAACTTCCAAAACTGAAACCATTTCATAGTGTCCTCTGCTAGAATACAAGTAACAATGTCATCTTCCAAAATGTATTCATGGTTGATTGGTCCATTCCTGAATTCCATTTTCAGATGTTGTAGGCATGCCTTTCTTTACACCAATTGGATGCCATGATGTACCAGGGAATGATATAATAATCAGCTTCTCCACAAATCATGATGTCTCATCATTATGTATTTAAAAAAAACAAACCTGTGATATATCTGAGAACAGCAAGGGCTCTTTTTGACTGAAGACTCCCTAAGAGGTGTTTAATTAGAAGCTCTTGATCAGAGGAAGGCTCAAATGGTGGAAGGGCACAGACAGGATTATATGAGAACTGGCAAGCTTTTATTAGTACAGAGTAATAGGGCTCAGAGGGGTGTTTTCCCACAGATGATTCAAAGATGACATGTGGGAATTGCCAAAATACTAACATTACATTTGTCCCAGACTCCTTCAACTTAAATTAGTAAATCTGAAGTCAGCTTAGCCAAAATGGCAAATAGGACTTGACAGCAAGCCTTGCTGCAGGGCTAGAGCAATGTTCAGTGGGAGGTCATAACAAGGAATTAAAAGTTTAGAGGAAGGAATTCATTTCTTGAGAAAGGGAACTTCAGGAAAGATATGTCATTCCAGTTGTAAGCTAATAAGAGGAACACTGTGAATGTGTAAACAGATATATGATACAAAAAATTTGAAGAAATAGACCAAGTGCCAACCTGGGAAATGTTTGGTGGCTGAAATTGGTGGCTCCAGCAGCTCAACACTACTTGGACCTTTGCTCTAGTCCCCTTGGCTCCCATCCTTATTTTCCCAAAATGCAATGCATCGAAAGTTCTGAAAGTTCTGAACATTTAAAAAAAATGAACCACTGCTATTATTTTGGCTGCCAATAGGCCTACCCAGTCTGCAGCCATTTTACATTACACAGTTGTAATCCTGTGATTGCATCATAACTGCTGTGGCTGCATCCTGTGGAGTCCTGGGGTTTGTAGATTTGTGAGGCACTAGAACTGTCTGGCTGAGAATTCTAAGTATACTTCCCTCAACTTCAGATTCCATAGGATGTTGCCATTTAATTAAAGTGGAACCACAGGGCTGTAATTGTCTTACCATGAAGGGATTCCAGGTTGCAAGTGGGTACAGGATGAAATCCTCTAAAGGGTCTACCAAACCATTCTGGCATTATTGATTGACAACTTTATTTTTGTCTGCTTTTCAAAATAAAATCACTCCATCCTTGACACTTAAGCATAAAACATTTGAGGCCTCAGCAAATGGTACAGAAAAAAAGTTCAGTTGAAATGGTACTGCACAATATAATTAGGATTTTGTAACCATTTGATTGCCCTTCAGACTTCTATAACAGGAATTGCTCCCTGGAGTTTAAAGTCTGTTTCAAGGGTGATTCCTTGGGCCATTTATAGTTAGGTGGCTATGAATGTGATGCAGGATCTCAGCTATTTAGGGGTTAAAGCAAAGTTGGAGAACTGTCAAGGGGATAAACCAGCATCATGAGGGCCAAACCCAGCATTTCCATCCCTCACTCCATTCCAACCCAAATACTTGCCTTAAAATTTACCAGTAATACCTGCTTTTTTAGTGGGGGGAACTGTCCCTACCCAGATTAAAACAGACCCAAGGGGACCAGAAATGGCTGGAAATCACATCCTTTACACATGGCATATTAGGTTACTTGCCACATTTTGCCCATCCCTGAAGGCAAACAATATTCAGAAAAGCCCACTGAAGACTCGCCATCCTAAGTGATACTGGCTACAGAACACTGAGTTGTTCTGTTTTGTTTTGTGTGGTGAAGAGAAAGCCAGAAAACTAAGGGAGGGGGAGAAAATTCCATAGGATGTTGAAAGTGGAATCATAGTGCTGTAACAGTCTAGTGCGGAAATGGCCTAATGTTCAGTCCCACCAGCCTTGGCATTCCATTTTGGATCTGCACCTGCTTGGTAGGTCTCCCCAGGTTTCCATTACTGCATGAAAATTTTGTACGTATTTTGTATGCATTTTTAACAGATGTTTCTAATGAATGCATTTTAACTCAGTTACCATTGATTAAAATTTTTCCAATGCCCATATGGGTTTGTGCACATTTTCTCCTCCAAAGTGGCAAGCCTTACAAAGCCCCCACCACCACCACTTATGGAAGAGGCACTCAGTGCCACTGCCAGCCTTGGGAGGGATGAAATAGATTTTTCCATATAAAAATGCAAATGCTGTAAATTTCTTTTCCAACAGTATGTGAGCTTCCATGCCCAAACTTCCAGTATAAAGTGGTCCAGATGCAGAAAAGAGCCCTTAGTCTAGTTTTATAGACACATTGTTGAGTTACATTTACACATTGTTGAGTCACACTAAAGCAAAGCTTACTAGAAATTTGCTCTATCTATGGACATAGAATGCAGTTATTATCCAATCAACCAAATGCAGTATTATAAAAAAAAATACTCACAAATCCTATTTCACTCACCCAACAATCTGGCTCAGGCTGAAACAATCCTAAACACATAGGCGTAATTCTGAATAAACATACATAAGAATAGATTGTATTGTCAGTTTTTTAAAAACCACTGTTTTTCTTACTCTCTTGTTGTGAATATAGATGGGCTGGGAAACGATCCTTATGAGATGGCCTTTGTACCGAAAGTTTTCACAATGGAGGCTTAAATCATCCTCTGAATTTCTCATATATGTGATGTGAATGATTTAACTTTAAAAAATTACTGTTTTTTTTCTTGTATTCCAGTCATGAGCACCTGTTTTAAGATCATTTGCAACATACTGGCTGAGTTTGTAGATTATGCTTGCATAGTATAAATCTGCACTCATGTCATTACATGGCAATTGTGCTACACTACTCTTCTGTTCAATATTGATACTGTGCAATTGTGTCTGCTTCTTGTCCCATTGTGCAATGGATAATGCACAGTGGCTGTTCTGCATTCTCACTGCATAAAGTGGTACATATAAAGGCATTGATGAATAATTAGAAATCAGCCAAGAATGTCCAACTGCATGGCTGGAATCCTGTTGGTTAATCTCCAGAAGAGTAGGCCTATTCATACAATCATAGATTCATAAAGTTGAAAGAGATCACAATGGCCATCATGTCCAACCCCGTGCCATGCAATATTCAATCAATTGTTGAATGGTGAGTCAACACACAGATAAATCCAATTGATTCAATGGGTCTGCTCTAGTCGGGACTAACAATAGGAATTAGGCCCAGGTGAAATGCTTGTCCTTGTGGAACTCCACTTATACAATCATGGACTGAATTACACCCATTGCACAACGACCAAAAAAGGTACAACTGCACATGTAAGGGACCTTACATATGTTTATAACACCACCAGAATTCTGGCTTCATAATATTAGACCGCTGTCAAACTGAAACATTTGTTGGGAACTTAGGAAAAAGCCTTCTCTATGGCAGCTCCCAGACTCTGGAATTCCTTCCCAAGAAGACTAGGATGGCTCCTTGTTCGCCACCTTTCCAGAAGCAGGCAAAGACCTTTTTATTCCATCAGGCTTTCAGGATTTGATTGTACCAAAAGAAAAGAGGGTTCTTGTGTTTTTTTAAGTACGGTGTACTACTCTAATTTGTTTTAAATGAATGTTTCAAATGGTTATTAGTTTAATACTGTTTTAGTCACAAGCTTTTGTATGTTTTTAATCATGGTCTCAATTCAACATCCCCTTGGCATAGCATAATTACCGCCATGTGGACTTTAAATTCCCCTAACCCATATACCAGCCCTCCAATGCGGGGGGGGGGTGCTATGAGGCCACCTCAAAGATGCCTCGTACAGGCATTCTATGCTGTAACATGAGCATACAGGTTTGGAGAAAGTCTGACTACTCTCCCATAGCTGCACACACAATGAATGCAGCACTGAGGTCCACAGAGGTTCCCTGAAAGTCTCAGCACTTCTGTAATCACTGTGTGTCTCGCTAGGGGGAGGGATTGCCAGACACTTCCCTGATCCTGCCTGCTTACACTGAATCACAGAATGTCCATGTGAGGTGAGTCTGGGGCACTGAAGTAAGTCCAGATGGGAGCTTTGGTCACTGCATGGAGAAGATGGAAATATCAGCTTTGCAGTGCCCAAAAAATCATATCTGTGCACATAAGGGATAAGTGTGCATGCAGATGTCCCAATCTAAATTCTGGCCCAAATGTATTATGATTTGTAATTCTCTCCATTTTGTAAGCCATCTTGAGTCCCAGTGTGGGAAAAAGATGGGGTGTAAATAAAGTCATGGGTAGATGGATGTTAGCCACTTGCATAGGATGTTAGCTACTTGCATAGAAATCCAAGGTTGATCATTAATCAATACTTTTGTACACATCTAGACCAGCCAATAACCCATGGTCTGGATAACGAGCAAAGCAATCAAAAACATGAACCAAAATCAGTGTGAAATAAAACCATTAGCAAGTACTAAAAGTGCAATATGTAACAACACTACTGTAAAATCAAGTTTAAACTAGTAGCAAAAATTAAAACAATATAAATAAAAATAAAATAAAGCTGGATGTAAACCAGTGGTGGGGAAGCATTTCTGGTCCTCAGAACTCAATTCCCATTTGGAATCAGTCTGGCAGGCTGGCTGCTATAAGGTGGTGGGGCCTAGTCTCTAAAGCTCCAGCCTTAGGCCTCCAACCCCAATATCAACCCTGAAAGGAACAAAATTTGCCCTCTGGTGTTCTGCCTAACAAACAGTAAGACAGTAGAAAAAGACTTTTTTTTGGTAACATATGAATAAATTTGTATTATAATCCATGCGGGGAAAATACAAAGCTAAAACTACTCTAAGCATTCTTCATGATATTGACACCATGAGAAAATAAGACATGAGAACTTCTCCCTAGGGCTTCCAGGCTGTGGCTCAAACAACAAGCATTTGCTGTTAAAAGGAGCAGCTTCCACCCAATTTCCATGGATCCCTAAGCCTGGCTACTGTAGTGAAGAATGCAGGTGTGACAGCACATTAGGTTAGAAGTAGGCAAAGGCAAGCCATCTCTTTCTTCCAGCTCCATAGGAGATCTGAAAGCAGAAATAAATTCTGTAGGCTGTAATCTGACAAGCCTACTTCCTCTTTTGGTGGGAATTGGTGACTGCCATCTGCTTTCGGGAAGTGGGAAATAGTTACTTCCATGGACACTTTTACACTACCACAGTTCTGTCCTCTGGAATTCCAGACTTTGTAGTTTAGTGAGGAGTGTTTAGAATTCTCAGCCAGAGACCACTAATACCTCACCAAACTACAGATCCCAGGATTCCATAGCACAGAGTCTTGGCAGTTGAACTGGAAATCAGAGTGAAGCACTTGTTTAGTGTGACTGTGTCAATGTGAGAAGGAAACTGCTCTAGATCAGTGCTTCTTAACCTGTGGTCCAGGGACCTCGGTGTGGACGCAATGCCCTCACAGAGGGTGCATGAAGGCTTGAAGAAATATTATGAGCTTTTACAGTTAAAATTGAATGGAAGGATGGAAGGAAAACAGACAGACAGACAGAAGAGTGGTCATACACTGATCTCAAAGTGAAGGAGAAAGCATAGACTAAGTATAAAAACAGTTTAAAAAACATAGAGTCAGAACTCAAAATACAAGTTTCAGCTATTAAATCCACTATAACAAGGCTTTTAAGTGAAATGCAGCACTAGCATTCCAATTAATTAATTCATTAAAATCAACAAGTAATATTAGGCCATGATTTGATGTTCAAGTGTTGTTGCTGTTGTTGTTAATTTTAAATTTGTATGGAATTGTTCCAATGAAAATATTGTATTAGGAGTGTGTGCATTTACTTATTTCTTCCTTCTTTACAAATCTAAAAACCCTTGGTGAGCAACTTTAAATAAATATCTTGTGCACTTTACAGTTTTAAATTTTGACTTATATCTTGGTGGTCCACGGCAACAAAAGATATTTAAAAGAGGTCCATAGTAGAAAAAAGGTTAAGAACCACTACTTTAGATTATAGGAGCTATCCAAGCTGCTGCAGTATATCCCCAAAAATATGTTCAGTACTGTGTATAGCTCCATTAAAGTCTGCTTAAACCCAGAGAAGATTCACCACCCCACTGACATGGGTTCCACATGCTGCCACTGCTTCTTTTAGACTGTTCTTATTGCTGTTGTTGATGCTGCTACACCATTAGTGGACATGGCACTTAACAGAGGCAGAGTGAAATTCCAATTCCCCCGCAAAGCTTTAAATAAGTTTGGTGTATGAAAGCTGCAGAAAAACTGGAAGCACAGGTAAATAATAGAAGTAATATTTCAACTTCATGATTTGTGCTGTGTTAGAATGAGGCATGGTTTGTGTCAAAGACCTTGCCAAAAAAAAAAAAAGTGGGTTTAGAGATTTGAGATTTGAATTAAGTGAGAGGATGTCTTCCTGCTGGTATCTGGAAACAAATAGGGCATACTGACCCTATTATCAGCTATTCATGTCCAACCAGACTAGGTGCCTAAAAATCAGAACATAAGAAGAGCTATGTTGGATCAGGCCAATGGCCTATCTTATCCAACATTCTGTTGACACAGTGACCAATCAATTGCCTTTGGAAAGCCCATATGTAAATTATGAATGCAACTCTGTCTCATGTTTTCTAACAACTGAGTTACAGAG
This sequence comes from Iguana delicatissima, assembly GCA_948472985.1. Lineage (NCBI taxonomy): Eukaryota > Metazoa > Chordata > Lepidosauria > Squamata > Iguanidae > Iguana > Iguana delicatissima. Next base: position 132,591 of record CAOKZL010001923.1, on the reverse strand, counting down.
GCACACTGCCTCTGATACTGGAGAAAATATACAGCCTTCTTGACAAGTAGCCATAAATGACCCCTAACTTCACTGATAGGTCATTTGTCACAGTGCATAATTCTAGTGGACAAATAGTTTCTGATATTTATTTATTTATTTATTTATTTATCCCTCCCTCCCTCCCTCCCTCCCTCCCTCCCAAACTGATTTTTTCTTCCGTGCCTGCTTGTCTGGTGCATGTTCTTCCTACCTATGCACATTCTGTTGTCATTAGGAACATAGGAAGTTGTTTTATTCTGATCCTGACTAGATCCATCTATCTCAAGGTTACCTATACCCTGTCAGATGCGGTTGGATCATTGTACATGCTATCTGTGACTGTTGGGAAGAGAAGTCCAACAACATCAGGAAGGCCACAGTATATACAGACGGAAGGTAGCTTCCAAGGGTTTTCATAGAGGGGGATTTCCAAAGTTTGTCTACATAAGTACTAGGTATTGAACTGGGGATCTCCTGTATGCATTGAGCTATGGATCATCTCATGTTGCTCCTATGGTCCTGTTTTCAGTGCACAGCATGTTTCAACAAGAAAAAATGCCACCCTTATTCTCTCTCACACACACACACATGCGCGTGTGTGCACGCACACATGCACACACACACCTGTCACAGGGTTTTCTTGGCAAGGTTTTTTCAGAGAGCGGTTGCTTTTGCCTTCTTCTAAGGTTGAACAAATGTGACTTGTCCAAGGTCTTTCAGTGGGTTTTGCATGACAGAGGAGGGATGCAAACCCTAGTCTCCAGAGTCATAGCCCAACACTCAAACCATTCGCTTTTGTGTGTGTACGTGTGTGTGTAGCATGTTCCCATAGTATTTATTGTTGTGGTTGCCTTCATGTGGACTCTGACTTATGGCAAACCTAGCTCAGGTTTTCTTGGGAAGATCTATTCAGAGGAGGCTGGCCACTGCCTTCCTCTAAGGATGAAAGTATGGCTTGTCCAGGCTCACACTGTGGATTTCTGTGGCTGAGTGGGGATTTCAGCCATGGTCTCCCAGAGTCCTAGTCCAACAGTCAAAACACTACACCATGCTGGCTCATATACAGTGTACCCCCATCAGTATTATTTTTAAAGAACTTTTTGCATTCAAACACATGTGGCATTGTTTTATGTTGTTACTCTGTTGTTCCAGTTATTTTGGTCCTATCTCAGTCCCAGCAGCACAGTGGATAATTCAAACAAAACAAACTGAATAGTTCCCAGTTCGTTACTTACTTTTATTCAAAAAGCACAAGGTCAAAAATAAAGTCCAACAGAATTCAAAGGCAAGCGAGTTCAAAGTCAGTCAGGGTATTCCAGAGTCCAGGCATCCAGAAAACAGAGGTCAAATAAGCTCTGACAACTCCTGGAGGGAAAGGGTGGCAGCTATTTAGGTCAGCAACCTAGGCCCTTTTTGCACGGCATTTTCCTGCGAAAGGGCCCCTCGAGCGTCACACAAATGTGAGGAGCAGTCCACACGACGCACTCACATTGCACGATGCTCCAGGGCCTCTCAGGCACTGCTCACGCACTTTTTTATTTTCAGCTTTAAGCCAAAAATGGTGTGTGGTTGCGCATTGCTCCCAGGCCCACGCGTACTTACCTTGCGTGTGGAGCCTTGGGAGCTGGGTTGGTTGCACTTCCTGTCTCAGCGCAGCCTGGGAAGGTGCCAGGCCACACTGCGAAAGAAATAGGCGGGGCTCTCATGCAAGCAGGAAGCTCATGAGAAGCTGAAGAAACCTGGATGCGAGGGCCTCTCACAAGAGACTGCTCACACGAGCACCACACCCCAGTGCCGAGAAAAGGTAGGATGCGGAAAGGGCACTTGTGCAGCTGTTGCCTGATTAATTGTTGCCGGTTATATATTCTCTGGGATTGATGTAGGTTCTCTCTCTCTGTTTTCTGTATTCAGCAAAGGCAGGTACTGGTAAGTTATCTTCTGCGTCTGAAGGGGCAGGAGTCTCTGCTGGAGCTGGTACTGGCATCTGTTCTCTTTGTGACACAGTAACCTCTTCCTGTACTTCCTGGCATGCTCCCTGTTTCAGCCTCTGGCATGTTCCCTGTTTCAGACTCTGACTCAAGTTCTAGAAGCAGGGCATGACAATCTGTAATGTAGAATACTCTGAGGCATTTTGTTTAGAAATGATGTAGAAATGTAACACACAATAAATAATAAACAGAAATTCCTTTAGTCAGCACTGTAGCACAAAAAATGACCTGTATAGGGAAGAGTGTTCTGTCCACTGGCAGCTGGTGGTTTCCTTGACAGTAGGATGGTGAATCCACCATAGAATTTAGTCTGAACTTTAAAGGAGCTATCCAAGCTGCTTAATCCTAGTCCTCAAAGCAGTTCAACACCATGGAAATCTTCTCTGAAGTCTAGAATAAAGAAATCCTTACAAGTATTTCCTCAGGTAATAAATCATCATAAACATTTGTTGGTTGCATATAGATAACTCAGTAAGAATCTATTGCTTCAAAGAACATGAGTCTTTTTAGTATTTGACACTTTTATGCTTAATTGAAACATGGCATGTAAGCTTATATATGCTACTTTTTTTTGGCTTGTGCTATAACTCAGATGCTAGGATAGATGATATGGGGGGGAGTCACCAAAATCCTCCTAAGTAGGATGAGGGTAAATTGCAATATTTAGAAATAAGGTTGCTTCTAAACAATCATTGATTTTTGTGAACTGCAGTGCCATCTGCATTTTGACCTACTGCTACTATCAATTTTTTGACCTATCAATTTTGACCTACCATTTGACCTATCATTACAGTGGGAAGAATTCCAGATGAAATCTCAGACAAGGCAGGCTAATGTGATGACTTGCATTCTACTGTCAAAAAGGTGATGCCATAAAGCATCACCTGTTTTTAACCCATGAAGGGCTGCCACTGGGAATTGCATGACCTTGGGCCTCCTTGCTTTTCTTTGATGTCTACTTTACTGGGTTTGGACTGTGAAGTAATTGAGATGAGTGAGATCTCAGGGAGGAGGAGGAGATGTTTCTGTCTTTGTCTTTGTGGAAAAAAATGCTGTACATAGGATAAGTGGAAGATGAGACAAGGTTAGATTAGAGGATTTCTTCTGGATGGGGAAAGTTAAATATGACCCCAGTAATACAGGAGACAGCTAATGAATACCAAGTGCTTTAGACTATATTTCAGAGGAAGAAACTGGCAAAACTACCTTTGAGTACCCATTGCCTAAGAACACCCTGTGAAATTCATGGGCTTTTCATAAATTGACAGGTAGCTTGAAGGCACCTACATACATGTAGTACTTTGGGAGGGGGTTAAATAGCACACTCTCCTGAATTAATTTTTGAGATGTGGAGATATATGAAGTATTTTTGAAGCCCCCCCCCCGCCTTTATGCTGAGGGAAAACATTGTTAAATCAGAGGTAAGGGAATCAAACTAGATGTATATGGAGCAAGACTTCTCTTGGACTTCTCTTTATGCCCCATACTTTTGTAGTAATGTCAAGCTTCTCATTCATTCCTCTACATCTGACGCTCAGGCCAGAGTGCTGCTGCATATGCAACTGAAACATTACCACCAATGTACAAGATGGAAGATAGCAGCAAAAGGGGGGGAATCATGATGTTTGTAGCAGTATAAGAAGCTTTGGGAGAAATACTCCGCAATCATGGGCATTTGCTTTTCGTTTTAGAAAGTGCACATTAAATTTTTAAAAAAGCATTTAAATCTCACTTCTGACTAGACTTCCAACCCCTACCCTGGGCTCTGTTTGCACCGAAAAGCACCAAGCGCTACAGACTCTCTCAACCAGAAATTCAGAAGCTGGGCTGTGATACTGAATACAGGGTTCTTGCAGTCAGGACTTGATTACATCACGCTTAGACATCTGTAGGGCTGTACCGTTCCAGGTCTGATCTAAGTGTGATGTAATCAAGTCCTGACTACAAGAACCCTGTGTTCAGTATCACAGCCCAGCTTCTGAATTTCTGGTTGAGAGAGTCTTCTGAGCATAAGCAAAGTTGCTTTTGCAGCTACTGTGCAGATACATCCTCCCTCAATATCTCTGAGATTAGAGAGAAAGACTTTTGGAACAAAGGCTGTTTCTTTTAGATGGACCTAAGTCTGGTAACTCTCACCTAAGCAATTGTACAGATAAAAATGCACAATACATTCAAATAATTAGGGGACTAACTGAATTAACACACACACACACACACACACACACTACACATACATGTACACTCATATCTAGTGAAGTAAGAGATTGAACTCTTTTTTAACCAGTGAAACACGATCTTTTATCCAAACTAGATCCTAACAATAGTTCCAGGCAGTCACTGCAAGCTATTGTTGTAACTGTAAACTGACACAGCACATTTTAGGTTAATTGGTCTGATTCTCTGCCAGGTCTAATCTGTCTACAAACTAACAATAGAGAAACCAATGCAGAGGGATGTATAAGAATGTTACTGCTGGCAACTCATAGCAATCAATGTTTGTACTTGTGACAACCAAAGCAATACTGTTTCCATAGAAAGACAATAAGTAACTGTATAAATGAAAGAGGTTGCTGATTTAGCCTCCTGCAGCAGAAACAATAAAAGGCCTTGTAGCATCTTAAAGATTGGCACAATTGTTATGGCATAAGCTTCAGTGGACTGGAATCCACTCAGGTAGATGAGTTATAATGATGAGCTTTCAAATATTTTCCCTCACATTACACTTCTGGGTTGCCATTTCAGATTTGGAAGAGAATAGCAAACAAATGTCTGTGTGCGCGTGCATGCACTGGAGGGAAGATTCTCATCAAGGTTCAAAGATACACTTTTGGATATATTCAAGATTGATTTGAAACCTTGAATTAATTTTAAGAGCATTTATGATCTTGTACTAATCGCTCTAGTGTTATCAATCTCTTCTACTGTCTTCCCTAATATCAAAGTGGGACTGATTGATCTTAAGATTCCTGGATCCTCCTTCTGCTCCATTTTCAGCACTGTAACACTGACATCTTGTTCACAAGTATGTCTTCATACTCACTAAACACTGTAGAAGTGAGCAGGAGTGGGACTGAACTACCTAGTCCCACCCCCTTGGATCAGTCTACGCCAAGGGTGGGCAGAGTGCAGCCTGTGGGCCATATGTAGCTCCAAGAGCCATTTTGTATCCCCCAGGTCACCATTTTGGGGCATTTTTTTAAAGCTGCAAGTGCCCTCTGGGGGTAGAGGAGGCATTTTTGTCATGTTCTTAGATCTATCCTAGACCAATTTAGGCCCAAGAGAGACTTCTCTGAAACAGTAAGTGAACATCTCCTGTTGTTAAAAAGGCCTCTCCTGTACCTAAAATGGCTGAGGGAGCCCTAAAGAGCTTTGGGGGCAAACAACAACAACAACAGTATTTTTTTCAGGGGGTCATGGCACTCCAGGGCCTCCCTAACCTTCCCAACTTGCCCACCCCATCATTTAAAATGCAGACATCACTGGAAGGGAAGGATGTTGTGAGAGAGAAAAAAGTCTTAATTCTTGGGTGTTTTCCTGCCAAGTCTCACCTCTTTAAAGGTTAATGTTTCATATACCTACAATCACACTGTGTGAGTCTTTAAGCTTCCCAAGAGCATGTAGAAGAAGGGAAACATTGATCGTTCCTTATGAGAAATGACTTTGACTCATTTTACGTAAATATCACTCAACTGGTGGAATGCTCACTGAAGGATGAAAAGTGCTGTTAGCTCAGGAAATTAACAAATGTTTGAGTTAGAACTAGAAGTAATCTTAACGATTTTGGTTATTGCTTATTACTCTTTACTTTTTATTATTGGGCCAAGCAAGATGTATTGATCCAAAGATTAAGTGCAACCCTTTGCCCAAGAAAATAATGAAAGCCTGTATTTAATTGCTTACTGACTGATTGAATACTGTACTAGGGTTTCAACTTGTCTGAGCAAACTTTGAAATAATGGCAACATTGGGAGGTGTCATCCAGCATTTGGGAGTTAGGTGCTGTTAGTGTGCTAATAACAAACAGGCCTATCTCATCTTTTTAAATGACATCAAAGAGGCTGTAAAAGGTTTGAGCCATTGCTGGGCCATGGGAATGGACTGTGTAGGAGCCAACAAGCTAAAGCTCAGGTCACTGATGACAAAGGTACTGATGACCACAGAGAAGCTGATCCAGTCTTGAAATGCAACCTGTTTTAGACTGGCACTCTCTAAAGGATCAGGAGCACATCTACACAGCAAAATTAGAGCATGTCGGTACCACTTTAACTGCTATGATTCTATTCCGCAGAAACGTGGATGTGTTGCTTAGCAAGTTACTTTGAACAATCTGCTAGAGAACTATAGTGTACAGCAGTATTGGGGTGCCCATTACTTCTGAAATGCTTTTGTTCAGTTTTGTAATCTTTAATCTTTAATCTGTGTTTTATCTACTACCTGAAGAAATTTTGGGCCATTTCCTCCCTACACTGTTTTAGTGCTATTATTCCACTTTCAACATCCTGTGGAATTCTGAGATGTGTAGTTTATTGAGGTCAAAGAGCTCTTGGGCTGAGAGTTCTAAATGCCCCTCCCTAAACTGCAAACCCCAGGATTCCATAGGATGGTGAAAGTGGAATAATAGCACTATAACAGCATAGTGCAGAAATGACCTTAGTTGGTGGGACTCTGCAGTACAGCCTTCTCTGTTTTAACACCCTAGTGGTGAAATTTCATAGAAAAATAAATTAGACTACCCCACCAACAGTTTTTAGCCAATTAATGGAAATATTATTTCATCTGACCTCTAACAATGCATGGTTAGAAAACTGAAGATTAACTTGTTATATACACTTGCCTGGTGCTTTATCACTTTCTGTTCACTTTAAATAGAAGCTTCTCTGGAGGTGATCAGAACTGGGACAGTACCACATGAGGAAGGAAGATGAGTTCATTCTTTCCTCTGTTGTAAACTCCTGACAAAAATACCAGCTTAAAAGTGCTGTTTATCTCAACCAGAAACCTCCAGCAGCATTTAAGCAAATAGCAGCTTTGATGGTAGTGCTGGTGTGACTTTCCATTAGGGACCCTGACTCTAATCTCCCTCCTCCTCATGGCTGCTATTTATATGAGAAAAAAAGAAATCAAATACATTAAAAATGTTTATTTAACAGTGTATCTCCAAATGATTTATGCTTATATAGGTATGGAATTGATTGCAGCCAAAATCTATATGGCCCTCTTGCAGGTAAATGCCACTGAAACTTTTCATATCATAGTGTGAACTTAATGGCTTGGAAAAGAGCAGCTGAGTTTAATACAGGCAAGGCAGAGTTTGTGGACTTTTTCAGTCTGCTTCATGTGACTGATAAGCAGTGGCAGCTGATGTGATACTAGTGGGGTGGTGAATCCATTCTGAGTGACTGGCCCAAAATAAGCTTCATGACTTAGTAAAGATATTAACCTAGAGCTCCCCACTCCTAATCCAGCACTCTTAATCATTACAGCATGCTGGCTTTTATTACATCACAGTGGCTTGTATTTGCTTTCAGCACAAAGTCTGAAGATGGAAAGGCTGCATAGTTTATTTCTTTTCTCCTTAGATAGACTTTTCTCACTAAGGAGTTACGACTGGCATAGTAGCCTGGTATTATGCTTTCGGATGATGCATTGCAACAGTCAGCAGCCACTGCACTGCATCACCTCATGGTACAGCAGAATTATGGATCTGTGTATTAAGGACTGCAGTGACACTTCACGTTGCAGTAAAGAAATGCTGTTACTAATCCCACAGATTCTGCATCTACAGTTCAGGCATTACAAGCAGATATATGCCTAACTGGGGGAAAAAAAGATGGAAAAGGGTTTTATGATGTCTTGTGTCAATATGTAGTTGTCATGACAAATGCTTTAGCCCAATGAAATGAATTTCTGGTCATCAGGATAGCATTATTATTAGGACCAAGGCAGGGAACAACATATTAAAATACAGCAACAAATAGACACATAATACAGTCAAAAACACAAACACTAGTTAAAAATACATAATCAGTTAAAAGAGTTGTTGTCTGTTTCATTTGTATACCACGTTTCTCTCAAATGGAATCCAAGGCAAAATATGACAGAAAGAGTACCATGGCACAACCAGGGTGGTTATAATTGTTACAAGAGGAGAGTATGCTTTTGGACCTGGAGAGGAAGGACATCCACACATTTGTGGCCATCACTTGGTCCCTGTAGAGAAGGTGAGTGATGTCCTGGGTATATGAATGAGCTGTCACAGATAAGATGCCACAGATGAAACTTTTCCATCATCACTGTGCATAGTCTCAAGACTGCTAATGCTTTTCAGCCCAGTTAGTTCAGATATTCATCTGTGAAATAAGTGTGAACAAGTATGTGTGCCTGCCTTCAATTTGCCTGCCAGCTTGTGGCAATCCCATGAATTTCATAGGGTTTTCTCAGGTAAGGAATACTCAGAGGTGGTTTTGCCAGTTCCTTCCTCTGAAATATACCCTTGCAGCACCCAGTATTCCTTGGCAGTCTCCAATCCAAGTACTAACTAGGACTGAACCATGTTAGCTTCCAAGAACAAATGGGATCTGGCACCTTTAGAGTATTTAGGCCTCTATATAAGAACAGGTACCAGATAGCTATATATGTACTAGGTGCCTTGTCCCTTGACCACTGAAAGTGGATTGGAAACACATCTTTCAATCATATTTTTTTTCTCTCCTTAAGAAGAACAAATAACTCAGTATCTAGCTCTGATTTTTCTTTCAAGGGTGGCTGTGCAGCATAAAGTTTCCCAAAGTGCTGAGAGTTTTATAAAAGAACATTTTATAAAGAGATCAAAGCTGTGCTTTTTTAATTGGACAAATGATCAAGATGACATGTAAAGGTAAGGAGAGTTCTTGGGTAATAAAACTGATGTAAAAGAAACAAATAAATGTAAACACTTGAGTCCTTTGTTATTATCCTGAGAGGTTCATTCTTTTTTCCCATGGCAAAAATAATTTATGGCCTAACTGGTTTGAGCACTCAGTCCCAGTAATGATGATGCAACCACACATTCCTGTTCCTGAGCTTGTTTTCCTTCATAATTGGCTGATGGGATGTTTTGAAACAGCATTAATCATCATACTGGCAGAAAGCAAATTAGAAACTCTTTCTGAGTGTATTTCTCTCTCTCTTTCCTTCTGTAAGCCAAGCTCCCATAGAAAGTATATGTCACTGGTATCAGTGATTTCAAAAGTGGGTGTTTCCCTGGAGGTACATGGTATTTATTAATGTTCTAACCCTGACTGAAACTGAGGCACACCCTTCCAAAAGTCAGCAGCACAGTTTAATTAAATTTTACTCAACCTTAACTCAACAGTATCAGATGAGTTTCAGATTAATTCTTTAAACCATTGTAGTGGGACACCATATGCCTTCAAAGGCAAGGTGCCTGTGAAGTGATTTCACCACTCGTTGGTGAAGGACTGAATATCCTAGGAATTCCAGCTGCCCACAGAATCCCTGCCCCTTCCATTACTGAATAAAATGGCAAGCCTGCAATCAGCATTGTAAGGCAATGTATTTCAAACTATCTGATGTAGGGAACCAGCAAATTATTTTTACAATATTCCAGGGACTGATACCATATTTGCACCATTTGCAGGAGTTTCTTTCTCTTCTGGAAGCCTGCCAGAGAATGGGAGCCAATGGCTAAGGAACTAGAATCAGTACGTGGATCAACACTTTGAGTTGTAAGGGTTCGTACTGGGTCAACCTGGTGTTTTGTTAATGAATCCAATCAGGTGTTTTCAGGGCACCCTTTCCTGTCAGGAACGCTATGACCTGAATCCTGTCAGTAGTCCCAACTAGAGGCAACTCGTTCCTCAGTGGGATTTGCATAAGTGTTGACTCACCATTTAGCAATTCATTCGGTTGGAACTACACAATAGAATTTAGACATACCAACCTATATCTATATTCTTCTGTATTGGAAAGACTAGACAAAACTACTTTCACCATCTGTTACTGTCCCTCCCCTCTTAGTCAAGCAATAGTACCTCCTATTGAGGCACCCAGCTATGTCACTTCTTCTCCCCACTATCAGGTTATGTATCAGAGGCTGTGGGTATCTGCCATCAAGTTACCTGTTGACTTATGGTAACTCCATGAATTTTCACAGGGTTTTCTTAGGCAAGGACTGCTGAGAGGTGGTTTGCTATTGCCTTCCTCTGAAATATAGCCTAGCCCGTGTTGTATTCCTTGGCAGTTCCCATCCAACTACTAATCTAGCCTGACCCTGCTTGGCTTCCACAATCAGATGGAAACCTTTACTGCAGCTGAGAAAAAAGATGCAGATTCTTTTCTGGGGGGCTCCATGAAAAGGAGCAGAAAGTTTGTTATAAGGTAACCTATATGTGGCCTCCCTTAGTAAGCAGTGAACAGGAGTGTAAGAAGAAGCAAGAGTAGTATGCTCCACACTTTCTGTCTGTAGTCTCCTCACTTAAAGCATCTTGTCTTTATAATCACTGGTAAAAAGTAAAGAAGAAGAGGAAGAATAAGAATAAGAGGGGGGCAGAAGAGGAAGAGAAGGAGGAGGAGAACATAAGTGGAAAAGGAGGACCAAGATGCTCGTGTATTTAAATAAACGTTGCATATGCTACTTTATGTACGTACAGAAGCAGAACAATTGTTGCAAATATTTGAATACACCTTGGACTAGACAGACCTTCAAACACAACATTCCTCTGTATGGGACAGAGGGCCATCCCAGTTACACCCAGCCTTCAGTATCCAAAGGGTAGAACTTGTGGTCTTTTGCTTTATAGAGATAAATTAAGAAGAAGCATCAGGAACAAAAGAGAGCCAGCATGGTGGTAATGGCTTGAACATTGGGCTATGACTTTGGAGACCAGGGTTCAAATTCCCACTCAGCCACGAATACTCATTGGATGACTTTTGGTAAGTCACATTCTCTTAGCCTCAGAGAGATGCAAAGGCAATCCCTCCACTGAACAAATCTTGCCAAGAAAACCCTATGATAGGGTTGCCATAAATTGGAAACTACGTGAAGGGACACAGAAACGTAAAGCAGGAAGGAAAAGCTGAACATATTCTGATTGCTTTCAGTGGAACTTAACGGTATAGTTCATTGTACTTTTGAGTAAAGATGTCTTTGGTAAGATCAAAGGCATGGATTGGAAGTGAACTTTTCACCATCCACATAGATGTAGCCAGTATGTCAAAGGCAATTGGTCCAGACTCAATCCATTAAAAACTGAATTTAAGCACTACTTTCAAATTGTTTGGTCCTCACTGAGAATATCAAGAGTTTGTGTTCTATGTCGTAGTTAAAGGGATTAGTCTGAACCTAATTAAATGTTATTTCCACTCTCTGGCGCTGGGATTTTCATCAAAACTGAGAGTAACTTGACTTATTGAGTGTGTATGTGTGCGTGTTTAATTTTTGCTAATGTACTCCTAATGGAATCCAGCTATTAAAAAGGGCAGTGAAGCATTTAGATGCATACCTGTGGCATTTGCTTCATCTCCCTAGATTTCAAAAATAGGTTACTAATGAGCTTCAGTAGCTTGTTGCAGGGTTGGATCCAGATATAATTACACTTAGAACAGACTAGCTGAAATCAATAGGACTTAAATTTACCATGTCAGACTTATGTTCTCTTGATTTCAGTGGGTCTACTCAAAGGATGAAGTAACTTAAGTCCCATTGATTTCAACTGGTATATTTTAAATATGACTACGCCTGGGTCCCACTCAGTGTAAACTGATACTCTTGGGAAGGTTCCCCCCTTTCCCCTAAATCTCCCAAAATTCTCCAACCAGCATGGCTAGGGGAGGAAAGTAAGGTTGTGAGCTAAATCAGATACAAAGACAGTTGTAGGCATCTAGTTCTTTTTACATGTCTCCTCCATTCTGATACAAAGCAGGGGAAAGGTGGAATACATAATTGAAAGACAGTATGATAGTAAGGGAGGACACATACCCTGTGCCATGTCCCCTTTATTCATTGTTTTAGACTGAGGGTAGACAGTTCTAGGGGGCCATAGGGCCACATTAGCCCTACAGTACACCTTAGAAGGCCACACTTCCCCACAATACCAACCCACAAAAAATTATTTTGTCCTCAAATCCCCCCCCCCAAAAAAAAGTCTTCTAAGGGTTTCAGGGGCATTTTTGCCATATTTAGACCACCCTCGGTGTGTTTTGCCAGTGTTGTAACTCTGGAGACCAGGGTTTGAATTGTGGATGTTGTGCCCACAGGATGTGGTTCAGAAAATCTACTATCGCCATTAATGTTTTAGAGTGATGTCCCAGAAACAGGGCTTGTTACCGTGTAAATGCCTATACGACTGCAGCCTTAATTATTCATTGTTTCAAGAAAAGTACTGTCTCTGGATCACATATGATAGGGTGGCCAATTACAGCAGGTTGGGGTAAACTGAAAGTCTTGGGGAAAATAAAAGACCATTTTTAAATATCCTGAAGCATGCCTCTTTTTTCTCTTGTGACCTGCTCTTATATGACTCTTTATGTGTGAAAAAAAAGAAGAGGAGGCAAACAAGGGAGGTAAGTAAGTAGATAGAAAGGAAAAGAGAGAAAAATGAGAGAGAGAAGAGCAGATTTAGTATCTTTTAATACATTATTTTCATCTTGAATTAACCTTCCTACTGTTTGTGTTAGGCCAAAACATAAATGTGATGGGAGACACTGAGCTGCCAATAAAAAATGAAATGAAATGTAAATCCCATACCTCTTAAGTTGCTGAGTTGAGAATACTTGTAGAGATGTGGATATTTGTCCCATGTCTCTTAAGTGGGATGGGATGATATAGTATGACATCATGGTATCTGTGTGATCTAGCATTAGATCTTGGAAGACCCTAGTTCAAATCCCAATTCACCTAGGAAGCTCCCCAGATGACTATGGGGCCAGCTACACTCTCTCACAGAGATAGAATGGGGAAAGACGAACCATAAGCAGCAGTTCAGGCTCTTTAGAAGAAAGATGAGGCAGAAATGTAACAAAGAAAATAAGTAAGCCACCACTGTATTTTGTGGTATTTTCTGTCTCCAGAACAGCAAAGAAGAGGTCAGTAATGCTTGTTGGATTTTAAGGCAGTGGAATGATGAGACTATTCCAGATTGTATTCTGAATTTAAGAAGCTATCCAAGGTGCTGAACCTGTTTGGGTTAGGACTCAGCACTTTGACTAGGGTCTTTCAGGATTACACTAAACCCGAATGTCCATGGCTGTTGTGGGATTCTGCAATTTGTAACCCCAAAATGTAATTCTAGCCTAGCATAGAGCTCAAATGTAAATGATCTATTCAGTCATCCACAACCACATCCTAACTCCATTGTCTCTTATTTTTATCAGTTTGTTATTCATTTGCAAATGACTGTAAGTGAGAAGGCTGCCTAAGCCAGATTCAGCTAAGAAGGATATTTCAGCCTTTAGATCCTAGAGATTGCTTTAAAACTTTATCTTTGCTCTTCTAGCTGCAGGTATGTCTACCTTCAAGTGATATCCACATCCCATTCATCTGAAGTGCTTTGGAGTAATCCAGGCCTACTCACTTCCTAGACAACTGATGAAAATAGAAGAAGCCTTTTCATGGACACCAGTGATGTGCAGGTGAAAATGGAACAGAAGCAAAAGAATGTGAAATGTCCTTCTTTGCTTCTTTGGCATCAGGTAGTTTGCAGTGCAGTCCTAGACAAATTTACTTAGAAATAAGCTGCTCAGTTTAGCAACACCTATTTCCAAGCAGGAATGCATGGATTTCCAACCAAAAGCTAAAATAAGGACCCTGTCTCTCCAGTCCCCAAGGCAACCTCCTAAAGGGGAAGAATGTGTCGGTTCTCATCAAATGGCTTTTTGGAAACAGGAGCGGGCTGTGAGGAATGGAAACAATAACAGTGTTTTTAACTACTCATATAGTAAGGCCATCAGGCAAAGGAAGGTGGTAATGCCATAGGCTCAGAAAGTGTGCATGCGAGGAGGGGATTGGCTGTTGCAGCTTCAGATATTGTTTGATTTCACCTCTCAGAATTCTAGCACTATTGGCTTGTGACCTCCATAGCCTTGGTGTAATGAATCCATTCTTGGTTTTAGTCTGAACTTCTATGAGTCCTCCAAGATGCTGAACTTATTTTAATACTCAGCACTTACGACAGCTCCTTTAAAATTCAGCAGATTCAAGGAAGACACCAGCTGTCACATCCATGCTCACTGGGGCTTCTGGGAGGTGAAGTCCAGCAACATCTGTAGCCTCCTTGCCACAGGGGTGAACCACAGTATTAGAAGTGATCACTTGTTTCTCAGAACTAGTTTCTCATGCTGGACACCTTACTTCCAGTTAAAGCTGTAACTTGTGCTTTTTGCCATTTCTTTCCTTAATCTAGTTTCTTACCCCCACCCTACTTTTTGTGTTCTCTCTCTGTAACTATCATGTCCCTGGGCTCTGCTGCTAAGACAGTATGCCTCTTTCATTCCTGTTTTCCCTTACATCAAAGAGAGTTCTGGTTCTTTGAGCTGTGTGTGGTTCAGCCCTTAGCAACTTCTTCAGAAGTTGCAGTAACAGCCTGACACTGTAAGTCAGTGATGAAACAGCAAAGCAATCTATGCTGGGTGTACTTAGATGGCAAAAATTGCCATCTCAGCAAATGACACCTACACAGGTACTCAACCAGAAATACCAGCTGCCACTGTTTAAGAGGATCACAGTAGTAGTGTCCACCTCAGTGTTGAATTAGCTGCCCTAGACAAATATTTCTTTTGGAGTTTGTTGTGTCTGAAATCTGAACTTCACCCCATCTGTCCACTCAGAGTACAATGAAACCTCCTTAGGCTGTGTGTCAAAGAATAATTCTAGTTGATGTATTTTACTGGGCAAATTATAGCCATTTAGCAGAAGAGAGAAGCAAGGTTTCAAGCAAGACTCAGGGAAGCTGTGTGGGGTAGTGATTTGAGCATTGGACTATGACTCTGGAGATCGGGGTTCAAGTATCCACTCATCCAAGAAACCCAGCGGGTGACCCTGAGCAAGTCACACTGTCTCAGCCTCAGAGGAAGGTGAAGGCAACTATCGTCTGAGCAAGTGTTGCCAAGAAAAAAACATGATAGGTTCACCCTAGGTTTGCCATGAGTCAGAAATGACTTGAAAACACACAACAGCAACAGCAACAACAACACAGTGTCAGAGCAAAACAAAAATCAGGATGGGGAGGAGGTTAGTGTTACTTTCTTTAAGTCCAACAACCCATAGACACTTTTGGTAAGGACATGAGAAAAGACTTTCTTTTGTGACTGTCCTCAGACTGTGGAACTCTGCCCCTGCCCCTTTGTTCTCCTTCCATTGTCAAGCCGTGTGTGTGTGTGTGTGTGTGTGTGTGTGTGTGTGTGTTTATTTGACAATTGACTGGAAGCTGTAGAATAGACAGTACTATACCACCACGTTTCTCATTATGTTTTTAAATGGTTTTAAACTGCTTTAATTCAGTGCTTAGTGTTAATAGAGGAAGGAACTGACAAAACCAACTCTTGCCTAAGAAAACCCTATGAAATTAATGGGGTTGCCATAGATTGACAAGTGACTGGAGGGCACATACAGTTTTAATACAATAGTTTATTCAAAAATTTTTAAGCTGTTCTTCAGTTTTATAATTGATGCCTTTAACTGTTGCTGTTGCTGTGTGCCTTCAAGTTGTTTCTGACTTATGGTGACCCTAAGGCAAACCTATCACAGGGTTTTCTGGATCTAAGAGTGTGTGATGTTCCCAAGGTCACCCAATAGGTTTCCATGGCCAGGTTCATAGCTCAGTGCTCAAGCCACTACATCACACTGGTTCCATAGCTATGTCTTGTTTTAATTCATCTTCTAAGCCATGTTAGGCCCTGCACTGGGAAAACAGTGGGAAAACAACCATTTTATACAAAGACCAATATTAAAAATTTGGAAAAAATATAGGTTAAGGATATATCCAAAAACACCCTTATGGTTGTCACAAGAAGCATTTTATAAAAGAGAAAATATCTTACAAGATAGATGGATAACATACAAGGATTTAATAAAAACTCATGGTGGCTCAGCTAGAATAAAATCGCAGGAAGAATGAAGAAAACAGGGTATCCACTGTCATTGGTTATTATATAGACAATTACATGAAAAATTTAAAATGGAATTAAAAATAAATGGTTTTCAAACAGAAAGGGCAACCTTTGACGAGTTAATATTGTAGAAGGAATCTCAGATAATATCTGAAATATGCAAAGTTTTGTTAAGATGGGACACGGAAGAAGAGGTTGTCAAAGAACCAATGATATGTTGGTTCCAAAACTTAGTCCATTCAATTGAATTAGCGAATTGGGAGAAGGCTTGGAAGAAAAGATTGAAATACACAGCATGTCAGAATCTAAAAGAAAATATTTATAAAATGCATCTATGGTGGTACCTCCCCCATGAGAGACTGGCAAAGATTTATAATTGTAGTGACAAATGTTGGAAGTGCAGAAGTGAGAAGGGCACTTTCTACCATATGTGGTGGACATGGCCAAAAGCTAGGAAATATTGGAAACAAATACATTTGAGAGTTGAAAAAAATTGGGAATACAATTTCACATGTCACCACAAATGTATCTACTGGGAATGCCAGAAGATGAATTGGAAAAAAAATATGATGAAATCTTATTTTATATGACTGCTGCTGCAAGGATTAACTATGCTAAAAATTGGGAAAAAGCAGATATATCTAGCATAGAAGACTGGCAATGAAATCTATATGATATGGCAATTATGGATAAGATGACGACATTAATAAGAGGGAGCTCTTTTGGGAAGTTTGTTAAAAAATGGGACCCTCTTATACAATTTTTTGAAAGCAAATGGAGAGATTTGATGGTAGAGAGCTTTACAGATTGAAGAGAGAGACATGAAGAGTGAGATAAATGAAGAGAGAGATGAACTTTATTTAACTTATGTTAACTATCTGTAACATTTGTTTTTATCTTGGTCTGTCCATCCATTCTTGTAGAGGGTTTGAATTTGAAGCATGTGACAGTCTTTTTCAGCACAACAATCTGTTGATAGTTCTGGAGCGTATTGCACTACAGAGAGGCACACTTGGTGGAAAATTGAACTTTTGCCGTAAGAGGGAAAAGGGTAGGTTATCTTCTTTATAGAATCATATTTTAAAATATTCTTGCTCTATCACTCTTATTTATTTTGATTGTTCTCTACCCTCTATTAGCAGTAACCATGTTTGTGGACTTTAGCAAAAAATAGGCAGCATCCTTATATTTTACAAGGACGTGACCCTATGGAACTTGTTGGACCGCCTCACCATTGGCAATGGATCTCTAACGCTGATGAAAACTGTAGACTAGCAACATTTGGAGACCTAGAAGTTACCTACCACTACCATAATATTTGTTGTGTTGCTGCTGCTGCTGTTGTTATGTGCTTTCAAGTTGTTTCTGACTTATGGTGATCCTAAAGTGAACCTATCACAGGGTTTTCTGGGGCTGAGAGAATGTGACACACCCCAGGTCACCCAGTGGGTTTCTATGGCTGATCAGGGAACTGAACACTGGTCTCCAGGGTCATTGTCCAACCATAGTACTTACCTGAAAGAAAGCTGCTCTGAATTCAGCAGGACGTCCTTTTCAGAAGAAATGCATAGGATCGTGCTATAAATTACTCAAATCAAAACTTTCTGACTTAATAATTACATATTTGTTAGGGTTACCCATCACCACCACCACCAAAATATATTGGACATTTAAACAGACTGCTGAGGTTGGCTGTAGCAAAATATTCCTGAATACATTTAATCAGAATGTTAAGAATTAAGAATGGATTAGTTTGGGTAGTTTGTTTTTTAAAAAACTTTGATCAAACAATGGCTCCAGTTCTGTGCACAATCACTTAAGAGTAAGTCCCATTAAATTCAGTAACGTTTGCTTTTGAATAAATTTGCACACTGTAAGAAAGGGCTACTGTACTGACATCACTTTTTCATAGCAGTTGCTCTTTTATTCTTGAAATAAATGTTTAGGCCCTTGTTTCTTCATGAGCGTTAGCCTTTCTGTTCCATTTTTAACATTTATGTAAGAAGACGGTGCATTCTTGCCCTACCTAGTAAACCACTGCACCGTAATGATCTATGTGACATCTTACTTAACTATGTCTTTAGGTCAACTCAAGACAGTTTGCTTTTCTCCTGATGGCTATTTGGGAGGTCATGTGGCCATTCCAGTAAGTACGTAGCTGATGCAGGAGGTAAGAGGCTGCTTTTAGTATATACTCAAGACAAATGGTGCAGTTGGAGCTCTGTAGCCATTTAGATTTTATCTCTCGGTTTTAGCCCTTGCTTTTCAGAATCAGACAGGGGCTCTGCTTGATGAAATGTTGTCTGTACCCATTTTTTAAATTACATTAGTGTTTCATGCCCCTGGATCTTTTTAAAATTGATTTTACACTTTCAAACACTCCATGCCACTTATGATCATCATGAAAATGTGTATTTTGTTTTTCTGAAGGACTGAATTGAATAAGGGTTTTCAAATTGCACTACTAGAGCAGTCCTGATAGATAAACTAAAATGTTCATCAAAGTTTGGAAAAGTGTTTTGTTTTGTTTTTGAGAAAGGGTTCAAAAGTAATGAAGTTTGATGCAGAAAAAAAAGTGTTCTGTAATAATTTAAAAATTAACCAGTTTTATTAGGCATCAGCTTTTGTGGTTTGCAAATGAATAAAATCAACAATTACAAGAGTAGATCTGATCTCTAGAAACACCTAAAGAGGTATGATTCATTTTTTTTCTGTAGCCACTCGAAATCTCAGTTCAGCCAGAAAGTGATAACATCAGATCTGCACACAAATTCCAACTCAGCAGAGGGACCTTGGGTTTTCCTTTTGAAACTATATAGGTAATTTATTTTATTTTATTTTATTTTATTTTTTTATTTTATTTTTTTGAAGCCTGGTGACCAAGGTCAGCTGCACCTGCATAAACAACACTGGCACCACAGGTAGCCTCACACTGCACACACCTCAGGAGGAATGTAACCTTTTCTAAAACCGATTGAAAGTTCTATCTGGAAAGCTGCACTTATCAAGAGGTTGCTGTTAAAGAGGGAAAGGCATCACAGTATGTCTATATATGGCTGCATACACATACTCCTGTCAGCAAGGAAGTGTAGTTTGGCAAATATACACTTGCTGCGTCAAACTCCTGCCTGCTGGATCATAGTGGGGCAGCCTGCTACCTGTTCTTTTCCAAGATAGCATTTTGCTGCTAGGCCTCATGACCATAGCAACTGGCCTATTTTTGTACCTGTAAATTTTCCCCATATTCCCCAATCCAGTCTTTATTCAGAACTGTTAACAGTCAGAGGTTGGGCTCCTAAGGGAATACGCTGTCCTCTCCCTTGCTGCTAGGTCTTGTCTCCATAGCAACCAGCCTATTCCAGTACCTATAAATTATCCCTATATTCCTCAATCCAATCTGCATTCGTAGTTGTTAACATACAGAAGTTGGGTTCCTGTGGGAATACACTGTCCTCCTCCTTGCTGCTAGGCATCATCTCCATGGCAACCGGCCTATTCCAGTACCTGTAACTTTTCCCCATAGTCCCCAATCTAATCTGTGTTGTCTGGTGACTTTGATGTACTGGCTTTTTCTTTTTTTGCTTTGCTTTGGTTTGCTTTCTGTTGAATTTGTGCAATGGCATTATGTTTTTCTGGAAGCATTTTTTGTTTTGAATTTCAGCTTTAAGATTCCTCACATATGGAACCCATACAATCTACTGTGTGAGGTAAGACCTTGTAACTATGGCCATTTCTGCACTATACTGTTATAGTGCTATTATTCTACTTTCAGCATCCTGTGGAATCCTGGGGGTTTGTAGTTTATTGAGGCCAAAGACCTCTCTGGCTGAGAATTCTTAAATGCCCCTCCTTAAACTACAAATCCCAGGATTCCATAAGATGTTAAAAGTGGAATAATAGCACTATGACACGTAGTGTGGAAATGGGCTATGTTGTGTAAGTCACTTTAATTTTTCTAACACTTGCCTCCCAAATGTTTTCTGGCATCTTTATTGATGGTAGGCCTCATCTCCATAGCAACAGGCCTGAGGCCCAAGAGCTCTTGGCTGAGAATTCTAAAGGCCCCTCACCCCAAGATTCCATAGAATCTTCATAGCCAGCCAATCATATGAGGTCTTCCCACCTCACTCAGCCAATCGTATGAGGTCTTCGCCTGCCTGATGCAGACAAACCAACGAACTCGCAAACAGACAACCTTTGACTTTTATGTAGTAGATTGTGGCATCAAAAGGCACTGAGAAGATCGAAAGAGCCAACAGCAATCCATCTTGTCCATTTCATGGCAAGGTCACTGACTAGGTTCACTTCAATTACAGCTTCAGTTCCACAGTTCATTGGGAAGCCAGGCTGGCATCAGTCCATATAATTGGTATCATCCAAGACATCTAGAAATGACATATCATGGAGATTGGATGGTAATGTGCAATTCTACTTCCATGTTGTGTGGCTGAAAGAATGCCTTAATATCCCCGGTTTCTTCACTAGGTTCTTCTTATACTATTTGTTTGGCCAATTGATTTCTTCAACCCTAGTAGAGCAGAGATGGGCAATACTAGAGGGCCCAGGGACCAATTTGCTGCGTTGGCACTGTCTACAGGCCTCAACAGGCCTGAAAATAATATATAAATTCATTAATGAACACTGACATTAGAATTAAAACTTGAAGTGACCACTTTAATTATAATTTGAGGGGCTGAGTTGGGGGCTTAGGTTGGACACTTCTTTTAAGACACAACTTTCACCCTTGGAAGCTTCCAGGATTAGAATAATCAATTGGGGGTGATTTAGGGGAGGAGTAATAGAAGGAGCATGGAGTGTCAGCTTTCTGTGGTGCCTGCACGGGTGATGCTTTCATGATATTGCTGAAGCCTCCTGGCAGTCTATAAATACGTTCTGAATTATTTATCTCACTGCTTCACCCAACTGGGTACGCAGTATTCTTTTTTTTTTTTTTTTAAAGAGAGCAAACAGATAGAGTTTCCCCACCCACCAAGCCTCCTTCATGCCACAGGCTTACAAAATGCAGAGGACACTTATTAGTGACCCCAGTGTGGGACCCTCATGCGTAAGTCCCCTAACTATGACCCAAGCTTCCTAATCTTTAAGCATGCAGACAGTACCCCAATAAAAATGTGGTGTGATGAAATCCTTGATAGAAAACTATCTCTTTGATCTTCAATGGGGTATGAGAAATAGTATCATAAATTACGAATATCTGACTCTGAATCAAACCAAAAGACACTTATTATTTCAAGTAGAATGCCCAATTTCTTTTTTTTAAATCAAAACAAAACAACCCCCAATGTATTTTTTTTTTGTTAGTCTGCTCAACTCTTTGCCTCTGATCAATTTAAGTACATCAATGACCAATCACATCCAAGAAAGGTGTTTTTTTAAGATAGCATTTTTTTAAAGACAAGTAGTTTGATAGCCTGAGGCAAACTGCCTGAAATAGTAATTAACTAAATGCAGATCTAGTTGGAAAAGGCCTTGAAAGATCATGAATACCTAGTCTACTTGCTATGAAAGCAGGGCTTTCAAATGAAAACTGCACTTAAAAAATCTAATCAGCTTTGCCAAATCTACTCATATAGCTAGGAGGTTGCTTGCTTGCCATGTCACATATTCGTTACGTACACACAAAAGAATTTCATTTCATTGCTGTGTTTATCTCAAAGGTGTTTTCTCCCATGCCATTAACAAAAAACAAAGTATTTTGTTTGGAGGTGGTGTTTTAACATCAGACTTAATCATGACAACCAAGCATTCTGATCCATGAAATTGTACACTAACTAGCACACTAATCCACACTCATGGATAATTTATTTTTAACTGTCTTTGGTTCTGTTTCTTCCAATTTGTGTCCTCAGGACAGATCTCCATAACAAATAAATTTATGACGGTAGAGGTAAAGAACAAGCCGTACTAAATCAATGTATACAAAAACTGGTGAGCTTATTATATGCTTCCCTGCCAGCAATCCATTTGAAAATCAAAGGAAGAAAAGAAGAACTGAGCGTCAGAAAACTACAAAATGTTCAAAGTTCATAATTAAAACCTATTTTCTTTGATGGTTTATCTACCATCAGTTAGATGACAAGTCATACATTATGGCCTAAACCAGGGTTGGGAATCATGCAGAAAAGAGAGTTCAGAATTATTTTGAAGTAAACATGCATATGAGTGCATTGCATTAGTCTCATATAGGACTATTCATCAAAAACTTAGGTCCAATCAAACCTTGGAAATGTTACCCTTCCCAGAATTCCCTAGACAGCCAAAAGTAACTTTCCTGGTGAGCTTCCTGCAGTTCCTTGTTGATTGCACACTCGCTGGGAAACTGCCACATGCTCTACTGAATGGCCTCTACTTGCTGATATTATTTCCTTATATATTCTCTTCAGGTAGGATGTGGTCGTCATACCTTACCTTTTAGAGGACGAGGGTGTTTGGGCAGCAAAGCTATTTCAAGCTCTGCTCCTAAGATCAGAGAGATGGAAACCTGGTATCTGCGAAAGCAGGAACATTCTTGTCACCACTAGTATCAGAAACTAGTTTAGTGGGATAACAAGACAAATAATAGAGGATCAGGACATGATATCACTTATAAGAGGAAAAAGAACCCCCTGGCCATCATGAGAAACCGGAAACCATTTTCAAAGCACCACTGCAGTTATGACTTTATCTACATCCCTCATGTTATACAGTAGCTCCCTGTCCCACCATCCATACATTCCTTTGGGCATCCAAGACAGGAAAGCTTGCCTGTAGCTTGCCTGTGTGTAAGCCTCTTCACAGGAGGACTTGGAGTTTTGTGAAAGAGGAAAAACTGCTACAAAGATTATCTCTTTCCTCCACAACAGTGATTCTCAGCCTTTTGTCTCTGCATTGGTTTTGGACTTGAGTTTCAGAATCCCTTATCATTGATCATGCTGGCTTGGACTTCTAGGGGATCAGAGACTGGGAACTACTGCTCTAGAGGATCACTAACAAATAAAGACTTTCACTCTTTCCCTGGGAACAGACAGTTACATAAAATATAACTATGAGATCTTGACAAAACCATGCTGCAAGGTTTTAACTACCAAATTAGCAACTTGAAGCAACAAAGTGTAAATTATCTTATAAGACTGAGGAGTACAGAGGAGCGCTTCACCCAAATAAAATAAGCATCAGCCATCCCAACCCCATACATAATGGGTATAAGCTGAAAATGTGTTCGCTCACCCACCAACTCACTATGTGACCTTAGGACAAGTCATTATTCTCTCTTATGATCGTCTATGGCAATCATAAGACTGTCATTTCATACAGGGTAGTTGTAAGGATTAGAAGAAGACAAAGTATATGAAATGTTTTGAGTACTCTAAAGTACAGTATAATTTAACCTGCAGTAAACTAGAACCAATGCCTTTATCCACCTGGGTTACAGAGATTTTGATAACAAATGCTGAATCTCTGTTGAGCTTTGTGGATGTGCTTTTTTCTCAGTTGACTTTCTAACTGCTGAAAGGTCTTTGTAGTTTCCTGTGCTGGACCTGTCTCTGAGTGACAATACAATTTTTCCATGGTGAAATTCTTAAGGATGTTAAGAAAGCTCTATGAAATTCATGGGGTCACCGTAAGTCAACAGGCAACTTGAAGGCACATTCGTATACACATGTCTATGCCCACTGAGGAAATTTCCCTTGTGTTACATTTAGTCCAGCTGTCCAGTATGATAACCAACTAGACTAGGAAGGGGGAACCTGTGGCCTCCTAGATGCCTCTGGAAGCACTTCAATCATCTCTATCCCCTGACCATGTGAGTTAATAGGGGATAATATCTAGAGGGCCCTAGGTTCCCCATCTTAGATTAAAACTGGCTCAAATCAGTCCCAGGCCCTTTCCGCACCAGGAAGTTAAAATGGGCCAAGGCTTCCTGTCACGGAGGTCATCTGCACCTTGGATCGGACTAGGTTCAGACTATTTACCTTAGTTCCGCACCTTAGTCCGATCCAAGTCGCCCCCAAGTGGTCCTCCAGCATGCTAAGTGAAGACCGGAAAAATCCAGTCTTTCGATCTTCTGGAGCGCGCCATTGCGTTCCTCACTTGTGCAGATGTGCAGGCTCGCACCAATGCAAGCCTGCAATCAGCGGAGGGCGGGCTGTGGGCGTGGCCAGCGTCAGCGGTTGGTCCAGACCCACGAAGAACAGGAAGGTGCCAGTTTCAGCCTGAGCAGTGCAGCTCTACGACCTCACACTGTTCCAATTTGCCCTGGACCAAACGGACGAGCCCTGCAGAAGGGCTTAAGGGAGAGTCCGCATTGCTTCGAGCTAAGAAGAAGTGGTGAGTAACAGCACAGAGCAATTCACTCGCCTCGTGAGGAAAAGGTCCCAGTCTCTGAAAAATTTTCTGGACATTCATTACCATAACCATGTTAGAATCTTAGTCATTACTTGACTTAAATGCATGTAATGTTTCAACATTAATAAGCAATATATGGAAAGGGTTGGACTCGTTTTTGCAAAATGCATTTAATGGAAGTGTAGCCATATTTGCACTACACTGTTATAGTGCTATTATCCCAATTTCAACATCCTATGGAATCCCAGAGTTTGCAGTTTAGAGAGGGGCATTTAGAATTCTCAACCAGAGAGCTCTTTGGCTCTCCAGAATTCCCAGGATGTTGAAAGTGGATAATAGCACTGTAACAGTGTAGTGCAGAAATGGTCTGTGTGTTCTGTGCTGATAGACTGAATTATCCCATAACAGCCTGCCCAGATATGGAGATATTCAGGAGCGGAGCTTCTCTTGGCTCCAACACCCTTTCAGGCCCATCTGATGGAGATATGAGACAGGAACTTTGTGATGGCTGCTTCTAGGATCTGGAATTCCCTTCCTTGGGGAAGCTAGAATGGCTCCTTCCTTGCTTTCCAGATTCTGTCAGCAGGTCAAGACTTTTCTACTCCCACAGAGTTTTGGGAACTAGCTGTTTTTCAAACAAAAGCCTTTTAATAAAGAGCTGATCTTTAAATTGATTTTTATATATTATTTTTTCTAAATGTTTTTAATGTGGTTGGTAGTTTTACTGCTTTTTAAAGATAATCTTTTGTATTTGCTCTTGTCTGAAATTGTAAACCACCTTGAGTCCTAGTTCTTTGAGGAAAAGAGGAATATAAATAATGGGAAGGAATGAATGTATGAAATGAACAGTCTCTTTCCATTTCAGCCATCCAGGTGACAAGAGGACCACTGCCCCTGCTCACTCCACCAAATGACTGGACCGGCTGCCATCCACTCCCTTCCTAACAAGTTAGAATGTCACAAGTTTGTAGAAGCCCACAGCAAGCCCTCACTTTTCATTTTGTAGCATTAACTAGCAGTATTCATGCCTAAAATACTCATCTCATCATCTGCTTGTCATTTCGGGTTACTTAATATAGCCAACACTGAGTGACAATTTGTGTTGCTAATTTGAGAGTCAAAGATACTAATAATGGCTCCCAACATCTAAGGGTATCATTTCCTTTTCTAATGGGAGACTGGTGATTAAGGCCCTTTTCGCACAAAGACTGCATCCCAGCATGGGGATGCGAGAGGAGCGGAATCACGACGACTCTTCTGCATGACATCATCACAGTCCCACCCTTCTCCCACCCCCAGCAGGCATGACTGCAGGGTAAATCATTGACAGAGTTGACCAATGACCCCAACTGCACAATGCTCTTGTCCTTTCCAGCCATGTGGAAGCACCAGAAGTGCGATGGAGTCACTTCCTGTCCCTAGCACAGCATGGAAAGAGCCTAGCTGCACTGCGGGAAGGAAGGAGTGTGTCCCTTGTGCTCACTTCCGCAGGGAGCAGTTGGGTGCAGAGGGGAGCCTTCCCATCGTGCTTCCTTCCCGCTAAAGGCACTGCCAGGATTGTGACCAGAGGATGAGAGGATCAGGTAACGTGTGGAAATGGCCTAAGTCTTGTATCATATTACTAGTTCTACTTCTAACTAGGCTCATTGAATCAATTGTTGAATGATGTGTTAACAGATAGATAATTGTCATTGATTTAATGGGATTTCTCTAGCTGAGGCTACCAGTAGGCTTCAAGCCTAAGACCTCTATCTTAAGCATACCCGTTATGAAATAATTTTGGTTCAAGCCAGCGGGACTTGCTTCATACCCTCCAACATTTCATGAATGAAAACCAGGACACATATGTTCAAGCAACATCACGGTGTGGTTAATATGGCAAAGGCTACTAATGAGAAAGAACATTCATTAATTAACAAGCAATGATCAGCTGCAGCAGTTTGCCTTTACCTGAGCCTACTGGGAAGGGCAAGATTCTGCCTCCTCCTCTTCTCTCCTTTCTGCTGAGATAATTAAATACAAAATACTTTTGCAGTTTGAAATCAATTTGCAGCAGTTGAATGAGCTGAGAGCAAAGGGGGAAAGTGAGAGGAGGACAGAGAAACTGGGTCATCATTAAAGCAGCTGAAAAAGTGGGATGACAGAGGATTAATCCCTGAAAATCAGGACAGTTAGAGGGTATGTTACTTCAAGGTAAACATGTTTGTGACTGATCTACAAATGTTACATTCTGGTTTGTCTGCAGATGCAGCTGATATATTCTCCTACAGAAATGGGAAATGTTTCACAGTTGCATCATGAGTGGTTTATCTCTCTAGGGTATTACGCTCTCAACACATTTTTATATTAAGACGTAAAAAGGAGCACATCAATTACATGTTTTAATCTCCTCCCATGCTACCTCATTATCAGAACTGAAACTTAGCCACGGAGAATGAGTGCTGAATATAATGAAATACATGGCCAATTTCATAACAAGACTACCATAATTATGCTAATAATAAGTAGGTGTTGTTTTTTCCTTTAGTAGCCACTAAGCAGTGCAAATCCATAACACTGGGTGTAGTGACCAAACAACAATGTTGCTCTTTGTGAAAGAAGAAAGCAGTGGTCTTGGTTCACCAGCAACTTGTGCAATGACTGGCAGCCATGTTCACTCATAGTAGTAAACCTGAATGAGCAAAGTACTTGTGCGTCTGTAAGCTTATTCAGAATTTCCTCAGAGAAGCAAACACCAAGTTCCTGAAACAGAAATTGACAGTCAGGGAAAGAGTATCTGTAGTTGTCCTCTCTTGTAGAGTCACAAGATTTCTTTCCCAGATGGTCTTGTGATGGGGGAGTGCTTAGTGATGGGGAAGTGACAAGCCCTTCCCACCAAGCCCTCCATAGTTCCCTGATCAAAGAGAAGGAGACATAAAGGAGACTACTGCTGTACAGCTTAGAAGAAATCCTAACACTCAGGAGTGTAAGAGGTTGGCCTTATCACAAGGAAGAGCTAGTTAGTGTTCCAAGGCCCCAAAAGTAGTTAGGTGCTATTATAATCACAGTTTTAAATCAATCCTTTACTTTCCAATTTCTAAAACATTTACTAAAAGAAAGAAAGAAAGAAACCCTGATCACTGCAAGCTGCTGTTTTGTGATACAAACACATTGGGTCTTTCTGCCCTACACTGTTATAATGCTACTATTCCACTTTCAACATCCTGAGGTCAGAGAGCTCTCTGCCCAAGAATTCTAAATGCTCCTCCCTCAACTGCAAACCCCAGGATTCCATAGGATGTTGGAAGTGGACCGATAGCACTATAACAGAGTAGTACAGAAATGGTCATTCTCTTCCAGCCACCTTGTTATTGTCTCAGTGCCAACAATATATCACGATCAAGCACTTGAACAATGTAATATTCATCCACCACCATTTAATGAGGCCATGCCCATGTAACTAGGAAAACAAGAGGATAGAAAAGGGGATCCCAAGTAAAAGACATGACCTTTCACACTGATCCATTTTTGACGTTCTAAATCAACTGGCCACGCCCTGCAGTAAACTATCTTTTCCATACCTAGAGCGGTAGTCATTTTGTAAGGATACCATTTTGGCTTTTTCAAAGCTCTAGATATGCCCACAAGTTCAAAAGAGTTTGGGATTGTTTACACTGGTAGTTTAATTTATGGGCTTTTCCGCACTTTGCGGGAGAAACGGGGCAGTCTGTTACTCACTGGACTAGCACGCTCCCCCTTGACGATCCACGATGATCCGGAGCAGCGCATGCCCGCGCTACACACTCTCCGGAGACGAAAATGGAGGCTTCCGGTTGGCGGAGGCTCTCCACCAACCGGAGAAGCTCGCCAGCTGGAAGCCCGCCCCTGGAAGATTTGCAGCCTCGCGCTGGCACAAGCTTGCAAATCTACACTTAGGGTAGCAACGGACTGGGGCGCGCTGGGCTATTGAAAGTCCTCTTTTAATCGGTCTTTCAATAGCACAGGGAACCACCAGTTCTGGGCGTTCCAGAGCAGGCTGAAGTGTGGACAAACATTAAGTAGTCCGGACCTAGTTCGCCCCCAAGTGTAAACGTCCTTGCTGGAGGACGTGCCGCCCCGTCTTAAATATAAAATGTGGAAAAGGCCTATGTATGGCAGGAAAAAAGTCTCCTGTGTGCTACATGCAGCCCCAGGGCCACTTTTGCGATTCCCCAGGAGCCATTTTCCCCCTATTTTCACCCTTAAATGACTGTAGAGGATGCGGGTGCAATTTCTTCATGTTTTGAGGACCCATGGATCATTTTAGGCTGAGACAGATATTAACAAAAACAGGCCTGTTCTGGCCTAAAATGGACCAGAGAAAGCTAAAGAAACGAAGAAATTGCTTTGGAGGACACATGGAGGCCAAAAATTTTTTGGGGGGGAGGGTATGGCTCTCCAAAGTCCACTAAGGGGGGGGTCAGTGTAGCTCCCCAAATCCCAAAGAGTTCCCACTTCAGGACTACAAAATTTTTGCTTACAATGCACACTGAAATGGTGTACGTGGAACTATTTCCAGTCCCCTGCTTCAAAAAATTAACACCCTCTCTCCTAATGATTCACCACATTTGACTCCTGAAAGTTTTCTGAACCTTGTGAGACCTTTTCCAGAAGTAGTTTTCATACTGAGTTGTTTAATGTAATACCATATTTTATAGTTAGTACGCCTTAATCTGGTTTATAATGTTTCTTACCAGCTGAACTGATGAATTTCAGAGACAAAAAGAGGAAGAATGAGCTGCCAAATACAAATGATGGAATTATATTCTTTTTGACATAAATTCAGATGTCTTTGGCAGATGTGAATTTTGACATGTAAATAGTAAAGCTTAAAAGTCAGAACATGAAACTCCTGTTTGTCAAGGTCTAATATATCAGATAGGGGTGGTACAGGTCCCAATACTTCTTCTTTAATTACTCTGTCAACACATGGGTGTGAACATTCTTGTCTGATAGCCTTGATGTTGTCTTTCCAGCTTAGGCTCTTTATTTGTACCTTCTGCCACTGTTGCTAAATCAGGCTTTGTTCTTGATTTTCCCACTGTATAATTCCTCTTCCTGTCAGGTGGCATCCATCACTCACATGTAAAGCCACACTCGGAGAGCAGCAGTTGTACAAACCACCACTAGAAACAAACAAAAATGCTAGAGAGAACTGCAAATTGACTAACAAAATGCACATTTAAAACACAAGAAGAAGCAGGGAAATGAATGTTACATAACTATAGATAAATAAATTGCTAAATGGCAACCATGCAAAAAATAAATCCAGAGTGTACTGGATAAAGAGACGATAAAGTACAAGTAGATAAATGTAAGAGGTGGTAATTCATGACAGATTTTTGGTATTGTCTCATTTCAAAAGTATTCTTTAGAATTAACAGAGTTTCTCAAGAGAATCCCATAAACTACAAATGCATCAATATTCTTGAATTTTAGACCGTATATACATTTTATTAATCACTGTAACTGTGTATTTTGGTGCACTTACATAAGAATATACTAAGCTCCCTGTATCCACTGGTCCATTTCTGCTGCTCTACTCCTCTACATGGAAGTGGTAGCCTAGTATGAATTAATTTATGCCTTTCAAGCAAACCAGTTCTGCTCATTTCAAAACTGCATTTTATTCAATACCCTGCAGTGGTACACACCTTCATACAGTATCATGTAGTGCTGTCCATTGATAGAAAGACACTGTAAAACACAGGTAAGGGGTACTTAATAGGTGCACATTATGGCTGCACTCTAATATCCCCTCAGCATAGCATAAATACCCACATGTGGACTTACACTACATTGAGCCATAAACCCTTCCCCTGACTTAATGAAAAGCCACTGAAACTGCCCTGCATGGTGATTTCATGCTTCACATAAAGCAGGCGGAATGAGAGAAACACTTATAGCCAGACATAAAATGATTACAGCAGCACTGAGACTCTGGCAGATCTCAACACTGATGTCACTGTTTTGTTGTCTGAATATGGAGGCATAGCCAGATGGTTCTCCAATCCTGCCTGCCTGCCATGAAGCACAGAATTGCTATTTTGACTGGAGGAATTAGAGGAAGGCAATGACAAACTCAAAATTACCCTTGCCAAGAAAACCCTATGATAGGGCCACCATAATTCAGAGTCCCCTTGAAGGCAAATAACAACAAGCATACCTAGAAAGGAGCTTTTCAATAAGTTTGTGGGGTGGGGGAGCTTTGTGCATTTCAGAGGGAGGAAGAGAATAACAACCCCTGCAACACTCAAGAAAGGAGATCTGCATGCATAAGGCACACATAAGTGTGCGTACATACCTAACAGAATGCTGGCCTGCTTGGGCAGGTACTGTTGGATATATGAAAATATTCACACTAAAGCCTGGTTATACAATAGGAGTAGACCTTTTTTTTTTTTATGGAAGACAACATTCCAACCAGAAGTAATTTGTGGTGGGCCATATCATGCCAGGAGTGGGATGGTTCTAAAGCCAGTAAAATGGTCCAAAGGCAATAGTGGTCAAAATGCAAAAGTAGGTGAGTGTCCCACTTACCCTGTCTCTCTTGTTCTCTCTCTGTATGTCACCTTTTTTCTTTACCTGCCACCCCATTCTCCCTGTTCTTCCCACCTAGCAGACTTCTGCAGAAAGGGCAGAATCCTCATACACAGATGCAAACTGATCACCTGCACAGGGGTTTTTGAAATTAATCCAAGGGGTACATGATATCAAACCAAGGGCCATCCACAGTCACAGGCCACAGATCACTCACATAGTTAAACACAGAGAGACCAATATGGTATATCCACGAATCTAACAGGGTGACAACCATGTAAACTTTCTGTCAATCCCCCTTTTCAAGGAATACATTCCTAACCCATGCCAAATTCTTTCTAGGTATGCTTGTTGTTATTTGCCTTCAAGGGGATTTTGAATTATGGTAGCCCTATCATAGGGTTTTCTTGGCAAGGTTAATTTTGAGTTTGTCATTGCTTTCCTCTAAGGCTGAGAAAGTGTGAATTGTCCAAAGTCACGCAGTGGGCTTCCATGACTGAGTGGGGATTTGAACCCTGGCTTCCCAGAGTTCTAGTCCTTCACTCAAACCACTACACTGCATTAGCTCCACAAGAACTATATTCCCTAGGTATTAAGGATAGCAAAAGTTCTTTCCAGATGAGTAATCACAGCCCCCAAGCCCTCTACACAGCATAGGATGGGCTATTTTGCTTCTCTTGCCCCTTTGAAAATGTCTTGGAAATTTACAGCTTTCATGCTTCCTGCCACTTCAGTTTAGAAAGGATCTGATTAGGCTAAAGGATATTGTAAATCTATAGATATAGTTATTTCTCATTATGTCACAACAGTTCTCCTCAATACATATCTTGGCATTGTCTTCTTCTCCAATTATTATGACAATGAGAGCACAATTTCTGCACTAAAATAAAGTCAAAATTTGCAGGAAAACACAACTGGTTCTTAAAGTTATTTATCCTGTTGAGAGACTTGAAACACAACTGCAGTTTTAGTTATGCTTCTTAAACTTAACCATTGGTTCCAGATTCAAGGAGAGGAGCCTCTTCCTGTCCAAATCAAACAAGATGCATTCATGAAGTTCAAGATAAGTATCATGATAATGGAAATGAACATCTGTGTCAGTTGCACACATAGTTCTTCCTTGCTAGATCCAGGCAGGGAGACTGAAAAGATATTATGCTTACTTTGCACATAACATTTCAACAAGTTGCCATTAAAAGGGAAAGGTGAAACCCAATGGAAGCTAGATTCCACTGCTCAAAACATGATCTCAAGTCCAGAACATCCAGTTCTAAATCTTGGGATGTAGCTCTGGTGTCTGGCATTGAGGATTAGTTTTCATTGGTTTTCACATTGGCTTTCACAAAACCTTGTTTGTTTTTAATGGTAAATGGTAAATGGAATAGTAAACACTGTCTATTTGATGCATGGCAAATTGCTGCAATTGCCATTAGCAGGAAGCTTCCTGGTCTCCTAGGCTATAGATCCTATCTAACAAGAACCACCCAACCCACATAAAAAAGGAGACTAGAAGAGAACAAAGCATATGTTTGCAGCACCTAAACTATTACCCAGACCAACTCGACTTTCACAAATGAGAATACAAGCGCTTGGCTCAAAATAGCAGGAAGCCAAGAAGGAAGTCAAAGACCAATGTAATTGACTTTGTGAGGGTGAGGTGGGGGTGGGGAAACCAAACAATCTGAATAATACACACTGAGTTTCCTGATATGTAGCAGCCAATGGGAGTGAAATAAAGTCATAGAGTCATAGGCCATTTCTGCACGGGCTAATAGAAATGGTGCAGAGTGTCCTCCAGGGAGGATGTCTGCACCTGGGAGCAGACTGGGTCGAACCTACTTAATGTAGATCCACACCTCAGCCCACTTTGGAACAACCCCAAGTGGTAGTCAAGAGTGCTTTTGAAAGACCACTTAAAACAGGTCTTTCAAAAGCACGGAGCGCACCATTCCGTGCCCGCTCTCCAGTGCAGATTTGCAGGCTCGCAGCGGCACGAGCCTGCAATCTGCTGGGGGCGGGCTTTAGGATGGTGAGCTTCAGCGGTTGGTCAAGACCCTCGACCAACCGGAAGCCGCCATTTTCGTCCCTGGAGCAGTGCGGAGCGACGAGCACACACTGCTCCAGAGCAGCATGGACCTGACCGGAGAGCCAAGAAGTCTGGTAAGTAGCGGCACGGGCGAAATCACCCCGTGTGGAAATGTCCATAGAAGCATAGTGTTGGATGGGGCCTCACGGCCACCTAGTCCAACCCACTGCTTAATGCAAGATCTCCATCTAAAGCACCTACTGTCCAGCCTCTTTTTGATAACGTCCAGAGAAAGACATCCCACCATCTCTCTAGAGAATTGGCTCTATTGTCAGACTACTCTTACTATCAAAAAGTTCCTTCTAATGTTCAGTCAAAATCTATTCTTCTGTAACTTCAAACCATTAAACCTGGTTCTACCCTCTGAGGCAGCAGAGAACAAACCTGAGCCCTTCTTTCCATGACAGCCCTTATTTAGAGACTGAACACAAGGAAAGGAAAACACCACCCAAAGTCTGAGAATATTATCCTTGCTGAAAGTGACAGAATGCAACTCATGATGCATGTCATGTGTGAGGAGGAGGGGGGTTAGGTTTCCTAGAGTGTCCTTTACCTCCTCCAAGTAATGCTAATCCTCCCTTCCAACTCTAGACCAATACTCTTGTGGTTCTTTTCACTTCCTCCTTCTCAAGACCCAAGTCTCTCTCTTTATAAAAAAAAGTTATCTTTAATTCTGCCTCAGAAGCTGCAGACAAGTAGGTGCCCTGTATCTTTATCTTAGTTAAACAGAACTAGGGTCCCTATCTTCTTCCATATCACAGTGCATTTCCTAAAATAAGTAGTAGCTTGCCTGCTTGCCTGCTTGCCTGCTTGCCTGCTTGCCTGCCTGCCTGCCTGCCTGCCTGCTTTCTTTCTTTCTTTCTTTCTTTCTTTCTTTCTTTCTTTCTTTCTTTCTTTCTTTCTTTCTTTCTTTTTTGGTCAAATTGAGAGTATCAGTGTGACTGTCTTCCAGAGTAAAATGTAATCCTTCAGGCATCCTAATATTTCAGAGAGTCATTCTGATTCCATTTATCAACTGTTGCACATTCACCTCTACTATCAATCCTACATCATAACAATTCTGTCATCATAATGCACACTTTGATGTTACTCTTGATACTTTTTTAGGATCTGCTGGTTGGAATGATGGTGACACCAGACTACACAGTGTGGGTAGACAACTGTGCTGGAGTTGGGGGCCATCTTTTGGGTTTGACCAGTTTTCTCAGTTTTTTTTTTCAGGGGTTTGAGTGGTTGGGAGTCACGGGGAGAGTGGAAAGCAAAACTACCATGTTTGGGGGTGGTTTGTGTGGTTGAGGGGAGATAGGCCAAAAATTGGCTGAAAAAAATTAAATGGGTTCCTGGGACCTTAGGGCCTGATATACAGAGTAAGGCAAAAATGGGCACCATGTGGCCCTCTCACCAGTTTCAGAAGCTTTCTTTAGACCTCTAGTGAGAGTGATGGTGTGCTGGAGGAGAGAAAGGATAAGAATTACTAGCACATTCAGGCTTGAAAAGGGAATAGGAGAGTTTATTCCAGCACTGCAAAATGAGCCAGACCCACCCACACATACACACTATGGGCTACTGCCAGGAATATGAGAAAGAGAGAGAGAGAGAAAAAGAAAAGGAAAGAAGGAAATAAAAAGAATAAGAAAGACACGAGCAGCAGAGAGCGTGACATACAGAGAGAACAGTGTGGCAACAAGAGAGAGGGAGGAAATGGGACAACCCAGGTTATTTTCATTCAGATCTTACCCTGTGCAACCTTTGGCCCTACCCACTGCTGGCACATAGCTATAGTGAAAAAAACATCCTTTGGGCTGATACAGCTTAAAAAGAGGTAAAGAGGGCCTGCTCAGCTCACTGTGGCAGATCTAGATACTCTCCACTTCCAGAGATGGTTTCTGAATGGGCTAGTGCAGAGACTGAGCTAAATGTTGTGTATTTTCCCCTGAAAAATAAGAGTACCATTGACTTGCAACAATTGCTCAGTTGAACTGAGAAAATAATTTAAAGATGGTCCAGGGTGTCTTTGGCCCTTTCCACATGGGGTAAAAAAACGGCTTAGGGCGACCTCATCCGGAGGTCGTTCACACCGTGGGGTGCGCTAGGGCGGTTTGAAAAGTGGAGGTTCCACACCTCAAACCGCCCTCGCGCGGCTGCAAGGGGTGGAGCGGCATGTTTTTTAAAAACCACATTTCATGTGGTTTTTAAAAAATGCGAGCGCGCTAACCCGTTGCAGCGCCCCATTTGAAACTGCAGGGATGTGCTAGCGCGTCTCTGCAGAGCTGCCCAGGGGCGGGCTTCCAGCTGGTGCGCTGCCCTGATTGGCGGAGCGCCGCCGGAAGTCGCCGGCTGCCATTTTGGGCGCCGCCGAACGCCGCCGAAATTCGCCAGCGTGTGGAGCGGCGAACGCGCGCTCCCCGCAAGGACGGAGCAACCCGTTTTCAGGTAAGATCCGTCCCTGCGTGCGCTGCCCCGTTTCCCCGTCCCCCGTGTGGAAAGGGCCTTTATGTGAAGAAAGCAGTCTTACCTACCTTTCTTGTTTCAACAGTACTGCTATGGGTGGATTTGGGTTGGATACCTTGTTATTTCTTTCCCACGTGGCTACAAAGACCTGCATTCAGAAAGCCAAGCTGAGATATATGGTTAAGTCTTGATACAACATAAAGCAAAACTAGAAACATGGTAAAGTGTTTAATTTCTTGTACTAGTATAATGGGATACTATGGAATAAGCAGGTAAGGAATGTTTCACAGATGACTAACATGGTGTGGTTCATGGTTCATGGAGCAGCATAACAGGGAGGCCTGTGCTCTATGGGATTGTGAGGATGTCACTTCAGTACATAAGTGTATGACACAAAGGGCATTTTTATCACACCCAGTTTCTCTGACATCTTTCAGGCACACCCAAGGGTGTTAAGTCAAACCAATACAGAACATTGGTTTATGGGGGAAAAACACTGACACTCCTCACTGTAACAGGATACATACAAACACAAGTTCATCTTAGACTGTATTACAAATTTGTGTTTTTACATATCCTATAAAGTTTTAGGCCTAGATTCTTTCCTTCCATAGAAGCCAACCAACATAACAGGATAAATACACATTCAGCATCTTAACATCCATATTTGAAGAGTTTTTCTATTGTTTTCAGTAGAAAGGAAACGGCATTTTTGGACATATTAAAAGTTTTATACAGTTCCATCATGTGTCCACTTGTGTATTTTCTAAGCTAAAAAAGCACTGGAATCTTTCCTCATTGGAGAGTTGCTCCAGCCCCCTTTTCATTTGATGTTTCTTTTTTTGCATCTTTTCCAGTTGTTCAGCTTTAAGGACCTTTCAAACTACTCAGTTATAGCACTATGATTACATTTTAACTTCTATGGTTCCCTCCTCCAGAATCTTGGAATCTAGAGTTTAGGGTAGTATAGAAACCCACTGAGTGATTGTGAGCATGTCACACACTCTCAGCCCCTAGAAAACCCCATGTTAGGGTTGTCTTAGGGTTGCCATAAGTTGGAAACAAATGGAAGGCGCACAACAACAACAATTAATAACTCTAAGCTCGAGAGGTCTAGTGTTCACCAAACTATGAACCCCAGGATTCAATACAATGCAGATATGGCAATTAAAGTGGGATTATAATGGTATAATTATTCAGAACTCTACCTGGTTTTCCAAATAGATATGTATAAGGGCAGTGTGATAACTGGAAGTTTTATTTTCCATTATTTTTCTAATTATGCCCAACATTGTATTTGCATTAAAAAAAAATTTAAAAGCTGCTCCATAGTAGATAGGCATTTGCCTCAAGATCCTTTTCTTAATGTCTATGATTTCTTCAGTTTAGAAAGTTCCTTTGGAGATCCTGCTGGTACACATCAACTTTCAGTCTGGTCTCTCTGTTTTTCATTCTGACTTCTGTTATATGTTTTACATATTTCTCTTTCCTTTGCAAATGGAAGCAAGGATCAATGCAATTATTAGACCTTCAAATTGCTTGCTACACCTATTCATGGACATATAAATAAAATTCAGGTTTACTTGATGTTTGCTTTCCTTCATTTTGGAACAATAAAATTCCAGCTCACTGACCATTAACAATGACTATATTTACAGTCATCAGTCCCTGACAGCTCATCTGTTGATGTCAGTGAAATACATGCCTGTAAATGAGGATGGCAACTCACTGCCTTTAGTCATAACCTCTGTGTCAGAACACTATTCAGATTTGGTAGACACGCTTTTCTATTCTGTTCTTCCATATAAAATAAACAAGAGGTCAAACTTGATTTCTGAGGAACTCATACTCCAGAACACAATACTGGTATTTCCTCCCAGGATTATACCAGTAACCTTTATTCAAGTACTTTTTTTTGCATTGATTCCTTCCTACCCTTTTCCACTCAAAGAAGGGAATTCAGCTAGTATGACCTCTTGTAATGGTTTTGATTCAACTTGCGTATTTCTAGAGCTTGGGAAAATTACTTTTTTTTGTACTGTAACTCACGCAGATATACATAGCCACCATGCCCAGTGGCCAAGCAAATTAAATTCCAAAAAAAGGAACTTTTTCAAGCTCTGGTCCTACCCAAGTGATTTATCTGATCTTTTTTGTTCCCTGGTTTGGTTGTTCGTTGTTTATGATATTTCGGATGAGTTTAATTCAGAATGACAAACACTGAATTAACATGACTTGTATGTTTTAAAGCTTTCTGTTTTCTGTAGGAAAGCAAAATACTAAATTTCCTCTTAAGATCCATCTGACTCATCCTCGAACATTCTTAAAATGCACAGCTTCCATCATAATCCTTAATTGAGTTCATTCATTTATTCAAGG
Source organism: Iguana delicatissima (assembly GCA_948472985.1). Taxonomy (NCBI): domain Eukaryota; kingdom Metazoa; phylum Chordata; class Lepidosauria; order Squamata; family Iguanidae; genus Iguana; species Iguana delicatissima. Next base: position 94,656 of record CAOKZL010001923.1, on the reverse strand, counting down.
GAGAGTTATCACATTCTATTACACCTACTTCTTTTTTCTTTTTAGGGGAATCAGAGCTGATTCATACTGCACAAGGGAGTTGATTCATAATAGCCTGTGCTCATTGAACGAGTATGCCATGAGAGTCACTTCAATGTCAGCTTTCTTTCAGAGCATTTCCTTGACCAAATTTCCCCTGGCTCTCACCCCGTATTCATGCAGGCCCCAGCACCCTTGCCTGTTTAAAAGAGTTTTGTTGCTGTTTGCTTAACATGATCCTTGTGGCAACAGGGAGGCTTAAGTATAGTCGGCTGGTGCTCTGCAAGCTGCAATGGCTACCAGTTACCTCCCAGCCATGATACAAGATAATACAGTTTGAAACTGAACAGCCGCCAAGACCAAATTGGCCTGTTAATCCCGTAGCATCATACTATCACCGCTCAGTTATGTCTTCATGGCTCCAGAATGTCATTACATTCATTCTTTCTAAAAGTAACTTTCCTGGCTTTACTGCCATCCCTTTCTGGGCACAGATAGACAACAGGCAAAGCCCACTGACAGATCAATTTGATCTGAGATCACCTGATGGGGTTTGTTTTAAGTACCTTGCTCACAAAAACAAAATGAAACAAGACAGTAAATTCTATGTTGTAATGTTGTTGTTGTTGTTGCATGCCTTCAAGTTGTTTCACATTTATGGTGATTGTAAGGCAAACCTATCACAGGGATTTCTGAGGCTGAAAGTGTATGATGCACCCAAGGACACCCAGCACTTATATAACACTATATAGTTGCCCACTCCCACGCCCATTCTGTGGATTCTGTATCCACAGATTCAACCAACCACAACCTGAAAGTATTCAAAAAAAAAAAAAAAATCCCAAGAGCAAACTTTGATTTTTCTATTTTATATAAGGGACACCATTTTACTACACTGTTGTACATAATGGGATATGAGCATCCACAAATTTTGGTATCTGTGAGAGGGGAGTGTCCAGGAACCAAACCATATAAGATACAGAGGGCCCACTGTACATGTTATGTATTTATTTAAAGTATTTCTGTACTGTTTCCCAGCCCACAAGGACTCCTGTGGTGATGAAGAAATATGAAAATAAAAACAACATTTTAGAAAACATTGAAATGCTCTTCAGAAATGTTTAAAGGCAGTCAAGAAACAGTTCTAATTTTAAAACAAAACAATTTCAGACATTAAAAGCCATATGGAACAGAACTGTTTTGGCTGCCTCCTGAAAGCTTAAAAGGGATGGAGCCAGCTTAACTTCCTCAGGTAGGGAGTTCCACAGTCAGAGTGCTGCCGCAGAGGAGGCACTGTTTTGTGTATGTACTAACCTAATTTTGCAAGGTATTGGGACACACAGCAGAGCCCTCTCTGAAGATCTCAGATCTCAGGAAGGCTCATATGGGAGGAGGTGGTCTTTCATATATCCTGGCCCCAAGCTGTTTACGGCTTTGTACGTCAAAACAGCACATCTGAGAAGTTAAGAGTCTACTCATATGATGCTTACTCCAAAAAAAGAAAAAAGAAAAAAAAGAATATAATAGATTGTTTATCGTCAATCTAGGAGCGGCTTCTTTTAGGGGAACTCCTCTCTCAGTCTGCTCCCAGTTTCACCTCCTTCCTCTGGGGTCATCTTTAAATAACTGCACATATGCTTCCCATAAGGAAGTATTTCACAGTCATCATAATCACTGTATTTCCCAAGTTTGTTCCTTTTCCTCTTCCCTTTGGTTTTTCACTGCCTACCATTACAATCAACACTGTGACATGGATCATTTATGTCCATTATACCAGTCATACATGAGCAGCTTTGACAAGGAGCAGCTTTGACAAGTCTTGATTTTACTAATTTTACGTCTATATTACCACTGCAGACCAGTTTAACAGTCACAGCTTCCCTCAAGTAATATTTGTATAGTGGACTGGGGAAGCCATGAAAGCAAAACTCAAGATTCAGGCTGGATTTATACATGCAGCAGTATGATGCATTAAAATCCTGCAGCAGCAGAAGAGACTATATATTTCAGGTGGCGCGTAAGGAATATCTTTTTTAAAAAATGATTTGAAATGACAAAAAATATTGCCACTAAACTGAGAACAAAATGAGCTATCAATTTTTTCCCTCAACCTCACTTCCTCCCCCAGCTTTTTACAAAACAGTACCCCCACCTGTGACTTGTCACCTCAGATCTTTACTGTCCTTTTATGCTGGAATAAAATACAAACCAGACCAAAGCATGGTAGCCAAAGACTGAATATGAGTAGCATAGTACTGAGATGCATGTAAATGGACCTTTGACAAACAGCAAACAACTGGCCTAGATGGGTTCTTACAGCAATCAACACTTAGCCTATTTTCATTAAGTCTTATTCATAACCAAGAGAGCAATGATATCGTGGCATCTGTGTTTGATGAAACCACTATCAGCTACATTTATCTGCAAGAAGCTATGATAAAACTTAAGAAGGCTTGGGGGAGACAACTGTCATACAGAGCTGTTTCTTTTCTTTTCTTTTTTCATGCTTAGCTTTACTCTGGTTCCCTCTTCCCTCTGGGGTCTAATAATTATCTTCAGAAGCTCAAATGTAAGCTACTGTTCTCATTCTTTTCTGCCAAACATTTGTTGTTTTTATCTATATTTTTACATGTTGTGAAAACAAGTTTCAGAACTCTTAACCCAAATATGTGACATTAACATTGCTGAATGGAAGTTGAGAATATTTATCCTATACCCTCCAACATTCACAGATGAAAATTGGGACACCTGTGACCAACCAACAGCAGAGTCTGATCAAAAGTTATTAGTGACAAATGGCAAAAGTTATTAATAAAAAACAACAACCAAGCCAGGAGAGGCTGCAGCAGTTTGCTTTTGCCTGAGCCTACTGGAAGGGCAAAATTCCACCCTCTTCTCTCCTCATTCCCCTGTTGAGTTAACTGAGTACAAACCACTTTTGTACTTTGAACCCAGTCTGCACCAGTTGAAGTAAGCTGAGAACAAAGGTGGGAAGTAGAAGGAAGAAAGACAAATTGGGACATTTAAATTGCAGCTTAACAATGGAACAACAGAAGATTAATCAGGACCGTCAAATTGGGACAATTGGGGGATATGTTATCCACAGAAGACTAGGTAGATATCCACTTCCCAAAAGTCTTTATTGAAACTGTCTTCCATTCCAGTTCCCATCTGGACTGTGGTGCACCATGGTTTTGTCTCCTTCCCCTGCTTCCTTGCTTCGTCTTTCTCATCTTTATTTAGGCTATGAGCCAAAATTCTACATAAAATGTTTAGTCTATTTTAGGTATAACACAAGCAATAGATAAAATGGAAAGGCTACTAAAATGATCGTGCACATTTACAACAGTTCTTTCAAACCCAAAGTCCTATCCATATAATCAGATACAACCATGGCTATTGGACTGTGTTGCTTGGCAAACATTATAGCTGTCTACTGCTTATAGAAATCCCCAAAAGTCATAACTACCAACATTTTTTGGGTGAAAACAAGCACACTTGTATTTTTGTAACAGCCATGTTCATGTACTAACGTTCACTGCCTCTGTGATCTTCTTTCCTTCTTCTATTTTACTAATTTACCTGTCCTGTAGCTTGTCCTTGGTAAACTGCCTGTAACAGTTTCTTTGAATGTTTAACCAAATGAATAATCTCAGGGTGAATGTGGCTGTTCTTTTTACAAAACAGTTACAACTCAAAACCTGTTCAGCAACATTTACTATCTGGATGTACAAGCTGTGGAAGGCAGAGTGGGTAAGAAAGTACAAATATGCATCAGAAAAAGTGTGGCTTGAAAGTTCATGCTGAAAATAAATCAGTTAGTCTTAAAGGTACAGCTAGATCCCTTCTCCCCAATGTTCTCCTTTTCACAGTACAACTGACTAAGACAGTTATCTCCTTGAAAAATTCTTTATAATACTGCTCATGCATATGCAGTACATGTAGGTGTGTGATAGCATTACAATTGTTTGTTGTTGTTATGTACCTTCAAGTCAACTCTGAATTATGGCAACCCTATCTTAGGGTTTCCTTGGTGAGATTTATTCAGAGCAGGATTGTCATTGCCTTCATCTTAGGCTGAGAGAGTATGACTTGCCCAAAGTGAAACCTGTGTAAAAAAGAAACCTTATCTTGGCCATTACACCTGAACTAGGAGATTACGTGCTTTAATATTAGAGTTTGAGTATCCCTTATCCAAATTGCTTGTAACCAGAAGTGTTTTATATTTCAGATTTTTTTTGAGGTTTTGGAATACCTGTATTTGCAAATATATAAAATATAGTAATGTAAAAGAGATCTCCAGAAAGCCTGCAGGCAGGAGCACTTCAGTCATTGCTTTGAAGGGGTAAGTGGGCAACTAGCAGGCTCTCCAGGTATCCAGAGTATAACACTGTAATTTTTTCAAATTTGGTACCAGGTCTCTTATAACCTCAGTCTCTCAGATCCTCAGTCTCTTTCTGGTCTCATGTCTTCTACACAACTCAAGTAGCAAAGGAAAGAGACACAAGGCTGATGGGAGGCATGGATTCATGCCAAGCACTATGGTTGGATTCCTGTCATTTCACAGATTCTTGCATCTCTCTCCAGCTTCACATCTTTTTCTAGCCTTATGTCTCATTCATTTGCTACTTGGGCTATATATGAGATGTGAGACTGAAGAGACACTGAGAATTTGAGAAATGAATGAGCAGGAATGCCACAGCTGCCACCTCAAATGGGTGGCTGGGGGCAAAACATCAGATTTCAGATTTATGGACAAAGGATACTCAACCTGTACAAAGTTCTGCTAAAAAAAAATGGCAGGATGAACCAGTAGAGCTAACAAAGTAGCCCAATGACTATATGCACATGCTTTCCTAAATATGTGAGGGTTCCACTGGGTGAACACACTGGGTGGGGGATGCTAGAACTTGTAGTCCAATAAGTAACATTTCCTTGCTCTGGTACGGGTACACATACAAGTGCTGTTCAAATAACTACCATGTATGGGCTCTTCTTTATGGCGTTTCCCATTTGTGTATTTAAGCACGTTTTGCTGAATATACCTAAGAAACATTTTTGACCTCACAGTGTTCAAAACATAAAGATTTAAGGGGGTTCACTGTGTACAGAGATGGTGAGGGCAGTCTTTTGTGTGTATTTGCCCCTGTACAAATGCCTACATAGAACTAAACATGTCCTTTCCCATTGGTTTTCAGTGTTTTCATCAAAACAAACAGCCTAAGGAGCTGATCCACTATTATATCCTTCCTGTTTTGTTAAAACTTGATCTTACAAAGGCCTTGAGAGCTACAGCTAAGCTTATGGAGATGCTAAATTTCAGGTTTATTCCTAAGAAAGAGGCTGATAGCAAGATATCACATTTGTGCAAAACGAAAAGATCAGCAGAGACAAATATATGCACTAACTGGTTTTGTAAGTTCTTCCTGAAAATGATGCAAAGTGTCTGGGCTCAATGGGAGCATAATGTGCTTATCTGCTGGTGTGTTTTCCATGACATCTAGACAGCAGAGTGTCTCCTTGCCAAAACATTTCCAAACCAATTCTCACTCCTTAATATAGCCTCCCTGTTGTTTACCACAACTCAGGAGATTGTTTGAAGGATAGATTCAGATTGCTTTCACACTACACAGTATAGTGCTATGATTTCACAAGTGTCATGGTTCCATCCTATGAAATCTGGAATTTGCATTTCAGGAAGGGACAATTAGAGTGGTTTGAGTGTTGGATTACTACACTGCAGACCTTGGTTCAGTTTCCCACTTGGCCATGGAAGCCCAATGGGTGATCTTGAGTGCATCACATACTTGCAGCCTCCAGAAAACCCTGTGGTAGGTTCACCTTAGGGTTGCCATAAGTCAGAAATGACTTGAAGGCACACAACAACAATAATTAGAATTCTCAGACAGAGAGTTCTAATATCTCCACAGCTGCAAACTCCAGGATCTCGTAGGATGTTGTCCTGGCAAATAAAATGGAATTATAGTGATATAATATGTGTAGTGTGAAAGGGCCCTAAGAGTTACAGAAGTGAACAGACAGCACATTTAACCTCACCTGGAGTTGGGAGATCTTTGGTGGGGACTTGGGGGGGGTATTTATTTATTTATCTATTAAAATATTTATATCCTTTCCTTTATCATGTGATCTCAGGATAGTATATAAGTAAAATCAATTTAAACAGTTTAAATATATTCAGAATTTAGAACAATAAAACAATATCAACAGACAGAAACACATTAAACAAGTTAAAACAACTTAAATCCATGTAAATGCACATGGTGGGGGGAGGAATCAAATGCCTAGGGCACCTGGAAATCTAGAGCAGTCTCATTTTATACCAGAGACTTGAACTGACAGTATTCTAGAATGGAAGCTGTTGCCTGGCAGCTAAAAGATCTTGTGAAATCAATTAGATTCATTTCTGAGGAAGGAATTAAGGATGGGAATAGGAGAGACTGACCACACTGATCTGCAGAAATAAGTTCCATTCGATTCCATTGGTTAAATTCCATTATTAGATTCACATATTCTATCTCACCATTTACCAATATACAGTGAAGGAAAAGGTGTGTGCGTGTGTGTGTGTGTGTGTGTTCAAGTCCCTGTCAACTTATGGTGAACCCAAGAATTTCAAAGGCTTTTTTTAGGAAAAGAGTTCTCAGAGGTGGTTTGCCAGTTCCTTCCTCTGAAAGATACTGTGCTTATTATAGCTGTAACAAGTAAGCACAGCTGGAGATTATGCAGATGAGTTACAGAAATCTGCCATCAAACTGCCAACTGACATTTGTAATACAAATCAAATAAGGACAGGCTTCCTTGAGCAGGTACAAAAGTTGTGTTTTTTTTTTCTATTAGAATGGCATCCCCTGAGGATGAACATAGTGCATTTGATCAGCTGATCTGTCCTGTCAGCAGTCCATTTGCTTTCCTCTGGCTTCTTCTGTCTAGTCCTGTCCAAAATGATACATTGCATGAGATGCCTGGTGGGACTCCGTATTGCCAAGTAATATTCCCTATGAATTGATGCATATGAATATGAAAACTAGCCGACAACCTTGAGGCTACTCATGCATTTGCAAGTTCCAGAAAAGTAACCGAGTGATGATTAGATGCAACTAAGATCACAGACTTAATTTGCAATTGAATGTCAACCTCTAGACCCTTTTAGGTCTCCCACACAGGCTTTCTAATGGAAGCATAAGAATCTCACTTCAGTAAGTGATTGTATACCTGAGGCCATAATGGTTTCTGAGGACATCAGCCTTCCTGCCTGTTCCTTAAGAGAAAATGAAACTGGGAATCATATTTAAGGATCCAAGAGCATCTCATACATCTAATTTTTTACTTGTTTATGAGTTCACCCACATCTGTCTTTTGCTCACTTCAATAACTGGCAGTGTGTGCAGAGGTCCCCTTGTACTCTTCACCCCATTATCCTGGTGTTTCTGTGGCACTGCAGTGTTATATATGTTTTTATTTTTCTCAGTAGCTGAATTATTTGTCTATTCAAGGCAGCTTACAATAATTTTAAATAGATTAAGCTAAAACAATTAGTTTAAAAAAGATAAAAAAGGATTAAATAACAATATTATTTAAAAACATGATGCATTGATAAACAATTAAAAACACTTAAAACATATTTAAAACTTAATTTCTAGTGAAAGATTAAAAATACAACGCACCACTTTAAACATACATTACTGCTCCATAATTAAAAGTCAAAGGTCTGCCTGAATAGAAGCCTTTCTTCACCTGTTGGCAGAAAGAGAGAAAGGGAGGGGACCAGTAGGACTTCCTGTGGAAGGGAGTTCCACAGTCTGGGAGCAGCCACAGAGAAGGCGGTCTCCTGAGTCCTCACCAAAGGTGCCTGCAGAGGTGGTGGGACTGAGAGAAAGGCTTCCCTTGCAGATTTTAAAGTTTGTACTGACTTATATAAGGAGATATGGTCTTTCAGATAATCTGGACCCAAGATTTAAAGGTCAAAACCGATACTTTGAATTCTGCCTGGAAATGAACTGGTAGCCAATGGAGCTGTTTCTACAGGGGAGGCACATGATGCTTTCTAACAAGCCCCAGCCAGCAGCCTGGCCTCAGCATTTGGATCCACTGGAGTTTCCGAACAGTTTCCAAAGGCAGCCCCAGCTAGAGTGCATTACAATAATCCAAATGGGATGTAATCAAGGTATGCGTCACCACAGCCAAATCTGACTTCTCAAGCAACGGGTGTATTTTTTAAATCTCTGTTGTAAAGCTGGTAAATTTCAAAGAAAATAATAATGATACACAAAATTCTGTATTGCAAAATACTTTTTTAAAAAATAGCCAGTCCTCTCTTGCTACAAGACAGTACAGGCCTGAGGCCCAAAGGAAGGAAAGGCAGCCACAGGTTACCAAAGAATGGAGCAGCACCAGCAAGTGGGAAGAAGGGAATTAAGAAGGGAGGGCAGGCGCCATTGAAAAAAGCCATAGACAAAATGCAAGACTTCTAATCAGCCCACTGTGGCCTCGGCTGCCTGGAGGAGGAAGACAGAAGCAGCAGCAGCACATGTACCTCCATGGCCTAGGTGAAGTTTTCCCAATCCTTCCTCAAACAGCTCCCAAATACCTCCTGGCTGACTCAGATTGGCTTCTGAGAGGCACATGATGCATAAGAGGGTAACCTCTGGGTACGGGTCAAAGAGTGAAGTCAAGAGATAGTTGCGGGACAGTGGCAACGACTAGGCATTTCCCACCTCCTCTTGAGGGACCCTGAGGAGACAAATTAACCTCTAGGGCCTGAAGCCACTTTCTGGAGCCCTGCCCGCCTTTGCCGGCACAGTGCAAGACAGGCTTACTCTTCCTCATGGGAAGGTCAGCTCTGTCCCTTGTTCACCTTTTAGTAAGCTAAAAAGCCCTTAATGTAAACTTTCCTAATAGGGGAATGGCACCAGATCACCATATTGTCTCTCATATTCTTAATTCATGCCAACCATACTCCCATGAGCCTTGTAATGGAGAGAACTTCATCTTTCTGCACAATCCACTTTGCACTGCCAGCCACTTGGCACTATTTAAGATAGTATCACCTTCCTGAAAAAGAGGAAGAAGGGTGCTACAAATCACTGTTCCTCTTGTTTTTTAAAAAATGGTGATCAGAAATTTAGGTGTCAACCATTTGTGAGTGTTACTACAACAGGGATAGGCAAACTATGGCCCCTGGAGCCACATCAAGCCCTTCAGTTTATCTTTGCAGCCCTCAAATTCCTGCCGAACTTCCTGAAGTGGCCACCAGAAAAGGGTGAATTGGGGCCAGAATCCCCCTAGGGGAGGAACTTTTTTTCCCGGAAGCCTCCAAGGCTAGCAATTCATTTTTTAAATATGTTGCAATACACACACACACCCCCCTGCTTAACATCAGAACCACCTTATGGGAATTGATCCCCAAACCTATCCCAGTTGCCTATCCCTGTACTGTAGTGTAGGAGCACTCGATATGCATGGAGGTGTCTCCCTTCCTGAGTGCGTGGCATTTGCCTTAGCAGCTGCATCAGGGCAGGTGAGTTCACAGAGTCTGTGGAACTCTGTTATCCCCAAAGAGTTCTTTGCTGATTCAGTAAGTCTTAGAGTTGTATTATAGTTCTACAAAAGGAGGAGGGGGCATTCACATCCTAAGAAAGCCACTGGCAGGCTGCCATTGATTTTAATGGATTTGAGAAGCTACCACAGTCATTTTGCTCTATATTGGCAGCTTTTTCTTTTTCTTTTCCTTTGGAAGTACTGTATCTCATTTGACAAGAATGTCTACTTTCAGCTTCATTTTTCAAAACAAGAGTTCGGACACAGCTGAAAAGAGGTCATTGGAACGATTTTGACCTGAGATAGCAGGTGATTAAAGCTTATACAGGTATACTTCACTTAATGAAGTAAATGTATTCCTGGGCATTACTTCTGTAACAGAAAATTTGGTTCGAGAGGTAGGAATAAAGTGAAAAGAATAGGGACAGATTCCCATACCACAACAAGAAGAGCAGTTCAACCTGCTTCAGCAAACCTTTTATTGAAAACTAGCAATATGCAACATGAAGTGAAACCACCAGGTCATATAAAACTTGCATAAGTAACTCTTTAAACCTTCTAGAAACCAGTTCAAACTTTTTCCCATAATGCATTCAGATTTCCCCCCATCAGCTTCTGCTTGTTTTATGATTCCCATTATGGTCTTAAGAGCTCTGCTTTTTTTTTTAAGCCTACTGGAGATAGCTGGTGAAGCAGGCTTACCTGCTTTCTCCTTTTCTCACTGTTTTACTGTTCATGCATGCTCAGTAAGGGGTTATGGAGGCAGCTGCTATTTACCTTGCTTCTTTTAAGCAGGGACACATGGTTAAAGTGGGGCCATTTCCTCACTAGCCTGTTATAGTGCTATTATTTCACTTTCAACATCCTTTGGAATCCTGGGGTCTTTGGGGCCTTACCTAAACTACAAATCCCAGGATTCTATAGGATGTTGAAAGTGGAATAATAGCACTATAACAAGCTAGTGTGGAAATGGCCTAGGTTTGCCTAGATTAGAATCCCATTCCTTAACAACTCAAGCTTTATTGTATTCTTTACTGGACACATTGCTGCAACCTGGCACCATAGGCATTTTTTATCCAGTCTTCCTTCATTGTCCTCTCAAGTTATATGCTGTTAAAAAACTTCCAGCTAGACAGAGGACAAGGAAACAGGAGGCTGAGCTGGGCTGACATAAAAAAAAGTGTGAAAAGAAATTTCTTTGTCAGTGGCTTTGTTAACCATGCCTGTACTTTTCCTGGACATTTCACAGACAGTATGGTATAGTGGTCTGAGTGTTGGAATAAGACTCAAGAAGATCAGGTTTGAATCTCCACTCAGCCATGTGTGACCTTGGGCAAGTCACAATCTCTCATCCTCAGACGAAGGCAATGGCAAACCCCCTCTGAATAAATCTTGCCAAGAAAACCTGTGACAGGATTGCCTTAGGGTCTCCGTAAGTTGGAAAAAACTTGAAGTCACACAACAGCAACAAATATTGGGGCACCAATGTGACTGGAATTCTCTTGACCAAATCTCTCTTAACATGTTCACCTTGGACTCTTATGTTTGGCTTTGATTCCAATGAGATTTGTTCCAGTTCTTCTTTAAAATCCAATGAGCAAGTGGCAACAAATGTTTGTTATGCACCTTGCTATTTTAAATGTACATGTGGTGTGCTGACAGCTTCACTATTGTTGAATGACTCTGGGATTTATAAGAGAAACAAACTATTGCATAAATGTGAGTCACTGAGTTCCAATTCCCATCTATGTGTGGTTCATACTGCATTTGAAAATACAGCTGAAGAGAGTGATGACTCCTGATTCAGTGTTTTGGAAATCAGAACTGTAGCTGTCAAGTATTCAGGTCCAGATGCTGGCTGGCACACAGGAAAGTACTGTAGCCCTGTGGAACAGCCTAGTGAGCAGCAATGATCTGTTATGACTGAGAAAGGAACTATGGTCATTTCCACACGGGCATATTGCCCACGCTAGGGCGACCTCTCTTGGAGGTCTTCTTCACCACGGGGCGCACTAGCGCAGTTAAAAAAAGTGAGGCTCTAGACCTCAAACTGCTCTAGCGCAGCCGCGGGGGCGGCGCTGCGAGTTTTATAAAAACCACCTTCGCAAGTGGTTTTTACAAAACTCATCCGCGCTGCCCCATGGCAGCCCCCGGTGAAGAACTGCAGAGACGCGGTAGCGCGTCCCAGCAGATCTGCCCGGGGGCGGGCTTCTGGCTGGCGCACTGTCCTGATTGGCGGAGCGCCGCTGAACGCCACCGAGCGCCGCCGAAATTCGGCGGCGTTTAGAATGGCAGATCAGTGCTCTCCACAAGGATGGGGCAACCCGCTCGCAGGTAAGCTCTGCCCCTGCATGCGCGGCCCCGTTTAGGCCCCCCCTGTGAGGAAAGGGCCTATGTTAGAGGACGTTTCTATCTGGCAGTGGAACAAGATTTGGGATATCCTGATTCTCCAGATGGATTTATTTATCTTTGTCCACTCCAATATCTGTGCATTGGACACTTAGTCCATTTCTACACTACACTGTTAAAGTGACATTATTTCACTTCCAACATCCTATGGAATCCTGGGGTTTGCAATTTAGGGAGGGCACTTAGAATTCTCAGCCAGAGAGCTCTTTGGCCTCAGTAAACTACAAACCCCAGAATTCCATAGGATGTTGAAAGTGGAATAATAGCACTAGAACAGTGTAGTACAGACATGGCCTAAGAGGACACCACTCAGTGTGGAACAAAAATAATCTAGGATCTCTGGGTGAGATCATCTGCAGAACTTAGAAGTGGCAAGTTACAAATCTATCTGCAGGTTATTGTAATTAGTTACTTTCTCAGGTAAGAGGCATCCTGCCAGAATATTTTTCAATTTTTTTCACCAGTCTCTAACCATGCCAAAAGATTTTGTTTTCCTCCAAAAAACTAGCAGAAAGCAATGGAAAAGAAGCAAACAATGTAACAAATAACATAATGAATTTTCCAACACTGTAATAAGTAACAGGTCACTTTAAAAAAAAGTTATTAAACTTTCTAAGCTGTGTGCCTCTGAATGTTGCATGTGCTTTTAAACAACTGTTTGTGATGTTCACATTTTCTATTCTTTGCATGTGTTTTTTTAAAGAAAAAGCAGGTGTACACCTAAAAGCCATATACGTTAGGTATTTCTCCCTCAGCTTTGGTTCCTATATGAAGAATGAAATTATTAGCAATGTGACTGTGGTGAAGATGAAAAAGATGAGGAAATGGTTGTTGCTGAACTCTGAAACTGAGGTTTTTAATCAAAGGGAGGGAGAGGAAGACATTTTAAAAAGACTGTCATCTTTCCCAGTTAAACTTTATCTTTCGAATTAGGCATGGCAAGACAACAAAATGAGCCTGGATCTATGGAACACTGCTTTTCCACTCTTAAAGCTTCCTTTGTGTTTCTCACAGGAAATCACAGCAGCTCTTTGTTAGTACTGTTTGCAAAGTTTTCATAGGTGTGTTGAATCTCTCTCTTTCTGTCTTTTTTTTTTTTAAAAGGCACCATAGTAGCTGTTTAATTCAGGAGATGATTTTTCAATAGTATTTTGCATAATTGTTCTGTTGTGGTACTTTCTTGTATTGCAGTTCCAAGCGACCAGGAAATGGAACAGTGTTTCAAAGAAAGGGCTCCTTTTTTTTATCAGTCTCTGAAGCAGTGACAACTTCAGACACCAAGTACTTCATGTGAACTCCATGTGACACTTCCATCTTACTGACACATGAGTTCTTGTGGTTTTCATTTTCTCTTTTTCCCAAGAGTCTACTGTGGGATAATGAAAATATCATGGTAAACTGGTTCACATGTACATTGTAACATAAAGCAGTTGCCTATGGCTTCATTTCAAGTCATGGGACTGCTATTGCCTTCAAGTGTCATGATGTGGCTGGGACTATCCTAATTAATCCTTTGTTGCCCCACTTTTTCAGTTGCCTTTAAAATGTTTATTTCTCCTCCCCTCTGCCTTTTTCTTCAGCTGACTTCCATGAGTACAAAACTGAGTTCAAAGCAAAAATGCAGTTTTCACTCAACTCAGCAAGAGAAACAGGAGAGGGTATGTGTGGAATCTTGCCCTTCCCAGTAGCAAGCAAAAGCAAACTCTTAAAACCTTTCCTGGATTGTGTTTTGTTCCTCATTAATAACTTTGACCATCTTGACCAGACTGATCACATTCTGATACTGCAGCCACATGTGGTCCAGTTTTTATCTGTGAAATGTTGGAGAGTTGACTATTGGATCGTACATTCATGCCACGTTCATAGATCAGGACTTGCTGCATGGACTCTTGTGGACTGGACCTCAGTAATTATGTTATGTTCTTAATGGGTTAGGGCATCGTCCCCTTTGAAGACTCTGAAGCAGCACCACAGCCAGCAGATGTAGTTTCATCTATAACTGATAAGATATTGATCATAGGGATGTACACCTTTGTGAATTTCATTCTCACAGGCAACAACAAACAATCTGATCATGTCCCTCCTAACTGTAAGAAAGTCCCTGAAAACTGCACAGTTTTTGGATTTGCAGGTTGGGACTTTTTTGGTAGGAAAAAAATGTTTTTTTTTTTTTTTTTTGGCATAGCAAATAGCATCTTCTGTGCAGAAAATAACATTCTCTATACAAAAATTTTGGTTTTTGCAGAATGAGCATTTTTCAAAAGGAATAAGTCCCAGATTGCAAATATTCTTATACCTCCAATATTCTGTTCCATAGGGTTTCCTGACACTCAGAAAACCCCATTTTTCACCTGTCATTCAAATATTTTCAAATATTGTTTCCATCTCTACTGCACTGGCTGAACTTTCATTTTCTCTGAGGCTCTGAAAGAGACATGCACCTGAACACTTTCCAAATGTTAGCAACCAGTAACTGAAGTTATAATTTCATCCATTATTATGTATCCTTTGTCAGCATAAACTCATTAGCAACAATTGCATAACCACAACCATACTGAGACAAATTAAATATATACTGTAAAGCATCTACCTATTAAGTGCATACTCATACTATGTAGCTGATTTGGCTGAATAGTGATTCTTTCTTCTTAGTGAAATCTGAGAATTGTAGTTTATCAGGGAAAGTACTGTTTTCCAATATACAAAAATTCTTAGAATTCTTTGAGGGATGATATAATAGCTAAAGTGGTATAAAAGCAATGACAGCCCATTGAGCATAAGTGGAGGACCTGTGAACCCTCCAGGTATTGTGGTACCACAACTCCCATTGTTCCTGATCATTGACCATGGTATCTAGGACTGATGGGAGTGGGAATCCTACAATATGTGGAGGGGAGAGCCACAGGTGCTTTGCGTGTAGAGTGTGCGACCGCATAAAAAAGGCTACCTGGATGGGTCTTTCCCCACACTTTTCTCAAGTTATGATACAAATAAGCAGCTCTTAAGTCCCATGCAGCACAGTTGTTGTGTTTAGAAATTACAATAACTGATTATTTAATATGAGAGGAACAAAGTTGCCAAGATCATATACTTTCCCTTTCCCTTAAGTCTACTGGAAGGAATATGATGTGGAAATTAGAAACTGCATTTTCTGTTGACTATGATTTATTGTTATACACAAACCAAAAACTGGGTTTCATCTCAATATTAGTTTAGTGAAGCAAACCATCTTCATAAAGCAAAGATTGAAAACAGCTTGTTTCAATAATTAAGGCTAACTTCAATTTTACTAGGTCAGTCTCAGTATTATATAGTCCGCAGATTTTTTTTTGATCTTTTTTTTTTTTTTTTGGACTGGAACTTCAATCAGTCCTAGTCAATGGCTAGGGCTGCTGGGAGCTGGAGTTCTACAACATCTGAAAAGCTACACAATTCCCATGCCAGTCTAGGCTGAAATATATCAGTATAATGTAGTTAGTCAAAAACAGAAGCAAAAGCTTCCTGAATCCTCTACAAATGTCTTGAAATTAGAGACAGAGGATGAACCAGTCAAGGACTGTATGATAAAGTGGATCCAAAATTTTGGGTACCATGTTGAAATGGAGAAATGGGAAAGATGTAGTCTAAAGACATGAAGTTTACTTTGTACAATAATTTAAAAGAGGATGTACAGATGTTATCTAACCCCAAATAAATTGTCAAAGATGTCCAAGAATGTTTCAAATCAATCGTAGGGGATGTCAAGATAAGGAGGGCTCCTTTTTCCATACATGATAGACTTGTAAGAAGGTGAAAAGTCTTCAATTTATATGTCAATTTTAAAAACATTAAAGTTGAATTTTGTAATGTTACCAGAAATGTTTTGTAGTGGTACCAGAAATGTTTTTAATTAGGTATTATGGACAAATAATTGGATAGTAAACATTGCCTATGGAGAATATTGTTTACTCAAACCTGGAAACACACTGGAGCACTGGTGACAGAAGAATGGATTGTTAAGATTGCTTAAAGCAGTGGTTCTCAACCTGTGGGTCCCCAGATGTTTGTGGACTTCAGCTCCCAGAAGCCCCAGCCACTATGGTCAATGCTCAGGGCTTCTGGGAGCTGAAGTCCACAAACATCTGGGGACCCACAGGTTGAGAACCACTGGCTTAAAGGATAAGTCAACTGAAGATTTAGTTTTTGAAAGATTGGAAACCATTTTTATGGATTTTTTGAGCAGTAAGAAATCTAACAATGCAATAATTTGTGGATGTGGTTATTAGTAATTCTTGTAAGATTGTTTAGTTGGAGTATAATGGTAGAATAACTTTTTTTCTTTTTTTAATTTCTTTTTTAAAAATTTACAACAATTTTAATCACTAGACATATACCAGTTGCTTCCACGTATACAGATATCATAGTTCCAACATTTTTTCTCCCTCAATTCTTCTTTCCTCTCCCCTCCCCAAATCACAAAGTCATGAATTTTTTCTTTCTCAATATATATGAATTCTCTTCCAAATAATTATATGTTGTTTACATACATATATATCAATCATAACCTTCAATATTCATTTTTCCAAAATCTTTCTTGATTCAAAGTGAGTTTAAGACTAGAAACTGCCTTGAATAATATAAGCAATAAATGGATTCCAAGTACTCCCAAACACATCTTCTTTCATGTCCTCTCTGGCTGCTCTTACTTTATTTGTTAATTTTTCTGAAAGAGTTATAGACTATATCCTATTTAAGCACTTTTGTACTAAGAGATTTTCTAATGCTTTCCAAGCTTTAGTTATTTCTAAACTTGTAGCACTTAACATATGTGCTATAAGACTTTTATTTGGCAAGTTTTCATTTTCACTTTCCAGTATGGTGATAAATAATAGTGCCCCTCTTAGAATCATAGAGTTGGAAGAGACCACAGGGGCCATCCAGTCCTAGCCCCTGCTATGGAGGAACACACATCAAAGCACTCCCAACAGATGGCCATCCAGCCTGTGCTTAAAAACTTCCAAAGAAGGAGACTCCACCACACTCCGAGGCACCATATTCCATTGCTGAACAGCTCTGACTATCAGGAAGTTCTTCCTGAGGTTCAGGTGGAATCTTCTTTTCTGCAGCTTGAATCCATTGCTCCTTGTCCTAGTCTCTGGAAAAGCAGAAAACTAGCCCACTTCCTCTTTGACACAACATCCCTTCAAATATTTAAACATGGCTATCATGTCCCCTGTTAACTTTCTCTTCTGCAGACTAAACATACCCAGTTCCCTAAGCCACTTCTCATAGGACATGGCTCTAGACTCTTCACCATTTTGATCGCCCTCCTTTGGACATGCCCTAGCTTGTTGATATCCTTCCTGAATTGAGGTGCCCAGAACTGGACACAGTATTCCAGATGAGGTCTAACCAAAGCAGAATAGAGTGGTACCATTACCAACCTCGATGTAGATACCATACTCCTACTGATGCAACTAAGAATCGTGTTGGCTTTCTTGGCTGCTGCATCACAATGCTGACACATGTTCAGCTTGTGGTCTACCAAGATTTCTAGATCCCTTTCACACATACTGTTATCCAGCCATGTGTCCCCCATCCTATATTTGTGCATTCCATTTTTTCTGCCTAAGTGTGAGTACTTGCATTTTTCTGTTGAAATTCATTCTGTTAACTTTGGCGCAGCTCTCCAATCTGTCAACGTCATTTTGAATGTTGATCCTATCCTCTAGCGTATTAGCAATCCCTACCCATTTGGTGTCATCTGCAGATTTGATCAGCATGCTCTCTATTCCTTCATCCAAGTCATTAATGAAGATGTTGAATAGCACTGGGCCCAGGACAGAACCCTGTGGCATCCTATTCTCTCCAGGATGAAAAGCAGCCGTTGGTGGGCACCCTTTGGGTTCAGTCAGTCAACCAATTACAAATCCACCTGACAGTAGCACTGTCCAGCCCACATTTTACTAGCTTCTTTGCAAGAATGTCATGGGGAACTTTGTCAAAGGCTTTACTGAAATCAAGATATGCTTTTGACTTCTTGGCCCAACGTTTGACTTTTCCATTCTAATATGTCCTCCCAAAATCTACAGATTTTCGGAAAAGTTAGCCACATGTGATTCCAACCACCTATTTTGCCACAACATCTCCAATATAGCTTTGAAACTTCATTATTAATCTTACGGAGTTTGAGTGGATATAGTAATACCATTTATGAATAATTTTAATGCAGTTTTATCCGGGCAGATATTGATTTATAAGATAGAGTTTTCCAAACTGAGTCCCACTGTTTTACACTTACCCCTGTGTTCCTCTGAGGCCGAGAGAGTCTGACTTTCCCAAGGTCACCTAGCAAGTTTCCATGGCTGAGCAGGGATTTGAACCTGAATCTCCAGAGTCATAGTCCAATGCTCAAACCACTATACTATGCTGGCTCTTGTTTATATGTTTACATCTGTTTTATATATGTAAATTTACCATGTCCTTGCACCTTCTTCCATAGGTGTTATAAATGTTGCTATTATGTAAGGACAATCCAGGGCCAACGCATGGTGATTACTTTAACCACATTCACACCATAGGTGATTATCAGATTTGGAATCCTTCATACTTTTTAGCAAAAAGAAAGGTTTTAGCTGGCTATTACAAATCCTGAGATAAAGTGTTTCTTTTACTGGAATCACACCACGAATATAGGAATGAGAGATTCACAGAAATAAAAGGGTGGGGCTCAATCTATGGCAAACCTTGCAGTTCTGAGCACATTACAAGTCATTCCAAGGTTTGAGATACATGCTTAGCTTGTTTCTCTGCTTTTATTTCCTGTTTAATTAGATTATTGTGTGATTTATAGGTTAGATAAGAGAATCATTAGCTACTACATCTCCACCCAAACCAGTATTCCAGACATTTTCCTATGAGTTTTGGCTCATCATACACATTTTGTATTGAAATGTTATTTATTGTTGTTTACTCCAATGAGACAACAAAGAGGCCTGTTTGTGTGATGCTTCTTAAAACACATGGAGTACATGAAAAATATAAAAGGAGGAGGAAGAGACACATCTGTTTTGGAATGAAGATAAACATTAAAACACAAGAATCTGGTCCCACACTTTCTGAGATGGACAAGTGCCTCGACCTCCTTCTCTTCATCATGCCTGGGAAGACATCATGAGTTTTCTGTATTTATTCCATCTTATTGGCTGCTTGTGGTTGGGGTGTTACAATGCAGTTCAATTTGGAAATGATGGTAGAGAGAGAGGATGACATGCCACATTGCTTCAGTTTTTGGCACCATCTTCATGGCAAGTGTAACATGTACCCCAATTCTTAAGAACAATGGAATGGGATGTAGCCAGTTATTCACTGAAACGTAAAAGTGACTTAATGTTTTCAAAACATGGACCTAAAAGTACATACATTAGTTTTGTGCTTGTATAAAAGTAGTGTCTTGTGGGATTATTTTTAGTTCTGAAAGGGCAGAGCTGTTGCAGTGCACTAACATTATGAATTAATGCAACTGCAGCACTTGGAGCACTTTACATTATACAGCTAAAGCACTATGATGCCACTTAAACTGACATGGTTTCATCCTGTGGAACCTTGGAATTTGTAGTTTAGAGACGGATATTTAAAATTCTCAGCTAGAGAGTTCTAGTGCCTTGCCAAACTGCAGAGCCCAGGATCCCATAGGATGCAGCCATGACAGTTAAAACAAAATCATTGTTTTATAACTGAGTAGTGGGAAAGGGCCCTGGATGTTTCACAGCTTGAGATAGGTGAACCCACAATGCCTTTCTGCAGCTACTTCTTCTCCGGCTTTCTGCTACTTTCCCTGCACTCTCCTCTCTAGCCTATCCCTCCTTGTACTGCTTTATTAAATACTTTTCACTGAGAAAGTCTTTCCAGAGAGCAATGCATTGTGTGCGTAGCAATGACAGAGTTGTCATTGACATTACTTTGACAGGAAAGATCCCTGCATAGCAAGACATTTGTGGTATGGACAACTCTCTGGGGAACCAGTACACCAAATGTTTTTCATCTGTGGCAACGCTATAGCCAGAAAGGCAGTAATGGCAAAGAGCCAGTTAATGGCCCACTCTGGAGAGCTAAGCCACCTGCTGCTAGGCAACAGGCTGCTCCAGAGTACTGTACCAGCAGATTCCCAGACCTGGCATTTTCGTGCTCTCCAAAAATTCACAGAGGTAAAGCGAGACAGGGGTGGTCAAGCAACATCAGAATGTGTTCAAGATGGCAAAAGTTATAAATGAGGAAGACTACACAAGCTAGGAGAGGCTACAGCAGTTTGCTTCTGCCTGACCCTTTGGTGAAGGACAAGATTCTGTCTCCTCCTCTTCTCCCCCATCTGCTGAGTTTAGTGCAAACTACTGTTGCATGTTGGATCCAATCTGCAACAACTGTAGTAAGCTGAGGACAAAGAAGGAAATGGGAAGAGGAGAGAGAAACTGGTATGTTTTAAAAGCTGCTGAAAAAGTGGAGACATTAGAAGCTTAATTGGACTCTCCTTGCCAAATTGGGGCATTTGGAAGGTATGCATTTGTTGCAGATAGAGAGTGGAGAAAGATGCTCCGGAGAATCAAGTAGGATAGATAGGGGAAATTTTCTGCCCATCACACTCCACTGGCATTCACTGTATCTCATGGGAAAAAAACAGCCTTGGGGCATTATTTGCTCCTTTCGTCCAAGCAGACCTAGATACAAAATGAGATCTGTACAGGTATCTAGCCCCTGATGGGTGACTCCTCAACGAAGGATGACCTGAAGCTCCTGGAGCCAAACATCACAAAGGAGCAGTTCATGTCATGGGACCTTGAGACAGATCTAGGGGATCCAGGAAGCTCATAGAAGATGACAGCTGAACCTTCTGCTCAAGATGTGCATAACCTCTTTTCTGGATTGAAGGTGGATGTTGAGGAACCCGCCTAGCCCCAGGGAGCATAGACACCTATCTGATACAAAAGATCTCCAGGTGAATAAAGATATATAGGTGGATATCGAACATTCTTCATAAGAAGTCTAATTTCACAGGTAGCATTGATGGCCTCCTACTGTGTTTCAGTGATGTAGACTCAAGTTGATTGACTCGGACTTGAGTAGGACTCAAATCGCTTCAATGACTTGACTCAGACTTGACTTATCAATAAATGATGGACAGACTCAACTTGAGACTCATCTTTTTTTACTGATCCATTTGCTGCCTTTGGAAGTCCCACCTCCTCCTTCAGCCTTTCTTCAATTAGTAGCAAGGGAATGTTATGCTGATGACTCAATCAGCACTGCACATGCTCCTTATCTGCATCTCTCTGCCACTCCTTTGTTTCCCGCCTTTCTCCAAAAGCTATTTATAGGAAAGCAAAAGAGCAGGAAGAGTTAAGAGGTGGAAAACAGAGCTTTGCACCTCTATGTGTGTGAGTGTGGGCAAGGAGTAGTCTCTGCATCTGGGTCGAAGGGAGGGTTAGAGGTTGAAGTCCCCTCATTGAAGTCCCCTCAAATCCCCCTCCTCCTCTGCCTTCCCTATCTAGCCACCTCCCTGCTCAGTCAGAAGCAGTTTCCTTCAGTTTGCCTTTCCTGGTCCTCGATGGCTGAGGGCTTGCTTCCAATCCTGCTTGCTTGCAAGTAAGTGGGAAAGAAAGAGTGTTCTTACCAGCCATGGGAGAGTAGGAAGCCATTTCTTTCAATCTGCCTTTCCTGTTCTTCGAAAACTGAAGGCTTCCTTCCAGTCCTGCTTGCTCTCAACTTAACCCACACACACACAGATCACCACCACCTCCTTTTCTTCTGTAAAAGTTGGCTCCCAGACTTGAGACCTGACTTAAATTATCTTGCAAGGACTTGAGACTCGACTTGAGACTTGGACTAAAAGACTTAAATACACCACTGCTGTGTTTTCAGTAGAGAAGAGGAGGTTCAATCTTCAAAGCTTTCAGTTGTAGGCCTAGGTCACTGGAATGGTGTCTTTGCATCACCCAGGGTTTAGCATCCCTCGACCAGCTAGCTGTTCACTAGACTGACCCCCCCATGCATATATTTGGAGTCTGGATTGCTTTCAGACGTATCTTCTCATGCTGATGTGTGTGGGCCATGCAAATGCCTGCAGACTGTTGAGTACAGAACAGAGCCTTGCTAATATGTAGCTGGTCTATTGTCATGTTGCCTGAAGCAGGGTAATAGCAGGAAGGAAAGATGAATCCAATTAAATAAGCAATCTTTTCTTCCTGTCTCTAGCCATTTCTGCACTAGGCTGTTATAGCGTTACTGTTCCACTTTCAACATCCTATGGAATCCTGGGGTTTGCAGTTTCGGGAAGGGCCGGCCAGCCCCTCTTGAAACTGCAAACCCCAAGGTTCCATAGGATGTTGAAAGTGGAAAAGTAGCGTTATAATAGCCTAGTGTGGAAATGGCCTCTCTCTCTCCCCTAAATTAACCACTAACTGTCACACTTCCTCGTTAACTCAGCTTTTTCTCTGTCTCTTCCTCCCATCACCTGGGTTGGATCAACATCAAGCCCCTTGAAGAGTTCTGAAGAACTAAGTGACATTTTTGTTGATCCTATTGTCCAGATGGATTATAGATTAATGGTTAGGGGTGCAAAATATGAATTGACAGTTAATTAACAATATTTTAGATTTATAGCCTTTGACAGAGGCCAGTTGTATATGTAAGAGATTAAATCAAATAATGAATTTTGGCATATGTGAAATACTCACAATATTAGAATGTAATGTGAGGATACTTGAACCATACTATCAATGATTCTAGGATAGACATATGAGGACTAAGTGCCTGTTGGGAAATCTGAGAGAGCAGTATATCTCTTAAGAAGAGTAATCAAATTGGTGAGGCAGAAACTGAACAAAAATCAGTCCTGTGCCCCCCCCGCCGCCGCCGCCGCCCCACATACACACACAGGGTCAACCAGAGAAAGAAACAAACCTAGCTTTCTTTGTAAAATATGTAAAATAACTTTACTTACAATATTTAAGAGTAGCTAGTGTGGCTGAATGTTACAGTGATGCAGGAAAAGAGTGGACGTGGTAAATACAAACAAGCAAGATGTCACCATAAATTCAAACTGTGCCCAAACTCCTAAAGAGTAACATGCAAACTAGAAGTGAGTAAATACATACAAAGCTTGCTAACTCTAATGGGGCTAGTCCCCCATTTTGCTGCCTGGCAGAAACAGCTGCATGGTCTTTTCCTCATCCCACATACAAAAGCTGACCTGACTGGTAGTTGAATAGTACATTAGCAGTGGAAATGGGACAGTATCCTCCAATGAACTGGAAAGCAACAGTTACCTTATGGGGCATAAAGTATGGTGTGTGGCACATATACCGACTGTGCCTCCTCTTTCCCATCAGCACATGTGCCTTGAAGCAGTTTCATTACTCTTCCTATAATGATAGAGCCATCTCTGTACAGTTACACTGGTGTACAATTACTAGTGCTTCTCTCTTTTTCTTCTGATTAATAAGATATCCAGCTGTAATGAACTTCTAGGACTTACTAGCTGTCAGCAGAGGAAACAGACATGGGCTTTTTGGAACGCAGTGAGTGTTGGCACCTGATCTAAATCAATTAGCAGTTCAGTGCTCACACCCACTGGCTGGGCCAAGAGATGTAAAACAGAAGGACAGAAAGAGGGTGAAACATCTCAAAGAGCAAAGGGGGCAAGTAGAATTGAACACAAAAGTAAGACTTGAGAAAAGGAGAATTAGAGGTAGATGCTGGAGTACCATGAAGCTATGGGGAACAAGTGGCAAACCCTGCTCTGCTCACGGACATTTCACACCAGCTCCAGGTATGGATACGGTTCCCACATCTCAGAGCCTGGGCCCTCTTCTCCAGACCTCAGGGAAAGAGAGAAGAATCTCAGGATGATAGCACAGCCTCAAAATGTATAGATATATATTTCTCCTCATTGTTTTTAGACTTTGTGTTCGTTTGTTTTTTAAATCTGTAGACTTGTAAATGTATAGATAAATATGTAAATATGTAGATACTTGTATAATGTATCATATTTGTATAACAGACCTATATGTATATGTGTTTGGACCTCGCTTATTTTGGAAATGAAAAGATTTAAACATAAATTTGAATGGCATACTTTATGCAACTGTGGTTGATGCTTGAGGTATTATGCTTCATGCCATCACCAGGTACATTCCCTGCAATATCACAAAGGGTCATTCCCAAGTTTCATTCCTAAGATCTCAGGTCCTGGGATCATTCTGACCTGGCAACCCTAGGTGCAGATGACATGTTTGTTTAATTCTTCTACAGTAAGCTTCCCACAGTTCTAGCCAGCTCTTTTCCTTATCTAAGGCAAAGGTACTTCCACACCAAGTTAAGAGAACAGTAGTAGGATATCTGCAGTTCCTATCTAGCAGCTGTGGCCAAAAGTGCCTTTCACTGTGCATGAAACCTAAAGACCAGAGAAAGAAAGCAATGACAGCACCTTCAGATGAGAAGAGCAGAAGTGCCCTTTACCCTGAAGGAAACTGACAGTATCATCATGGGTCTGAGGAAAAGAGGGGCTGGAAATTAGGAGGGTTCAGTAAAACAATTAGAGAAATGGCAAACTCAGTCTCCCATTCAGGCCCATGTACCCGTATCCTCCAAGTATCCTTATTTGGCAGGAACAGTCTCAACTAACCCTCTGTCATCTCACTTTTTGAGCGACTTTTAAAATGGCTCATTTTCTTTCTCTTCTTCGCACTTCTCCCCTTTGTCCTCAGCTTACCTCAATTGCTGCAAATTGAGTTCAAAGTGCAAAACTAGTTTTCACTCAATTAACTTGGTAGGAATAGAAATGAGGCGTGGAATTCTGCCCTTCCCAGTAGTCTCAGTGAAAGCAAACTGCTGCAGCCTCTCCTAGTCTGTGTATGCCTCCTCATTAGTACCCTTTGGCATCCTGGGCAAACTCAGATGTTGCTTGGCCATGTATCCTACTTTTTATCTGCAAAATGTTGGAGGGCCTGTGTACCTGGCTCTTGTGCAATACATGTACTGGGACAGAGAGCAGGTTCTCATCTTAACTTATACTACTAGGACTACTTTATTCATTTATACCCTGCTTTTCTCTCAATAATGAGACTCAAGTGCCTTTCTGCACTACATTGTTATAGTGCTATTATTCCATTTTCAACACCCTATGGAATCCTGGGGTTTGCAGTTTGGGGAGGGGAATTTAGAATTCTCAGCCAGTGAGCTCTTTAGCCTCAGTAAACTACAAACCCCAGAATTCCACAGGATTTTGAAAGTGGAGTAATAGCACTAAAACAGTATAGTGCAAAAAGACCCTCAAGACAGTTAGCAACATATTTTTAAAAACAATTTAGATTAACACTATGCAAACCTTCAATAAAAGTATACATATACAAGTTATTTAAAAATAATTAAACTGTTTATAAAGTTAAAAACATTAAAAACATTAAAATTCATAGACTATACACAGCATTAAAAGCTCAGTCCAGTCAGTCTCTAAAAGCCTGACAGCATAAACATGTTTTAACTTTTTGACTTCTTGGAGAGCAACATGGGCCATTCTAGTCTTCCTAAGTCTGAGAGCAACTACTGAAAATGGCCTCTCCCTTGTTCCCACCAAAAGAGACCGACAAGGTTGTGGGACAGAAAGAAGAGCCTCTTCAGAAGATCCTAGAACTTTGATGGGCTCATAGCTTCTCCTTATTTTTGGCAGGGAAGAGTTGAGAATGTTGGGAGGTGGGGTCAGGGTTGTTGTTTTTTTCTGTTGATGAAGCTGTGTTTCCAAAAAATATTTTTGCAATAATTCTGGCTACAATGGAGTTTGTGGGTTGTTTTTAGTTTGTTTTTGTTTTGAGATATTTTTCCTGAATAATGCCTTGAAACTATTTCTTAACATCCCTTACAGCCTTGGCTAAGCTGTAGCTCCCTTGCAGTGTGTACATGGGTGTTTAAGGAAGCAATGGTGAGCTAATCATATTTCATGTGTTGGCTGCAGTAAATGCCAGTGCCATGCTGATATACCTATCTGAATCTGTGATAATTACCATGTACAACATGAAGATACCCACATACCTATATGTAGAAATAGCACCTGTCTCCATTTTGAGAGGACAGAAGTCTGCTTAACAAAGATGCAAGCCAGTCATTTTTTGCTGGCTTTAATCAAGACAAGTTGTGGCATTTCTCACCCAAAGCAGCTATCACCCAAACAAATGAAACATTCCATCGTAATCTGTAAATATTTCATAATTTACATAAAATAATTTAACCGTTTCTCAAAGCTCATTGTTTTGCAGAATAACAAACAATTCCAGGACATCATTTTTCCAGAAGAGAACAAAGAAGAAAACAGAATGCTTACATTTAACCTCACAGATCGTCAGCAATGGAAGTTGAACAGCAAGTTTTCCATTCATGATACTAAATTAAACAACACAATCAAGGAAAAACAGTCTTTAAACACAGGGGATTGTTCTTGGAGAGCATAAGAATCTGGGGAAAATTGTGACCATATCATTAAGAGGCATGAATCACAACCTGTTCTTCTTCTCAGGTTTGGAGTGTGTTTCAATAATGGCAGATCATCTATCAACATATTGGTGAAAGGTCTCATACCATTCCTTTCACATCATGACAGTGGAAAAAAAATGGAAAAGATAAGGTAATAGGTTGGTTGAAAAATAAACCCTAAGCTGTTTCAGTGGAAGTATGCTTCTGAGTTAATTATAGGAAGCATATGAGACTAGATCTCATGTGCTGTGCCAAGATCAGAAGATGTTCTAATTATATTATGAGCATTAATAACTCGACTAGCGTGTAGATCCTCCCATCCAATATGTTAACCATGTCCCTGCTGAGAAAATGCAGAGATAAAAGCAAATACCTTGATGTGTGATAAGGTCGTCCAATCTGTCAAGAGAAATCAGATAGCACAAGATTTGTTTGAGTGGTAGGCACTAGAGAGAATAGTAGCTTCTGCTCTGTGAAACCCTCTCGCAAGGGGTATAAAGTCCATTCCATCAGTATTTGCATATAAAAAGGCTATAAAATCTTCCCTCTTTCAAGTGGCTTTTACATGATATACTCTTATTACTTGAGCTGCTGAAACAGCTGTTTCTGTCAGCTCAATTATATTTTGAAGTACTGCTGCTCATATTTGTATTTTACATGTTAAAAGATTGTATTTTACATGTTAAAAGATTTTAATATAATGTAATATTGTCAACTTCAGCATGGTTTGATGACTTAAGAGGGATTTTTGTCTTGAAATGTTTTTAATAAGTATCAGTTAAAACGCTATTGAACCTCTCTCTGTGGATATTATAAACGTGATAGTAAGCACAACAGACAGTTTTACATCTTATGACTGCAAAAGTAGGGAAGAAAGAAAACCTGACAACTTAAGGGTCCAAGCTAAGATTTGGTGACTCCATCTGCCAACCTTTCATATATCATTTAACTCCAGAGAGAACTCAGAAAGATATTGAAATACCTACCATATTCTGAAACAGAAATATCATCAGCACTGAGGCCTACTGGAATGATATTGTGATTTCAATGTCTGTAGTAATTTAGTGCCAAAAAATGATAAAAGTTAGAACCGACCACAAGCCTATTTTTACCAGCTAAGACAGGGACAGCCACTATTGTTTAGAAATAAATTCTACTACTGAAATTCACCAGAGCATCCCTTTCAGTAACTGTGTTTTAAGCTTGAGGTATAAAAATCTTGAGTGAGGGAACAATGTTCAAAAGAGATGGCAGTGATCTGAGAGAAACTTTGTTTCCTTGCTGATTATGTACATATTTCCATGCTGATTATATACATATACAACTCTTGCAAAGAAGCTAGTAAAATGCGGGCTGGGCAGGGCTACTGTTAGGTGGATTTGTAATTGGCTGACCGGCCGCACCCAAAGGGTGATCACCAATGGCTGCTTTTCATCCTGGAGAGAAGTGACTAGTGGGGTGCCACAGGGTTCTGTCCTGGGCCCAGTGCTATTCGACATCTTCATCACTGATTTGGATGAAGGAGTGGAGGGCATGCTGATCAAATCTGCAGATGATACCAAACTGGGAGGGGTTGCTAACACACCACAGGATAAGATCAAATTTCAATACAACCTTGACAGATTGGAGAGCTGGGCCAAAGCTAACAAAATGAATTTCAACAGAGAGAAATGTAGGGTCCTGCACTTGGGCAGAAAAAATGAAAGTCACAAATATAGGATGGGGGACTCGTGGCCGGATAGCAGTACGTGTGTAAAGGATCTAGGAGCCTTGGTAGATCACAAGCTGAACATGAGTCAGCAGTGTGACGCGGCAGCCAAGAAAGCCAACACGCTTCTTGGTTGCATCAATAGGAGTATGCTGTCTAGATCGAGGGAGGTAATGGTACCACTCTATTCTGCATTGGTTAGGCCTCATTTGGAATACTGTGTCCAGTTCTGGGCACCTCAATTCAAGAAGGATGTCGACAAGCTGGAGGGCAACGAAAATGGTGAAGGATCTGGAAGCCATGCCCTATGAAGAATGCCTTAGGGAGCTGTGTAAGTTTAGTCTGCAGAAGAGAAGGTTAAGAGGGGACATGATAGCCATGTTTAAATATTTGAAGGGATGTCATGTTGAGGAGGGAGCAGGCTTGTTCTCTACTGCTCCAGAGACTAGGACAAGGAGCAATGGATTTAAGCTGCAGGAAAGGAGATTCCACTTGAACCTCAGGAAGAACTTTCTGATGGTCAGAGCTGTCCGGCCGTGGAATAGGCTGCCTCGGAGTGTTGTGGGGTCTCCTTCTTTGGAGGTTTTTAAGCAGAGGCTGGATGACCATCTGTTGGGAATGCTTTGATGGGTGTTCCTGCATAGCAGGAGGTTGGACTCAACGGCCCCTGGGGTCTCTTCCAACTCTATGATTCTATGATTCTATAGTTCTGTTGCCCCAGTATCACCTTTCAGCATGCTGGTTTTTCAGGATTTTTCAACAACACAAAACTCTGCAGACTCTTGTTTGATGATGTTTGCTTGATGACATGGATGACAGTAGAATAAATGCTACACACTTTCCTTCAACCACACTCTCTAAAGAAACTATTGCCTGATTTTATCAACTGAGCATATGATGTGGTTGCCAGCAGGCCTCTTGCTATCAATAATAATAATAATAATAGCTTTTCTTCCTCCTCACTTAATAACATTGATACTGATAAGTATTGATGATAATACTGATGATAACAAGGTCACTCACTGGGAAAAAATGCACAAATAGAATCAAAGCAGATCAAGATGTATACTGTTTCTTTGGTGAACAAAACTGCTATGGAAGGGTCAACAGAACTGATGAATCCTATACTTGAAAAACTGTTGTTGGCCCCTGTTAAATTCTGTGGGTGTTTAGCAGATCTGTACATGTTCCCATCTCTATGGAAACCAGTATTAACACTATCTTTCTAAAGGCCTCCATGTTTCAGACTCCTTACTGTACAATACTTTCCAATGTTGCCATTGCCATTTTCCTTCTCTATACAATTAGAGCTTCATCAGTCGAACTGATTGTGGTGGTTGCAGCAGGAATGGAAAATATCTAAAGAAAAGGAAATAAGTTATTTGGATTGTTCTGAAGTAAAAGCATACCTTCCAACTGTCCCAATTTGTCAGAGACAGTCCCAATTGATCTGTTGTCCCATTTTTTCAGCTGCTTTAAAAATGTCCCAGTTTCTCACTTCTCCTTCCACTTTCCCACTTTCTCCTCAGCTTATTTCAGTTAGTATAAACTGAGTTCAATATACAAAAGTAGTCTGCACTCAATTATCTCAGCAGGGAGGAGAGGAGAGGATGCTGCTAGTGTTGCTTACCCACATGTCTCTCGGTTTAACCTGTGAAATATTGAAGCTTACAAGATAATATACAAAACAGGACATACCTGAAGCTTTGGGTGGACTTAACTCCATGAAGTATGAACTCTCTAAACGGCACTAATTTTTACACAACACTAGTTCACCAAACTAACTAGTTCATTCAACACTGGACTAGTTCGCTAAGCTAAAGCATCCATATCCAGGGTTCATGAAACAGTTTTTATCTAGCAACACAATTAAGAGATAAGAGAAATAAGAAATTTCATACTAGCAGGCACTTGCCAATGCAATGGAACTATCTCCCTCTCTCCTCCCTCCTACTGGCTGTCATAGTACACAAATGGGGTCCCAGAGGTTTCCCAGAGTTCAAATATGATTTTGAGGATGTATGGTGGGTTGGAGAAAGAGAGTTTCTGCTGACAGAAGCAGTTCCATTTGCAAAAGAACTGTTAGATCCTGACCAAGGGGACCCATTGTTTCCCTGCCCCTGGCTGCCAACAATGCAATCCTACAACAATCTTCTAATTCACATAAACTGTCTGATACACTCAAGCATTTATCAAACCCATGTATATTTCCAGCAAAAAGAGACCACCCAAGAATGTTCTTAGAAAAAGGTATCTCCTTCTTTTTGATCAAAGCATCCCTGATTCCATTTTCTTCAAAGCTTATTAAAATCCTCCATGCTATGATGGCTTTTTGACTTATCATGTCAGGTTTATTAAAGATGCTGGGCTTAAAAAGGGTCATTCTTTATGTGTATGCATGGCAAGATATTACAAATGGGAAGACTGCCCTTTAAAAAGTTATTATGTTTAATGTGAATCTGTAAAGCTGAAAAAGATGTATCCAAAGCCTAAAAGATCCAATTCATGTTTCTCATGTAAAGATCATATAGTATCAATCCTATGCAGAACTTGGAAAAAAAATGGACTGCAAGTCCTAGAATTTCACTTGGAAAAAAAGCCAGGTAATCCTTCACTGACTGCACTTGCTGGAGGATTTGGAGACGTGGCATAAAAAAAAAATCATATTTCCAACCTCTGATTCAAAGTATTTTGCCAATGGTGACTGTATAAAATATTATTCTCTGCATCTTCCCCTTTTGAATATATCTCTTTCTCCTTCTTTATGTATATATTTACGTAGACCTCTCTACATAACAGAAATATATGTACATGCATTAGATTGAAAAGAAAATTGTTAACTTTGAAGAGGTCTAGAATTGTGGGATTGGGGAGGAGAGTCTTTCGGTCAAACCACACAATTCAAACTTGGGACCCTTTCATGCTGTGTAATTATAGCACCATGCTTCCACTTTTAACTGTCATTGCTCCACCATAGAATTCTGCGATTTGCAATTTACAGAAGGAGGTATTTATAATTCTCAGCCAGAGAGTTCCAGTGTATCACCAAACTACAAATTGTAGGATTCTATAGGATGTTGCCATGGCAGATGAAGTGGAATATAGTGTTGTAATTGTGCATGGTGAAAAAGTTTCTTTTAAAACAAAGCAGTAGCACTCTGTTAAAGGCTCATCCTGCATATTTTTCCGACAGCTGGTATGTAGATTACATTCTGATTTACACAGTCATAATACTCTCTTTCTACAAACTACATGACTGTTTTATTAAAGAAAAGTTTAAGCTTTTTTTTCTGATTCATATCTACGCTAATAACAGAGTTTTACATTTGGTACCTTTTAAAAGGGAGCACAGAATCTGAAACAATAAGGACAGGTTTTCCATGGCTAAGCCAACCATGGCTAAGTAAACAGTCAGAGAAAGCCAACCCTAAGGACAGGTTTTCCATGGCTAAGTAAGCAGCCAGAGAAAGCCAACCCTGAAAGCCAACATAAAGATGTAAGGTTAATAACTAGTTATCTGATCTCAGCTAGACTGAAGTTATTGGCAACAAAGCGCAGTGTAAACTGATTTATCATGTAGCATCACAACTTATTGTGTGTGGAGGTGCTTTCAAGTTGCCTGTTGATTTATGGCAACCTCACAAACCTCACTTACCCAAAATTTACCTGGGCACATCATCTTGTATTGACACCTGAGAGATGGCCAGGTACAGTCCTTTAGATGTTGTTGAACTGAACCTCTCAGTGTTCCTCACCATTGGCTACCCCAGCCATGGTTGGTGGGAACTGTAGTCCAACAACTGTTGGAGCCCCCAATTTGCCTACCACTGTTACAGCTGAGAGAGCCAGCTTTCTGTAGTGGTTTGAGTATTGTACTGTGACTCTGGAGCCCAGGGTTCAAATCCCTACTCAGCGATGGAAAGCCACTGGATGACCTTGAGCAAGTCACGCTGTCTCATTCTTAGAATATGGCAAAGCAAACCTCATCTGAACAAATCTTGCCAAGAAAACCCCATGATAAGTTCACCTTAGGGTCACCATAAGTTGGGAAGGCACACAACAACAGTTGTAGCTGAATGCTTGGTATTCATTCATTCATTTCTGCATATGTCCTTAAGCTAGGGACACTGATGTCAATGTTATTTGATTATGGAGGTACTGCTATAAAACCTTATGGAGGTTTCAGGGAAGATGGAGGCATTTCTCAAATTGCAGATAGATGTTGGGGGAAAAAGTGGGAGGCACAGGAGTAAAAGGACAGGAAGGCAAGAGACAGAGATTCATGGATATGTAGTGGTGCGGTACATACAGTTGGTCAAATCTACACACCAGATGATCTTGAAAGCTAGATGCAGCTCAGCAGGGGCTTGGCAAATTTCTTGCTTTTACTCAGTATTGGAGGATTGGAAAATGACAGTTGTCAAACAATTCTACCTTGATGGGCCCAGCTTCAGGACTTGTATCAAACAGCCCTCAACATTATTATGCTAGTTATGGTTGAAGGGAATTATAGTTCAACATTATCAGGAGACCCATTTTTTTTGCTATGGTATCTTGGTGAAAAATGATTTTTTAAAAAATAAAAATATGTCATTGCCTCACTATCTAATGTATTGTATTAACATCTTGAATTATTTACATTAT
Organism: Iguana delicatissima; assembly: GCA_948472985.1. NCBI lineage: Eukaryota > Metazoa > Chordata > Lepidosauria > Squamata > Iguanidae > Iguana > Iguana delicatissima. The sequence continues at coordinate 61,820 of CAOKZL010001923.1, read as the reverse complement.
ACACAGCAGTGTCTTTCTCTAGCCATATTTAAACAATCAACATACTTTTAAATACCCCCTTTAGTGTGATTACTTATTGTAGCCATTATTACAGTATATTAATTGCCATGAAGAATTAACACTTCTGGGTGTTTTTTGGCTGTTCATATTAATTTTGATAGGTCTTTTTCTAAATGGCTTTGAAAGATTTTTGTGTAATTATCTTCGCCTCAGCATATCTTATTTGCCAAGATTTTTAACCGAACATATTCTGCAACTATTTATTTTTGCCAAACAAGACTCGTAATGCGTGTAAGTTTACAAAACAGCCTAGAAGGACAGAGCTAGGCTTATTCCTCCCCATGCTGAAGCAATGGAATCACACAATGAGACAATGTGTTAAAGCACTAATTGGAAGCTGTGATGTATGAATCATAGAATCATAGAGTTAGAAGACACCACAAGGGCCATCGAGTCCAACCCTCTGCCATGCAGTAACATACCATCAAAGCATTCTGACAGATGGCCATCCAGGCTCTGTTTAAAAACCTCCAAAGAAGAAGACTCCAGCACACTCTGAGGCAGCACATTCCACTGTTGAACTGCTCTTACTATTATCAGGAAGTTCTTCCTAATGTTTAGATGGAATCTCTTTTCCTGAAATTTGAAGCCATTGCTCCATGCCCTAGTCTCTGGAGCAGCAGAAGACAGGCTTGTTCCATCCTCTATATGACATCCCTTTAAATATTTAAACATGGCTGTCATGTTGCCTCTTAACCTTCTCCAAGCTAAACATACCCAAATCCCTAAGCCCCTCCTCATATGGCATGGTTTCCAGGCCTGAAACAGTTACTCTCGTCACAGCTCTGCTTCCAGAAGGTCAAATGTGAGTGGAAAGCATTGGTGGCTGGTCCTGGCTCCCATGTCTTTGATGAGGTGAATCTGCCCTGTGTTTTAATCTAAGGAGCTATCCATGGTGTTAGACCTCTTTAGGAGATGGATCTCAATACCTTGATGTGTTAGATCCTCCTGCCAGCCTGGCCCTTCAGTTCCAAACATGAGTTCCTTCTTCTCTCAGTCCCTTTCTAGATGGGGTACTTGGGCCTCAAGGTGACCCCCTATTGTGGACTAAGGGCTGTGTTGCTTTGGTGGGTTTGCTGTAGTAACCACGACCAGGTCCTCCTGTGTACTTAATAGAACAGACAGAAACGGTAATAAAACAAATAAGTGGAGGTATATTAAGACACAAGAAAATAATACACTAATCCTTGAACTACTAAGTCATTCACAGCTCCCCAAAACCATGGTCAGTCCTTTCCTCTGTCTGATTCTCCTGTCTCTATTCCATCTATTCCTATCTCTCTGAACCTATTCCCTGTCTCTGTGTCAGCTTTTTCCTATCTGCCTTCTGACAGACACTAGCTTCATTTTTTCAAACATTTCCTCCCTGTGGGCTCCCCTTCACAGCATTCCTTGAGCTGTGATTGGCTCACTTCTGCCAGGCTTGTCCAGCTCCTCCTTTCACGCTTGGATAGCTCTTTTAAACCTGCTGTAGATTCACTGCTCCACTGATACCAGACTCACCAATTGCCACTAGACAGGACTGGGAAGCAGTAGAGCTCAGGTGGTTCAGCACTTACGTACAATCTCTTAGGTATGATTGTGTCTACACTGTAAGGGAGATTTTTTTTTTCTTGAATACTTGTAGTAGTAGTAGTGGTAGGATAGATGAATCTATTTCTTATCTGTCTCAGACTTCCATGTCTTCCTTTCTCAATCCATTCTATCCCATTTCAGTTGCAACTAGCAAAACATTTATCTTTTTTTTTAAAAAAAAGCACTCAAATTTACATTATTTTAATGCATTTTCCCCCAAAGTGAAATTTATATCAAATATGTATCTTTATCCTAAAATACACTTTGAAATGTACATTTTGGCAATGCTTTTTGTACTAGGAAGTATATCACAAAATTGAGAAAATTCAAGACTCTAAGGATAATTTCACTTATTTTCAGGGGAGCATTATGTTGGAATGGGGCAAGCATATTTACCTATTCAGAGTGGAAATAATAAGTCCTCCTGAACTGATCCTGTTTCTCCTAAGTGTCATTTCCACATACACAGATCTGGCTACACATTACCATGATATTATATTACTTAGCATATAATTCCCAAGACACTATGATTGCTTGTGTAACTAATGAAAGAAAATAATGATGCAGTAACAACAAGGGAAAATAATACAACAGCAGCAGAAGATTAGAAGGAAGAGGAATGGCAGGGGAGAGATGAAAAGAACATTATTTCAGAAAACAGTTGAACCCTTCCAAAAGCGTTAATTTTGAAATTAAAATTAGAAGAGAAAATTTGGTGTTTTAGAAACAGATGTGAATTGAAAATACAGCACTGTGTCCTATAATCCTTGTTCCTTAAGCAAGGGAGGGAGACCATAAGAATCATCTAGTCCAACCCTCTGTTGTGCAGGAATATGTAACTAAAGCACTCCTGAAAAAATGGTCATTCACTGTCTGTTTACAGATCCACAAAAAACAAGAGTCCACCACCCTCTAACATAGTCTATCTGACTGCCAAACAGTTCTCACCATCAGAATGTTCTTTCCAAATTTTATGTGGAATTTTTCTTGTAATTTGAATCCATTGGTTCATGTCCTACACTCAGGAGCATCAAAAGATGACCTGGCTCTGTCTTCTACATGACATCCTTTGAAATATTTAATGATGCTTACCATATCATCTCTCAACCTTCTGTTCTCCAAAGCCAAACATTGCCAGCTCCCTAAGCTGTTCCTCAGAGGACTTGCTTTCCTGAGGATTTACCATCTTCATCTTCTTCCTCTGGACACATTTCAGCTTGTCAATATCCTTCTTGAACTGTGTTGCCCAGAACTGGTCACAGTATTCTAAGTAATATTACCTCTCTCCATCTTGACACAATACTCCTCTTGATGCATACTAGAATTGCATTGGGTTTTGGTTCAGTCTAGAATAGGATGGTAAGAAGCTCTGCAGCACTTATGACCAAGCAACCCTCCTGGGGGAAAAAGGGTTGGTAAACTTAACATGGGGTAAAATATGATGGTCTCAAATGAGGGACTCTGGTAGCAAAACCCAAGCATCTTACTTTATTCACTATTAGGCAGATCTCCAGAGAAAGTTGCTGCTGGCCTTCTTTCTAATGCATTTCAGCACCACCACTGTGATGGGCCACAGGATGATGCTGTGGCTGCTACTTCAGCTGGGTAGCCAAGAGGATCCCAACTGATCTTATAAAACATATAGCTTGACACCTCAGAATGAATTAACTTTCAGACTCCTTCTTCTTACTTGCTATCTTGATGATCAGCCAACATCTTAGTTTAACTACCTGCCTGCCTCCAGAGTCTTCACTCCGACACACACATAGACTTTGTCACAGTCAGGCAGTATTTCCCCCCAAAAAATTAATTGTGAGAAAAATTCTATTTAAAGTCACTAGCAATAAAAGTGAACACCAGTGATAAAATTAACTAAATGAACAGAAAAGCTTTGAGGTAAAAGCAGAGAGACTGAATATAATGCCCTCTTTAGCACTCTGTATGTCCTAAAATTTTACACTGTAAAATCAGCATTTGATCCAATAATAATGAGATAGCATCTGGTGCCAAATATCTTATGTTTAAGACCCAGTTCCTTAAAAGTGGTATTCATTGACTCTGTGACAAAGACAGCAAAGGCTGTCAAACATCTTCAAGTAGGTCATCTTTGGGGGGATTAGACTAAGTTGCTATCTGTTGACATTTCACATCTGACATCATAAGCTTCTTATACATTGAACAAATTCTGCTTCTCTTTTCTTGAGGGCTAAAAACAGAGGATAGCTGAATCTTGCCATATGAAAGGATGGCTCATTTCCTTTCTCAGAAGCAACTACTGTAGTGATTGGGGGCTTTTAACTGCTATCAAACTATTCCATCTGTCCACCCTGAATTGGCTACTCAATGAATATGAAGATCTAGTTTCTAAAAATTAGACGTTTCTTCATTAAAGGGCTGCTGGATACCTGTGCCTGTTTTAGGCCCCTAATCTCAGACTTGCATGGACTGTCTGATGGTGATCACATAGCAGCAAAGGAAAGGCACTTTCTTCGTAGTACTTCACATGTTTCACGCCTGAGCTTCAGAATGAAAATAGGTTGTGAGGCAGAATCCTGGGAAGCTGTGACTTTAATGATGTACCATCTTTCTGATGATACAAACCTCCACCAAAGGAATCTGAGCATAATGTTTCAAATATGGCCTTCCACTGACAGGACACAATGGGTCTCCATGTTCAAATATCACACCTCCATCCCCAGATCCAGACACTACACAGGTCCTTCTGCAAATATAAAGTAAACACAAGTGGCTGGTTCTCATTAAGTTCCTTTGACTTATGAAAAATCATAAGACATACTTGAGAAGTCCCACTTGGCTTGGTGAGAGTTTTAACAAATATAACAGCACTTAATGGATTCTCCTTCATTAAACAGAGGTTGGATAACTGACTCGCCAGTGTGATTTAGCAGTGTATTTCTGCATGGCAGCATTTTGGACTAGACGGCCTCTGTGGTCATTTCCAGTTCTACACAGTTGGCCCTCCACATTCACTAGGGTTAGGGGCATAGGATCCCTGAAAAAGTGGGGTCAAGGTTTGGTGGCGAGAATCCAAACCTGGTCAGAGAAAGAAAAGGGAAAGAGGGTGGATCAGTATGGTGGCCCTATTCTTCCTCTCTCTTGCCTATCTCCTTCCTTGGATGTGTGGGAGGCATTGGGAGAGGGCTTGTGGTGCTGAGAAAGTAGGTTGCAAGTCATTCTTAGTTGACCAGGCAGTGGCTCATGGAGGAGGAGGGCCAAAGGAAGGGATTTTTAAAAGGCTGCACAGTCTGATCAGAGCCACCCAGAAAAGAATGCCTGAAATGGGGGGTCAGGGGTTGCAGAAACTCACAAATAAATCTGTGAAAATGAAACCCACAAATGGGGGGGGGCTGACTGTACTCTGAATTGTAGCCATAACTGAGCGCAGATGTGGAAAGAGCAGACTGCACAGAGTGGTGGCAGGTGCAGAAACTGCTAAAAGAAAGAAAGGCAGTCAGCAAAGTCAAGAGAGAAAGTATTTCTTCCCACTGCATTCTGAGAGTGAATAAGTGGGTCATAGGCCTGGTTCCAGCTTTTGTCAGCCTTTGTGTAATCACTTACAAGTCATGAAGAATTTCTGGAAAGCTCAAGACCCAGTGGGAAAAATATCTGGAGGTGTTTGTTGAATGAAACAATTGCCTCCATAAGGGAAAATAAATGCCGCTGCATTGCTGCAGTGCAGCATGATTTAAATCGCTGTGGATTTCTTTAATTACAGGAGTGTTTATATATGCCACTAGGTTAGACAGGGAGTATCTCCACACTAGATAGAAAAGCAGGGTGGTATAGTGATTAGTCTGCTGGACAGGGATTCAGGAGGACCAGCTCCAAGCCCACATCGAACCATAAAATTCACTGGATAATCAAAAATCATTCTAGGTTTTTCATCATTTATATATTTTTAATGTTTTGAATTGTTTTAAATGTCTTTTTAAATGTTTTAATTTCTTTGAAAGCTGCCCTGGGAAAAAGGTGATATATAAATAAAGTTTAAATTAAATTAAATTAAAAATAAATAATCTAGGACCACTCCTTCTCCTAGCCTGATACCTCACTTGCCAGGATAAAGTGAAGGAGAAGAGAACCATGTATCCAATCTTGCCTTCACTGAAGGAAAGGCAGGATGTAAATACACAAATACATGAGTTAAAGAACTAATGTTCAGCTGGCTGGTGTTTCTACACAATACAAGCAGTAAGAATGTGAGGGTTTTCATGCACATGGATCAGGCAAGAGATTTCAGTGAGAAAATATTACAAGTAGTTATCCTGATGGAACACAGCAACAGGAGCAGCTTTATCAGTATCCTTCATACACAAAATAAATTTCAACTTCTATCTCATCTGCTAAATAAACACACATTTGTATTTTTGTATGTGGATGTAAAATTGCAGACCACCTTAAACTGATGACAAGTAAGCAGTCAGGAGGGTAGGGTAGTGCAACCTTTGCTACAGAAAGTTAAATTTGGAGAGAGGGAGACCAGGAAAGAGACAGGGAGGAGGCAATATATTTCTTATCTGTAAAACATTTTTTCTGAAAGAAGTGATTTTTGAATGTGAAATGAACTGCATATGTGCATGTTGGTCCCCCATATACTTTGCATACTGAGCAAATAATTTGCATAAAATGCAAATGAGACTGCTCTGATTTGAGGAACTAGCATATGGCAGCCTTAAAGAAAACACCTCCCCTCATCAATATTCAAAAGGTGAGATTGGAAGTCAAATATTATTTTGACACTGGTGACAAGACAACATCTGCCACTTCTGAGTAGATTAGATGGGTGCAGAGCAGATCATAGGTACTGTCAGTATTCATTTCCCGCACCTCACTGTTTGCCGACTGTAACAGCTGCCTCAGACCCTCATCCCACCATACCTTAATGCTGTGTTCTTCCGTTGCAATCCCAGTATAGCCATTCCAGTGATGGTATCAGGTTATTAACACTCTCTATTGCACCCTTTCAACATCTGTGGATGAGTAGCGTCATTTACACTATTCCTCCCTCCACGTTATAGCATCATTGCCAAATCCTTTTCCTCACCCTACACCTCATGATTGCTCTGGAGATTATTGGTTATTGGGCAGAGATCTCCTTGGGAATAGCTGAGGGAGGGACAACCTTGAAACACCCACACCACACCCACTACTGGATCAGCTATGGAAGGAAGCACTAAAAGGAAACCACACTTTTACAGCTAAGTAGATTGTTGCAGGAAAAGAGTCATTAATGGATTATTTACAGCATGAAAACGGACATGTTTCAAATGGATTGCAAGGTATAGCTGCTGGTGAGCAACAATGTTGTGCGATAGGACTGATCTTGAACAGGCACAACACATTGCTCTGGTGGTATGACACCTTGATGTAATAACGCCCTTAATCTCCGTTTCAGTAAGGCCATCCCTGAACCAAGGTCAACAGTCTTTGCAAACTGATCCTAGCTCAGTGGTTCTCAACCTGTGGGTCCCCAGATGTTTGTGGACTTCCGCTCCCAGAAGCCCTGAGCATTGACCATAGTGGCTGGGGCTTCTGGGAGCTGAAGTCCACAAACATCTGGGGACCCACTGGTTGAGAACCACTGTCCTAGCTTATTCCTGCTATAGTAGGCCCATTTTCACCTAGTTATGGAATCTGGCTTTGCACAACCTATTGTGAAGCAGTGGTGGTTACTCTGCAGCAAGGATAGGCAAGTTCCAGAGATCTAGGGGCCACATCTGAAAAATTATCTGGTTTTGAGGGGAAATAAAGTCTTCATAGGCCTGAAACAGGCCCTGGAAGCTGCATCAGCCAATCACATTCCTTAAGAGCGCAGTCATTCATTTTAGGCCAAAAAGGAGGAGGGAGGTGAGGCTACAATGGAGGCACTGGGAGAATACGTGTATCCCAAGGGCATCACTTTGCCTATCCCTGCTCTATAAAAGCCATTGAGATTCCCATCCCCTCACACACAACAAGGTTGGAGGTGCAGAGATGCTAGACAGAATATTGCATTTCACTGCCAGCAAAGCCACCGATTCAAGTCTAACTATCCCACTATAGCTGGTAGAAGAATCTCAGTTTAAACCAGTCTTCTTGTTATTCTTGCCTTGTTCCAAAGGTGTACCTGAGATGCCAAAGCAACATTGGCTATTAAGTACCTTGACCAGCATGGGGGAAGAATTCACTATTCTACCTCAGATAACATCTTGCTGACCCCGAATGCATTTCTCCCTGTGGCCATAACCTTCAACTGTCTCACTTTGGCATTGAGAGTCTCAATTAATCCTCTGGCATCACACTTTTTCAATTGCTTTTAAAATGTCCCAGTTTCTTTTTCCTTCTCCCATTTTCCTTTCTTATCCTCAATTTGCTTCAGTTAAGTGCAAGATAATTTGCACTCAGTTAACTCATTGTGAGAAGAGGAGAGGAGAGGGGAGGAGAAGAGAGTAAGATGTGGGATCTTACCCTTCCCAGCAGGCTGAGGCAAAAAACAAACTCTTGTAGCTTCTCCCAACTTCTGTGATTTTCCTCATTAATAATTACTGTCTTGACCACTCTCAGGATGTTGCTTGCCCATCCATGTCTTGGTTTCCATCTGTGAAACGTTGGTGGGTATGTGACCACTGTCTCTGGGAATGTATCATTTATGAAGGAGACTTACACCTGCTCTTTCCAATGTTTTTGCTCCAGAAAATTAAATAGATGTTTATTTATTCAATAATACTTTTGTGTGTCTCATAACAGAAGTTTCAGAGCAGCTTCCCACAAGGAAAATGCAATAAAACTAAAATAGATTTAATGCAATAAAACCAGTAAAACCCAATAAAACTAAAATAGTTCAAAATAGTTGTCAGATCTTCTATGCATTGGCTTACAGACAGAGAAAAATTATCTTTCCAGTGTCAACGTATCAATATATAAAAAAAATCCACTTCTGATGGCCATTTGTTAATTTCCAAGAAATGGGTAAAGAATTCAAAAGAACATGCATGTCCCTAAATAACAAGGAACTTTTCAAAACCAAATTTATGGAATTTTCTTGTATAGAAACTTAAAGACTAGTGTGGTTATTTTTATTCTTTGGTGTTTTTATTTTTCTGCTTTTGTTCTACTGAACGTTGCTATATGTAAATGAGATCCCTTTTGATTTTTTTATAAACAGTTCATTATATCATAAGCTGTCACCCTGAGATCTTCAGATGGATGATATAAATATTTTAATAATATTTTAAAATAATAGATAACTATAGGTGTAGTACATACCAATTGTTTGGTGGCTGTTCACTTTTGTGAATGGACTTATGCCATGGTAACCCAATGACACAAAATATGTGCATTGTTTTATAAGTTCCCAACCACTATAAAGAAAGCCTGTTTCAGGGTTCTGTGCTTCAGAGCTCTGCAGACTAATGTGCTAGTAGATCACCCTGATTTAGTGGCATTTAGCTATGCAGAATTACTCACAGGTTTGCACTCCTGTGTTAATCTCATAACAATATGTAGTGGCAGGCCTTCTTTTGCATAGCCTCTCTTCTTTGTGAGATTTGTCATATAAGCAAGAACCATGATGTCAGGATTATGAATTTTTAGTGAGAGCTGCAGATTACAGATGTAATCAGACTGACATACTGTTCCCAACTACATTTCCATATATGTTTAGATTGCTCCAGATAAGATACTTAGTTGCTTAGAAAATTGTCTTTTCTTGATAGTTGTGCCTCTAATAATAATCTAATGCATATTTGAGACCTTTAAAATATAGTAATCATACACATATGTGCCTGCCTAAATACCCTAAAAGCATCAGATCCTGTCTGATCTTGAAAGCTAAATAGGGTTAGATCTGGTTAGTACTTGGATGGGAGACTCCCAATGAACACCAGTTGCTGCAAGCTACGTATCAGAGAAAGGAATCAATTAACTACCTCTAAGTATTACTTGCCTAAGAAAACCCTGTGAAATTCATGAGATCGTAGTAAGTCGACAGACCACCTGAAGGAACATGCATATGCACATATGCATATTTGCGGCTGTTAAAATATGTTCATAAGAACTGCTAGCAGAACTTCCTTGTTGTCAGACTTTTTATTTAAAAAACCCACAAAACATGCTTATTTGCAAGAGATTTTTTTTTTACTTCTTTGGCTGGTTAGTACTAGAGTGTGAAAGCTGTAGCTCTCTAATTGTGTTTTGTCTGCCCTTAGGCTTGGGCAGCATAGCTAATGGTGACAGATGATGCAAATTGGAGTCCAATAACATCTGGGGGGCCAGGTGTTTCTCATTCATGGGGCCCTTTCACAATACACAATTATAGTGTTATGATTCAGCTTTAAATGCCATGGCTGTTGTGGAATTTGTAGTTTGGTGGGGCACTAGAGCTCTCTGGCTGAGAATGCTGAATCTTCCCCCTTAAACTGTACATCCAATGATTTCATAAGATTAAACCATGGCAGTTAAAGTGGAATCATAGTGTTCTAAATATGTAGTATGAATAAGCCCCTGGTTTACAACATGCTCTGGACATCATCTCATAGTAATCTTACATTTCTAGCATGTACAGTTCTTCACATTCTCTGTTTCTGAAGCACTGTTAAGATCCGGTACAGAGTACCTGCCCACTATTAACAATATTATTCACCATCTTTTAGCTCTTTATCGGTACTGATCAGTTGGACATTCACTCTCACTCTTGTTAACAGATGATCTCCTCTCTATCTTGAGCTGACTGCTGATTTACCACCACTTATTCACTGCCTCATGCTGTCTCCTGATTGTTATTAATTGTCTTGTCTACATGGCTGTTAATTGCCATTCATCTGTGGTGTAACTTGTTTTCCTGTCCAATAGCAGGAACAAAAAGGGCCATCTCTCCGTAACAGCACCTGCCCCTTTCATTCCTCTTTCCTCTGTGCTGCGTCATCTCTTAGGGTTGCTTTCTACATTATATTTAGGTGGTGTAGGATTGGCCCCACATTTCACTCCTCTGTCTGAAAGCAATCTGCAGCAATCTGGGTGAGGCAATAAATGCCTATATGCCTGTGAAATGCCACCATGTATTGTAGTGCCCATAACTGATCACAAAACCATCATTTGAAGACTCATAGAAACACATGGCTGCACTTGGTAACACTGCTTCATTGTCCAGCTAAGCTGTAACAGCAAACGATGGATTTCATGTGAAATGGCCTTCTGTGGAGTTCAGGTAGCTCTATGGAAAGGCTAAGGGTGTTGCAATCACATGCTCTCAAGTGTTTTTCTCCAAGCACAATTGTCTTTGGGTGGCTGGCAGAAATTCAACAGGTTGTTTTCTTTAGTGTTGGTAGGGCTACTCTGTATGTTCCACACTGATTCGGAGCAGTGCAAGTTCATAGATCCACACTATGAGGATGAGAAAATGGCGGCTTCCTGTCGTTTGTTGGGCGGGACCAACTGCTGAAGCTGACCACGCCCACAGTCCACCCTCCACTGATCACCAGTTCGCATTGGGGTGAATGTGTGCATGTGCACCACTGCGAAAGTACGAATTGGCGTGATCCGGAAAATTGAAAAATCGATTTCTTCCGTTTTTAAAATAGTGCGCTCGACAACCACTTGGGGGTGCATTTAATTGGACTTAGGTGCGGAACAAAGGTAAATAATCTGAACCTAGTCTGCTCCGAGATGCAGATGACCTTCGTTACAAGACGCATTGGCCCGTCTTAATTTCCTCATGCGGAAAGGTGGAAATGTGGAAAAGGCTTCAGTCTCAAAGGTGTTACAAGATCCCTTCGGATACCGATCCAGACAAACATGGCTATGTTTTTGAATTCTAGAATATATACCATTATTTATATTTGCAAAGGATAAGAGGGGAGCTCAAGGAACTTTCAGTTTAAAATGCACAACAGTTGAGGCTGCAGAGGAAGGTAAGGGAGATGGAGGCAAGAGCAGATAGCGGAAGAATCACTTTAATTTCAGTTACAATGCTTAGTAGGCTGGAGCTTAATCCTAACTGGCAAGAATGGTCAAGAGCCAACAGAAGCTGTGCTAAATCCAAGCCCTTCGCACTACAGACTACCCCTACCCTGGCCTGGCATTGTTCCAGCACTCCTCCCTAGGCTGCAGAAGTTACAGTCCTGGCATAACTCAAATTGCTCTTCACCCTTGTGTTTCTTTGCCCCCTCTTGACTCTTTGCTAGCTCTGTTGACAGATCTCAGAAATTATCTGAGGGAAGAGGCTTGTGTCTTATCTCCCTACAGCTAACTCCCTACAGCTAACATGTTTTTGAACTAGGATTTGCACTGCCCAGCTGCAACCTATACTCTGTTTCCTGGGCATATTACTTTTTTGGACTACAGCTCCTCATATCCCCAGCTCCAGATTCTGGGTATTGTAGTCCTAACTCTGCTGGAAAACAGTAGTATATGAAAACTAAGGAGGTGTGCTAAATGTTTCATGAAAATGAAACAATTTAGAGGGGAAATTGAAGGAAGATTTGAAGCAGTATATTTCTGGATGTCCCTCTAATAATGTGCCAATGACATGAGGTCACCTATTCTAAAATGGGAAAGCTTCAAGACTTTGTAGAAATCTTCTTTTGTGCAGCAACCTATTAGTCTGTACATACTGAGATCACAGGCTGTTTGATTCTTGATCTTGCACCTGTTGTTTAAAAGCTAAACAATAATGAAGCAATGGAGGGAAGTGCTTGAAAACTTGTAGGGATGATGCAAAAGGCTATTATGCCTAAAAAAAGATTGACATCTGATCAGCCACTACAATGTGTGGAACATGAAAGTAGCAGCAATATCCTATTAGATGATGACCCTATATTCATTGAATTCCTGCCCTAGGCCAGTATATATGGTCCCTAGTCTATTAGCTTCTAAATAGACCACAATGTTTTCTGAAATTTCAAAATGCCTTTTAATATATCAGACATTGTATTTTAATTGCTGCCATTTCAATGTGTTTAGCTTTGAAGTGTGGTTTTCCGTTCTTAACTATGTATTTATTAATTGATTATTCTGGTATAAGCTATATTATGAGGATTTTACCGTGAAAGGTGGCATAAAATTTTTTGAAAGAAACAAATGAAAGACAAAATAATGGCAAACTACTCCAGTCAAGAGAGCCAGCATGGTATGGTGGTTTGAATGTTGGACTACAACCCTGGAAACCAGGCTTTGATCCCCGCTCAACCATGGAAACACACTGGGTGATCTTGCACGTCATACACTCTCAGCCCCAGAAAACTCTATGATATGTTTGCCTTAGAGTCACCATAAGTCGGAAATGACTTGAAGGCATACAACAACAAAGCTCCAGTTAGTCTCAGGTATCAGTTATGGGCATCTTGTATTGACTGAAAAATGAAATTGCCAGTTGCAAAATTAACATTCAAGTGCTGAAAGGGAAATGTGATCAGCTGTTCAAATTCAACAACTTTGGCCATTTCTGCACGAGACTGTTATAGCGCTATGATTCCACTTTCAACATCCTATGGAATCCTGGGGTTTGCAGTTTAGGGAGGGGCCGGGTGGCCCCTCCCAAAACTGCAAACCCCAGGATTCCATAGGATGTTGAAAGTGGAATCATAGCGCTATAACATCTCGCGCAGAAATGGCCTTTGTTTTGGAAGGTAAAATGGCTTCTAAAGTGAATGTTTGTCATTAGCATGTAGTGCTACCACAATTTCCAGATCTTTTATCTTATATTGTGTATCTGTGTGTGTGTTTAAAATGGGGATGCAATGTGAGGAATGGATTTTCAGAAACACGATGTATCTCGTTTTGTCTTTGCTACCCAAGTTTAGCATAGTAGGCGCACTGAACATCTTCCTTGTCTTTGCTAAAGTTATGTGTAGACAGTGATACATTAAAACAAGAGTACCTAGGAACAGCTACAGGCTACTAAGAAAAAATTAAACATAATCAAATCGTTCAGTTTAATGCAGCCCCACTGCAGCAAAAGTGCTTAAAGTGTCTCCTTTGTATGATTATCCCCATACATCTTCTGCAGCTGAGTAGAAAAAACTCTTGTCTGTCAAGTGGCTGTTGCTATAGGTGCAGAATGTCAATTTGCAACAATTTTCATTCAAAAGTGGTTATGTAGTACAAGCTGGGCTTGCATGATTGGGGGCACTCTTGTTTAGCAGGAGTGGTGATGTCATTGGACACTCCTGTTACAGTTATGTGTCTCCTCTAAGCTTATTTGCAGTCCTCACAGTTCCTAGCAAAAGGAGAAGGAAATAAACTTTCTCAGAAACAATATATTGTTCAGAGCTATCCTTATTATTATGCAGACAATTTTTGCATGGTTTAAATGTGCAGGCTCAGACTTTGCAAAAGACTTGCTCCTGTTGAAGGCCATAATCCAATGGGCTGAAGCAATTAGGCTGGCATCAATAGTAATAGCAGCGTAGGTGACATTGCAACAACAACGGTAAAATGGCCATAGGTGCTACAAGAGGGAGAGGATGGAATAGTTACCCTGTTTACTGGGAGTCCCAAGAGGGACTCCAAACGTGCTCAAATATTGGTGCGAAAAATAGCTCAGAGCACAAGTTAGCAAAATGAGAGGTGGGGCAACACAGAGGAATCTTTAACCCACTGTCTACGGGGTCAGGTCAGTCAAGCAGTCAGACAGTTTTAAAATAGCAAAAATGATGTTTTATTAAGGGCAGACAAACACGTAAGACAACACAACCACACAGCTAACTGAGAAATAGGAAATAAGGGTTTTTCGGGGGAAATGGGTGATACGACACCTTTCTCGTAGTCCTGAAGAAGTTGAAGATGGAGGGAAGAAGCTCAGCGTGGTTCGCTGAGGGGAGCTTGCCGGGCACACGGCAGCAAGGCGATCTGGAACTCGGGAGCGATCCGAGGAAGGTTTAGAAGTCAGGGGTTTTTATAGGGAAAATATGACCGTAAGCTAGTCTGTACTTTGGGAAGAACAATGAGGTTTGGGCGCCAATGTCTCCGAAAGGTCAGAATTTGGTATGATTGGATTAAGTCCGAATCGACAATGGAATGGCCAATATGCAGATGCAGCGCGCTTTGCCAATGAAAAGTAGCTTGCCAAGTTACCTGCTCGGGGCAGGGGGCTCTTTTGAAGTAGCATGCATCATTGATGAGGTGTTTGTCTAGGGAGATCTCCTAAAGCAAGATCTGGCTGAGTCTGGCTTGCCTAGGTGGAGAAAGGAATGTTCAACAATTAAGGGCCATGCCTAGCTCTGTGCTTATTCAGGGGCCTCACAAACACTTGGCTGAGGGTGGCAAAATGAGACCTTTATTGTGATATCAAAACGATATCTAATATCTTCCAAAGTAAGGCTAGTAAACGGTGATAACAGAATGACAGAGAAACCTATCTTTGTTAGGAGAGAGAACTGCCCTGCCAGCTCCCTTTGGCAATGAAGGTGGATTTCTTTACTACCACCACTACTACCACCACCCTGCTGCCATTACGCTGGCTTAATGGACCATTGTACTCCTGTAAGTCTCCAGCAGGGTTCTGGCTGAAAATTGCTGGATCAACTTTGCTGTCTGCATTTTGGGCTTTTCTAGAAGGTGTGGCTATGAAGGCTGTCATAGGCCATTTCTACACTACACTGTTATGGCGCTATTATTCCACTTTCAACATCCTATGGAATCCTGGGATTTGCAGTTTAGGGAGGGGCATTAAGAATTCTCAGCCAGCCAGAGAGCTCTTTGGCCTCAGTAAACTACAAACCTCAGAATTCCACAAGATGGTGAAAGCAGAATAATAGCACTACAACAGTGTAGTGCGGAAATGGCCATAGTGTCAGACAGTGCTGCTGTAGCCATCTTTAACTATTCAACATACTGGGTAGCACCCAAATTCTTCCTCTTCTTTCCTGCTCCAAGAAAACAGATGCTTGTGAGATTAATGGGGAAGATACAAAGGTAAACTGTAAATGAAGAACTGCTGAGAAGCCTGAGACACAACTCTCCAGCTACTCTATCAGGGCGAGAAGCTGCTATAACCAGTTGGAGGCTTTTATAGATTGGGCCAGCATAACCTATAGAAAAACATTTATACATTGCCATCTATGTATGGTAAGCTACATTGGGCTGTGATTCCACTGGTTAAAATCAAGACAAGGACAACAAATATTTTCCTACTCATTCTGGTACATGTCAGTTGAAGTTTGTGGGCTTTATTAGGTCAACAATATGTGTTTTTCCCTCTGAAATGTAATTCCTGGTCTTCTATTTGTGGTTTATTTCTAGGACTTCCTACACTGCTTGACACATACTAATCAGCACTGTGTGCTCTTTTAAAAGAATATGAAAACTTCCAACTGCAAGACCGATTATGTTAAGTGAAATTAAATAAACAAACAAAATATACAATTGGCTATGCTAGCTAGGACAGAGGGAAGTTGTAGTTCAGTATCTGGAGGGCCATACATTGGTCAGCTCTGGTTATAGTATTTCCAACCTGAAATGGCCAAAAAATCAGAACAAAAAGTCAGTGCAGTTGCACTTTTAAAGCTTTAATTTTTCAGATCCAGAGCAATATAACCCATGATTGTTGGAAGTTCTCTGGGTTTTGTGTGATGTGATGCTGGTTTCATATGAACTATCCCTCCTTCCTTCCACAAAGATGTTTTAAAATATATTGAGCTGTGCTGCCCTGACTGAAGACAGATGCACAAGCCATCTTTCTTGTTATGACTCAGTGGGCTTCTACAAGTCATTATACTGTATGAACTGAAGTATACAGTGACATCCACCACTCATTCTACGTACAAAAACTGACCATGCTGGCAACTGAATCTCACTTCATTATAATGACACATAAATAACATTTTCTACCACACTTCAGGCCAGAATGTGCACAGCTCAGTCTTCCAACAACTTATAACTAGTCCTCATTCTGCTTGCCTCAGGTTGCAGTTTGTTTGTTGGTAGCCCTGGCTCTCTGGGCCAGTACTGGTCCTGCCTGGCTTTGGATGAGCTGGAAGATGTTTTGCTATGCCTTCCTTTTAAAGTACACAGTCTTCAGACCTCTTGAAAATGATTTCAGCTAAAGTCATGGAAACACTTTTAGCAGAAAGTAAATCCTTTGGAACCCAGAAAAGTCACTTCCATGTTTAGAATTAGTCTTTAAATCTGAATTAATATTGGGCAAAGATGCTCTGTGAACAAGGTTAGAGAGACCTAAAATTATGATAGTTGGGTTGGATTAACACTGAGAGTGTTCTGTAGGCAATCTCATCTATACTGTATAACAGTTGAAGCTCTGTAGCAAATTGCCTGAAACTGGGTTTCGGTGGTGCAGTTCTACAGACAGGGATAGTTGCAATCTCTCACATGCACAGTGGCTTGAAATATTTTCAGGTTCTCTAGGCATCATATCCTTGCTATTTGATTTTTATGATGAGTGACGCCTTTAGGTAACTGTACACAGATGAATATAGCCTCCAGGCCTTTCTATTTCCCTCTTGGTCCAGGTCCATCTTCTCTTTATTCATTGTAACTGTAACTTCATTGAGAATATTGGTCTTGACCAAGGAATGTTTTGTTCAGATCCCACTTCAGCCATGTACTACTGTAATGACCTTTGGGCAGATGAAATAATATTAATAAGTTATTTTGCATAATAATTAGTCAGACATTTGATGTGAAATGTAGTGCACTCGGAAACATGCTACAGAATAATATCTATTATAACATTTCAAGAATATGACAGTTACCAAGAGCATAAATGGTAGATCTTGGGGAAGTTTGTGACTGAAACCTTGTGGTTTCACCCAAATGAATAATGAGTGAACAACTATGTATGATAAGATTAAGTCCCGGCAAGCAGACAGGAAGATGAAAGTTCAGTTGGTTATTATGGTTTCCTGCTGTGGCTTACATTTGCATGCTGATTTATTCTTCCTTGGAAATTTCTAAGGCGATTTGGATTGCTTACTTGACATTACCATTACATTTACCTCTTTTTTTCAGTGCTATGATTCAAAAATGCTGTAATCTGAATGGCCTTAATGAAAAATTGAAAATTGAAGAGATGCCATTCCCATTTACTGATTCCTTAACACACACATCTGAGTACCTATTGAAATTCATAACTAATTTCATATTAAATGATTGGGTAGCCATGCACTGGTTATTGTTACCTAAAAATATTGAAGCTTATCTCTGTAATCCTAAAGATTAGAAACTTTTTATAAAACGAAGACTGATCCTTCCAAACGCTGAATTATGTCATATAAATGCTCTGAGCTATTAGAATACTAATAGCTCAGAGACTATTCCAGGTCCAGTTAATTTTGTCCTATACATCCAAATGGATACTCTAGTTCTGAAGCCCAGAAGTGAAGAAAAGAAAGAATATGATAGTATGAATCAGAGAATGTTGAACATTAAGGAATTTCTGTATTGTGATAAAGCGATTGGCTTTTTCTTGGCCAAATGCTGATTTTTACTTTGGAATGTTCAAAGCAGGGTGTGCAGATTTAGCTGCAAGAGCCTGCCTAGTGTATGACGCTTTGAAAATGCATGATTCATTACTTGATCATGTTCAATTAGAACTTGATTATTTAAAAAAGAAGTTTTACATTAAAATCAGGAAATTGATAAGAACTAACAAGGCTAATTGCACTACATTTCTTGAGATTATAAATAATCTACTATGTTAGTATCTAAGGAAATATGCACATATAGAAGTTTCATCAATTATGTATAATATATGTATCTCATGAAGATGTTAGAGTAGGTCACATTAATTCAAATGGCTACATCCCGCTTTCTCAATGCTTAGTGGCAGATTTCACATGTCTGTAAACTATTGCACTCCCTTAACAGTGGTTTTCGATGTACCAAATTTAGAAACAGGTTATGGGAAGGATGACAACATCTGAGGTTCCATCTTCAGGCTGCCAAAATTAATGAAGGAAGATTTCTTAACAGAGGTCATTAGGTTGCCCTCTAGACTGGGGGTGGGCAACTACATGGTGGGCAGGGACCATTTTTCTCCCCGGTGAGTCATGCTAGTGTGTTCAGGCATACTGGAACAGACATTGTGTCACTTCCAGTTGCTCTTTAGGTTAACCTCCAGCCATTCTTGGCTTTTTGATGCTGTGTGTGTCGGGACTCTATGGGACAGAGACCTGAATCACCCAATATCAGATGTGAAGGTTTGAATATTGTTGCAGTGTCTGCTTTCAAGGCCTTTAGTTGCATCCTCAAAAGCCTATCTCATCCAGATGTTTGTTTTCACAGCAGCCAACCAGAAGTCCACAAGCAGGTCATAGTGACAGCAACATCCTTTTGCTCGCACTTCCCAGCACTGATGTTGGCTTTTGTTGCTGGAGAGGCATACGAGCTCTGATGCCAGAGGTAATATGTAGCCAGCGTAACTGTTAACTACTGATAGCCTTAACCTCTATGTCAGTGGTTCTCAACCTGTGGGTCCCCAGATGTTTTAGGACTTCAGCTCCCAGAAGCCCTGAGCATTGACCACAGTGGCTGGGGCTTCTGGGAGCTGAAGTCCACAAACATCTGGGGACCCACAGGTTGAGAACCACTGCTCTATGTATATGTCAAGTACCCTTTTAAAGCTGTCCAAGCTGTAACTATCTCTACCACATACCCTTTTATCTACCATTTTTCCTAGATCAAAGATCTCCAAACCAGATTACATGTGGAGTTGTTTCAACCCTTTGGTCATTTGGTTCGCCATTTTTTGGCATCCTTTCTAGTATGCAATATTATTTTTGGGACATAGTCACCAGAAATACACACAATGTTTCAAGTCTGGTCACATCAGACTGTGTATAAGGATGTGATGATATTTTATTTTTTATTCCTTTCCCTTTTATCCCCAACATTTATTTTTTTTTGCATAACTGCACACTGGATGATTTTTTTTTTGGTCATGTTACCCACCACAACTTCATTTTTCAATGCTAAGTAGTTGTTACTACTCTTCGTATGGACCTCTGTTTCATTTGTGCTCTACACAGTAAAATCACACTGTATGCTTTGTACTGATGGACCTTCTAGACCCACTTTGTAATAATCTTTCTCCCTCTGTACTGTGTGGGCCTGTGTACAAAATCTGATGATTAAGAATAACATTTCATACTTGTGGTGCAATGGACACTATTTATTTACTATTTATTTATTTGATGTATCTTTCTCCTTATCCAGGACCCAGGGTGGCCTACAGCATTAAGGGGAAAAAAAGATAGTTAAAACATTTACACAAAAGTTAAAAATGATTAAATAACAGTACAATTCAAGACAAGATTAAAAATATAAAATCATGGATCATAATTAAAAAAAAACACATAACAAAGAAGGCTCTTTCTTTGATGGCCAATACCTTACTTACCATGATGGTTAAACCTTCCTAAATATGTCCATGCAGAAGGAAGTCCCATTAAGTCAGGGGTTAGGAAAGTGCAGCTATTCCCTCCCTGCCACAGTCCCTGAAGCCTCTTGCCAGACTATTAAATGCCCTCTTTTGTTTTTAATATTTTCAGTGCAATTTTCAGGTGATTTTCACCTGAAAACCATATCAAAACAACCCAAAATAAGTGAAAGTGTCTTCTCACATCATCCCAGAATGCCAATTATCTGTCTTCAGTCATATCTGGGCACAAACGGCAATTGGATATAATGTTGTAACATTTCAAGTCACCATCTTGGCCCAAAAATTGCCAAAAAAGGTGCAGTTTGGGGCCTGAGTGGTGAGCCCAGACTGCAGGGGAAGAGTTAGGGGTTGGAAATTGGCATTCAGCCCCTGCACAGTTGTCCACCCTGCATTAAGCTTACATGAGCTTATTCCAAGGTAAGTGAATATAAGACCATAGCCTAAAAGCTGGGAATCATGCTGTGCTTACCTGGGTGTAAGTCCTGCAGAACGCCTTCGTGTGCAGGATTATACCATAAGTCTCATGAAGAAGGCAGCAACAAAAGAGGGTTGCAAGGAAAAAAAGTTCCTACACTGTACTTGAAATTCTATATTTCCAACAAAGTCTTAATTCCTTACATTCTGATCCCCAACAGAAACAAAGATCGTGCCTCTGAGTGCCTTTGCTAACGTCCGTTCCTTATTATAGTCTCACTCTCTTCCTGCTCTTCTCATCCCTTCCTCCCTTTCCCTTTAGAGCTTTTCCCACTCTTGCAATTCGTATTACAGTTGGCTCTCCACATTTGTGGATTTGACTTTCACAGATTTGATTATTTGGGAGTTTCACCAACTCTGCCCCCTACAACCTCAGGTTCTCCTTTTCCAGAGGAACCTTTCCTCTCAGCAGATCCATGCAAACCTTTAAAAACCTGACTCTGGTCCTCCTCTTCCTTCTCTGCCAGCCACTGCCTGGCCAGAAAAGGACAGCTTGCAGCCCAATTTCTCAGCATCTCAATCTCTCTCCTGAATGCCCCCCGACACCCATGGAAGAAGATTGGTGTGAGACAGAAAGTATCGGACCACGACACTGACCCACCCGCTTTACCTCACCCGGTTTTGACTCTAGGTGCCAACTGTCCCATGCCTCAGCCCTCTTCCCACAGACACACACACACATACATTTTGATACTTGTGATTTTTCCACTTGAGGGTCCTGCATAAACGTGGAGGCCTGACAGTATAAGTTTCTCCAGAAAGGACCTTTCTTTCCCTCTTTCTCTTCCATCATTCTCTAAAGCATTGCTTGCTCATTGGTGGCACCACACTATATAAAGACCAAACATAACAAAGCATAATTTCCCATAAGCAACCACAAGGATGTTACACAGCAGCTATCTCCCTCTGCATCAGCATATACATGAAGACTGAGGCCATCTGGGCACCCTCTTTGCCCCTTGGAAACTTCTGATCCACAGATCTTCCATATGCGTGAAGGAATACTTGTTCCATTTCTCTTTATGCAAACCAAGAACCAATTTTATACATCTCCCCGCTTATTACTTTTACAGTACTACCAATTATCAAATAACAGCATTTTTTCTTTTCAAAGAGATGACCATGCAGGTCAGTCTCAGTATAAAAAGGGGCAAGAAAGAAAAGTGAACTTAGTGGCATCTGTAGAACTATGAACTGTAGTTCACAGAAGCTTATGCTGAAATAAACTGGTAATATCATTTTCCCATTCAAAACTTTGTCAATAACTGCATCAAAAGTGGCTAGACCACACAAGTATCCACAAATATAGTTATATACTCAAGACAAACAACCTGGCTTTAGAAACACAACAAGTTGTGATAAGGTGTACTTATTGGTCAGCCTGCGTCATGAAGCTTTTATGCTGACATGGCAGACACTCTGTGAAAGAATCACAGCCAGATGTGCTGGGACAAAGGCTGAGGATTAAGATGCTAGAGATGACTCGGCTTTTTTCACTGTTGCAAGTACTACAACTGACCAACAAAGTGATCCAGACTGATGATTACCAGAAAAACTTATGAATTCCAGCTAAAGTAGACATTTCCATAATGTCAAGTCAAATAAGAGGCAATGCTTCACTACAGAAAAGGGAAGAAAAGGAAATGAATCTGCAAAACTGTTGTGCATACTCATTTTAATGGAGAGGCAAAGTTAGTAATAATTATTAGAATTTATATAGAAGCACAGTTCATCTCATGATATTTGAGTATCTTACTGTACTGTGATTAGGTGACTTACTTGCCATCTCAGCAGGGACAAATGCCATCTCAAGTCTGCTTTCCAGGCACTAACCTTGAAGCCTGTGATTTCTCTTCTAGTGATTTTTGATTTGGACAATACTTCAAACAGAAGACTGCCCTCTGTAAAGTTGGAAACATGGCCACCCTAGTACCTCAAGTGGTAAGAGGGATTGATCACCATTCCAGGGTGGACTAGCAGAGTTGGCAAGATGAAGGTGTGTGAGCACTGCTAATGCACTCAAACCAGCATTCCTCACCATTGGCTCTCTTCATTAAGGCTGCTGGGAAATGCAGTCCAGCAACATCTGGAGAGCTACACAATTCCCCCTGATATAACGGATAGCTCATAACCCTTACAACAGGAAAGACCTCTTTGTGCAGTATTGTGTGTCACTGTCTTCCTGCTATTGTTCCTAGCAGTAATGAAGGGGAAGCCCCTGAGTCAGCAATTCTACTTTGTTCCACTAATGAATTACAAGTTGGATACCTTCTTTCAAGCGAAGCACTGTTTTTTCCCCAGATTAAATGGTGTGCTGCAATTTAACAATATGTGTGGAAAACTCGAGAAGGGTTAGAAATGCCTGCTGCATTGCCCATGAAGGATACTGGTAAATTGCAGCATAAAGGAACCATAAAAGTTTAGATCATCAGCAGATTATGTTAGGTATGCTCAGAAATTTACTTCATACCAAGCTAGGGTTGAGAAGGAAAAAGAAGCTTTCGTGGATGCTTTATAACTGGAAGAAGTAAGGAAAAGAGGATTAAAATATACAGCTTTTTTGCCAAGTCAAGTCTTCCTCTGGATGGCAATTTAATTTTGTTTGTTTTTTTCTTATAAAAGAATTACTTTTCATGGCACAAAAACATTTTTCATGAACTATTCCAAAACTGATATTTTAAACAGTAAGAATCAAGGAGACATTGAAGCATACTCCAGAAGCAAAATACTTTCTGGTTGTTTGCACTAATTGCCTAGTAAGGCATCCACACCCTCTCATGGCTTGTTACTAGAAATAGACCTCACTGAAGCTATGCCTCAGATGCCTTACAAAAGGGAAAAACAACATTTACATTTATCTGTCTCAAAGGGCTGTTGAGACTTAATTAGTTCTTGGGGTTTTTACAAAAGCCATTTAAGAGTCATAGTTACTAGGTGCCTTACATATGCATGCATATTTAGAAAGCTTTCATATAAGCTAATTAGAACAGTGGAACACATACTGTGCCACTAGTTCTAAATGCTGGCTTTTGATCATATAGTATTGTAGTTAAGCTAACAGTTTTGCTTGGTTTAGTTTAAGAACCATTCTGCATTTGGTGAAGAAATCATAAACTAAAATATTACTTTGGTTGGGAAATTCGATTTCCCAGGTTGTTATTTCTCTTTCCAGAGTGTTTTAGTACCACTTTCATTTGAAACTGACTATTTGCATGCATAAATATATGAGTGTATTCAAATAACTTGGTGAACTAAAATTGGGAAACAATTGTTACCCTGTTCACTGGGGGTCCCGGGAGGGGCGCCCAAATAACCAAATCACAATAACGCAAGATGGGGAAATTAACTGGAACACTCGCTTTAAGCTAATGAGAGGCAGGATAACTTAGCGGGGATCTTGTAACCCAGTGTCTACAGGGTCAGGTCAGATAAGCAGTCAGACAGTTTTAAAATAGCAAAAATGATGTTTTATTAACAACAAACACTTAAGACAACACAAACACACAGCTAACTAGGAAATAAGAAATAAGAGTTTTCGGGGGAAATGGGTGATATGACACCTTTCTCGTAGTCCTGAAGAGGTTGCAGATAGAGAGAAGAAGCTCAGCATCGTTCGCTGAGGGCAGCTCGCCGGGTAAAGCAGCAGCAGGGCGGTCTGGAGCTCAGGAGTGATCCGAGGAAGCTCTCGGAACTGGGGGGTTTTATAGGGAAAGTATGACCATAGGCTAGTCTGGACTTGGGAGACAACAATGAGGTTGGGCACGAGACAATGTCTCCGAAAGGTCAGAATTTAACATGATGGGATTAAGTCTGAATCGACAAAGGAATGGCCAGTATGCAGATGCGGCGCGCTTTGCCAATGAAAAGTGGCTTGCTAAGTTACCTGCTCGAGGCAGGGGGCTCTTTTGTAGTAGCGTGCATCGTTGATGAGGTGTTTGTCTAGGGAGGTCTCCTAAAGCAAGATCTGGCCGACTCTGGCTTGCCTAGGTGGAGAAAGGAATGTTCAGCAATTAATGGACATGCCTAGCTCTGTGCTTGTTCAGGGGCCTCACAAACACTTGGCCGAGGGTGGCAAAATGAGACCGAATTATGATATCAAACGATATCTAATATCTTCCAAAGCTAGGCCAGTTCACAGTGATAACACAATAAAACAAACACCCCAGACTTGGTATTTTGTTTGGTTTTTACATTTATATTAAAAATTGCAAGAAATTTCATTTTGAGGATAGGTAAGGCTTTTTCGTTGTTGTCAACGATGCCCGCTTTGCTTTAGGTAAGTACTTGCAACTCATTATGGGGATAGACCCAAACAGAAGGAACCAGATTTAAAATTCCAATAGTTCTTAAGATGATAAAGTTGTAAAGTTGGAAGGGGTCCCAAGGGTCATCTAGTTCAGCCCTCTGCCATAAATTCTGCACTTAAGGCTTCCTTGACAGATGGCTGTCCAGCATGTTTAAAAAGCAAACAAACCTCCTAAAGAAGGAAAACCGATCACCCTCTAAGCAATCTTTTCCACTGCTGAACACATGTATATGAGCAGCATGCGTGCATATGTGTCTCTTCAAGTTGCCTGTTGACTTATGGTGAGCCCATGAATTGCACAGAGTTTTCTTAGGCAAAAAATACTCAGAAGTGGTTTTGCCAGTTCCTCCTGAAATACATTTAACATTTAATCAAAATCTCCTTTCTTGCAATTTGAATCCACTGTTTTGGAGCCTACCCTCCGGAAGAGAAGAAAACAGATGTACCTCACCTCCCAGTCTTCTCCTTTCCAGGTTAAACATACCAAGTTCCTTCCTTCACAGGGCCTGGTTTCCAGAGCCTTTCCGTCTTTGTCGCCCTCCTCTGCACACTTGTTAATTTTGATACTTTTCCCATTAAATTCAAGGTGTATGATGAATACACATAAATAGGTTTACACTGTTAGGCACCTACATTTAGTATTCACTGTTTACATGCATATCTGGCATCCAAGCACATTTCATATAAATTATATGTGTAGAATTAGAAGGCTGAAGCCAAATATTAATAATATTCTCACAGATACACTACTGTACCTATACTTCATATTGGAAAGCCCTACGTGAAGTCTAATTAGATTAGAAGAAAATCCTTTCTTCAATAGGTGCTTTACCACAGTACAGACAGAAGACACTCCAATGTTTTAAAATAAACAAGTTAAAAAGCAACTACCCAATACCACAGGAATGGGAAATGTATGCGTCTAGATGTTGGAGTGTAACTCAGGTTATCCTTATTGTTAGTTCTGTTAGCTAGGGCTGATAGAAGTTGAAGGCTAATATCAGGAAGGCTCTGTATTCCCCACCTATGTTACACTGGATTTTGGTTCCTGGAACAACATTCAGAATATCAACAAAGTGGAACCCCGTATTCTCTTTGGCATATTGATATGCTATGTCTGTAACTAAACCAGAAACCTTAGGAAATAAGCACTGAGTGAAGTTTTTGTAAATTATTTTAGGTGTGCTGCTAAATCTAAGTTCAGAAAACTTATTCATTGAATATTTCTCTTTGCAGAATCAGATTTAGAATATGGTACTAGAGGTTTGAAATGACCCAGAAAGCCAAATTCTGAAGTCAGCACAATTGTGCACATTAGCATTACTAATTTGCAACCCTTATTCAGTCTGCAATATACAGGGATATTTCAGTAGCAGAAAGCAAGAAGCTGTGATGCCTCATGTGAGCCAATGATAAGGTGGACATCCACTGCACAGCTATTATAAGAATGAAAGAGATTGGCAACTGCTCTCATGCTTCCTAAACGAGGCCTAGAAAATGTTATCATCTTCCATGTTGTTAGATGGTAGCTTCTATAGTTCTATCCAGTAATACAAATAGAAAGATGATAGGAGTTGTAGTTAATATGTGAAAGGATAGGTAACCCATTGCCACCCTAAACCTTAGCAAGAGTGGATCACAAATAAAGTGGCAAGGAGCCAAATGACAGTGAATTGGGCAGAACCCAGAAGATATGTCAAACTACAATTATTTGATCTGCTCTTTCTAATGGAGTCAGGTTGCGGTTCATGGCCTTTTCTGTGACTTATTGTAGAAATAATAAAATGCCTTCAAGTAACTTATTTTCATTTGACCACCCTCCAAATGATATGCTACTCTCTATCAGTCCTCAGGAGTGGATTTTAGAAGGAAAAGGGTATTGAAAAGGGTATCTGCACCTCTCCAAAAGTATAGAGGAATGTAACAACTTGCATGGGTGGAGGCCCTTTCTGTTAATGCAGAACCATTGCTGCAAACATATAATTTTCAAGATTAGTGCAATAAATGATACTTTATAAATCTGCTGTGTGTTGTCCACAGCCAAAATCCAATTGCTTGATTCAACTAGATTTAATCCATTGAATGAATTGCTGAATAAACAACTATGTAAATCCCATTGATTCAATGACTCTACTCTAGCTGAGCCTAGGAGCTGGATTCAGGTTCATGGGGGGCAGTGTAATTCTTTCTTCAGATAGCACAGCCAGTAACTATCGTTAACATGAACAGATGTTATGAAGTAATGCCTGGCATATAATGGTGACAAACATTGTGACATTTTATTGGTCTTGTATTATTATAATTTTTGAACACTTCATGTTATGCAACTTTCATATAGGAGCAGATAACCAGACTTAAAAATATGAAATAGAAAACAGCAAGCCTCTTATTGAAGCAATACTCTATCATTTTTGAACCTTTATTTTTAGTTGTGTGATACACACAGAACACAGGAAGCTTGCTTGTGTTGATTCAGACCACCATTCCGTCTAGTCTGTTGTTGTCAATGGCTCTCTAGGATTTCAGGTAGGACTCTTTCCTAGCCCTACATGGAGATGCCTGGTTTCCCTGGTGGTCTCCCATGCAAGTACTAAAGAGGCCTGACAAAGCTAAGCTTCTAAATCCAAATAAAATCAGCTGTGTTCAGGGTGGTATGATTTTATCATCCAAGCTCAACATTTTTAAATGGAGAGAGGAAACAGCAGTACTGTTGTTCCCTTCTCTATAACACATTCTTGTCTGTGAAAGAAGCTTGCACAAGTCTTACTAAAGATTCAGGTATAACTGGATAAAGATTCACTGATAAAGAATTTCTGACTCTACATGAACCCAAAAGTGGTATGCAGTAACCATTCTTTCCTGTATAATTCAAAAAGGGAAGTGAATCAGATTACTGTTCTCTCTTATAGGGCTACCTGAATAAATCAATGTAGGTTTCTGGCCCTTCAAACCACAGATGAACACACATGGAACAGTGTCTAAAACAGGATTTTGCTTACTGGATTAAAAATGCTAATACTTGTTCCCACTCCCCACCCCTCATTTTGCTCCACATTTTCAAAACTATGATCTGACTGGAGTTTTCTGTTTTTTCTTACTTTTTAGGAATGTGAACAAAAATGTAACCATATTGATCTTGGGCAAAGTACAAAAATAAGGTTCACATTAGTCAGAACACATTCAGGTGGAACAGGTAGCTTCTGCTAATGACAGAGTAGGTACTTGGCTATGACATGAACTTGATACACTTGTCCTTTCTGATTCTAGATAGGCATGTGGGGATAAAACACCTTGGTGCGGCCTCTTCACAGACACGTGACAGCAAAACCAAAGGAATTTTACTTACAAAAAGGTCTTTCCTCACAATCAGTTTATTACAATGTATCTATCCTGACTCTCACTGTTTGATGCCATTAACAAATATTCATTTAAAATATCAAAATCTCATACAGCTAAACAATCAAGTCAAGCTACATACCAGTCAAATTTTCATTTCTGAATTTTAGGGGGGGGGGGTTTAGAAATATTTTCACCCAAAATGATATTCCATCCACATATGATACGTTGAGACACAGGATGGAGCTTTACCATAAAACCAAAATCTGACTAAATGTGCACTGAATACCAAAGTGAGAATCATCCACATCCTAACTCTTCTGATTTTTATTTTTCAAATAATTTGAAATGAAGTGCTGGAGGAGAGTTCTGTGGATCCTACCAAAAAGATATACAAGTAGGTTTAGGAGCAAATCAAGCCTAAACTCTCACTAGAAGATAAAACGGCAAAACTGAGGCCATTGTATTTTGGGCACTTTGTGAGATGTCATGACTCACTGGAAAAAATGATAGGGTAAGTGGAAGGCAATAGAAAAACAGGGAAGGCCACATTACAGATGGATTGATTTGACCAAAGAAGCCATGTTTCTGACTTTATGAAGCCTGAGCAGGTCTACTGATGACTGGAGCTCTTGAAGGTCTGTTCTTCATAGGATCACCATAAGCTGAAACCAGCTTGATGGCAAATAACAACAAAAGCAGCAACTACAAGAAAGCTTTGCACTCCAAAATAGGAGAGGGGGAGAAGAATCCATAAATGAAAAGAAACATTCTTGAGAATCCTTTCTAGGGAAGGATTCATATTGCTCATGTTAACTCCTTTGAAAATTACCATTACGCAACTACTTTTAATTGAAATTGCACAGTAAGTGAATGCATGACATCCTGAAAAGTATACAAAATAGGGCAAGAGTATGCAGCTGCTGATTCATTACATCACCAAAAAAAATTCAGCTGATTGCCTTCAACACTTACACAACCACATTCCACCTTGGGACTGCATTACAATGAATGGACGGTGTGGAAAAATGATTATATTTTCCTAGTACAAGAGTAACATTTTTGCAAGACAAGTATGAGCTTAATGAAAAACAAGAGGACTAAGATAATGAAATAGGAAGCAATCATGCAACAACTCCAACAAAAGCTAAATAGCCATGTTCCACAAGCGATTCTAGAATCTGAAATATTCCCCATCCCATAATGTCAAACCATTAAAGAAAATCTCACTGCATCATGTTTAGTTTTAAGGGCTAGATTATAACAAAATATTTATAAACATATTTATAATAATATCTTTACAATTTTATCTTTATAAATGATTGGAATGATAGAATAGAGAGCATGTTTACCAATTTCCAGATGACACCAAATTAGGAGGGGTAGCTAATACCCAGGGGACATGATCAGAATTCAAAATTAGCTTAACAGATTAAAGAGCTGGGCCAAAAATAACATAATCAAGTTCAATAGGGAGAACTTAACACTTAGAAAGAAAGAAAAATGAAATACACAGATATAGGATGGGTGACAGCTGGCTTGATCACAGTACAGGTGAAAGGGATCTAGAGGTCTTGGTAAACCATGAGCTGAACATGAGTCAACACTGTGAAACAACAACAAAAAAGCCGATACGATTCTAGGCCACATCAAGAGGAATATAATGTCTAGGTCAAGGGAATACCTGCAGTACCACCCCATTCTGCTTTGGTCAGACCTCACCTGGAATACTGAGTCCAGTTCTGGGCACCTCAAATCAAGGATATTGACTAGCTGAAATGTGTTCAGAGGTTGGTGACCACAATGGCAAAAGGCCTGGAAACTGTGCCTTGTGAGGAACAGTTTAGGGGGCTGGGGATTTTTAGCCTAGAGTTTAAGAGACGATGTGATATCCTAGTTGAAGTATTTGAAAGGGTGTCATCTGGAAGATGGAGCAAGCTTGTCTTCTGCTGCTCCAGAGACTAGGATACAGAGCAATGGCTTCAAGCTACAGGAAAAGAGATTCCATCTAACATTAGCAAGAACTTGCTGATAGTTAAGAGCTGTTTCACAGTGGAATATGCTGCCTCGGAGTGTGGTGGAGTCTCCTTCTTTGGAGCTTCTTAAGCAGAGGCTAGATGGTCATCTGTCAAGAGTATTTCAACTGTGTATTCCTGCATGGTAGGGGGTTGGACTGGATGGGCCTTGTGGTCTCTTCCAACCCTATGACTGTATCTACTTCTAGGGAAAGCAACATCAGTTCACAAACTGAACTGTACTTTTTTCTGAATTGATGATCAGTTGGTTACTTTACTAGTAGAATTATTTATCTGGATTTTTACCCTACCCTGTGTCCTATGGCAATGGAGAGCAGCCAATTTAGAAACTTGTTATCAAAACACATTAATATATTTAAACAAAATCTCAGGCTCTAAAACCTTTATCATCAAGACATAAAATGCTTGCCCTCATTATTCTGGTACTTCCAAAACACTGGCAATCTTAACCTTTTTTTCTGTTTTGGTAAAAAAATCTTTGGTAAAAAAGAGAATGAAAACAAAGGGAATATGTATTAAAATGTGCTCTTGGGAGGTTTCAGAAATCTTGTCCCCTTCTCTTTTATTTACTTCCCTTGGACATTGCTCATGGTGGTGATTCATTCTCCAAACCAGCCTGGTAGACATAGTTTTCCTCCTCCCAAAGACCTCTTCCTCTTTCCCCACACCAGGCTCAGCTGCTTTTTATCCTTTTTTAAGGTTCATCATGCTTATGCATGGACACGGATATACCTTCAGACAGTTCCTTTTGTTCATGACACCTGCTGCCTCATTTCTTCTCTCTTCCCCCACAATCAGGCCTGAAGTGATCTTAACAGATGATGTGCAAATATTAATGAAGTAATTTGAAACAATTTTATCTTTCTATACTACCTGTCTGAAGAAACGGGAAGGTCTTCAGCTTTTTCAGAGAATCTTCCTCATCCCCCATGTTATACTGGCATTATTCCTATTTAACATAATCAGGAATTATAGTTTTCAATATCTTCATACAGCCGCTGCCGTTTGAGTGTTTTTTCCTGGGCGAGTTTTTATCCAAATTGTTATTAGGAAGAATGGACTCAGGCAGGAATTAAAAATACAGTGGATCCTCAGTACCTGCTAGGGTTTGGACGACTGTAGACACCATAGACACTTAAGTCCTATTATGTACAATGGTGTAGTAAACTGGTGTCCCTTATTATAAAAGGGCAAAATCAATCTTAAATTTTGGATTTTTTACAACAAATATTTTCAAGCTGTGGTTGATTGAATCCATGGATACAGAATCTGTAGATATGGAGGGCCGACTTTAATAGCAAGGCCTAATTTGCTACTAGGACGCCAAACTCAACACTAAAAGTATATTTTCATGCCATTGGTTTTGCGATGCTTCCAGCTGGATTACCAGTTGCTGAAGGGCCTGTTGGCTGAAAGTTCAATAGAAACTAATCCTGCTTATTAGTTATTAACTAGTTATTAACTTGTTTTAAAGTGAATATTATTTTAGGGTTTTTTAAATAATTTTATACCCTTATAACTGTTTTAACTGTTTTTAATATGTCTATTTATTGTTGGAAGCTGCCTTGGGTCCCATTCCAGGAGAAAGGTGGCCTATAAACAAAATAAAACATAAATAGTAATCCATTTTAATGCAGCCTTATATGTATCTACTCAGAGACACACTCCACTGAATTACATGGTGCTAACTCTCACTTAACTATAGGCTTGTTGCTGAACGCAGGCCATTTCCACACCAGACTGTTACAGCGCCATTATTCCACTTTCCACATCCTATGGAATCCTGGGGTTTGCATCCGGCCCCTCCCTAAACTGCAAACCCTAGAATTCCATAGGATGTCGAAAGTGGAATAATGGCGCTGGAACAGTCTGGTGCGGAAATGGCCTCAGTCATTCCGCTGTCTTCTTCCTGAAGAAGTTGTATGCGTGAAGTAGGTTTCCCAATCTTTAGTATTTTACAGAGGGGAACCTGTAGGTGGGAGAAAGGAAGAGTTGCCCAGCGCCGCCGTCGGGAGGGTAAAAAAAGGAACCATATGAAGTCCCGATTTAGCAGATCTGTTCCCTGCATCATATGAGTTTTAGGTGAAAGATTAACGCGCGCGCGCTCTCACACGTTTAGCAGGTTGAAGCCTTCCCTTTGAGTCTTCAGAACACAGCGAATAAAACATGAAATCAAATCCTTTCACGCAGTTCTCAACGTCTCCTTCATCCATAGCCCACTAATGCTAATGCTGCTGCCACTACTACTGCACGCAAATCCAGCCCCCTTCAGCCGCCACCCTTTATTGTTCTCGCCGCCTCGGCAGCCTGCTGCGCTGCCGGCCTCCGTTCAAACCAAAACGCCCTCAACTGCTAATTTCTCCTCACACACAGCGAACGGGGGGAGGGGGCGGGAGAGGAGCTTTGAGAGGCGCGAGCCCCACGCGCTCGGCCTCTTTCGAAGCGCGCACTCGCCGGCTGTTGACCTGACGCAGGCACACGCGCGCGCCTTCTCGCGGTCTGGGCGCGCGCACAAAGGCGGAGAGGTGTATTTGCGAAGGGGGAGGGGGAGTTGAGCTGCGTTAGTGACGCGCTCCTGGCAGAACGGCCGAGCGGCCGCGCGCACAGAACGGTGTCTTTCTCTCTCTCTCTGTGAGAAAAGGCGGGGAGGGAGAAAAGGAGACAACCGGGGCGGAGAGGGAAGAGGCGGCGGCGGCGGCCTCGTTCCGTGTGGCAAAAGAGAGACGCTGCCCAACAGGAAGCGCTGCCACCGAATCAAGAGCTGCTCCGTGCCTCTGCGCTGAAGCGAAAGGGCAAAGTCTGGGCTTGTGAAAGAAAACGCGGTTTGGTCAGCGAGGGGCGGCACCGCAGGACCGACTTCTTCCCCCCTCTCTCGTTTTTTCCACAATCCACCGGGAACCCCGCGTACCCAGCCGCGCGGCCCGGCGCGGCCCTCCCATCATCGTGTAGGTAGCCCGGAGAGAGCCCCGGAGGGCGGTTGAGGGAGGATGTCGGGCGGCGGCGGCAGCCGGGAAGAGGAACGGCGCAAGCTGGCCGACATTATCAACCACTGGAACGCGAACCGGCTGGACCTGTTTGAGATCAGCCCCCCCACCGAGGTGAGAGGCGAGAAGGCAAAGGCTTCGTCTCCGTTCCCCCTCCGTCCTTTCCCCTTTCCTTGTTTCCCCCGCACCTCATGAGGAGGCAGAAAGCAGTAAGCCTACACGCCTCTTGACCCCCCCCCGAGAAACTTCCGCACGCACCCATGTGCCTCCCCTCCCCTCCTCTCCTTTCCTTGCGGAGGTGAGGCCGCCGCCAGCGCTTCCTACCGCCGCCTCCATCCCCACCGAGGAGGAGGCTCCGCCCCTTCTCGAGGTGAGAGACCCGGCAGCTCCAGTATCGCACCGGCGGCTCCCCCGCGCCCCCATCACCACATATTCCCCGGGAAAGAGGTCGCTTCTCGCTGCCTTTCATGTTACTCCTCTCGCATGATTGCATTTAGAGGGAGGGGGTGATATCCGGCGCCCCGGAACAAAAGAAAAAAGAAAATCCCTTTTTAATGAAAGGGTGGCCAACCTCCACGGGGCCTCTGCCTTTTTCTAGCTCAGTATAATCCCTCCGTACCTGCAGCAGCTTCCGTTCATGGGTAAATCATACTTCCCAACACCCCGGTCAGGCCATTTGTACCCTTCGAAGGAGGAGGAGATAAATGCTCCCATTTTCTTCACTGTGGTGAAGCTTTTTGCCCCCTCGCACCCTTCTCCCTGGAAGAGCTCGCGTTCGGTTTGTTCTCTGCCCCCGCCTCGGGTTTCCTTTTTCTTTCGAGGCATCACTGTTCCGGTACAGGCCTCGTCCATCCTCTGCAGTTCCCAGGTAGCCTGGGCTTTCCTTCTTTCGACCATTCTTTAGTAGTTGCTGACCCCTCCTCTCCATCTTAGTCAGTAGCAGTCCCCTCTTGTACTCTAAGGGACAACGGTTTTCGGATCAGGAGACATAGCGAAATCCAATTATTTGGGGGTTTTGAATTTCTGGGTCTTGAGAAAAAACAGCCTTTTGAAGTTTCGTGATTGTAGGTGTAAGCTTTGGAAGGCAGTATTAGAGAATTTCTCTGAGTCAACTTTGGGGAGAAAGTGGGGGCGGGAATTATTGAAAAAATTATTACTTGCATGAGGTTGCAGTTCTTGAAGTGACCCCCTGGGAATTAACAGACATGGTCAAATGAATTTTTCATGTTGGCTTAGTATTATGTTAAATATGTGATTTAATTTCTCCATGCTGAAAATACATTTTCTGTTGGAAAATTTCAGTGCATAATTTCTTATTAAAAACTTTCCTTTGAGTGGAAAGACGACAGAGACTTTTGAAAAGTAATATCTGGCTGTGCCTCATTGCTCCTGTTGTCACATGCTTTTTGGCTGGTCAGTCTGTGTATGCATGAGTCAAACATGAAATGTGGTATTGGGAGAGTTTTGATAGGTAGGTGGTTTTCCTTTTGAGCAAAACAGGACTGTAGTTTCTGTTCATTGGGCAGAGATTGATCACGTGCCTGTTCCCAAAGAAAAGAAGGAAATTTACACTTGCTTTTGGCTCTGGTTGGTTTTAGGAGTTGTTAACAAAAGCTTAGACATGAATGGTAGATTTGTTTTCTTTTGATTTAAATTCCTGACAGCTATATAGAACACTGACTTTTATAAAAAATTATCTGAAGTTTAGCTTGAAGAAAATAAATCCTTTTCACATGATTTGTGAAATTTGTGAAAATGAAATTGCAATGACTATAATACTGTGAATGTCATGATCTTCTGTCAAAACAGATGTACTCTAGGGGAAAATGTTAGTATTGATACAGCTCATCTTATTTTGGAGAGAAATAATTTGACATTTCAGAATTCTTTTCATACAAGATCAGATGATTCTGGC
Source organism: Iguana delicatissima (assembly GCA_948472985.1). Classification (NCBI taxonomy): domain Eukaryota; kingdom Metazoa; phylum Chordata; class Lepidosauria; order Squamata; family Iguanidae; genus Iguana; species Iguana delicatissima. The sequence continues at coordinate 26,740 of CAOKZL010001923.1, read as the reverse complement.
CTGTCTGAAGTGCTGGATATTGTTAATTGTGCTGAAGTTGCTGAATTTATTCATGTTTGAGTTTTAATTATGTATTTTAACTTTGTTTTAATTCTTCTTGATCATTTAATTGTGTTTTAACTTTTGTATTCCATAGTTTTAACTGTGTCTAATAATAATTATGATGATGATTATGATGATGGTGTTCGTATATAATTTTGCTGCAGTAATAGACCTTTTCATTTAATGACAGGTCAAAATGATGCATTCATATTGTTAGCACTTGCCAGTTTATGACTTGAAAATCTAGTTTATTTTGGATTAGCTTTTCAAATCTGTTGTGATAGCTGCTGCTGTTCAAAAAATCTATTTTTCAAGCTAGTGCAACTGGTTCAGCTAGAAAAATGACTTGTCATTGCCAGTGCAATTAATGTTGCATTGCGGGGTTGTATAGCTCTTCAGTTTAATCTGTTGATTACTACTGTAAAGCTTAATTTACATTTGATATATACGAGTGGAGTATAACGTCTTCATCTCTTTTCATTAGCAAACTTCTATTTTCATATGGCTGTTTAGTACTACATCTGATGCAAGGGGCATAAGTGACTGACTGACATAGTGACTGGGCCGCAATTTGTTTTTGTCTGTGGTGCTCTGTAATGCTTACAAAATTTGAAAAAGAAATTTTGCCAAGTTCAGTATCTCATCGGTAGTGACTTTATTAGGTGCACATGTATTCATCCAAGACTTCATTCAGTGGTGCTTCTTTCTACCCAAGCCATAGTGTTTCTTCCCACTTCTCTGGCAGCACAGTGGAAAAACATCTTTTCTACCATGGCAACCAAGCCCTTCATTGTTTTTAATGCTTATTGTGACCCTTGATGCCCCTGAAAGCTCCCTGCCAAAAAAATGGGAGAAGTGTTTTTACCGTTTTTAGAAGCTCAAGGAGAGCAGTTTTGTTCTTAAAGAGATTCCAAGGCACCTAAGCCAAAATAATTAAACCAAAAGTGGATGCCACTTGTGGTGATGGAGCACACAAAGTTGTCCATAACTCATCAAGTGTCTGAACACAATGTAGGAGGGTGTCCCATCACTGTGTTTACTTGTCTCTTCATTGGGTGTTTATTCTGCCTCTTGTCCCATGGTGGTTTTTACCTATTCATGCTTACTACACCTATGGGTTGCATGGTAATATCATGTATTCGAGTAAATGAACATACACTTTGAGAAGCTGAAATGTGTCAGAAAAGTATTTATGAAGGAAAGGTCTTTTGAAAGACCTCATTAAATGCAGTGATGAATGATACTTGGCTTCTAAAATTTGCAGAAATAACTCCAAATATACTTGAGTACAAAAAAAATCTTAGAATATGTGTAGTGTGTTAAGAATTCTTTACAGATATTATTTCAGTTATCCTTAACGGTGGTCTAAAAGGGCAAGTATTCCACTATTACAGATGTGCAGGATATGAGATGAAAAGCAGATGGCTTGAGAACTGTCACTTAATATGTTGGTAGCTGGAGTATGTGGTTTGATTCTTCAAGTGACTCACAGTATATTTGCCTCAAGATAATAACTAGATGATGTTGACCATTTAATTAAGGGGATACTTTTAGGGATATATCTTGTAGAGATCCAGACTGCGTGGTGTTACATCATAAATTGTGTTTCACACATACTCAGCCATAGAATCATTTCAGAATTATTCCTAGATTGAAATATGTAGCTTGAGTTGCAATCAAAAAATCAGTTTCTTCCTGATTGCATCAAATTTCTTCCAAATGTGGAATGGATGCTTTAAACTGTTTCATGAACCGCCATCTTTTCCGGTACCATGTGCTGCTGTTAAATAGCATTTCCTTTTTTTCCCCTTTCAGGGCTCTTTCTCATTTTTGGTTGATGCTTTTTCTTACCCTGAATGCTTCTAGCCAATCAAGGATATCTGTTGATGTGATGATACCATAAAGCTACATAGAACTGGTTGAATGGTAATGTCAGTGAAAGCAAACGAACTTGCCTCAGGGGTAGGACAGACTTCTCTTATGAGAAGTCATCTAAGTTGATGCTTCTTCTATTAGTTTGCAGTATTTTCATTTCCATGTGACAGAATAGGGAACACTAGTCCAGAGGGCTTGTCATTAGAATGCTCTTCTGCCTATCAGACAACTTCATAACTTTTAGAACCCACCCTTTTTAGTTGCTCAGACATGCATGCCTCATGAGGCGCAAAAATGTGTTTGAAGTTGGACTTGGTGTTTTGGTTGAGCCATAGCTGTAACACCCAGTGAAGTATAGTGGCAACTCTTGTTGAGCAGCTGTCATTAAGACGGTTTATAATTGATGTGAGATATCCTTTGATCTTACGTAAAGGATGTTTTCAGGAGCATTTCCTCTGATTCTTTCTGGTAACACTTTTACAGAAGATGTTAGTAGCCTGTTTTTCCTTCATATCCATTATTCTCCTGGAAGCATATGCATGACAAGTCCAGGAAGAATTTCGGCTATGCAGTCTGGTTGTGTACAAGGAGCCTACGAAATGCTCACCTAAGTGTTAGATTATACCTTTGATGTGCGGATGCTTGGTTCTTCAACATATAAATTAAAAAATTGGGTGAAGAGAAATCACAAGTGTCTGTCAGCTGGAGTACAAACAGTTATGTTTAGGCTGACTTCTAAGTGTTTGAAATATTCCTCCTGGCTGTTCATAATAATTAGTATTTGGAATTTTCTTTTTGTCCTTAACATGAAGATTAATGCCAGGTATAATTACTTCTGTTTTACAGCAGAAAGATTAAACTTGTAAACAAGTTTTTGCAGATGTAGACATTTTATCTGCTAAAATATTTTGTGAACATAAAATTAATTGAAATTGAATTTTTTTTTGGAGAATGGAAACTATACAGTATTTCTGGCTATGATTTGGTACTCTTGTCGATGTGTCTGATGAATGAAATGTTGACATAACAGGTTTTGTGATACTAACTTATCAGAATTCTCTGTCAGAAGTACTTGTAGTTTAATAATTAACTTGGTGTATTACCAAGTAGGACACTAATTTTTACAATTTTTTTTAACTTGCCCAAAAGCTCAGCTTATTTTTTTGTGGAAATGTGAACCACTTTTAATTGCACTCTGTCCATTTCCATTAGAATATGTGCAAAGCTAGATGTTGAATTCCATTAAGAGGGTTGAAAATCCTGCTTACATTTTATGGGAGTGAAGACTTGGAAAATCTTCACTTATGAGTGGTTGTTTTTCTTCTGCCTAGTTAAAGCTGGCAAGAGTTTGATTGGCTGCCTTCTTTTTTATATGGTGAACTCTTATTTTCAAGATGATATCTATTGTTCTTGCTCATTTTTATTTTTGGTTTGTTTATTACTGTTCATGTTATTCCTTCTCAGTATTATAAACTGCACCAAACAATGTAAATACACTAAAATTGTAGGTGCAAATTTTATTATATATTTATTAAATGCAATCTCTGTAACTAAAGCAGAAAGACTGAAATGCGTGGGAGTGTTAAAAAATAGAATAGTGCAAAAATACACTTATTAAATGTTCTACTGTTTTTAAAATATAAAATGTATTACTTGTAATTTAGCAATCTTGTGTGTGTTTACTCAGAAGTGAAGTTCACTCTTTAGTGGAACTTTTCTGTAAGCACAAATAGTGTCAGGCATACAGTACAAATACTTTAGTTTTACATATGTAATATTGTGATTATATCCAGTATAAGAGAGGGCCATATACTTTTCCATCATATGTTACCTAACCGCAATCTAAGTTTTATTTTATTCGACCTTTATTTTGAACATTTATAAACTGCACCTTCAAACTAGAAGAATTCAGAGTGATGTAAGTAAAAATATGTGTCTTAGTTCTTGCTTACAAAGCAGTGTGAAAAACATCCAAAATGACAAAATAATTTCTCATCCGAGTTGAATGTTCAGATATTTTGCACCTCTTAGACCTTTTTGTTTGTTTAAAGTATGTTTAGAAAAACACTATCATATTTTTTTACTTAACAGATATATATGGTACAGTAAAAATACAGAGAATATTTTGTAGATGGCCTGTTTTATTTGTACATGTACTGGTCTCACATTGCTGCATTAGATACTCAGTGATTAAAAAATGAGTATATTTTTTGTGCCAGAAAAGTTTGCAAAAATTTGTATCACAGAGCATTATACTAGGTACAGATAGTCTCATTTTATGATATCAAAATGTCAATATCTTGTTTTTGCACACTATTTTAAGCTGGAATGTAGTAGAACATTGACATACAATAAATGAAACAGTGCTTTGGCACACACTGCTTGATTACTTACTGCACATTGGAGTGGCTGAACAAACTATGGACGTTCTCAACAAACCATGGACAATTTTGTCCATGGTTTGTTTATTGGGACATTTAAACCAGGCACTTTGACTTGTTTGTCTCCCTGCAAACCAGGAAAAATAATACACATTTTGGTTTTGGTTTATTTCTCTTGTTCTTGGAGGAGAGGCAAACAAGATCAGTGATTGTGGATGCCAAGGTCAGCATTTGTTGCTACAGAGTAGCAATAATTTTTGGGCTGTAAATAAAGCATCTCTGACACTGCTTTGTGTGTAACATTCAGTGTTCTGTTCTCTGAAGCTTTCAATCATTTGTCTAGTGTGTGGAAATATCATTTAGATATTCTTTAGAGATTACACAAGGAAAATAAAAGAAGGAAATTCCTAGAGGGCACAAGAATGCTGACAGTATATCTAGAATGTTAAGATACAGTACGGTTAAATACAGCATTCTTTGGATGGTGCAGAGAAGTGGTATACAGTTACATGGTTTACGATTCCCCTCATGCCAGCATTGGCATCACAAAGTTGAGATGGCAGTTTATAGACAGATATCAGGTGCTTATATTTAAGAACATCTTTAACAACTCAGAACACTGGTTGAAATTTATATCATTAATATTATTTGTCCTTTTTAGTGCTGATCACAAACATGCAAATGCAGGTAAATTGGTTCCCAAATGCTTCAACAGTGCCAGAATTCTTCAGCAAATGATAGCCCATGCCCTGATCCACTTACCTGCACTCCCTTACTCAGGCCTTTCTCTTACAGCTATTGAAGTACATAAAAACCATTGAAATATTATATAAAATAGTTGCTCTTAATATTTCAATTGTAGTAATTCATGTGTTTTTTTTAAATAACGATTCAGAATTCTGTCTAATACATGTTCCATTCAGTATTCTAATCTCTTAACCTGACTCCATGCTCCTCTATCAAAGAGATTGAGGTACAGCTTTTTAATATAAAATAGCAATGGGGAACCTTTTTTTCTTTTGTGGCTTGAATTACATTGGTTGAAATCTTTTTTGGAGAGTGGGTCCACATTCCAGCAATTGGTAGGGCTAGAATTACAGTTTATGGATGTGACATTTGTAAAATACAGTACTGAAGGGACATTCTGCACCCCCAACCTGTGTATCATTCCCTTATCAACTTTCTGGTTGTGGAATAGGGGGAAATGGAGTAAATCATGTCAGTAGCCCGGAATGTTGTTGGTGAGGGAACATGGCCAGAAGAGAGTCCAGGGGTCCTGTTTGGGAGGCCTGGAGATCTGTGCTTGGTGCATGGGAGTGAGCTCTTTTAAGCTCTGATTTAAAAAAAAAAAGGAACAGCCTTTAGGTCAATCAAAAAGATTCATTATTATGAATTTCTTGCTAGAGCCAAAGACTGTTAGATGACCATAAGTATTAGTATCCAGGATATTCCATCCTATATCTCATTGGGATTACTTGTTGAGTTAATTTGAGTAATACTCCTGTTTTGATGGCACCCAACTGTTTGATTGCTGTATTTCTCAGATTAAGATGGGGAGGTTGTGTCTGAAATCAGTGGGACATATGCGTATCAATAGTGAGTTCAGTGGTCAGCGTCCCATTACTGTAGGTTAACATCTATATTGTTTTGAAACATAGTGTGAAAGAAGTTGTGTACACCCAAGCTGCAAAAGTGAGATTTCAATGGATGTGTAACCCCATCCATCACATGCTGAATCGCTATTCCCTAACCTACCTTTCTGCTGACTAGGAGCATCTTTGCCCAGTGTGAATTAAACTTCAATTTGTTTACTCTCATCTAATCCATTACTGAGATCAGATGCTAGTTTAGTACCAAAACAGGTTCTTTGGAATTAAATGGAGAGAAGAGGTACAGTTTGATTTTATTGGTATCAAAAACTGCAAAGAGATGTAGCAGAACTAACTGGGGTACACTCTCATTGTCCAGTTTCTGGCCTAGATAATCTGTTTGATCTAGGAACACCTGGAGCTTGGAGGCTTATGGCTTTGAGGATATAAACGTAATATAGGGTACAATTTCAAGTTGATATACTAAATAAAAATTAAATAAACATATAAAAATCAGGTAATAATATTCAGATCAGGAGACTTTCTAAATCAATTTTTTCAGAAAGCCAGTATAATTACTGATGGGAGCTGTTACTTCTGAATGAAAACTATATGTATCTCACATATGGGTTTAGTATTTGTTTTCACTGAGAAATGCTGTTCTCTCCAAAATCTGCTTTTAAGGTGTTATTTCTGGAAATTCTGGTTTCTTAAATTGCAGTCCTTTTTAATATTTCCCTGGAAGTAAGTCACATTGGATTCAGTGGGACTGGCTTCTGAGTAAATAAACATAGAATTGCATTAAGTCATCAGATAAGGGATCTTGTTCAGTGCAGCTGTACAGAGAAATCTGTTCAGTTTAATTCAGAATTTGTTGTCTATAATAGATGATGTATGGATTGTATGATCAGATGCTTTACAATAAGATTCCATGTGTATAAAATTTTGTCCAGAAAAAACATATTAACTGTTTGCAGCAGTTAATTGATAAGGTCATTTTTTGGGGATTACTAAATGAGGAACCTTCATTTTAACTAATTTTTTTTCATGGTAGTTTTAAATTATTGATATAGTAAGTCTTGATTTTCAGTTGATCTATCCTGCCTGTGTGATCTTGTCTTTGCTTATATTGCATTTTTCCCAATATTGGGATACAAAGCAGATCACAACATGGTGAATAAACAGATATAGCTAAAAATTATATTAATGTGCAGTTGAAACAATTATTCTTTTAAAATAGCAACTACATTAAAAGCAATGTAAAATCACAACAGGGAAAAGATTGTAGCAGCCTCCATTAACAGCCCCTTCCTCAGTAGTTGCCACAAGATAGATTGAATAAATCCTTTGTATGATACATAATAAGGCAACAGAACAAAAAGCATATCAGAGGCTTCAAGAGAGGCAAAGCAGTCTTTATGGCCTTCGGAGACTGAGGCCATTTCCGCATGGGGTATTTGAAATGGTGCAGTCTATCCCCCAGGAAGAACGTCTGCACCCGGGAGTGGACTGGGTACGGACTATTTAACGTAGATCCGCACCTCAGCCCACTCTGGAACGATCCCAAGTGATCGCCCAGTGTGCTTTTGAAAAACCTGTTTGTTTCAGTTTTTCAAAAGCCCGGAGCACGCCAGTGTGAGCCTGCTCCCTTGTGCAGATTTGCAGGCTCGCAGCAGTGCCAACCTGCGATCTGCCGGGGGTGGGCTTTAGGCTGGTGAGCTTCAGCGGTTGATCGAGACCCTCGACCAACCGGAAGCCACCATTTTTGACACTGGAGCAGTGTGGAGCGACGAGCACGCACTGCTCCAGAGCAGCCTGGACTGGACTGGGGAGCCATAAGACCCGGTAAGTAGTGGCACAGGGCGATTCCCTCGCCCCGTTCAGAAATGGCCTGAATGATGAAAAGGAGAACCCTCACAGTACCTCAGTGGTACTTCTAGTCTGTTGAATTGGCTTGGCTGTTTTTTCTGTAATCTTTTAATGCAGGAGTGGGGAAAGTGTGGCTCACAAGTCATCTGTGGCCTTTGGCGCTTTTCTTTGTGCCTGCATCCCCTTATATTCTCCCATTCAATGTTTTAAAACTTAAAATTCAAACTTTTTTAAAACACAAAATGCAGTTTCACCGTATTTGGCACTCCTGGGCTATTTTAGGCCCAGAAGAGATCTTTAATTAGCAAGGTAGTAAACTGGAAGTTAAACATCTTTCTTGAGGAAGTGTTAGAGTTCTCCCTTTTACTATTCAGAGACCATACAGACTGCTTTGTCTCTCTTCCTGAAGTTAAGTTCCAGTTAACTTTCTTGTTAAATGATAAGGCAATGATAATTGCCTACCACATCTCTTGTGGGTTTGTGGGGAATGTTGAGTCAATTAAAAGAAGAAAAAACCAATGTGGGTGTGATAGAGGGGTTTGAAGGCATGAGGGAGAGTTGTGCAACGTTGTCCAGTGCCACTGGTAGTTGCCTGGTTGAATGACTCAATATCTTTGTAAACATAGAGAGAAGAATGATAGAGCTATATGTGGAGCAGCAGATATTCTATTTGTCTGAGAGTAGTTCTTACTTAACACAAACAACCAGAGCTATTTACAAGCCTGTTGTACTGGTAGGCCATGACTTACATTGGGATGGTCAGCTGCTGGGGGCTGGAGAATTGCGTTGGCCTCCTATGGCACTTTGAAGAACTGCATCCATCCCCACCACGTTTCTTAATGTTTTGGAGGTCCTTTTTTTAAACTAAAAAGGCCTCCTCCTAGGGGTCATGAGGGGCATTTTTAGTAAAATTGGTGTGTTCTGAAGGGAGTCTTTTGGTTCAACCAAGGGTTGCGGGCCTGCATTCTGCCTTACAGCTACACTTTCACTACTTCTACTTTACATGGTTGGCAATAGAGTAAAGATAACATACTACATAATCTAAAACTGTAGATGATACAGGATGATAAATTTTTCTAAAACTGATATTGTATGGTAACTTTTCCACAGAAAGCATTCAGTGATGGAATGTTTTCTGCTATATTTTTTGTCCAATAACTTTCTGTGAAAGTTTCCACAGGTATTTCATTGTTTCATACAGTTTATTAGAAACTTGAAATGGATACACTGGCTGCTTTTGCACATCATGCTAAACTCTTTCACATGAATTAGTAGGAATATATGACAGCAAGTTGCAAACATCCATTACATAGAGCTTGGAAAGAGGAGTTTAAAAGCTTTTGCTTCTCCTTTTGTTAACCACAGTGTTAGGTAACGACTTCCCATTGTTACACCTTGCAGATACTTTCCCTTTGAATAACCTGGGGTGGGTTTTTTGATGTACGGAATTTGGTACTATATATGGAATTCCCTTTCACTATATCTGAGAGTTCCTTATCTTGGTTTGTCTGCTGTCACCATTATTTTAAAAGCATTCTTGTAGCCTGATGCTTTATGTATGAGATGAAATTCTGCTATCTTGAAATGAACAGTTAACAAACATTCATGAAGTGGACACTGCTCTAAAGAAAATAGTTTAGTTATTAAAATCTGTGGGTTATTCTTAAGTATTGACAGTCTGTAAGATTTGGAGAGAGGGGAAAGAAAGTGTTCTGTCTCACACCTCACAAAAAATTATTCCCTCAGCCAAAATAGCTTAAATTTACCCCAGCCTTTTTCAACATCTGCCAAATGCCACAAATCACCACAGAAAGGTCATTTTAAAATAGAATGATATAATCTTTCTCCAGTAAGGATTTAAAGCTTTTCGGACCAGTTAAATTTATATGGTCATTTAGGAATTTTAAATTGATCATTTCTCTCTCTCTGTCTCTCTCACACAGACACATATACTAATCTGTCACCGGACAACCATCCTTATACAGACTCACAACATAATAAGAACACACAGTATAAACATAGAGTGTGCTTTTTCACACGCAGCTTGTCAGCTTGTCATATTCAATAGCTGTGGTTTGAAGTTGGCTTCTTTGACTTTAACTATTTAGCTAATTGTACCTTAACTTGTTGAGCAGGATTGCATGACAAACTGTTTTTAAAGTTAAAGTTTTTGAATTTCTCTTCCTTCTAGCTGTAAAATAGTCAAAACCTGTAGCTAGCTATGCATGGTTCCTACTTGTTCACATTTCATTAACTTACGAATAAATACAAATTTTGTATATGTGCAATGCCTGTTAGATTGGACAGTTTCAAAGTAACTATGAACTTTTTTCAGACGGCTCTCCATAGCATGCATGCATGTTGTTGTTGTGTGCCTTCAAGTAATTTCCGATTCATGGTGACCTTAAGGTGAATCTATCACAGGATTTTCTGGAAGTTGAAAATACGTGACATAGCCAAGCTCACCCAGTGGGTTTCCATGGCTGAGCAGAGAATAGAACCCTAGTCTCTAGGATTGTAGTCCAACTACACCCTGGCTCTCATGCATCATACATGTATAATATAAATCAAAATTTCTTTAACTATGCTAAAATAAGTATGTTAAAAACGGCATGAAGACAGTTTTTACTGTCTTGATTTTTTTCTCTTTTAAAATAATTTAGGGAGGTTATATCATGTTAAAGTAAGTATTCCAGTAAGAATTATTTCCGGTTAAAGTTTTGTGTTGATTTTGAATGTAATGTTTGGATGGAATATTTACATAGCATCAGGTATTTTTTTAAAAAAATTATGAAAACATGACAACGGATATTGCATGAATGGAAGATCACACAGTGGCATTTTCTCTCCCTTTACTTTCTTACCATAATGCCATTTTTACCTCTTCAGAAGGTCAGGGAGACTTAGGGATCCTTTTGGACTCTATAATTCAAGATTGCAGTAGGAGGATCTACATTGTCTACATTCAAGTGGATGAATCTTGTGCAGTTTTTGAAAGCTTCAGTGATTTTCCACCCTAGAAGTATAGCCCTATAAATCACAAACCACAGTGTTCCATAGATCTCCCTAATCCTCTTGAGAGGCTTGGAGGTGGGAGACTGCAGAGACAGGAAAAAGAGCAAAAATACCTATTCTGTGAATTTTAATTCCATTCACATTATATATGTCCTAAATTGTGGGGTGTGTGTGGAACCAGCATGCCTTTTGTCTACCAAACATAGGTCATGTGAACTTGCAGAACTGGATGAAACTATGTTTATTATGTTAGAAAATTCTCTAATTGAATATATTCCAAAGATGCAATATCCCTAACCATCTATAAAATTAGTGAGAAACCTAATAGGCTTGCTACAGTTCCACTGTATAAGTTCTGCCAAACTTAAGCACAAATTTACTCCACTGAACATGGCCAGAGTAAATGGGACTTCGTGGCTGCAATGTTTGCACTTTCCTGGGACTTGCTCACCTGAGAATAAGTCCACATGTTGGTGGTAACATCCTCTGATTAGGGTATTGCTTATAGATGCTGTTGAAGAAGTGACAGTTTGTGGTGTGTGTGACAGTTTGTGTGTGAAGCAATTTTTATAAGTTTTCATTTTCTCTTCAGCCTTTTGTATCCTATAATTTGCTCTAAAAGTCTAAAGCATCTGGAGATTTCAGAAATTGTGTTCTGAAATAACAGTGGGTTGTATACTGTAGGAAGAGAGAGAGAGAGAGAGTAATTGGTGGAAGTTCTACCAAAAGGTTCTTTTGCTGCATTGCATCCTCATTTATGAACAGGTCTACTTCTATTTAAAGATGCATGGTTAGGCTCCAAACCGTAGAACTGTGCTGTAAGAGTGCTTTATGCTGTCCAGATCATATTTGTTGTTTTTCCCCACTTTATCTAACCTCCTCCACTTCCTTTCCAGTTTCAAAGCCATGTCTTACTAAACATTTCCACACATTTTCCCATCAAGATGAGAAGTAGCATTACTTTTTAAACTTGGCTTGTCTCTGTATGTATGATTTTTTTAAGGTGACAAATGCATCACAATTGCTGTCTTAAATTGTTGTGTTGCACTTTAATAATAATACTAATACTAATAATAATAAAAATTTATTTATATCCCGCCTCTCCCAACGGATCGAGGCGGTACTACAACAGTATATAAATACATTAAAAGCAATTAAAACGTAACCCAAAGCAAAGATTTTGTCTTGGGCAACTTAATTGTTAGCTGATTTGTAATTTTTTTGTTTAATAATTTCAAACTTTTCTTTTTTGGTCAGGATAAATTAGTCTACTAAATCTCCTCCATGAGAATAGCTACCAAAGACACTGATGTGAAGGAACACACAGAGTAAATGGGGCTGTTTGCTTGTTCTGAATCTGCACAGCTTTTAGATGTATTTAGCAAGGAGATAAAGTGATGACTCACATGATCCAGAGAGGTGTTGTAAAAAAATAGTTTCTTGTTTGTCCTGTTTAACTGAAGGTGGAGTAGGAACCTGCATGATGAAATAATTACTAGATGCTGGTGTAGTAAAATGCATAGATAGTGAACTCAGGAGTGGTATTTCATGATCAGTTTAAAATCTCTCATGTAACATTAAAACAAAACTTTTTGTACCATTTTGTGCAATGCATGCTTTGCTTCTGCTGTGCAGTTGCAGATTAATTGTCAGTTTGTACTAAATATTCTTTCTGGCAGGGAGGGGAAAGCAACTCCTTGCATGCAATTCTTGATGGGTGAAGCCAGTTTGGTCTGGCTTTTTAAGAGTGTTAAAGGGTCGCACATACACCGCTTGCCCTATAACTGCTCTGAAGACTAACATCGTGTTGAAGAGATTGTGAAGCAAATGTTATCAGTGGGCTGCTCTTAGACCCTTTTTAGTTCTTGAACAGAGGGAGCTCCATCATGTGGTAACTCAGTGGCATTATGCCTGAAATGTGTGGGAATGAACAGAATACTCTGGCATTCCATTATATGTGATGTATATGCCACGAATGGTGGTCTGCTAAATTAATGCTTTAAATTTTTTACTGTTTATTTGATGATGATTGACTGGTTAGTTAAATGTGTTATGTGGACAGTTTTACTCTATGAAAAGTCCAGTCCCAACATGGAAAAAATCTTGGTCTATTACAGATTATCCTTTAAAAAGTCTTTGTGAATTATATACACTCTGCATAATAAAATGCAGCCAGCATGGTGTTGTGGTTTGAGAACTGGACTACAACTCTGGAGATCAGGTTTTGAATCCCTGCGCAGTCATGGAAACCCACTGGGTGACCTTGGGCAAGTCACAGTCTCTCAGTCTCAGAAGAAGGCAGAGGCAAATCTCCTTTGAACAAATCTTGCCAAGAAAACCCTATAATAGGTTTGCCTTAGGGATGCTGTAAGTCAGAAACAACTTGAAGGCCCACAGCAACAACGACAGTCAGTGCATAATGGTGAACAAAGATCAGCAATAAAACAACCATTTACACAGGTCCAAAAAAACTGTTAGCTTGAAGAGATTTGTACAGTAGTAGCCTATTGAGAGCTGGTGGAACAGGAAAATCTGTATTTCTCTGCTCAGTGCAGGGGGAGTGAGTTTTGCTCTAGCAGCTCACCTTATTTCTAGGCTTGTTGCAGAGAAGACATAATACAGTCCATCCTGCTTATGTACTAGCAGGCAGTTCTTGTTCACCAATGATAGCATGTTTACACTCAGATGCAACAATCTACTAGCAAGCCAGTAGCTTTTTTTTTAAATGAAAGTTTATATGCACATTTGCGTGGTTATTCCATAGTCTGAACTAACACCTGACACAATTTGTGAAAATTATTTTTAAGTCTGATGTCCCAAACATACAGAGTTACTTGCTGGTGAGGAATGAACAGCTGTAGAACTTGTAGAGGAGAATTTGCACATCACTAATAATTCTAGCCCATGCTGGTAGTTGTCATTATCCAACTAGTCAGTAGTAATTTTTGTGCTTTCATTAGTAAGAATAAGATTGGTCTTATGAAACTTTTTGCTTTTACATCATCTTTGAACACTTTGTGTGAAAACATATCTGAAATTCTTGGTTTTTTGAGGGGGGACATAGAGATCTATTTTTCTTAGCTTTGAGGAGTTGATTTGCCTGGAAACCCATGAAAAACCTCTCTTGCAAACCTATTTCTAATCAGGATATTGCCTCTGCATTTGTCATACGTGCACTGACATACTTGGACCATGGTGGGGAATCTTCAGTTTATTTATATCAGGATGATGAATCTTGTGGCGTATGGGCCGTTTCTGCAGTCTCTGTCCAAATAAAATAAAGTATTTTGAAAATGCAGGTTCTGCTCCTGGAAGCCCTAAGGAGTGCCAGTTTTACATTAAAACAAAACATGTGTCTTGTTTCTCTCCAATACCGCTGTATGGGGAGTATATAAAACTGAGAGTGGATTTCTGATTGCTTCTGTGGGGGGTGCTGGTACACACCCAGGTGGTTTCTGGAGGGCAAAAATTGTCTGCCAGGTCTCTGATGGCTATTCCACACTTATATGAATCTGGTAAAAAAAAAAACACATTTGCTACTTTGTTGAGTTTTTGATGTTTTTCAATTTTCAGTGCATGGTCTTATTAAAGTAACTTTGAGCATTGTCAAACAGTATTTGATCTTACGTCTCTTTATTTACACAACAGTGAGAAATCATTCATGATTCTGACAGGGATCCTGCAGTACCACTGTGGCTTGCCTTTGTATACAGCCTTCCTTGAATAAGCACTGAATAACCTGGTATACATTTCAGCAGATTAGCATGGTCCTGTTTGGCAGAAATGGAGACATCTTCTTGAATCACAGGCTTTAGTTCAAGGCCAGGGAAAGAAATCCTTTTGGAAGCTTCAAAAAAGTTACTTTTCATACTGCCTTCGACATTTTGGTCTGGGGTGGGAGTGTGTGAGTACAGTGTTTGCCTGTTAAGAAATGACAGTATTGGGAAGGGTGGGGAGAAGGCTTCCTTTTTTGCTTAGCAATATGGAGAGATTTTGCCTTTGCCTTTCAGTCCAGTTGCCCTGATCTAGTGATTGGAAAATGAGGCTGAAATTTATGCTCGGTATGGTTTTAGAATGGATACAAGAGACTTCAAATGACCTATATAGTTATTGCTGTTGTGTGATACTCTTGTCTGGGAATGTGGTATGATGGAATGCTGTTCATGCAAATCTTATCTAAGACAACTTTGTAAGTTGACACTGATTTACCTGAGGCAAAGAAGAGAATTTCCTTTTGATCATGTAGCAGACCAGACTGATCATTCAAGCTGTATTCTGATGCACATGGCATGTAACATTGTGTTATTTTTTGTGAATTGGGATGTTTTTGTCTTTATAGCACTGTGGTAAAAAAGGCGTTGGGAGGAAGATTACAGTCCTTGTTCCACATTCACTAGGGTTAGGGGCACAGGCCCTCTGAAAGTAGAAAAACTATGAATCATAGAATCATAGAAATGTAGAGTTGGAAGAGACCACACGGGCCATCCAGTCCAACCCCCTGCTATGCAGGAACACCCTCAAAGCACTCCCAACAGATGGCCATCTAGCTTCTGCTTAAAAACCTCCAAGGAAGGAGATTCCACTACACTCCGAGGCAGCATGTTCCACTGCCGGACAGCCCTGACCCTCAGGAAGTTCTTCCTGAGGTTCAGGTGGAATCTCCTTTCCTGCAGCTTGAATCCATTGCTCCTTGTCCTGGTCTCTGGAGCAGCAGAAAACAAGCCCTCTCCTTCCTCTACATGGCATCCCTTCAAATATTTAAACATGGCTATCATGTCCCCTCTTAACCTTCTCTTCTGCAGACTAAACATCCCCAGCTCTCTAAGTCTATCCTCATAGGGCATGGCTTCCAGGCCTCTCACCATTTTGGTCGCCCTCCTCTGGACTTGCTCCAGCTTGACCATGTCCTTCCTGAATAACTCTAGGCCCTCCCCAACCATATTTAACACACAAAAAAGTATGATCACCATTATTCAAACCACTGTAGATTGCTTCAAGGCATCAGGATTCTTTCACAAGGCAGAAGTGGATGGCTGGTAGGGCTTACTGTCACCTCCACTGCTGCCCCACACCATTTTTAATAGGGACTTACAAGCCTTGCTCCCGGTTTTTCAGTCTCATGAGTCTTGCAGTCCCTATTAAAAATGGCGTAGAGAGGCAGCAGAGGTGACAGCAAATAATCCGTGAATAATCAGATCCGCAAAAGTGAAACCCGCAAATGTGGAAGGCTGACTGTACTTCCTTGTTCCACCCAGCACATCCTATAAGTCTTCCTTGGGATTTTTTTGAGGGTGTGGGAGGTATTTTTTTTTTAATTCTACCGTCCTGTGCAAATTTTTACATTATCAAAGTAAATGTATACATTCATATACATATTTTTGAGTTGAGATTTTAAATCTAGTTTAAATTCAAGTCCTTAAAAAGGTTATTTCAAACTAAAATTCTGATTCTTTCTGACACTCAAAAATAAGTCCATATTCAAATCCAAATATCTGGTTGTATCTTCTGTAGCTGATGAGCTTACTTCCAGCGTTCATGGCCGAAACATCCTCCATTTTTGTGGAGGAAGTCATTCTTTTGGCCATTGGGGAAACCCACCTTTTGTATTGTTGTTGTGTGCCTTCAAGTCACTTCTGACTTATGGCGACTCTAAGGTGAATGTGGGATTTTCTTGGCGGAATTTTTTTGGAGGGTGGTTGCCTTTGTCTTCTTCAGAGGCTGAGAGACTGTGACTTGCTCAAGGTCTCTCAATGGGTTTCCATGGCTGAACGAAGATTCAAGCCCTACTCTCCCCGTCTCATAATTCAGCACTTAAGCCACTGTGCAAAAATTAAAACCAGTGTTTTCACATTACTTAATTTGTGTGTCATAAGGTGTTCTTGTAGTTTGTGAAAGTACAGAGGTTGCAGTATAGATCTGTTATACCAGTAGAAGTGCATGGAAGTGTCCTCAAGTATTGCTTATTTCTTAAAGTTATATTTTCTCTTTTTGTTAACAATATTGGCTAGACTGTTCATTTCCTTGTTTGACTGTATTCCTGAAACAAATTGACTCCCAGCGTTGGTGTTTCAAATTGAAGCAGTCCACTGCTTGGGATACTGTTGTCCATTTTCTTTTACTGGAAGAAAGTCATTTACAAAACACTGTACAGTTTCTTTAAAATGTTCCCCAGTTCTTTCTTTTGACGAAACCACCATGCTCAACTACAGCTTTTCCTTTCCAACCAATGCTTGGCTCCCCATGAATCATGTATTTCAACTTCTGTTTTAAGACCCCAAAACTATATGATATCTTTTTATTGCTAAACTTATTGATTAGAAATATAGGAGTTTCCTGCCAGTCTCATTGATAGATTTCTTATATTTAACTGTTGTCTAAACACGGTATGTATATAAAATTCTAATATTTCTTCAGGTGCCTTTTTCTTAATTTGTCTTACAGTACCACTGTTTAGTTTTACCGCTTGCACATTCATGTCTTTTGGGAGGATTTCAAGTATAAATATATATCCTCCAAATAATCTGGTTCTGTTATGTCCATTGTCCATGTAACTATAAAAGCTCAAGTCTGTGTAGTAAACAGAGCTAAGAGAAACATTGTTAAGAAATTCTGGTTTTGGATCTTTAGAGACTAAGCTTATAGAAATTGCATACATTGTTGGTTTCTACAGTTGAAATGTTCCCTAGATTGTGTCCTCAGTAACAATGAAGTCTGACTTAAATCTTATAAAAGGTGATCTATTTTGGTTGTTCATTCTCTGGTTGGTCATTCTGTTTTCATTTAAAATGCACATGCTGCTAGAGATTTGAGGGGCAAGGGGAAGAAATCAAAGAAAAAAAATCACACACACATGCACTGTTTCTCCATGGATGTATTTCACATTGTAATTGTAGAAATGTCAGTGAATCCTTAAAAACGTTTCTGTTAAATTCATTTTACTCTGGCAACTGTATAGTATGAAGGTTTTTTTGTTTTGTTTTGTTTTTAGTGAAAAATAGTCTACAGAATTCTGTACTTACTAGGGTTAGGGAGCCAGGACCCCTGAAAAAGTAGAAAAAACACAAATATTAAAATGTGTATCTGTGGGAACAAAGCTGGCATGAGTTGGCCTACCAGCCCTATACTACTTCTCTCTCACTCATGTCCTTCCGTTGTTGGCGGGTATCAGGGAGGGATTCATAGTGCTGATAAATCAGGATGCGAACTATCCTTAGCTGGCCAGACAGTGGCTGGTGTTGGGGGAGGAGGAAGATCAGAAACAGTTTTTAAAGGTCTACACAGCCTGATCAGAGCTGCTGATAGGGAAACTTCTGCCTGAAAAAGAAGCACTTGAGGTGAGGGGGACACATGGGAGAAACTCACAATCATTCAGTCTGTGAATGTTAAACCCACAAATGTGAAGTGCCAACTGTATAAACATACGGAATATTCAAATCCAGGAAGGAGAGTAAGGCTGTCCTCACGAGAGGAACATATGATGCAGAATGTTCTGCCCATACAGTATACATTTTTATTTACTATAAAATGTATGTTTTCTGTTTTTAGGTTGTTTCCTGTTCTCAGATTGCAAAAACTAAGAAAGATAGGACAGCTTTAGCAATCTGCAGCTCTAGTGCTGGGTATTTTTGCGGTTTTGCTTATATGTAGCTAAAGCATGTTGTACACTGTGGCTGTATGAATACGCATGTATAACTGGGAATAATTTCTACTTAGAGTCCTGAGTAAATATAGGCATGATGGTTTCATAAATGGCATGACCGTGCTGTATATGCTGAATTGTAAATTGTGTATTTCATGTTGTTGAAGCAGCAAAATACATTTGAGATTTGATAAGAAAACAAGCAAGTAGTGCATATATTTATGTTCTCCCTTTCTTATATACTGGGTGTGTAGAAGCCTGTGTGTGTGTGTGTGTGTGTGTGTGTGTGGTGGGTGGGCGGGCAGGCTCCCATTTACTTTCAGGATGGTTGGCATGGGGTCACAACCTTTGTGTTAGAGTAGAAGTCAGAAATTTGTGGCACTTCTGATGTTGGACCGCACCTGTCATCTACCATGAACAATGCTGTTTGAGGCTCATGGCAGTTAAAACAACAGCTGGAGAACTGCAGGTTTCCAACTTCTGTATCAGAAGAGAAAACAAGAATTCCAGGAGACAGCTGTAGTATATTCCATGGGTGTACATTACCTGAGACCATGAATATAGAGATACTATTGAATTACATCTGAGTGCATGAGAGCTCTAGGTCTTCTCCATTGTTCAGCCAGAGTCATCACACAGTGGTAGTGGCAGCAGTGACCAATTAGTTTTTTCCTCCTCTTCTATCATGGTCAGCCATTGGCAGCATACCCAGATTTGCAACATTCTGTTCCTTGTTCATTGGTAGCAATCTTGCATTTCCAAGCCAGTCTGCATGTGGGAATTGCCCTGCTGTTAGATCATAATGTGCAACTCTGAAATCTGCTTTTCCCATACCAATTGACATGGTAAGTGCAGTTGGAATAGATAAATCTTTCTGTATCTTGATTGTATGAGGGGTTTTTTCTTTCTTTTTCAGTCCAACCATGAAACCAAGTTGTCTAATTTCTACATCCACCTGCAATTCTAAAAAATGCATGAAGTTGTGTGCATTGTCTTCTGCAACTTTCTTTAATGGACGGTTTTTAAATACAATTTCTCTAATATATGTGTTTGTGCATGCAGCTTTTGAGCCAAGAATTGAGCTATAATATTCCAAGAAGGGTGCAGTGTAGAAGATAAGTGTGTGCAAATCTGTATAGAAAAGCATGGATTAGCATGCTTGCTAAAAATGCTGATAAAATAAAATTCACACCCATCCCTAGATTGTAGTAATGTTCCCTTAAATGTAGAGTGACATTTACAAACTAGTATTTTTACTTTTATTGCTCAATAATTGTGCTGAGAGTTGAAGTATATATTTAAATGCCACATTCTTTGTATATATTTGCACCTGTTAAAGTTTTCACATGGGAGTGAAAAGTAAGAGAGTTAAGCAGTGAGTTGAAGAGCGCATTCCAGAGATGCTTTCTTTGATTGTAAAATTGATTAAGGCTTCAGTTCTACATCTCCTCAGCATAGCATAATTATCTGCATACGTATCTGTGCTATGCTGAGCCATCTATTCTCCCCCAACTTTCCAAAAAGCCCCTGAAACTGCCCTGCATAGCCATTCCATGCTGTTCAGCAAGTAAGAAGGATTGGCGAAGCATCTGACTGGTTCCGCATAGCCAGATTTGAAATGATGAAATCAGTGCAGAGATCCACCGGGATCCTCCAGTAGTCTCAGCATCTAGATGTAGCCAGATGCTTCTGTTAATCCTGCCTGACTACCATAAAGCATGGAATGGCCATGTGGAGTGACTTCAGGGCCTTTTCAGTAAGTGGGGGGAGGAGGGCTTTGGGAACTGTGGATTGAGGGAGGTGCTACCAACCTCTGCAGTATCTGAAAAATGACATCCACATGCATAAGGGAAACTTAAGTATACAGATGTGTCTAACAAAATTCTGACCTAAATGTGGTCAGTTTGAGTTTTAGGGTAGAATGGAGATATTAGGAAACAGAAGGAGTGGGAAATTACTTGTGTACCTATAACCTTCGAGCACTAATCAATTTACTTTTATTTGACTATAGTCAAATTTATCTGTAAACATTCTATGGAGCAAAGAACAGTCTTGTTAGGTAATCTTGTTGATTATTTTATAATGTGATTTCGTGTTTTTTTGCAGTCGCAAGCCCTTCCTTCCTTCCTTCCTTCCTTCCTTCCTTCCTTCCTTCCTTCCTTCCTTCCTTCCTTCCTGACCTCTGCATTCACATATCTAGTTGAATGTCTGCTTGTGTGGTAGCCATTGTTGTTGTGTGCCTTCAAGTAATTTCCAACCTTAAGGTGGACTTATCATGGAAGTTGTTCAGAGAGGGTTTGTCCTTGCCTTCTTCTGAAGCTGGAGAGAGTGTGACTTGCTGGAGGTCACCCAGTGGGTTTCCATGGCTGAGTGGGGATTTGAAACCAGGTCTCTTAGCGTCCTAGTCCAACACTTGGTCCACTGCCCCATAGCTGCGTTAGAAAAACCTGTCTCTCCTTATGGCTTAAAAATGTAAATAGTAGTAAGGGAGCAGGGAAGGATCTAGTAGCAACTTTAAGACTAACTTGTTTATTTCAGCGTGAGTTTTTGTGGATGTAGCTATATGACTGAAATCTGTGTGTGCTTTAATCAGTAAATTTTAATTGAATTGAATTGCTATGTTAAAGTGTAGTGTGCATGTCCATACCCTGTAGGTTTCTACTTGGTGTACCTTTCAGAGGTTTCACTTCTACCTGTGTGACCATACTTAGAATTCTATACAATTCCCGTTCCATTGTTCAAAAAAGTTACTGTAGAACTTAGAAGATTGTAGAAAGTAGCAGTCCAAACCAAATGACTGAGAGCAAGTCGTTTATGATGAAAGTTTTCAGACATGGGATTTCTTTCTTTAAAAAGGCAAAGCAAATAAAGGACTAGAAGTGTATGAGGTCATACATTGTGTGTATAAAGCAGTTAATGACAAGTTCGTTTTTCTGTTTTCATAATGCTAGAACGAAGATTGTTAATTGAAGCTGAAAAGAAATTTTCTTTTAAAGTGATTGAGACATATTGTCGTCTTCCTTGGTGTTAGAGTAGGACGGTGCTCCTGCATGACCACCTGTCTAACTCTCCGGCATGATTTCTCTGAATGGTGTTTTGATGACTACCGCTTTCTCTAAAGAGGAACAGCCATTCTTTGATGCTTTTGGCAGCCTGGTTGGTTTACAGCATGAATAAGGAATTTGTGGCCTTCCAGAAGTTGTTGGGTTGCAGAGCTTTCGTCAGGCCTCAATATTGGCTGTGCTAGCTAAGGCTGGTGAAAGATTAAGTACAGCAGTATTTAGATGACCAAAACTAGTTCTGAGTATTCCTTGTCTAAGAAAACTCTATGAAGCTCATGGGATTGCCATAAGTCAACAGACAACTTGAAGTAACACACACACATACACCTTCTACTCTTGATTTTAAATGCAGCATTTTTTGGTTTAATCTCTGTAGAGATTAAACTAATGTAGAGACATTAGACATTAGTCTAATCTGTAGAGTCCTTTTATTAAAAAAAGAGTTCTATATTTTTAGTTTACTGTTTCTACATGAATTAAATGTATGGGTAGAAGTTTGGGTCTTGGTAAATCTAAATCTCTTCAGAAGCAACAGCAGGATGCTTTTATAGTGAAAAGGGACCTTTTGCATAGTTTCAGACTTGCGTTCTTTTTGTTTCTGAATGTATTCTTAATACTTCGTGAGTTGGTTTTGTTTTCATATTCATTGTGGCTTTGAGCCTTGTTTCCCCCTTCTGAACAAACTACCTTTCTGTCAGTTTGAGATACACCTTCTCCCTGCTATATGCTGTTTATAGTGTTTAGAGTCCTGTGGTTACTAAGTGTAAATGAAAACCCAGTTTTAAATTACATTTGATGTGCCTTCTCTATGAGACATTGTTATATATCAAGCTTTTTCTTTATTTTTTTCTGTGAGACATTGTTATATATCAAGCCTTTTATTTTCTCTTTTAGTAACCAGATGGCAGGAGTGTGTGGGTAAAACAAATTTGGAGAAGCTTAAATTCCTGTGATTCTTAACAAATGCCTGGCATTTTCGAAACGGTCAGGGAACTGAATATGTGTACAGTTTGTAGAGTACTAGATTTTTCAATCATAAGCGTATGTTTTTAAAGAAACACGATGTAAAAGTCTATTTGCAGTGTGCTTACTTCTGTTAATATTAGCATTTCTCCTAATATTACATAATTAGGCCTAAAATACACATTTTGCTGAGCAGTTTCTCCTATTATTTTTGTTATGTTTCATTAAATTACACCTTTATTGCACATTTTTTAAAATTTGAGAACTGCATATCAATATTCAGAGGAGTGTAGGATAACTATTTTTTATTTGTTTATTGGTTGGGGAAGTGTATATTAGTGTATATTAGTTTCTCAGTACAATGCAAATCAAATTAACTTCTTTCCTCATCCCTACAAAAATTTAGAAATCTAGGATATATTTCTGCAAATGGATCAGTCTTAATTTTTAATGATTGTGGTCATGAAAGACAGGGAACAAATTTAACTGTCTGTAATTCTTTTTCTCCATAGTATGATATATACTTGTTTATAAGTCGACCTGTGTAAGTTGAGGGCAGATTCTGGGGCCAAAATTATAGATTTTGCTATGACCCATGGATAAATTGAGAATAAAAATTAGGGGTATGTAACACATAGATGTTTTCCTCTTCTTTTAAAAATGCATAGAGGGAGCATACTTAGGAAGAGTAAAAGGGAAGAAGAGAATCTGTTTATTTGAGGAGTTACAATTGGAGATGTAAATTGCACTGCTGATCTTAAACATCTACATCTATACAAATAAAGATGAGCGGAGAAAGAGCAGGAAAAGTGACCTACCTGTATTAGGGACCCAGCATGAAGGCAGTGGCAAGAGCAGAGATGAGAAGCCCCTCTTGGCATGGTGGGGTGTGTATAAACTTCACCTCAGGTTTTCAGTGGCCATTTTTCATAAAGTCTTACTGTAAATGAATCACGTTGTGATGTTTGCAGAGAGACCACGAAGCTGCATGGGACTTCTATAGTAAGCCCTTATTAAAACTGACCACCACCACTGCACTCCACCTCAGATGCTCAAAATGGCAGATGTGCTGCATTCTTTGGACTCCCCCAAATTGCTGCTGAACACTACTTGGGCTGAAAAAGAAGATGGGAAATCTGCCTTTTTTTCTCCAGTTTGGGCAAGGGAGCGCTGCTTCTCTGGTTGGTGGGAGGACAAAGCTTATCCAGCTGTTGTCATCATCATCTGTTTCTAGCATTGACCCATGAATACGTTGATCCAGGTTTTTTGGGTTGATTTTTTTGTCAAAACATTTTTGATTTTTTGTCAAAACATTTTTGATTTATATACAAGGATATATGATTAATCAGTGGTTGCCATTTATTTTTGTAGTGAAAAGTAAAGTACTACACTGACATTTGGACAAGGTTGAGAGACCTACCTTAGCAACCACATCTTGACCAGGAGTGCTAAGTATTTATGAATTCTGTAGCTTGGCACAGTATGACCCTCAGCAGAGGACTTCAGGTTTCCTTGCAGATGTATGTCACAAACATATATACATGCACACTATTTACTACAATAATAGGAGTTCTGTTAGTTTTTAAATATTTATGTTCAAACTGTTGAGAGTGGCTCTGAATTAAGTTTTTAGAGAATGTGAATGCAAAATGAATAAATAAATAAATGCGCATACAAAACGTTATCTAAATCCTACAGCTACTCCAAACTAGAATAGATCTGTTGAATCGATGGTATCTATATGAATGCAGCAACAACAGATTCCATGGTTCTCACCTAGCTGGGACCTGCAACTGGGTGAAGTGGATTGTGAAGCATGTGCTCTGCCTTCATGGAGCTATTGTGGGGATTCTGTGGGCTTACTCATCCCTCTCACTTTCTTTACTGTTTCCTACCAAAACAAGAACTCTAAGAGGGAGGAAGCTGCCATTAGTGCTGCATGGTGGAAACAGCAGCATTAATGGTGACTTCTTTTCCTTCCAGAACTGTGGTTGAAGCATGCAGGTAGGCAGTGGAGCTGTGGGAATTTCAGCAAGTGATATTGGGTGACCATTCTTTGTTATTACGTATTTAGTTGCAAGACTAACCAGTCTATTCTGATTTACGTTGTTCAAGATCAGAATTCTCAAACGTATTTTGAGCCCCTGGACTTCCCTAAATGCTTCTTCTGGAAAAGACACTGTCTGTCTGTCTGTCTGTCTATTTATTTAGAGCAGTGGTTCTCAACCTGTGGGTCCCCAGATGTTCGTGCACTTCAGCTCCCAGAAGCCCTGAGCATTGACCATAGTGGCTGGGGCTTCTGGGAGCTGAAGTCCACGAACATCTGGGGACCCACAGGTTGAGAACCACTGATTTAGAGTATGTATATCTTGCTCTTCAGCCAAAAAAATCTCCCAGAGCAGCTTACAAATTGCTAATTTGACAATTCCTTGCTAAGGCTTACAATCTAAGTAAGACATTACAAGGAGAAGGGAATGGCAGTTGGGGTGAGGATTAAGTCTAGCAGGTACTGCTTGTTCTGCTCTCCTTCTGAAGCCATAGAGGTGGCAGTTAGGATAGAGGAAGGACTTTTTATAAACTGCTGAGGTCAAGGCAGCATTCCTCAATGGGGGGACATATGTGTGAGAATATGACATGATGCTGTGTTGGTGTTCTTATATTAGTTGGTAGCATGAAGAAAGTATAGTTTGTGGACCTGGCAGTGATGTTGCCTATGAAATAAGGTACAGAAAGCAGTGTCAAGGGCACTGGCACCGTACGTATTGTTTAGGGTTAGGAGGATAGTAAGATCATATTCTCTTTAGTACATGTTACTGTTATGTAATAAAAAGTCAAAAATTAACAGGTGATTCTAAATAAAAGAAGCCTGTGTGTAGCTTGTTTATTGATACTAATTAATGCAGATTTGCATAGCGATTTAACAACTTAAAGACATTATTGAATTATAATCTAATGCAATTTATTCTGTCTTCCGTAACGTTTCTTCCGTCATTACTTAGGGGTCCAAAGAAGTTGCACAGTATATTTTCTTTCATGGTGCGGAATAGAAAGACATAATATGCAAGCTCATATTATTATTTTAACTTAATAAAAGGTTTTCAGACTCTGATTAGATAAGAAGAGAACATGGTCGATCCTTATACACATTTATGTTTTATTTCTAAGAAAACAAAACACATGTTTTTCAATCTTTTGATGGATGCAGACTGCTTTTTTCTGTTGTAGCAAACTTAGAACAGTTGTTGTGGGTCTCCTTGCACTCTTTTGAATTATGTGTTATATTTAAATAATGATACAGAATGAGATGTGTCTCTAGTTGGTTGCTCTTATACTCAGATGTGTTACCGAATAAAATATAACTGAACCACTTCAAAATGTTACTTTACATTGGAATATATCCTATGTAGTCTGTGAGATCTGAAAAACACGACTGAAGCCCGCAGCTTTTTGCCTTTTTGCCTTTGACTACACAGAGGTATGGAAGGTGCCCATAGTCTCCAGTCTCTTTAGTAGCCTGGCTTATCTGTGCATTTGTAGATAGATAGGGAGAATGGTGAGAACAGGTCTACATTTTTTACATATGCTGATGATGTATTTACAGTAGATTATATCCCAAATCTTGAAAATATTCTGATCTTCTTTTAAATGAACCTCTTCAAAGTTAAACTGTCAAGAAAAATTGATTCTTCTTTGTGGTCTCTGTGACTCACACAAGTGGGTTTCACGCCTGCGCAGAAACAGCATTTGGAACCTTCTAGATCCGGAATGGTAGAACCTACCATTGGCGTTTTGATGGTTACCCGTCCCCCATCCCTTCATGGTATATAAGCCCCCGCTTCGTGTAATGGTCAGTTCCTTTTTATCCGCCGTGTGTACAGCGTATAGGAGCTTCTTTGCTAGTGTGAACAGGATTTTTCCCCATTTTCTGGCGTTTTGGACTGGTTGTTTCAGCTTTGGATTGGATCAGACGTAGTTTATTCTTCGGGATTGTGTTGTTCAGCAGTTGTATGGCAATGGCTGTATTTAAATGTTGCCTGACCTGTGGAGGGAAAATACCTGAGAAGGACGGGCACTCCTCCTTTGTTTAGGTGAGGACCACAGTGTGGGAGCTTGTCATCATTGTCAGCTATTTACTCCGCAAACTTATCGAAATAGGGCTGCTCGGCTGAAAGCCCGATTGTGGGAGAACGTGCTGACTGCTTCAGAACCACCCAAGCAGGCTGAATCTGCTCCCTTACCATCCAGTATGGCCCACTCTTCTGCTTCCTCCACTTCCCGACAGAATGCGTTGGTCTATCGTGAGAC